>OX439003.1:16491197-17691197 GCA_949316495.1 Amphiduros pacificus | reverse complement strand
ATCTAAAACCATTTCCAGAAGCAATTGAAATTGTAAGATGAGCACATTAATTCTATATCATCATACTTAAGCTGTACACGATTGGGTCCGGCAAGTTAGCCCGGGTTATCCCGTTTCTCCGCAATTGAACCGGCGGCGGAAGGCGGCGGACGCCGACCTCCGCCCTCTGAATACCCTCGGCGAATTCGGCGGGACAAAATGGAGGATCCGGCGATCTGCCGCTCTCGCCACCGGCTAGACGGCGGGTGCCAATCGTGTACAGCCTTAGAGAAAAGGATAAAATTACATATACTTACAGATAATATTTCATAGAGAATGGCACTGGATATATAATACCCCATTTTCAACGTAAATAATGATATTTTAAGTGGTCACATATACATATATTTATAACATAATACTTTGTTTCTTGTTTCATTTAATAAACAAATCTTACGTTGGTTCTGACTGGGCATGACTCTTCCTACCTGGAAAAAAAATTGCATTAAAAACTATTAAGTTTAATTTTTTAATCAGATTAACTGGATAGTGGTGTCCCCCTTTGTAGCTTTGAAAGTCCATTCAGTGTGCAAGTAAACCAGACTGGGATTGACAGTTAATATATTTCAATAATATTTCAATTAGCTCCTTCCGCCCCAAAAACTGCTTATGTTGTCCTTTGTCTGAAACAATTAAATAGGAGATCAACAATTTATATTCATCATTGTTAAGTGTTTGGATATCCATATGTATTCTAGGGTCATGGAGGCAACCTGTTTTTGAAATAATTATTTCAAGAGTTTAATACTTTATCGTTCTTTATTCTTCCCTTGTCATGTTGATGGTATCTTAACCACCATGAAATATTTTTCTTCTTAAAATACTTGTTTGTTTGGGGTTTTACATCACTTTCAACATTATCTCAGTCATTTTGTGATGAGACCTACTTGTAGCAGATATAGTGCTGCCTCACTGAATTGTAATATCGCAGGTCCTTGACATGACAACCTACCCAGTCAAAGATTTACAAGGACAACATTTGTTAACCCTTAAGGCACGGGCCTCAGCTCATATGGGAAATTGTATCATGAGTTCAATCTCGGCAAAGCCGGGGATCGAACCCATTACCTTTGGATCACCACAGAGGAACTGGTGCTAATAAGCTGGGGCTCTAGCCAACTGCATGGCCTCTTAAAATACTCTGTTACACATAAATCACATAAAGTTGAATAAAGTTTTATAGGGTTTACAGTGAGCTCACCATCAGGTTCATGCCTATAAGAGGGGGAAGCAAAATTGAATGTTCTTTGGCCACCATACTGGTAGGCTTGTAGTCTGCCATAAATTCTTTATGTTACCCACTGAAATTAACAAAATTAGAATGTTTGTCAATGTAATATGATATATGTATATCTTTTAACATCTTCTAGAAAAAATACTGCTACAAAAAGATTATAGGAATATTTCCATTTTCTGTAAGGGATACTGAGTAAATAATGATTTCTAAACTTACCCAGGTGATGTCTCTTATCCCAGACATTTTTTTCCTGGAGGGCAAAATATAAATTTAAAGATTACAAGAATTATCTTTTGAATAACATATTCTATTTTGAAAATTTTTTCAACGTGAATTTGGTTTTTAGAGAAAGGATCACTTTGTGAAGAAAGAAATACTCTTTTATTCATGACAAAGGCAAGTTAATATTTGCAAAATTATAAGGAACAATGATTTGTTTTCTCACTTTGTGCCTCAACCGGTGGGAGGACCACTGCCTCACGTGGCCACACCTGGCCGGTTGTTGCCAAGCCACTTTTGATTTCATCTTTGACAGTCTGTGCAAAGATATGTTTCTCAGGTGTTCAGATTATTGGAGTTTCTCGATCTGTAATAAACATTTAATCCAATTAAGGACCAAAAAAAAAATTTCTTGAAAAACATGTCTTAACCACGTCGTAAATTGGACCAGAGAACCCATCCATCACAGATTTTGCCATGGCGATGACAAACATCCCACAATCATAGCCATTTGTCTGATTTGGTAACTACAAATTTACAAAGATTGATTTTAGCCTGCAGTTGCAAAAATAATACACATGGCAAATAAAAAACTATTAATGCAATTAATACCTTGGTGATACATAAAAAACAATACCAACCTGAGCATACAATGTGTTGACCTTTGGAAATTTTCCTCGAAATTTTCCTGATCAGAACAATTGTTAAAATTGTACTTGACTGAACTAACAGATATATCAAACATATTAAAAACAACATAGTTTGTAAGACAGAAATTGAGAAAAAAATATTGTGTAAGGTATGTGTGGTGGCAATAAATACTATAAATATTTGGAAGAAATTGCAGGTCAACCTGGTTTTAAGTGACCTTCAAAACAGCTCAAAAGTCATATCGGCAACTGTTGTTGAAAATAAATTGATTCTTGTTACATCTATGTGCTGACTAAATTAATAAAAGTTATTTGATATAGTCAATATTTCCATGAAGAGGAAAATTTAACAGTCCAAAAAATCGATGCCTTGGAGAACACAATTAAGAAAGGTTTTAAATTATATTTCTTCTGATTCACAGCCTTAATTTTTTGATATTTCAATGCTGAATAGAGAAATATTTGTTTTAAAATAATAAAGACAGGGCTCATACCTTTTCACCGATTCCATCGTGGCAGGATATTTTCAGTTCAGGGAGCAGCCAAGGGTAAGCATCCCATTTGTCACACAAAAGAAGAAAATCCACCAATGTGACCTGTGAATAATTCTTCAATAGTAAGTCTGCTACACTTATACATGGGCATATAATATAACTTGTATGGTGTAGCCATGTGATACAAGGGTTTGTCACATATTTCCACAATATTTTAACCATACTGAAATGGCTTCCATTCGAAAGTTTTAATCATTCATCAGATCAAATCTAATCATACTTTAACAATTTAAATGTATTTCCCTAATATTTTGAACCAATTATAAATTGGTTCCTATTACTTCTATTCCAACTTACATGTCACATACTGGCATAATAATATCATGCTCAAATGTGTCTCTGCCCATGTTTTTCAACATGGAAAGATTGCAGGCTGTCATGTCCAATATCAGTTGACTATTTCATGAAAAAAGAAAAATGAAATCCAAATTACTGTTTTTATTATGTCGGTTACTACCGATGAATACTATCAAAATTATTTGCACTACACTATGACAGTTGTTCTTTCTTTTTATTTTGAATCAGATGGCAAGAAATTTTCCATCCATTTAAAATATTTTGAATGTTCTGAAATATTCACATATAAATGATAAGTTTTAGTTTAAACACTCAATAGTATCATGATTGAGGTTTGCCTCCAGAAGCAGATCATCAGGATGCATCATTATATTTACATAGGCTGTACACGATTGGCACGATCCTCCATTTTGTTCCGTCGTGGAGAAACGGGATAACCCGGGCTAACTTGCCAGACCCAATCGTGTAGAGCCATAGCTGTAATTGGGTAGTGTGGTTATTAGGGATAATACGGTATAGCAAAAAAATATCAGATGTCTATTCTTAGTGCTAAATCGTATACTATTTATAAGAACTACAGGGCTAAAGTGAAGCCAAACATTCCCTTCTTGCTTTGATTAATTTACCCAGAATTCAAATGATGAAAATGTGATTCAACTGATCTGGAGACCAGCAAGAGGAGAATTATGAGGGCACTTAATAAAGAAATTAATTGATTTTTCATCATTCAAATCATATTGTAACAAAAAACTTACAAAGGTGGTTTGAATAGCAATCTTTGGGAGAAAAAGCTATTCAGATAAAGTACTTTCCTTGTTGATTGCTTCTTGTGGTATCTAAAATATCCTGATCAACATCATGATCAAGCACAACATCAATTTATATAATGCATATTTACTTAATTCTGGTTTATAATTTATTTACAAATAATGTTATAAATAATAATATAAAAAAACAAAGACAATTTACAAATTGGAAAACAAAAAAACATTTACCAATTTATGATATCAATAATCTGATCGCTGACATATCTTCCTGGGCCTAACATATCCATATCATTCTTGAAGACCATATATCTGTTCAACTGTGCAACTCATGATGTGCAACATCTAAAACCATTTCCAGAAGCAATTGAAATTGTAAGATGAGCACATTAATTCTATATCATCATACTTAGAGAAATGGATAAAATTACATATACTTACAGATAATATTTCATAGAGAATGGCACTGGATATATAATACCCCATTTTCAACGTAAATAATGATATTTTAAGTGGTCACATATACATATATTTATAACATAATACTTTGTTTCTTGTTTCATTTAATAAACAAGTCTTACGTTGGTTCTGACTGGGCATGACTCTTCCTACCTGGGCCTACCCGGGCCGTGGCGCAGTTGGTTAGAGCGCCAGCTTATTAGCACCAGTTCTTCTGTGGTGATCATACCTTACACAATGATTTGTTTTCTCACTTTGTGCCTCAACCGGTGGGAGAACCACTGCCTCACATATGACCACACCTGGTCGGTTGTTGCCAATCCACTTTTGATTTCATCTTTGACAGCCTGTGCAAAGATATGTTTCTCAGGTGTCCAGATTATTGGAGTTTCTCGATCTGTAGTAAACATTTAATCCAATTAAGTTCATTAGTATAAATGCTGATGAAGAGTTATTGCATAAAGCGTTTCACTCATTATTAAATAACAGTTACATAAATGAGTAGGTGAACGTCACAGGATGCAATAAAATTTGCAATATACTAAGTTATTTTCATAACAGAATGTAGTGGTCCCTTGTGGCCAACCATGAGACTTTTGGTTTGATCAAGTACTTTGTCACACAGTCCAGGTGTACCTAAAAGGGGTATAAAAAGAAAGAATTTTTCACATGTCCCTTTCTTGCGATTTACTGCTCGTTCATCAATTATTATTTTTCAACTACTTTTTGTACAATGTCAGTTTCTTGTTTCATTTAATAAACAAATCTTACGTTGGTTCTGACTGGGCATGACTCTTCCTACCTGGGCCTACCCGGGCCGTGGCGCAGTTGGTTAGAGCGCCAGCTTATTAGCACCAGTTCTTCTGTGGTGATCCAAAGGTCATGGGTTCGAAACCCGGCCATGCCAAGATTGAACTCATGATACAATTTCCCATATGAGCTGAGGCCCGTGCCTAAAGGGTTAACCCGTTGTCCTTGTAAATCTGTGACCGGGTGGGTTGTCATGTCAAGGACCTGCGACATGACAATTCAGTGAGGCAGCACTATATCTGCTACAAGTAGGTCTCATCACGAAATGACTGGAATAATGTTGAAAGTGATGTAAAACCCCAAACAAACAAACCATCAGGTTCATGCCTATAAGGGGGCGGGTGGGGAGCAAAATTGAATGTTCTTTGGCCACCTACTGGTAGGCTTGTAGTCTGCCAGAAATTCTTTATGTTACCCACTGAAATTAACAAAATTAGAATGTTTGTCAATGTAATATGATATATGTATATCTTTTAACATCTTCTAGAAAAAATACTGCTACAAAAAGATTATAGGAATATTTCCATTTTCTGTAAGGGATACTGAGTAACTAATGATTTCTAAACTTACCCAGGTGATGTCTTTTATCCCAGACATTTTTTCCTGGAGGGCAAAATATAAATTTAAAGATTACAAGAATTATTTTTTGAATAACATATTCTATTTTGAACATTTTTTCAATGTGATTTTGGTTTTTAGAGAAAGGATCACTTTGTGAAGAAAGAATTACTCCTATTTTTTCAGCAAAGTTATTCATGACAAAGGCAAGTTCATATTTGCAAAATTATTAGGAACAATGATTTGTTTTCTCACTTTGTGCCTCAACCGGTGGGAGAACCACTGCCTCACATATGACCACACATGGTCGGTTGTTGCCAATCCACTTTTGATTTCATCTTTGACAGCCTGTGCAAAGCTATGTTTCTCAGGTGTCCAGATTATTGGAGTTTCTCGATCTGTAGTAAACATTTAATCCAATTAAGTTCATTAGTATAAATGCTGATGAAGAGTTATTGCATAAAGCGTTTCACTCATTATTAAATAATAGTTACATAAATGAGTAGGTGAACGTCACAGGATGCAATAAAATTTGCAATATACTAAGTTATTTTCATAACAGAATGTAGTGGTCCCTTGTGGCCAACCATGAGACTTTTGGTTTGATCAAGTACTTTGTCACACAGTCCAGGTGTACCTAAAAGGGGTATAAAAAGAAAGAATTTTTCACATGTCCCTTTCTTGCGATTTACTGCTCGTTCATCAATTATTATTTTTCAACTACTTTTTGTACAATGTCAGTTGAAGATGGAGGCAAACAACAAAAAATTAAAAAACAATCCACAAAAGCTAATTTTACCTGCAACACGAGACAGCACATTGACAAATGGCCAAATATGTCCAAGGTCTACCTAGAAATGTAGTGGGATCAGGCTGTTTAGCCCCTATGGGTTGGGTGACTATTGAAAGCTGGATTGATAGATCCAGGTTGATGTTTCTTTGGAATTTGTTGAATTTGACAAGTGGAAATGTGTGTAGACAATGTTGTGTGTTTAGGCTTCATGAGATTTGTTCCTGGTGAAAAGTGTGTAAACCAACAGGACCAGTGAGTGTATTGTATGAGACGTGTGAAATATGGTCTTTAGGGTGATTTGATGAAAATGGTTACAACTGGCATATCAATGACAAAAGGTGAATGGAGAAGACAGTGTTCAAATAGAATTATGAGTAGAGAGTATGACATGTGGTGGTGCTCGATACACTTATACAGTTCATTGACATTGTACAGGGAGGTATTTAATGAGATAAGGTTATGCCAATGGTGGTACCTGGCAAATATGGTAGTTGGTATAAGAGAGAAATGCAGAACAGTGGTAATGGTTTTATTAGGTGGATGTGTATGGTAGGACACTAATGATGAAAATATATGTATGTGTTGTAAACAGGAAAAGGATTCAGTAGAGCACTTTCTTTTCATATGTTCTGGATTGAACAGAGAAAGGTTAAACTTATTAAATGAGATATCAATCCATGTTAGAGGTAATGTGTATGTGGAAAATATGGACACAAGGGAGAAAATTATATGGGCATTGAAAACAGGCGACATGGACATGGACACAAGATGTGAAGTAGCAAAACATATCCATACAATGTATGAAACAAAGAGGGAAATCATAATGTGATTTGCATCATTATGATTTTATTATATGAAACTTTCTCATGTGTAAAGTGAGTGTAAAAGTTTGAACTACCTGCTCTCTAGTCTGATAAGATTGATTTGAATATTTATATAATGTTTTGTTTTATTGTATATGCTCTCCATTACGTATACGCTCTCCATTCTGGGGGTTAGAAATAAATACATACATACATACGTGGTATACCTTGCATATCCACTTACACCAAGACCATTGGCCCCAAAGACTTATCCTCTTTAGCTTTGCGATCAACCTTTAAAAAATGATGAAATTTTTAATTAGCAAACATTTATCAGAATTTATGATACGTTTGAAATAACTATGCCATACGGGAAACATTTGTCACAATGACTTGTGTGGAAATATTTCATTTTGGGTTTTTGCTATACCAGTGTCTTTCGTTTTATTCCAGAACATTAAATAACTACCCAGATAAAATTATTATATTTATGTAATATTGTCACAGAAGATGTCTTATTCAAGTCATGATTGAAAGATCTCTGGTGATCTTGAGTTTCAAAATATATATTTTATTTATTACCATAGTTGCCAGATTCTTCTGGAAGCATTGTGAATTTTGTCATGGACAACTTTTGATGTTTTCTGCAATTAAAAAAAATCATGATGTTAATGTTAAGATTATTTTGAAATGATAATATTTAATACTCAGTGGTTGCACACCAGTCCACATCGAGGTTGATCTCTCATGCTCATCCATGATTGGTAATCGATCTCTGACGTTCATCTATGAAAGGAATTAGCCTTTGGCATAGTGATCATGCATATTGCTATGGCATGTGTAGCCATGGTAATGTCTCTGATATTGCTTCATATATATATTGTCTATCATTTGCACAGTCATTCTGTGTCCCACAAAATCACCTAAACAAATTGCCAGCAAGACAGTTTTATTGACTAGCATGAAGTTCATTTGATATTTGATATACACACAAAACCTTATACCAAAGTGACAGAATAGCAGGTTTGCATAACAGTATTCTGGTCGTGCAACCTGAGCCACTAAACTTCATAATAGGTTGCATGACAGTATTCTAATCTAGACATGTCTTCCAAGTATGTCTAAAGCCCCATTAGTCAATCAAAAATCTTTGAGATCATTTAAAAAGCATTTCTGAATTATAAATGCACAAAAAATAGATTAATTACTAAGAGAAGGATATATCCGCTTTTGACAGGGTATATATCTTTTTATATCCTGGTGTGACCCATATCCTATCAGTGTGTATGAATATATTCTTGAAGGCCACCCCAAAGACAGAATCTGTTGGAAAAAAAGAATTAACATTTCTGAAATCATAAGAACAAGAAAACAATTATATATGTTTGAAGTATTTTATTAATATTGATTCCTTTTCGTGTTTTTTTTTATGTACAGTTTGTAACAGGTATCTTACACATCTTTCAGATATGTCTGAATCACATTCATGTTAATTATAGTTTTTAATATTTCACATCAATATCAGCCACGGGCCGTGGTGCAGTTGGTTAGAGCGCCAGCTTATTAGCACCAGTTCCTCTGGTGATCCAAAGGTTGTGGGTTTGATCCCCGGCTGTGCCGAGATTGAACTCATGATACAATTTCCCATATGAGCTGAGGCCCATGGAGATTTTGCCAGCTGCCAGTTTAAATCGTTCCTTTATCTGCCTGGTAAAATATGTTCATGGTGATAAATTGATAGACATATCTAGTTAGGAAAATCTCATTTGTAGAAAATAGATCAATGTAACAGATGTAATACTCCTGAATTTCATTAAAACATTGCTGAATCATTTTTCACAGAAAATCTACATAATATTATTTGTTTGTTTGTTTGGGGTTTTACATCACTTTCAACATTATTTCAGTCATTTCGTGACAGCTGGCAGTTTAAATCATTCCTTTATCTGCCTGGTAAAATATGTTCATGGTGATAAATTGATGGACATATCTAGCTAGTAAAATCTCATTTGTAGAAAATAGATCAATGGAACAGATGTAAAAATCCTGAATTTCATTAAAACATTGCTGAATCATTTTTCACAGAAAACCTACATAATATTATTTGTGTGTTTGTTTGGGGTTTTACATCACTTTCAACATTATTTCAGTCATTTCGTGATGAGACCTACTTGTAGCAAATATAGTGCTGCCTCACTGAATTGTCATGTCACAGGTCCTTGACATGAAAATCCATCCGGTCACAGATTGACAAGGACAAAGGGTTAACCCTTTAGGCATGGGCCTCAGCTCATGTGTGAAATTATATCATGAGTTCAATCTGGGCATGGCCAGGGTTCGAACCCACAACCTTTGGATCACCACAGAGGAACTGGTGCTAATAAGTTGGTGCTCTAACCAACTGCGCCACGGCCTGTGGCCTTACATAATATTATGTAATGCTCAACACTGAAGCAATTGCATAATATTGTTGCTGGTAAATGGCTTCATTTCTATTTATAGTTCTTCACACGCTGGTAGTTTGCCTGTTAAATGTCGAGTACTAAATATGTATGAAAAAGGATAAGTGAAGGCCTCACAATGTAAAAATAAAGGCTAGTTGAACACTCTCCCCATATTTATCATGAAAATACTTAAAATCCACTGTTTCCAAGAAAACCAAGCACTGTCCATCATATTTCAGTGATAACTTATTCCTTTCATTTCATCATCAAACACATGGCTTGTAAGAAAAAAATATTTTTCTCGATCTCAGCATCATTTCGCCATTATTTCTTAGTTTGCACAATGAGGTAAAAATGGTTCAGTCTAATCATAGGAGTGACAACAATCAGAAGCTCCACAACACAGTAGTGCTTCTGATGTCACATAGCATTTCCCTCTTTTTGTGGTCATGATGTCATCACTTGGACTCCTGTAAATGCCATTTCATATCAAGCCAAATGTCAGATAAAAAGCTGAGGAAAAGATGCTACAGATAAAACACACCATTTACACCGATCTTGAGTAGCCCCTAGTGTCAATATTACACCGTGTCACTGAATGTACTACACTGTAGTCTTAATATGGGGCCCAGTTAGCAGCACCAGATGGGCAACATTTTTTACTGTTAGCATATTCCCTTGTGCTGAATAGAATAGATGTATATTAATACATCAACATGGCCAACAAGTCCATGCCAAAATTCTGTAAAATTCGAAATAACTCCCTTGTCTTAAATCTTTACATTGAATTTTATAGAGAAGGCTGTTGTTCATTCAAATTCATTTTTAGGAAATAGAGTAATCTATAACATTCTTTTAAATTTCAAATATTATGTCCCAAAAATGTCTAGAAATATATAACATGAAAAACCATGGGATCATCAGGCACTGAACTTTGCAAAATGCCATGACAAATTGGTTAGTATCTGTCAGCTGGTAAAAAAGATAAAGTTGTCACAATTCTCATCTAACTATGATTAAACAGCTGGCAGATTTTATGACACAAGCTAGCTGGCTGGCAAAATAATTTCCCAGTACCTGGTGAAAGACAACAAAAATGAATATCAGATTATTTTTGCCAGTTAAGGTCTATAATCCACAATCGGTTTGAAGCATCGGGAGAGAACTTCGTGTGGTCTCGTATATTTACGTAACTGCCTTCGGCTCTGCATGCTCTGGGAGATTCCAGGATGAGAGTGAGGCTATGACGTCAGTGGGGGGTATTTCTCATACAGCACACATGGTGTCCAGCTGCAATAACTGAGTCAATTTAAATAATAAAAGTTTAAGACTAGCTGGTTAAGTTTACTTTTTCTGTGCTAAATTAACAAATAACATGACTTTGAACACATTTAAGCCAAAAAAACATAAGTCTGTCCCAGTGTTTCATTGTGGATTATAGACCTTAATTTTTCAAATCATTTAAAAAGGTCTCCTTTTCACAAGAGGCCAATTACAAACATGAAATATGAAAATCCCAAAAAATATGGGCGGTGAACCCCAGAGAAGTAGGTCCCATCACGAAATGACTGAAATAATGTTGAAAGTGATGTAATGTAGGATATAGATTACCCATCTATAGACTCTTATATACAAGTATAGACAATCATGATATTTGGCAAGAGATCACAGAGGTTACAGAGCGCAACATGAAGGCCAACAAGTGCAGGCTAATGAGATGCATTATTCACCCAGCAGAGAATAAGGCAAGAACATGAGTTCATGCAGTGTTCAGGGAGACAGATCTCTCTCGTTGGTTCTGGTGGAAGGATCTCAAGAGTCCAAAGGACGAATGAGATCCTTCCACCAGAACCAACGAGAGAGATCTGTCTCCCTGAACACTGCACGAACTCATGTTCTTGCCTTTATCTCATACTTATCCACTGCAGATAGATGGGGTTTGCAATCAACTTTATCCTCAAAGCAAAGCAGTGAAAACATGGTAATAAGTACAGAACTATGTTGTGTGTGGCTCATTTAAGTTCTCAGCTCATTTACATAATGTAATCAATTTTATATTACTACATGCAGTGAACTAGGCCACCTATAAAGCACTATATGAAATGGGTGTAATTCTGTTTCAACTGCATCAACAGTCATCAGTTTCGAGATTCCCACAAAAGGTTGCAGTCTCTGTCAACAGGGGTCCCACCTGTCTGTGTTTCAAGGTCCCCATGACCCAAATCTGAAATGTCGTCTGCTCCAGGTCAAAACAAACCTGGACAGTCATCATGTTCATTTCAGAGAAATCAACACATGATTTGTTGAAGAACTGGCCTAAGACACGATTACATTTATTTTATAATTGACAAATATTATGACATTTGTGCACAAACATATTTAATTAAGCATTTTATTCATTTCAAAAGTATGTAAATATGAAAAGAATCTTTAAAAAAGATAAAAGGAAAGTAGTTCGGCAGAGGGGTGATCTGTGAAAGTAGTTCGGCAGAGGGGTGATCTGCAAAAAATATCTCATAGGTGCAGAACACTCTCTTGAGGCACCAAGTATGAGATAAATGATGTGATGCTCCAAGCCGGAACTACGCCAAGGTGCTGCAGAGGAGCCACGCAGGCAGGCTTGTATAGACTTGGGTGATTTATCCAGCCTCAGGACTCGCATTTGGTATTAGCATTTGGATATCTTATATATCATGCTCTTGCCATGCCTTCCTAGCGAGATTCTAGTGTATACAGCACCGAATAAAGACGACTCTTGTGCATTGTATACGCTGTATCTGCAGTCCTTATTACCTCCCAAATCACATAGGTAGATTAGGTAGCTAGGTAAAGGCCCCAGCTCACAGTCGACAGCGAGTACAGTTCCTGATCCCCCTCCATGCCCCAGAGCTCAGCTCAGTACAATCCCCATGTGACAGTAAAACCCCAAACAAACAAACACATTAATATCTCTGCTAATAATACACTTACAAGTTACAGAAATGATTTATATGTTTGAAATCGTGAGAACAACATTCATATATGGATTTTGTAGATTTTATTACATTTTGGCCCCAAAAATGACTGCCGTAATTGCGAACAATATAACAAGATGTTAAGGGTATTTATGGGTGTTGGTAGTGAGTGCCCCCTAGTGGCAGAGGAGTAAATTACCAAAATACTGTACTTGATGGGAATTGGTACATTTATTGTGTAAAAATACATTCCCTATCAAATTAAAAGCATTAATGACACGAATCAATATTTAAACACCTCAATATTTGAACTACAAGGTATGATTACAAGTATATTTCTTTCAAAATAGTATTTTGTCCTAATTTTCCTTGATGATAGAATAGTTTTCATGAGAAATGAAGAAGACAACAGGGGCCCACCACCATATGATATGCAAAAAGAGCCAATATGCACACTTTTCTGGCTGGCAGCTTGTAACTAATGCATTTCATTTCCAGCTGGTATTTTTACCAGCTGGGAACTTTTTTTGTATGAATCAGCTGGCTCAAAATACATTTGACATTTCAAAATGGTCTAGCTGACAGACTGATGAATTTAATTGGATGGCTGGTAAAGTATTGAGATTTAAACACCAACTGGCAATTTCACCATTGAAAACTGAAAAATAAAAAATAAATTATATTGTATGAACACTATTTGACAAAGATTGTTCAAGCCTAATGATATTTCTACTGTAATTATAAGTTTTTAACATTTAATTATTTATTAAAGAAATTGTCTCATTACCAGCTGTTAAACAAATTTGGCATTGACAAACATCCACGAACAAAGTTAACAGCTGTTAATTCCATATAAATTCTGAGCTGGTAACTTTCCCAGCTGGTAAAAAATAACAGCTGACAGCCAAAATCCCAAAGTGTAGCTGGCTGGTATTTAAAAAAATATTTCCTTCTAGAAAATACTAAAAATGCATATTGGAAAACATTTTTTTTAGCTGAGTGATATGTTGTTCGCAACATTCTATAACATACTCTGCCCAAGTTTCACATCTCTATCTCAATTTTTAACGAAGTTGGTAGTGGTGGGCCCCTAAGACAAGTAAATAAGTTCTGCAGATTACACAACAGGAGTAGGCTTGTTTTTAGCTGTGTTTATTTCATTTCATTGGGAAGAAAATTCCCTGTGATCCTAGTGAAACAGATTTTCTCATTTTGATTTGTGTAATTTGGAAATAAAAAGGAAGTTTGGCAATCAGATATGTGAAGGGGGGTGAAAAAAATCATATTTTTGCAATGATCAAGTGTGTACTTTACCTCTATTTTTCTCTTAATGTATTTGAAAAATAGAAAATCTGTTTCTCTAGGATCACCTAGGAATACCATAAAATGTCATTTCATGACTTAAAAGTTTTAATGAAAAAGGAACTCTTTTTGACAGTTGAACATTTTTCCCGTACTTTTTTGAAAAAGTTCCATTTTGGTGTAAAAAGAAAGTAGTTCTCTAAGAAAATCTGCCACCAGAGGACACTCACTACTAACACCCATAAATACCCTTAATTAGCAATAGAAGAATGGCAAAGATCCTGAAGATGTTGCTGACAACGATCACAGTCCCTGCCAGTATCAAAAAATGGTTTCGATCTCTGTGATCTCTTCAGTTGGATGGGGAGTGACTGTGTTATCCTGCATCTTGTTTATATAGGAAACTAGAGGAGGTGCCAGCACTTCTGTTCAAACGTTTTGATCCCAAGAGCCAAAAAAATGTGAGGTGTCAGACTGACACAACTTGAGAAAAGTGTCTCTGATATTTGACTGTGGATTCTATGTACAATTTCTTCAGTTATCCTACATTCATTCCATCACAAACTGTGAAGTTGACAAAGCTCATGTCATGACTTTCTTGTCTTTTATCCTATTCTTTAATTATATATCTGACAAAACATTGCTCGGCCTAGGGTCTTAGACTTTAAGTCCTGTACTGCAGATTGATTATATTTTCTAAAGGAGATTTAACATAAATGACCTGACCTATCTCCTTTCATTCTCTTTTTGTGCACATTTGGTGACTTTTGCCTCTCTATGGTCATCACATTCCAACGCAGGAGTTCATGTCCCGTTTGCTTTGAAACAATACTCGCTCCCTGAGACTGGTGTAATGAAATAAAGGAAGGCTCCCTGATCGCTTCGCGAATTTGTAGATGGTGCGCTTGAATTTAAACGACTCTGAAGTGTTGAAGAGACCGAAAAAGATTCAGATATCTAATTTTGCATTTTAAGGTGTGTATTCAATATTAATTATTTGATATTTTAAGTTGTTGGCATCCATTTATATGCGAGAAAAAGTGGGAAGTTTGAGTCATTATAAACTTTGTAGAATCGAAGTCGCCATGTTGGCAATGTGTTTATCAAGTCCAATCTCCATCAAATACAAACACAAGTGCCAATTGTGTGTTTGTATTTAATGGAGATCAGTTCAAAATTAAATTATTCTTTCTGCTATGTGGTTTAAGGCGTATCCATTGGTTTTGTTTAAAAGACTACGAAACCGTGAATATCAGTTTGGACAAAAGTGACGAAATTTGCAGCTCGGTCATTCATGACGACTTGTTGTAGACTGCGCGTCAAGCGCGTGACGCGCCAGTAAAAGAAATAAATGCCACCTCCGATTTTCTATGGTTTGTGGGATAAAAAATGCTTACGAGTTGTCGAGTACTTTGCGCTCAGGGCCTTGCACATCCTGACGGTCAGTGAAGTTTGTATCCACGATTAAAAATCTTTGATTTGTTTACAAATCCTGGCACCCATTGTTGCAAAACAATCCCAAGTCAAGATCCATTGCGTGTCCAAGAACAAGGGATCATGAGTTTTTTCCAAACATTATTGACTCTTTCATTGATTAAATCTGTGCAAATATTACGAAGAATGTACGTAATTTTTAACTATTACAGGCAGATTTTTTTTCTCTGAAACTTGCCATGTAACTTCCCATATATATATATCATTGTAATTTGAGAACAATTTTAAATTGTCCACAAACTTTTAATTTGGCAGAATTTAGACGCAAAAAATAAGTGCAAAGTGCTCCACCCGCTTAAGTTTGTGACCTCAAAAAAGCTTAACAAATGACTGATGCTCCCTCTTCATCAGCGGGGCATGGCAGACACTCGATATGGCCGACTTTTGTAGCTTGAATCCAAGATGAAATGGTAGAAAATTTTAATGTTTTATTTAGCTTTGTTGTTGATATATTGTCCATTAAGTCATTATTTTGAGCGCAAAGTGCTCGGCAACCCGTACAATCGAAATGTTTTTATGGACGAAAGTTCATTAGCGTAAAATGTTTCATGGTGAAATTTCAGGTTACTACCTTGACTCTTTATGATAGGATTTTAGAGTTTATTGTGCACTTCCAAAATGTGACAAGATAGCTACAGTCAGGATTGAACTCCCGCTTTTCCTGCCAGATGGAACGTTTATTTTTCAATGTGATTGTCACATCATCTGTAGTATAACTAACTGATCAGCGTCAGCACAAGGCTTTTCTTTTCATTCAGTTTATTTAAAAAAGCAAAAGGATTGGGAAATCTGTTTAGACAAACTGATTTATTATGTGATTAGTTCCCCCAGTTTGACTTTTCACACTTAAAAATCCATTTCCAAAGAGTAGAACTTGACATATCGGACCTTGCCTTGCTGGAGGCTGTCAATCAGCACTGCTCCACTTTTGAGGCACAAACATTTGGACAATTCTGATGATTGCAGGTGGTAATATAGACTGCTATCTCTGTACACTATGAATGTGTAAATGGTGCTATTCGTAATTAAAAAGTTTAGCAATGTTGATTGAGGCTCTCCAGCAAGGCGAGGTCTGATGAATGACCTTTTGGCAGAAATCAAAATTCCTGCAGATATGTTATTTCTCTCCTTAATCGATTATTTACCAATCATAATTTGAAAAATGTTTTTTTGCAGGCTTCCAATAAGGTAGACAACATGCATAAGTACCCTTCTTTTTGTCTTCTCCAACCATATGTTTTTCAATATCATTGAGGTTTCCAATAAAACACAAAACTTAGATGACCATGCCATTGAATTTCACTACGACAGACAACATATTTTGAAATCTGAATTTTACACTCCGGTTGGAATATTCAGCAATCTCCGATTGCTGTTTGAAAGATTTGGGAAAAATTGCATGTTAAATCCAGAATAAATAATATATGTTCTTGGACAGTTGAATATCAATTTTAATATTCACAAAATGTGTACATGAATTTTGATTTTGCAGGTGGAACATAGAATGCATGTGATCTGATGTTGACGTTGATACCACAGCCATGGCGTACCCATGGAACCAGCATACTGTGCTGCCCCCTGGACTGGACCATTCAGTCTATGCGCCATTGGGGAATCCCTTGATACCTCCTGTTCTGCAGCCTTCTCATCATGCAGTTAGACCAATATTTTCTCAGTACTCACCGCCAAATCCTGCTATTTTCCAATCGTCACCTCCACGACTTCCGCCACAGCCTTACTTTGGGATGTCAATGGTAAATATACATTTATGCTTTTCCTTGTTTGATCATATATGTACAGTATATATGTAGAAAAAATGAGTTGTTGGTCATATATGATTGTGAAGACAGTCAGTGTCAGTTGTATGCTGATATCTGACCTATTTGATATGTACTCTATTATATTTAAATGAATGTGATATCTTGCAAGAGTAAAAAAAGACTGGATAACACCTGGTGGTTTCAAACTTGACCAAGCTCTTGTCAGGAATCTGTCCACTGTTCAGAACAAGTTCTATTTTTTGCCTTGTGAAATACCATTCTATTGTCACAGTACCCATTTGTGGGGTTTGGTATCTCAAGAGATAAATATTAAATGTCAGTGTAGAGTTTACTGATTCAGAGAAAATTGCTAAAATGCTAAAGCCAAATAAAATATGTTTTGTTTGCTTGGTGTTTATGGCTAACCAGTAAGATGTTTGACACTTAAATATAAATTATCCTAGTGGCAGTCCTTCATGGTGAAAATATGTTTTTTCATATATTCAGGTGGGTGTGCCTAATCGCCTGGGGCCACCACCAGCTCCGGTGATGGGGATCAATCCAATGTTGCACAGGTTCCAGCCTCCTTCTCAACAGTCCGGTTATGCTACACCTGCATCATCAACACAGACCACACATCATCACAGCACTCTGGTCAGATATGATCCCAACATAATCAATGGTAAGTGGATAATGATACAAAGAATGTACTGTACTCTCCCAATCATAATACAGAGAGCTTTTGCCCTCATATGATTTATCTAATAACATGTCTGTGTCATAGTCCATTATACTTTCTGAATAGCACCATGGCATCTTTCAGATTTTAACCACACAACTTTTTAGTGCTTCACAACTGAAACAAATCAAAGATGATTTTTATCTCTGCTAATATGTCCAAACTAGAAATTTAGTGGAAATATGTTATATTATGTTCTCCACAATTCTTGCTTGCATGAAAAGTCGTGCTTCAGTGAACACTTTAAAGGAAATAAACACTGTCATTTTTTTAATAATTATAAATCTTGAAAAGATGAGCGCTATTGGTATCAGCGATGAACTTTTTTTCAGTGAGCAGTCACACCTAATTGGAATAGGTTCTTCCATTGATTATTACAACCTTGGACCCTTTCTTTCACAGAAGTGTATAAAAACATATCATTTGGTTTGATGGGAAAACTCATGATCTTGAAGTCTCATATTTGTTTCTCAAAACTATGAAAAATATTGTAGAGAAAAGCAAAACGATGTCGTGTTTGCTCATCGTTGCATAAAATTATCCCTTTAAATCGCTTGGAAATGCTTCCCAGTCGCTAGAACAAGGAATTTGCAGTAAGTTTAGTTCAAATTTGGTGTAAATCGGACAATTAGAATAGAAATGACATGCAAAAGTGTGATCGATGATTTGCAATACCCCCTGAGCGATAATAGAGCAACTTGCGTAATCAAGACTGAAAAGTTGTGCTAGAAAATTTGTTCATATACCAAATTAAATGTTTTAAAAATATGAATAAAGATTATTTCAACTACCCCATCAGTTTGCAATGATTGTTTCATTTTGTGTTAATTTTTTTTCTCATCCGTGTTACATGTGGAGCACCACTTTTTCTTGTTTAATAATTATAAATCTTGAAAAGATGAGCGCTATTGGTATCAGCGATGAACTTTTTTTCATTGAGCAGTCACACCTAATTGGAATAGGTTCTTCCATTGATTATTACAACCCTGGACCCTTTCTTTCACTGAAGTGTATAAAAGTAAATCTCATGATCTTGAAGTCTCATATTTGTTTCTCAAAACTATGAAAAATATAGTTGAGAAAAGCATGTGATAGGTTTAAGTTGACATTATATCCAATCATTTTATACAGAGCAGTCTGTGTGATTTATAATGGTACAAATGTGTGTTTTAGCTCTAATTAAAACATTCCTCTCTGAACAAGATAAATCCTAAGTACAGCTTACCAAAAACTCTTACTGAACAAGATATTTTAGGAAATTGGTGATTTGTTATGCATTTTTGAAGATTTCGCTGTTCTTAAATCTTTCAAAATTTCATCATTTTCTGTATTTTCAGCTTCACCTGCACCTGAAAGAACTGTTGCTTCATATCAAGAGACACTTGCACAGCGCAATGAAATATACAGGTAAACATTTAAAGGTTTTCCCAATCCCATCCTTTTCATATCTTTCCACACAAAAAGATATTACTCACACTTTCCCTGTATTATATGCATGCCAAACCTGTGTTTAGTATTACTTTCAATGATTCAAATTTTGCACAACAAAGATATTCCACCCAAAAAAAGACATCCATAGGAGAGTACATCCCCATTTAAAAATTCCTGCACATTTATTCTGTGCACTTCTGGTGGCATCATCTAATATACAGTGTGGTTTCGCTGTGGAAAATGTTATTTTTCTTCAACTTATGTGTAATATACAATTATAAAATGATGGAGGGCTATTATGCACACATGGGAGAATATCTGCAAAATTCAGATATCTTTCTCTTTGGACGTCTTTTGTGCCATTGAGGCTTCCCACAAGATGTTAAACAATCGCCCCAATGTTAATTATATTGAGATCTACACGGGTGAGACATCTTGCAATCTCTTATTGCCAAATTGTTTATTTTGTTTGTTTTTTTGTTTGTTTTTTTGAAAAATTCAGTTTAAAAGTGAAAGGTTTTTTCTATTTTTATATTTCAGAAAGTTTGCAGTGGCCCTAGCAGAACATGGTGCACTAGAACCAACAGATCAGCAGATCTTGAGTATATTTGTCGGTCTGACAACCTTTGAAAGGAAGCTGGTTATGGCTGATGGCAATATTCGTGAATTCTTATCAAGATGTTCATATATTGAAGTCAGCAATAACAAACTTCAATTGATGTTAGTATACGTTTTTTAAAATTTAAATCACCAAATCTATTGTTGACAGATTGAAAATTGTGTTTCCACAGTGTTAGAAATATTTTAAAGTTGGTACATGCATCTATCAGCAATGAAAAAATATACTTTTAGGTAGCGTTCACAGAACCTTCATTTTGCCTTTTAATGTCATTAACTAAACCAATGAATTAGGGTCATGCCCAAAGTGGTGCGATCCAATGACTGGTGTCTCATGATGGGGCAGCAAAAGTCATTTTAACTCTTATACAAACATCCAGTAGAATATAAAGTTTGTGTTTTCAGAGAGGAGTATATCGATGACAGTGTGCTTGATGAGGATGAAAAAGAAAATAATCTGTGGATCAGCAATGAGGAAGGTGAGTTTATATTTTAAATGAATATGCATTAACAAACAGTAGCATGAAAACTGGTTGCTAATGTTGTTTTGGTAAGTTACAGGCTCAATCAAACTCAACCAAGTCAGGTGCTAAGCAGTCTGCTCCCACATTCATCGTCGAAATGGACAAGAAATCCACGGTTTTCAGAAACACCATGAACTGCCCACCATATTGAAGTTTTCCTTCTAAATGAACTCGAGCGATTGACTGATTGATGTCACTGTTGTGACAGACCTGTGTGTTATCTTTAAATGGCATTTACAGTATAAGAGTCCAAGTGATGACGTCATGTCTACACAAAAAAAGGAGAAACATCATATCACGTCAGAAGCTGAATTAATGGGAACACGATTCCTTTAAAAAACCTACTGCCAGTGGATTAGTTCTACTGGAGTTGTGACTTAAATTGGATAAGCAGTGCATGGTATTTCTGAAAACAGTGGATTTCCAGTCTATTTTGACATTGAATATGGTAATAGAGTACTCTAAATTTCTAGTAAATTCTCGCTGACTTCTTGAATTTAATAATTGTGTAGTAATCTTGTTTTTAAAGTATCTTGCGCAGACTTGCTTACTGACATTTTGCTGTATCTGATCTACTCTTTTAGGTTCCAGGCCCCAAATTTTAACACATATTCATTCCACAAACCTAAAATAGGATGATCTCTCATATCACCTTGTTTTTAATGTCACAGGCTTCAGAATGTTACCAAAAGTGTGACATTTTGCTAAATGTTATCAACTTATTTAGTCACAGACTCAAGATTTCTGCCACAAATGCATCTCATGAAAGCCCAAAATTGATATTATTAAATATGACCGTAACTATTTATTTTCAATGGTGCAGAAAAAATTTCACTAAATACTTTTGCAATAGGCAGATTGTGGGATGCCATACTGCCCCATTGAAAACAACAGACTGGAATTGCACAATTACAACTGTAGGTGCACAGAAAACTCTCTAAAATCCAATCATTAAAAAAACAAGATGAAAACCCGTAATCGCACGATATATTGATTTAGTCACAATTATACTGGAAGCTGGCAGACACATTACTGACTTAATTTATAAGCATGCATGCTAAAAATAGTCTGTGAAGCAAGATCACTTGATTAACTGCCACTGGCTAGGAAGGTCAGCTTTGAGCATAGTGAAAGAGGCCAATAACTTTGACATTTCAAAATCTCTCACCATTTTTACAAGCAACTGGTGAGAGCATCTACAGCCCATCAGTGGTCCCAACTGAATTTAACATCTTAAAAATATCTGTTTCAGATCTGGACAAGTCCAAGACACTCAAACACAAAGACACATCCGGGCAGCCTATTGTTCCTTTAAAACCTCAAGATTTTACAAAGGAAATAGATTCTGGAGGGAGTGGGGACCATGTCCATGACTTGGAGATATTTCAATTCAAGGCTTCACAGTCTGGAATTACTCTTTGGGACCCGAGAGAAAGACTAAAAAGTACAGAGGTGGAAGGGAAAGATGACCATGATTGTGATGCTGTTAGAACTGAGCTCCGTGGTGGACAGAAGGAGGAGTTGTGTTCCCCATGGCTTACAGAAGATAACACCCAAAATGAAATTATTGATTACATACAAGATGAGATTAGAGAGGAAACTCTTGCTAATAATGAGATCAGATATGAAAGTTTCACAGAAGAATTTGAAGAAAAAAGTATTGCAGAAAATGATATTAGGGAGGACAATCTCACAGAAGAGGATACTGAGGGGGAAAGTTTGACAGAAGATGAGATAGGAGAAAGAGATCCTTTAGAAGATGTTGGCGGTGAGATTTTAGAGGGAAATATCACTGAAGATGAGACTAAAGAGTGGGAGCAATCGGAGTCAGAAGTTGAATACTCATGTGATGAGCACAAATCTGAAGAACGGAATGAATGTGCTGAAGAGGTGAAACACTTGTTAGAGGAGACAAATGAAAATGACAAAGTAGAGGGCAATAAACTTGGAAAGTTTGTAAGATTGGATGATACAATATTTGATCTGAAGATGCTAAGCCCGGAACAAGAACCTATCCTATCAGCAGCCCGTTCAGTAGTCACTTTGGTACTTGAAAATGTATGGAAAAAGGCACAAGCCCGTGAATTTGTAGTAAAACGAGGAGACAAAAAAAAAGTAAAGACATCATCATCAAATTCAATAGCAGAATCGTCTTGTTCCCTTAGTGTAGATGTAGCTGTGTTTGTGCCAAGAAATAGGTGGTCAACAGTGGATGAGTCACTTGAACTAAACCAAGACATGACAACTTGGTCAACAGCAGATGGATCAGTTGTGCAAAACAAAGAATTTGACAATTGGTCAACTGCAGATAGATCAATTATGCAAAACAAAGAAACAAACATGGAGTCCAATGCAGAGGTATTCATGGAAAAATACATTCAGTCAACAGATGAGAGGCCTTCAGAAAATAGAGAGTGGAATGTGACAAAAGATATACCTGAGAGCACTCCAGCCATACCCTCCCTGATGTCTCTTGACGTCTCCCTTCCTGTGCCGAGCAGAGAACAAGCTTGTTCAAATAGTGTGCAGTTGCTGAGAGCTGATAGTCCAGAGTTTAAACCATCACACACACCTCCATGTGCACCTCATTATCAGTCTTGTCATCCTGTCCATCCAAGGTACAGTCCAACCCGTCCAATAGTGCAAGGCACTCGATTTCCAACCTTCCAGCCTCGTAGCATTCCTCCAAGGGTTTCCACTCTGATGAAGATAGCTCCAAAATTACACAGCACAACACAGACAGATACCCCTCAGTTTAGAGATGCCTCGACAAGTGCTCGCCGGTACAAGTCTGCCAGCGCTAGTGTAGAGACGGACTCCTGCAGTACAAGAGATGTGTATATTAACACTGTAGATTCTATGTTCTCACAGGATTCAGAGTACTGCCCTGTCATGTGCTGTGACCAGGCAGTTATGACCGAAATCCAGACAAAAAGTAAGAAAGTGCAGGTACGTTGTCATTTAATCAATATTTCCTCAGTGAAAATGATCGGAGCACCCCCACAGTGTATTCATTCGCATTGAAATATTAATATATTACACAATGATGGATCCCTGACACTTCATATTTACGTTTTGCTTTTAAAATTCTCAAGGGATAAGTTTTGAGAAAAGTTAGAATTTTCACAGTTATACATATCAGATGTGAGGTCCAACTACGGCGGAAAATATGCTGGACCTTGGCCAAAAATATTGGTCACGTCCGGCAGTTATCGGGTAGACTGTTAAACAGCAGCTTACACAGTTTGTCCCTCTCCATGGAAACTTGATGTACTTGATGTACAATCCAGAAATAAATGACAATACATGTGGTGTGATACAAGGTACACAGTAGACCATATTTTTTTATCTGTATTCAGGCCACTAGCATTGAGGTCTTAAAGACAGGGTCTTAAATATTCAATGTAGTGTCTGTAAATTTGATCAGACAGCAGAGAGTAAATGCACTAAACAGACTGCAGCAAGAACAGGAGCAAGGTCATTATCAAGTCAGATATCAACCAGTTCAGTGTATAAAGTACGAGATGAAATAAGGCTTTAGTCATGTCTACTATTATTGTTGACACCACAGATTATTCACCATAGATTATTACAGTACCTTTTTTGACATTTGTCACAAGGTATTTAGTTACAATACAGTGGTATTGTTTTATTAATTTAACAATGTTTATGATGGATTCTCTTTCAGATAGGAGGTGGAATAAGAGTTGCAGACTCAGAAACACAGACCGACAGGGTATTGTGTGGGACCGTGGAACAAGTAGACAGCCTGGAATATGATGAAGTTGTATCCAGGGCCATCCAGGCAGAGGTAAATATTGCTCTACAGCACTGTTATACTGATCAGGTGTTACATTTATAATTATATGGTTAATATTTATTATTATTACCATGATGAGTATTTTTTGTTTCCTATCAGAAAATAGCTTTCAAATGACACATTTCTAAGCTTGAAATATGTAGTGATAAGATGATAATCAAATTAAATGGATATTTAGGATCAGATGTAACTTTACCCTATGTACCTTATACAGACTGGTTAAGATACATAAAGTGACTTTGATATATATACTATTGCAGGAGCAGGTTCTACAGTTGCAGACACAAATGTGTCTATCAGAGTTGACACGAGTCATGTATGATGTTGATACACGCTTTAATCAAAGTCTCAGGTACTGTTCTTCTCTACACAATCATCCTTAAATGATATAATTTATATTTACTGAAAAGTATTATTTTATAAAGGCCGATTGATTGCAGTGAGTTCTTGTAGGATTGTTATTATCCACCAACCTATTTTCATGTACGTATAGGAATATTATTAGCTCCCGTCGCCCAGGCAGTGGGGAGCTATGGTATCTGGCTCCGTCCGTGTTTCTGTGTTTGCGTGTCCACAAAAACTTCAACATTTTGCCATATCTTTTCAGCAAATAACAGAAGAGGCTCAATTTCTTTACCACACCTACATCCCATGTTGACCTAGATTAGGATGACCTAACACATGACCTTGACCTGATTTTCAATGTCACTATTTTAGAAATGTTGACATTTTACTGAAAACCTTTTCATTTTACTTCACCTTGTCAGCTAATAAAAGGTTCAAAATATTTAGCACACCTACATCCCATAAAGCTTACATTACATAATGGATGAAGGTTGGCAAGCAAATGCTGATGTGAACGTTTCCAAGCAACTACTGCATAGTGGTACAAATTTTCATCAAACACCACCAGAGGGCGACATAGTGAACCTATCACTTCTGTACAAGGTATCTTTTGGTGCTAGCTCAGCACATCCACCAACTTTTGTGTTATTTTCTGTCTTACTTATTTCTTTTCTTCGAATATATTCAGTTTGATAAAACGTGATATCTTCGACGTTTCACATAAATTAGTTTTTGCAGAGATGGAAAAAGTTTAAGAGAAATTAAAACTTGGGACTATTTCTTCCAATTAGTCCGGTCAAAATATGAAATGACCCAGAACAAATTAGAACAGAAACCATTTTGGTGTTATTTGTCTCAGAATGTAACCAAGATGAACATATAAAAAGTCTACCAAAATCAACTTAGTGGAACACCACCTAATTTGCATAAATTCAAAATGGCTGCCTCCCATTGACATTTCATCCTACTTCATGCATACATTCAGGTTTCTGCACACAGAATTAATATCATGCTCTTGCTGTTGGTGTAAAACAGTTATTTAAGGCCATGATAAAGAAATATTTAGCTTCTGTAATGTTTATTGTAATATATTTCATACGATGCCAGCATCATTCTGCATCATTCTGCTATGAAATACACTATATATTCCTCACAAATTCCAAATAGGTGACAAGCAGAAAATAATCACTTCTAGGGAGACCAAAACATGGAACAGACAGTGAATCATACAGTCACAAATACATGAAAAAGCAAATAATGAAACATTATGGAAAAAGAAATTAATGGAAACCAAAAGTTGTCACAATGTGGAGTGCTGCTGCCAATGTCCTGCATGATTTTTATTCAAACCCAAAGCAGGACAATTCGGAGGATGACAAATTTAGAATAATTCAAATTGCAGTAAAACTGATCATGTATGACATTAAGATATTGCAATATAAGTGTGAAATGTATCCAGCCTGTGATCAGATGTCATCTCCTGGGCCCAATTTTTACATCGTACTTCAAATCTTAAATATGAGCATGTACTCAGATTTGAAGCCATACTTACCAAAGTTTGCTTCCAAAAGTATTTTTCATTTTTTCATAATGCTCAGAAGTATGTACTTATGTCATATGACGTCATATTTCCATTGTTTAATTGAGTAAATACTCCCATGATGTCATATTCAAATGAGAAAATACAGAGGCTCAATTCGGGGATAACAGGGGCTCAGAATGGAGGATCACTTTATGTCAAGTTACAAATTTTCCAGTGACTGGGAATGTATCTGCATGTGATTCTGTTCAAGTAAACCTTATCTAATCCATAAATTGACATTGTTAAATATTTAAAAAACATCATACTTTGGAGCAATGACTTCAGCTTGAAGCCAGCCTCTAATCTGTCTCAGAATCTGAGCATGAAAATTCAAATTCTGAACAACCAAAAGGTCTGAGAACATTGAAAAAATTGAAAGATCTTGGATCTGAGTAAATTATCAGAACATGAGCATAATATATTATTAATTCTTAATATAATATATTATTAATTCTTAATATAATATAATAATAATATAACTTCAAATTGAAGTACGATATAACTTCAAATTGAAGTACGATGGAAAAATCATAGTGTTCTCACAAATCGTCAAAACCCAGATAGGTGATTTGGAGAGGTTTGAGATTATTGCTTTTTCTATATAATCCCGTTCGCATGAAATTTTTTAAATACCCAACCCTATTTGGGATAATACACATTTTATGTATAATTATATATAAAATTTCCCAAAAAAGCTTAATTATTCTTTGGATAAAATAAAACAAAGAAAATATGAACGGCAGTTGAATGACATGTGGTTACGAAACTGTGATTTTATGTATAATTATATCTAAAATTTCCCAAAAAAGCTTAATTATTCTTTGGATAACATAAAACAATGAAAATATGAACGGCAGTTGAATGACATGTAGTTACGAAACTGTGATACAAGCAAGCTATCTCGTTAAAATTAAGCAAAATATTCCAACCATGGTTATTGTGTTTTGCTGAAAGTACCAAGTACTGGCTGTACTCTTTTGACCAACAGGTGGTCAAATGTATACCTCTATTGTCCCAATCTGAAGGTGCCCGATTGTTAGAAAAACTTTACTATGCAGGTGTTTGCACTCGATCACTAGTCGGCCCATTAAAGTTTGTTGACAAAGTGTCGAATGGATGATTTGAAATTTAGCAGAAGACCCTCTCCTTTCAAATGGCACAGACCTTCATGTAGGTGAGATGGGTAATGATATTTGATCGCAAAGTTCGGGGTATAAGCATTACAATTATACAAGACAAGGAAAACCTCATTTCATGAATGTTTTAATCATACTCTGCATAAACTTGGGTTTCATGCAGTTACAAAATATGAATATAGTGCAGCAGTTTGTGATGGCAAAAAATATGGGCTAGACTGTTCAACTGCAGAGCAGTCTGTAAAAATGGATGATGATGATGAAAATAGTATTTCTTGTTAACCTAGGTTCAGTATTGTATACAATCTGTAAGTAATTATCAGACATATTTAATGGTATTATTTGGTATTGGTAGTAAATTCAGTTTTTACTTTGAAGCATTCAAAGCTGCTAGTACAATCCTCGGATATTAATCTAATTATGAGGCAAAGAACAAAAGAAAAACCAAAAAAATAACAAAACAAATATCAGAAAAAAATAATATGTCATAAAAATGGTACTCTCCAACCCACTATGTGGGACTGAGATTGAAGTGTCATACCATGGTACTTTCATATTCTTTAGGGATGAAAGGTGATTTCAGATGAGACTAAAAACTATGCCAGGCAGCAGGTTATAGATCCCTCCCCACTTTTCGAAGAGAGCAGGGGATTGCCTCGCTGTGTGTGGACTTCAATATGATCACCACTATTAGTTACCTACAGCTTGCAATGATGTGTAAAATTCATTTTTTAATGGGTCATTTAACACAATTTTTAAAAATTATAATTGAAAATTATTGTTCTTTATCCTTTTTGATAACTTGTTATTTGATAACTTGATGTGTTGTAGAGGATATCCCAGAAAAGGTGTAAAACAGACAGATATAATCAGAATA
This sequence comes from Amphiduros pacificus, assembly GCA_949316495.1. Classification (NCBI taxonomy): domain Eukaryota; kingdom Metazoa; phylum Annelida; class Polychaeta; order Phyllodocida; family Hesionidae; genus Amphiduros; species Amphiduros pacificus. The sequence continues at coordinate 17,662,988 of OX439003.1, read as the reverse complement.
CAAGAAAGTGCTAATTTTCAATTTATTTTCTACTTTTATCATTCATTTTGGAGACAAAGAGTACAAAATATGTGTATTAGCTATTTGAAAAGTTTTCCAATGGATTTCTCATGTCCAAAAAACATCAAATAGACTCTAAGATTACTCAAATATGTCAAATAGGAGCCAAGCTGTATAATTTTTAAGATTTGCTCTGCCATGTGTCGGCCATTTTGGATTTATGCAAATTACGCATTGTTCCACTACTTGGATTTTGGTAGACTTTTAATATGTTATTCTCTAGGCTCTTCTGAGACATTTTCTATCAGTTTCATTTCTGTTCTAATTTGTTCCGGGTTAGGCCATTTTTTGTTGTATATTGACTGGACTAAATGGAGTTTCCATTTTCTGGGGTAGTACCGTATTTACTTGAATATAGGACGAGAAATTAGGACCCAAACCTTTAGTCAATGTTTGGGCATATACACAAGGGCAACCTGTGGACAGTGATTTACAGCACCTTCCGGGCGCCCAATCGAGTGCTGTAAACTGGGGCATCAGATCGTTGGATTTCATCAAGGAACCACAACAAAAATGGCAGCTTTGTTTACAGTTTGAATTAATTTAATGCTTTATATTTTTGATTGAACAAACCAATAAAACGGAAAAGAGATCATAAATGAACTCTTATACAATGCAGGGCAACTTCTCATTCAATAGGAAAGGATTTTATCATAATTAACACAATAATTTCAAACTGACAGTTCTTGCACACATGGCCAGTAAAAGTAGTACCCGAGGAATACTAAGCTGGGTTGGCCAGAGGTAATAGTTTGCATGTGCCTCTGGTGAACAGTGTAACCAGCAACAGCTAATCATATAGAATACTTGCTTAGTCACTGGCTATTTTAGCACTCATGAAAAAGTATGTAAGTAGCTTGACCAGGCCACCACCAGTAGCTGATCATGTGATGGAATTTTTTGGACCTCAATGTTTGCCGGTTACATAGCCACCAGGGGCATGATTCTTTGATCTTTTGGGTTGCTGCCAATTGTGACAAAGTAGGGAAGGGATCAGATCCCAACCTTATCATCAACTATATATCAACCAAAGCAATGTATATAACATCAAGGAATCTGGCTGTAGCCATGTACTCAATTATTGTTGACACCTGATTACTACAGTACCGATTGTGACATATATCACAAGGTATCTAGGTTTGAAAAGCAACTTGCAGGAGCATCTGGGAACCATCAGTTGTCTTGTATATTGTAACATGCTTGGTACATTTTAATTTGGTGAATGATTGATTGGGTCAATCTGGAAATATTGAGGGCCACAATTTGAAATCATTTTATTTTTAGCTCCTACCGCTAGAGTTGTGTGATAGCTATAGTATTGGGCTCCCTCCGTGTGAGCATCAATCTGTCAGTCCATGTGTGTGTCTGTTTTAAAAAAAATGACATTTTGCTGTATCTTATAAGTTATTTCAGATACAGGCATCCCAATAAAGCCTTAGTATGATGACCTGAATCATGACTTTTATTTGCTTTTCAAGGGCACAGGCTTCAAATTGTTTCTATTTGAGATAGAGGCCCCACATTTTTATCGCATTTCCAACCCGTGATGGTCTGAAAATGATGACCTGATTTCTTTTTAAAGGTCACAGGATTGAATTTGTTTCCAAATACTTCCAACATTTTGCTAGATCTCATCAGCTATTTGAAATATGGGCTCAAAATTTTTACCACACAACCATCTCATGAAAGCAAAAATGGGATGACTTCATTTTGACCTTTGCTTGTTTTCAGGGTCACATGGTTAAATTGTTACCAAATATTTTAACATTTTGCTGACTCCTAAAGGTGTACATTTCATACTCTTCATAAAGTTTTTGACAAGCAATTGGCAGGAGGATCTAGGGTCCGACAGTTGCCTTGTAGTTGCCTTAAATGTTCTTAATTGTTAACATTAGTCAGCATTTGACAAATAGATCCTCTGTATATGTCTTAAATTGAACCATACCCAAAATATTTGATTACTAATCTAAACATTTAAGAAGCAAAAAAAATTACATTTTATGATTTTTGAGACAATCAATCACCATAGGCCCCCTCCCTGTGTACTTTTCAATGTGATGAAGCAACATGAAATCAACAATTGGCCTACAGAAATTCACTGCAAAATGGTGTATTGTTACAAATGTGGACTTGGAGTAAAAATAAGGGGCTATGTCATAACCAAGAGGCTCAGAGGAAATTAGCATTCAAATGAAGTTTTTCCATTGCCAAGATTTACCGTCAGACAAAATTTAGTTTTTATTTCACACATAATAAATAATACTCTCAGTACTACATTTTTGCTTCATTTTTATTTTTATTTATTTATAAATTTCAATTTATAATTTTTTCAATAAGGCCAAAGTAAAAAATTATACTTTTTGGCCACACATTTAATTAAAGCCAAACTAAAAAATTATCCTGTTTCTGCAACAGGCTTCTATAATCTATGCAAGGTAAATATAATAATCTACAAAAGGTAAATAAGGTTGATGTGAAATAATAAGATAATGGAAGACAAATGACATCTGGTTTGCTAGATAATCTACAAAGACCATGGTTTCAAGTATATGTGTCTTTATCAGCTTCTTTGCTTAGACAGACCTAAAAGTAACATCTGAAATTGTGTTGATTAGACAATAAACAAAAGGATGTTTGGAAAATTTCCACATAGAAGTTGCATAAAAAAAAATACATGTACACTGCATCTTTATGAGTTGGGATTGAACAGAGGCAGATATTGATTTTTGTTTTTATTAATTTATTTGTTTATTTTATTTTTTTGAGTTTGAAGGAGAATAAATACTTTTATGAAATGTAATCTGATAGCGAATAACCAATTGTCCAAATGTGAAGTTGTGGTCAATTATCCTGTGCTGACATTGGCTTGTCTTAGGTAATCATGGAATGATAAGACATGTTGTATTTATTCCAAAGTGAAAAATACATATGATGTAACAAGGGGGGATATAACCCACATTTACAAATAACTGAAGTGTTAACCTACTGCAAATATCACTTTTCATTATTCAGAGACAGATAAAAATATATACATACCTACCAGTCTGATTGGAGGATAAGGGGCTACAAAAAACAACATGGAGATAGTTGTAGAAGAAGTAGTCTTTATAAACAAATAATTGAGTTAAGGAGGTTTTTCTTCTATTGTCGAAGGTTTACTAACTGATATTTAATGACATTAACCATTTTTTTTTGTATTATGTATTTTTTTTTCTTTTCTGTATGATTGGAGAAACTATTTGCTTGATTATTATTGAAGAGATGTAATGTTTGGGTGATTTTACAAAGATTTATCAATAAATTGTCATTATCATATATTGTTGGATTGATAAAGGCACTCTGCCAATCTCTCCAACCAATGATTAAATATAGTGGAGTTGTACAGTTCTGGTTCTGGTAAACTTGAACAGTTCCGGTGCATACTTTTTAATGGAAAAAAAACAAAACAACAACATGGAGATCGGCAATCTACCTATTATATCTCACAGGTACTTTGTGGCTATGAATAGCGATGATAAATAGACGTGCACATCATTGTCTGTGTGCTCTGTGTGTCTTGTGATGTTTCAATTATGACACAGGAAATCTAAACAATAGGGGGATAAAATGAATTAAGAAAGTTTAGTGGAGCTGCTACTTTTCTTGCAAACACATCTGAAGGTGCAGTTTACTCTGTTATTGATATCACCAACATATGATAGCAATTAACAAGGTGTTGTTTGTCTGGTATGTTAAGCCCAATTAATTAGGTCTGCCCCTGTGGCTATACTGACCTTTAGTTACCATGGATACAGGCTAAATGGACTGTGGTGACCTACTGAGCCAGCTATCTGGGGGTACTCTTGGTAAGTCATGCACACATCACACAATATTGAGGAGATTCACATGTGAAACTGAAGGCTCCTACGGTAGGAGATTTTGGAAACAACCTTAAAGTTTATGACAAGATTTCAAAATCAAGAACTAACACATTTGACTGAAGTTGCGTGTGAGCCCTTATTTGACTGTGAGTACACAATAGAATACTTTAAGAAAGCATAAGTTATATTGAACCCTGGCTATATTGGCTCATTTGGACAGAACAAGCATGATATGAACATGTTGAACAGGGACTGTATTCCGCAACGATGCACATTTACAATGCCAATCATGAGGTTCATAAAATATATCATGGTTTGTGACATACTTTAAATAAGTGTAGATGCAGTAAATGTTGACGGATGGATGATATGGTAAATGTTGATAGATGGATGATGTAGTCAATGTTGATAGATGGATGATGTAGTCAATGTTGATAGATGGATGATATAGTCCATGTTGATGTTTTATTGATATATAAATGTTCTTCTTTTTCACAGTGAAGCAGAGAAAAGGGAGTTAGAAGCCAGTCATTTTGAAGTTATTGCTCACATTAAAGAGGAGATGAACAAACTGGAGGTACTGTATTCTTTATTTTCTCAAGACATTAAGTTAAAATGCATTATGAGATGGAACAGAAGTGTAATGCGTGCAGGAAAGGACATTCCTTGTGTTTGACCTCTCTAAAAAAAATCTTTAATATTGAAATTGATGATTATAAAGGTTGTCAACAAAACTAGCATAGATTCTGTTTATTAGTCATAATCAAGCACTAGATGATCAAGCACTAGAATTGATCTGGCCAAGAAAAATTATAAAGTTAAAGTGGTCAAGTATATAAGATTTGCTCATAACTCTGATACTGTCTGGCAGCACACAGAATAGCGTGTGGCCAATAGAAATATTCTTGTTTGAAATATTGTAATTACCTAAAACACCTAAAATCGCTTGAGATGGGGATTGTGAAATTCACTTTTTTTATATTGAACAAGTAAAAATTCTTTGAAAAAGAAATCATGTTAATGGTGTTATTTACACATTCATAAAGTATATTTTTCATAAAAATATGACAATTATTTTTCACAATGAAGTTGGTCAAAACGTATATAAGAATATATGTATTATCAAATTTAAAGATTTACACAATTAAAAATCTCTGAAAAGTTAATTCCAACATTATTTACACATTCATAAAGTATATTTTTCATAAAAATATGACAATTATTTTTCACAATGAAGTTGGTCAAAACGTATATAAGAATATACATGTATTATCAAATTTAAAGATTTACACAATTAAAAATCTCTGAAAAGTTAATTCCAATATTATTTGCACTGGTCAGATTGAATAGCAGAGTGATTTAGAACCTTTAGTCAGACACCTGATTTGATTTTATTTTCTTAAAAAAATAGAGCACAAATAGATTGATTGAGACAAGTCCACTTTATTTTCCAGACCTTATATCAAGATAATTTGGAGGCCCTGCAAAGTGGGATCGTATTAGGTGACCTTCCCAGTATTACTTTCTCCTACCCGCAGATCCCACAAGAACTATTGGCTTCACATCACAAGGTAAGCAGGAATCAACAAGCCGTCTCAAGGTCATACAGGCTTATCTTCTTGAATGCAACAACATGCAAAATATTTCCTATGGTTCAGTCCATACTATTGCTTTTTTACACTCAGTGTCTGTGTTCCACGAGGGCCGTGGTCAGCATTGGACGGCCTTCTGGTTTGCAGCAGGCTGGGGTGTATACTGCCTGTCTGGTGAGCAGCAGGCTGGGGTGTATACTGCCTGTCTGGTGAGCAGCAGGCTGGGGCGTATACTGCCTGTCTGGTGAGCAGCAGGCTGGGGCGTATACTGCCTGTCTGGTTTGCAGCAGGCTGGGGTGTATACTGCCTGTCTGGTGAGCAGCAGGCTGGGGTGCATACTGCCTGTCTGGTGAGCAGCAGGCTGGGGGGTATACTGCCTGTCTGGTGAGCAGCAGGCTGGGGTGTATACTGCCTGTCTGGTGAGCAGCAGGCTGGGGCGTATACTGCCTGTCTGGTGAGCAGCAGGCTGGGGCGTATACTGCCTGTCTGGTGAGCAGCAGGCTGGGGCATATACTGCCTGTCTGGTGAGCAGCAGGCTGGGGCGTATACTGCCTGTCTGGTGAGCAGCAGGCTGGGGTGTATACTGCCTGTCTGGTGAGCAGCAGGCTGGGGGGTATACTGCCTGTCTGGTGAGCAGCGGGCTGGGGTGTATACTGCCTGTCTGGTGAACAGCAGGCTGGGGTGTATACTGCCTGTCTGGTGAGCAGCAGGCTGGGGTGTATACTGCCTGTCTGGTGAGCAGCAGGCTGGGGCGTATACTGCCTGTCTGGTGAACAGCAGGCTGGGGCGTATACTGCCTGTCTGGTGAACAGCAGGCTGGGGCGTATACTGCCTGTAGAGAGGAGGTCTGTGTCCTCGCTCTCTACGTCGTAGTCCTGTCTTGGTAGGTGTTCCCGGGGGTATCTATTGTGATGACACTCTAGGAGGTGGTGTAGTAGTGGCTCGGACAAGGGTCTACTGCAGTGTGCACTCTCGTTGTCCCCAAGGCGGAGGATCTCAGTCTTGGTACAAGAATACCCAAGCCGGAGGCGGGAGATGGTGACCTCAAGGGCACAAGTGGCATTGGGCTGCAGATAGACTGGCTTGCAATTGGTGGCAGCGATGTATCAGGCCATGAGCATGATGAGTGTGTTGCATTGGTGGATCTGTATATGTGTGTGTGTTATTCGTGGAAGCACTTTAACTTGGATTCAACTTGGACTCCTTTCAAACTTATGAAATGCAAAGGGCTGATTGCACTTGCATCTCTGATGCCTATTTTTAAAGTTCATGTTTCTGCTCCTGGCAGCAAAAATGAGACATGGTAAGAATATTGGTGAATAAAAGCAAGAATGTTGCAGGTAGATGACTATTGGTCAGCTCTTTTATCAAGATATCAAAGCAATGCGATATGGATTTGTAATATTTAATCATTATTTTCCTGTATCAATGGTTTCTTATCTACTAGGAAAGTCATTCTAGATATATTTAACCAAGTAAGAATTACCCTTGGTCCTGTGACAGTAACTTTTTTCAGACTCTATCGCTGAAAATGATGAAAGTGGGTGGTTCATATAAAAGATACAAACAAATGGTTTAAATTCTCACTATCTGCTCTCCCACATCCAGAACAGTGGTGACAGCCTGTTCTGGGCATTGTCTCCTCTGCCTTTCAGCTTTACACCAACGTTTTTCTCAGTTTTGCCTTTGGAATGGTGAGATATATTATGCAGATTGCATTATACTTAATAAAGATTGCATAAGAAAAATGCAAAAGCACTGACCGATTGGCTTATTAATTAATGATGTGAATCTATAATTTCCCTCCCATCTTGAAAAAAGGGCGGAAGTTTATGATGCAAAATATTTCACATCATACTCTACTCTCTCGAGCTAATCCCGTCAAATTGTCACAGACCAGCTAAAAATTCGGGAGAATAGATCACAAGAATTGATGATTAGTTTGTCAGACACATGAGCATACAAGGCATGTCAGCACTATTGCATTTTACATTAAAAAGAATGTGGTACGTCTATTTTGGTTTCTGTCAACAATTTGATTTGGATGTAATTTCAGGTATCCCATGACTTCAGTGGTATGGGCAGTCTGTGTCCGATGTATGTGAAGGGACAGTTTGTGGCTCCAGGGACTGGTGTGGATCCGCTTGAAATCATAAAAGATATGCAAGGCACAGCAACTCCTGAGACTGATTTTGAAAATGAAACTGATAGTAATCACAACCAAGTGTATAATGATGCACTGGATTGCAGCAGTATGGCCTCCAGCTGCAGTGAAACCCTTGGTACAATGACCCCACCCATAGGCAGCTTATCAGCAGGTTCAACTCCTGCATCACTTTCTGCTGCTGCAGCTGCTATCAGTGAATTCAAAAAGAAAAAGAAAGACAAGAAGAAAAAGAAGAAGAAAAAGAAGAATTCTGAGTGTGCTGATGATGAAATGGAAGGCAAAGTTAGTCAAAAAGAGGCATTAGATTCTATGATGTCGACCATGTCTGAGACCAGCTTAGCTGATTCTAATTCATGCAAAGATGATGAGAATCTATTGAGAGATATTACTCCAGTCAGCAGTGAACCAGTCTTGGAAAATACAAATGTCATGAGTGTAAATCAAACATCAGATATCAGCAGTGCAGAGCAGTTGATAGGTGGCAGCAGTGAAGGCCAGACAACAGGTGGCAGCAGTGAAAGTCAGGCAACAGGTGGCAGCATTGAAGATCAGGCAACAAATGGCATGAGTGCACCTCAAGAGTTTGATATAGGAGCATTAATGCAGCAGGTGATGATGATGCTGATTCAGAACAACCCAGCACTGGCCATGCCTGCAAGTTTGAATTACCTGCAGTTCATGGCCCTGCAGCACATACAAAATATGCAGGCATTGTGCCTCATCAAGCTCTCACCTGAACAGACCATCATCTTTGAAGAGTTGATGACTAGAGCTCAGGCTAGTACACAAACTGCCAGCACTGATATGCAACAACAAGCGTCCTTGCAAATGGAACTCATGAAACAGACTCTAACAGGATCCCAGCCAATAAACACTATGCAAACAGTGCCAGTTATACCAGGTACCCTGTCTCATCCAGTGATTCCTGGAAGCCAATACCTGCCAAATTCACAGCAAACTTCAGTGCCAAAAAGTCATGAAACTGATGTATCTCTATCAACCAGGGAACCATCATATTTATCTGAGAATAACAGAAATATTCAGAGTTCAACCACAGCAATGTCGGGTCCACCCCCTGGCTTGGAGACCAATGTAACACACAAATTTGCCGAGAAACTGCCCTCAAAAAAGCTGCCACCAGGATTAAATACTCAAATAAACAACACAAATTTATCTCAAAAGATCAAGAAAAGTGAAACACTTTCATCGATGAAGAGCTTATCGTCAAGTTCAAACAGTTTGAGTTCAGATAAAAGTGTGACAAGTATGCCAGATATAGCAAGACCAGTGAGTCTGCGTGCAGGTCGCGGCCGGGGAAGAGGTATCAGAGCATGTAAGGCGGTGTCTGTCATGGATGATGTAGATGATGGACCGGATGTTGCCTCTCCAGGTCTGTCCAGCAGAAATTGTTCCACACCTTCCAGTGTTTCCGGTCAGGGAAGTAGTCATGGTGCGAGGGAGAGGGCACAGTTTGGTACTCCTGATTGCTGGGAGGACATAGACAGTCCATTGCCTCCTCCAGGAGTGAGAACTAAGTTGGCAGCAGGGTCTACCAGAGAGATGACATCAGCACCACCCACCTTGGAGATGATTTCCACAAGTGGGGCTACAAGCTCCCAACTAAAACAGGTCTCTTCATCAGGGCTGATGACTTCAGAACCTAGTCAACCTAGAAAAGCTGTAATCTCTTCATCAGGGCTGATGACTTCAGAACCTAATCAACCTAGAAAAGCTGTAATCTCTTCATCAGGGCTACAAACTTCAGAACCTAGTCAACCTAGAAAAGCTGTAATCTCTTCATCAGGGCTACAAACTTCAGAACCTAATCAACCTAGAAAAGCTGTAATCTCTTCATCAGGGCTACAAACTTCAGAACCTAATCAACCTAGAAAAGCTGTAATCTCTTCATCAGGGCTACAAACTTCAGAACCTAATCTACCGAGAAAAGCTGTAATCTCTTCATCAGGGCTACAAACTTCAGAACCTAATCAACCGAGAAAAGCTGTAATCTCTTCATTAGGGCTACAAACTTCAGAACCTAATCAACCGAGAAAAGCTGTAATCTCTTCATCAGGGCTACAAACTTCAGAACCTAATCAACCGAGAAAAGCTGTAATCTCTTCATTAGGGTTGCAACAGGCAGGGTCATCTCAGCCCAAAAAAGCTGTCATTGGCTCAGGGGGGACACATTCTGTTATGTCAAACAAACCTAAGAAAGCTGTGATCTCTTCAGGCGGGCTTCAGTCTATTGGGCAACAACCCAAGCCAAAGCGAGGTGTCATAGGCAGCAGGGGACTGTCAGAGATTGGTGGAGCCACTGATGGGCAGTCAAGTTTGAGTAAAGCTGAATGGCCAGGACTGGGCCAAGAATCTGAGGACTGGGATGAAGACCAGGATGAATCTTACCATATGTATAAATGGGAATCCTGGACTGGAACTGGATTACAACCCATAAGACTTCCTGAACAGGTAAAAACCAGTGATCTTGATGACTTTGAGATGTCTAAACAGACACTTGGAGCCAAAATATGGACCAACAAGCCTATGTCTGTGATAGGAGGGTCAGTGTCTGTCAAACAACCATCTCGGCTTAAAGCTGTCCAGGCAGAGAAGACCAATCCCTTGCTCACTGGAACCACCACACTCCAGCCTAAGATGCTCTCGGCAGGAACTCACAGGTACCAGCCAAGTGTTGTGACAGGTGGGTAAAATCTGTCTTTCCTTCTCACAATGAAAGAAGAATCTTCGTTGAAACTTTCATTTCACTATATTTTAGGTGCATGTAGCCTCAGTGAAGGATATATTTTAATATTCAAATCACTATATTTACCATCAAGGTCATGATAAGGTTACCTGGAAAGAATTTAATTTTAAAGCTATGACTGAAAGTGCCCTAAAATGTCAAATGTAAATTTCTTGTTTATTATTGACATATTTCCATGAGATCCAAGTCAAATGCATTCCATGTAATTCAATATTTGAGTAAATTTTTATATTTCAGCCAAACCTATGAAGGGCTCAGGTGCAATGTCCAAGATATCTGACATCAACCTTCATGAGGACCCCAGGACTGTAACTGTTCCAGAGACAGAAGATTGGAAGCAGGTTGGTAGTGCCTTATAAGCCATAAGCTTTCCTCTTTTCCTATAAAGTATATTCAAAAAGGGAAAGTCTTCCTTTAAAGAGGTATTTAGTATGAGTATGTATACCACTGGTTTGCTGTTCAACATATGACGTGAGAGGCTCTAAGCTGATCTGGGACAGTTACAGAATTTTATCCTTTCCAAAAAACAAGTCCAATTTTATGATTTATGATTGGTCGGCAACACTTTATTATCAATGATTGAAAAAGTAATGAAGGGATCACTTTTCTTGGCAACACAACTATTATCAATGTCAGTTTCAATTACCCTGCCTGGCAGGGTAGTCAGTTCTCAACATATTGGACAGTTATCAAATTTTATGTCTGCATGTTTTTGATTTGTTTTAATGCCTGCAATATGTTGAGAACTAAATACCTCTGCTAGGCAGAGTAATTTCTTCCAGGATAATTTTAAAAGATCATTTTGTTTTGTTGTACAACATAGGTAGGAAAGAAGAAAAGCAAGAAAGCCGACCCTGCACATGGAGGTAAACCAGACAGTAACTTTGAGAAGTTAGTAGGGAAATTGCAGACTAAACATCCAAGTTTGTCCAGGTATGCAGTGCCGCTTTATTAATGATATACTAAAAATATAAAACAATAAGTTACCTGAAAATGCGAAAAAATCAGAAATTTAACTATGGTTTAATAACTTGATTAATATGATCATGAATGATTAGTATGATCTTGACTTGCAATTTGCTTAACATTAAGTTGAATAGAGATACTAAGTAATATTTTAGCTTTTGCTGTCCTGTCTCCGCATAATTAGTTTCCGATTACAATTTGATAGAGACCAGCTAAAATATACATGGAAGAAGAATTATTGAAAATTTAGACAATTCCCACATATATTTTGAAGTTTCTTTTGTTTTTTTAGTTCATTTTTGTTTCCCCAGCCCAGGGTTAAGCTGATGATCTTGTAGTTATCGTTTCAGATATATCAATCGTGGAATTTAGTAGAGTCATTAAAGTCACACGGATGACCTTGAACTACTTTAAAGTGGAAGAGCTATTTTCTTAAAACGTATTACCAAGCAGCAATATCACAAAAACAAATTACAGCAGGACTACAAAACTTGATGGGATGTTCAATTAGTAACCTATAAAGGAATACTATATAGACCATATGACTATGAGGGGTCTCTAACTTAGCTGTGCTGACACTTTCTCAGATGACTTAATCAGTAATCAGTTGTTTTAGGCAAGTACTGTTATATGCCAGCTTCCAGACATAGGATGCCTGCATCTTTGTTGCCATTTTTTACTCCAGGGGGACCACTACATACTTTTTGAGAGGAACTTTTCTGTTATAGAGGAAATTCTATTAGAGAGTAACTTTTATTCATTCTGTCTGTTGCTTAATTGATGAGCACGCTTTATTGGTATTTCTGAGTCATATGTGTACTCACATTTCTCTATGTCATTTCAGTTGCGAGGAGTGCTGTAAATCAAGTTGCCAAACTCTGAGACCCTCTTATTCCTCTCTTGTTACATTTATTTGATTTCCTTTCATAATATTTAATCAAAATGACAGCACCTTTTCTCTAAATTGGTATATTGACAGAATAGTCCACATACAAAGATATGTAGAGCACTCTGTAATTACACTAAATGCATCTCTTTTAACCGTGCCTTTTTACATTATTTTTGCAGACAAGAGATCCTTAACAATCTGCAGGAGGTAAGAAATCAGCATGGTGGTTTGAAGGGTATGAAGATGCAAGACATCGTCAATCAAGTAGAAAGCTTTGTGTGCCGTAGTGGTAGTATGGGGGCTAAGGAAACCAAGGCTAATATCAAGGTTCAGGTAGGCACTCTCCTCCCTAGTCTACTCCTGCATTGGTCATGCATTGCCTTGGGTGTGATGACCTCATGGGATGTATGACCTCATGGGATGCATGACCTCATGGGATGTATGACCTCATGGGATGTATGACCTCATGGGATGTATGACCTCATGGGATGTATGACCTCATGGGATGCATGACCTCATGCAATGCATGACCAGCTTGATACTTTATAAATACTGATGGCATAAGCTGACTTTATGGCAAAATTCTGAAGGGCTTACTGAGGAATATTTTGAAGAAGAAAAAAAATATTGATCAAAATAAAACATAAAACTCAGGTTTAATTCAGAATTTTGACAAAATCATAATGGCTTATACCAGATGCACTCTTTTGTAACTAGTTGTCAATTAAAATAGTGCACTGTCAGGCCTTGACATAAAGAGAAAAATGTTGGTTGCCCAGTTGGGCTACCAGATCATGAGGTAGCCCAAAGTTTCTAAGGATAATTGGATGTGTGATACATAAGGCTGTAAAGTGACTAGTGTCTGAGTGGGGGTTACTTGTCCCAATAAAAAAATATAAATCCATCGATCGTGATATGAGACAAATATCTATCAAGAATTAGAATAAAATCAAGATAGATTGGGCCACTAATAGACAATAAAATGGTTGCCCAACTGGGCCACTACAGCAGAGCATTCCTTGGCCCAAACTGTGACCTCATTTCTCCTTCAACTAAATGAAATAATGCATCATTATGATCCACCAAAGGCAATTAAATACCGTATTTACTCGTGTATAAGACGACTCGTGTATAAGACGAACCCCCAAAATTGAGGTTATTTTGCTTAAAAAAAACCAATTTCCGAATATAAGACGAGTTGGTTTTTCTTGACATATCGGCTCTGCTACCATTCAAGCTTCAGCTGAAGCTTGGCGGTCATTTTAAAAGTGAAACTTAAATATGCTTACGATATAAGATCTTAGCAGTCTTATACACGAGTAAATACGGTAAAACGTAAATACGATGTTCGTATTTTCAAAATAACGGATATCAGACGTAGCAGGTAGATTTTAATTGCGTTTTAAATGATAAATAAAGGTATTTACCCAATATTGTCACAAATTGTTCGAGAACAGAACAAAACCATCAATCCATTTAAAACGCAATTAAAATCGATCCACGTGTGAAAGCATTTCTGTCCAAGCGGGAAGACACGACTCAAAGCAGTGGGGACAATGACGAAACGCAAAACTGTGAACGCTGATAATTGAAATCAGTGAGAACAAAGTCGAAACAAAGCGTTAATTGCATTTCAAATGATCTGATAAATAAAGGTATTTACCCAATATTATCACAAATTATGCATTTCGTCATTGTTTCTACTGCTCTGAGTCGTGTCTTCCCGCTTGGACAGAAATTCGATGTGCGGAACACGGTAAATTTGATGTGCGGCAACACGAAGAGAAGCCAGGGATCCATCGTTGCGCAATATATTAAATTTTTCAATGCGAGTTGATACACTCCATTTGTTTTCGCGCCAAAAATAAGAGCTTGTCCCCGTCACTCCCGCTTTTTAAAATGACGACCTCGTATTGCGTAATGCATTTAACTGGATGAATGGTTTGTTCTGTTCTCGACCTGCAAGGCATATATTGTGCTAATGTTGGGTATATACTTTTATTTATCATTTAAAACGCAATTAAAATCGATCCACGTGTGAAAGCATTTCTGTCAACAGGGAAGACACGACTCAAAGCAGTTAGACAGTAATAACATGTCCATATATATGGACAGTAAACCAGCTCGCAGGTGCCCGTATGCCTTTGCCCGGAATTCCGGTCACACGTCACTGGAACTTGTGGTTGTTGTTTAGGGTTTCCCTGTTCTATATTTATGTCAACCAATCAGAGCAAACCCTCCATAATAGTGACATTATTCGCCCGCTGCACAAACCCATTGCAACGAGATGTCCTTGATAGTCCTATATATAGATTGGACTGCATAGTCTACAAAGCAGTGGAAACAAAGACGAAATACAAAACTGTGAACGCTGATAATTGAAATCAGTGAAAACAAAGTCAAAACAAAGCATTTATAAATAATGTTTTAAATTATATATAAAGGTATTTACCCAATATTATCACAAATTATTTTTCTCCACCAAGAATTTCTCCACGATGTAGAACGTAATACGATGTACGTGACGTCCTTGACCTTAGCGTCAAAACTAACACGTGGTAGAATATTTCTTTGTGTATTATAAAGCCAAAGATATTCATTATATCGCTTTTAATTATTATCGTTTATAGCACTCGATCGGCTGTAAATCATCGTGATAATATTGGGTAAATACCTTTATATATAATTTAAGACGCAATTAAAATCGATCCACGTGTGAAGGCATTTCTGTCAAAAAGGGAAGACACGACTCAACGCAACACGTGGTCGCAATTTTGAAAGGCGGAAGTGACGGGAAGAGGCTCTTGTTTTTAGCATGAAAACGATTGTTAACTCACATTGAAATATTAATATATTGCGCAATAATGGATGGTATTATTCTGTTCTCGACCTGCAAAGCGTAATTTGTGATAATATTATGTATATACCTTTATTTATCATTTAAAACGCAATTAAAATCGATCCACGTGTGAAAGCATTTCTGTCAAAAAGGGGAAGACACGACTCAAAGCAAGGACGTCACGTACATCGTATTACGTTCTACATCGTGGAGAAATTCTTGCGAAAAATAATTTGTGATAATATTGGGTAAATACCTTTATATATCATTTAAAACATATTATTTCGAAATGCTTTGTTTTGACTTTGTTCTCACTGATTCCAATTATCAGCGTTCACAGTTTTGCGTTTCGTCATTGTCTCCACTGCTTTGAGTCGTGTCTTCCCTTGTTGACAGAAATGCTTTCACACGTGGCTCGATTTTAATTGCGTTTTAAATCGATTGATGGTTTTGTTCTGTTCTCGAACAATTTGTGATAATATTGGGTAAATACCTTTATTTATCATTTAAAACGCAATCAAAAAGGGAAGACACGACTCAAAGCAGTGGAGACAATGACGAAACGCAAAACTGAACGCTGATAATTGGAATCAGTGAGAACAAAGTCGAAACAAAGCGTTTTGAAATAATAGACCAATAATATTGGGTAAATACCTTTATTTATCATTTAAAACGCAATTAAAATCAATCTGCTACGTCTGATATTCGTTATTTCGAAAATATGAACATCGTATTTACGTTTTACCGTATTTACGTTTTACCGTAAATACTCGAGTATAAGACTGCTCTCGTGTATAAGACGACCCCCTAAACATTAACTAAGAGTTTTTGGAAAAAAACCTCGTCTTATACACGAGTATATACGGTAGATAACATATATTGGTGCAAATGGTATCAATGTTTGCAAGTAAACATAGGAACATCACTCAGTCATCTTTTGAGACTAATCCATTAGCCAGTAGCTGCTGTATTAGACCTCATCACTGCCCAGTGATACAAAAAAAAAGAAGTAAACAAAATATCATATTTCTCAAAATTTCCTAAGCTTTTTCAAAATTTAAGAACATGTTTACTCCAAATATTATTCTGTTCAGTTTTAATAGAGGGAATTTTTATTAATGGTCAATATTTTGAGATCTCTAGCTTTCTTTATATTCAAGTAAAAAATTTCAAGTAAAAAAAAGTTTACATTTAATTGAATTATTTTATTTACAAAAACGCAAATTACTTGAGTTTTTAGATATTTTTGAAAATTCTGTTTATTTAAACTACCATAAATAGCATCATTCTAGCAAGAGATTAATGCCTTAGTTATGCAGATTGATAGTGTAGTTATTCCCAAAAAGTTAGCTTATCCTTTTTCATTGTTACCAAAAAAACTTTTTCTGATTTTTACTTAAAATGATTAAGGTCTATAATCCACAATGAAAAACTGGGACAGACTTATGTTTTTTTGGCTTAAATGTGTTCAAAGTAATGTTATTTGTTAATTTAGCACAGAAAAAGTAAACTTAACCAGCTAGTCTTAATTTTTCATTAGTTAAATTGAACCCATTTTAACTACCGTTAAAACGGGTTCGACTCAGTTTTTGCAGCTGGTGACTTATATCAAGTATTTATATTTTCTTTATTTAATGCCATCCAAAGAATAATAAAACTTTTTTGGAACAGTTTAGATATAATCATGGCATAAAATATGAATTATCACTAAAAGAGTTGAGTATTTAAAAATCTCATGCAAACGAGTTTGTCCACCATGTGTGCCGAAGGCAGTTACGTAAATATACGAGACCACCCGAAGTTCTCTCCCGATGCTTCAAACTGATTGTGGATTATAGACCTTAAAAATGATAAAATTTTAAAAGAAAGTTAAAAACCAAATCAAAAGAAAATTCCATCCCTTCGCATTTAATACATTAAAAGCTGAAATCGTTTTTGTAGTTATTTTTATACAAAATAATTATCTTGCATTGTGTCATTTTTGGGTTCAAATGTGGGGGACAAGATTTTTTGGTGGGAAAAAGAACTTTAGAAGACACTGTTCCCCCTAATGTTAATATAAGTGACAAACTTCACACACTTCAGTCAACAGTCACCCGAGTGGAAGAAGCTTTCTCATTGCATCATCATTGACAATTCCTCAAAGTTTGAAAAAAAGATTTTAAAAGAATATTCAGTGACTGATTGATGGAACCAACATTATTGATTTGACTATGAATCTTGATGACTAGCTTGGGTTAGGTGATACATTTTGATGAATGGTTTAAGTATCAGGGAAAAACTCCTTATTTTAGTGAATTGACACACAGCAGTAACAAATGCCGACTGACATGTCATTTACATTCAATCAGTTTGTCACACCCATAACTGCCTTTCTATTCTTCTCAAGATTCCAAAAAGTTTTTTTCCATCATACTATCATGTTCAAATTTTGTTTAGTAATCTGTGAATTGAAGAAAACAAGTTGAAAAACAATGTTTAAAATGGTGACAGTTTGCATGGCAAGCATGAGGAATATTATATAAAATTCATGAAATCAAGAACAGAACATTTTGGCAAATATGAAACAAATTGCAAAATATATGAATATATCCTGCTTTTGAAAATATCTCAGAACACAGTATTTTGCCAACCCAATATTTGACCTTGTATTCATGTGCTCTGGACCATGTAAGATTAAGTCACCAGTCAGTTATTAACTACTATGAGGAGAAATGTCCCCAGTTCAGAAGCCCAATAGATTAGGATGGTTACCTAATTGGCCATATTTAAACACCATTCTAATTATTATACATCCAGTCCTACATTTTTTGTCAAACATGTTGATAAACTTTCTGTCATCTTAAAAAAAATCCAATTTGTCGTGGGGTTTCCTAACGATTTAAATTGGTAATGGTAGATATATTTTGAGGGTATGGGATAAACAAATTGAAGTTGACCACCAAAGCCATATTATCAAAAAGGTCCCTTAGAAATTTGTATGTGGTGTCATGGTAGATTTTAACCTTCATGTAACTTTCCTGCTTGATATTTACTAGAACATAAAATAGCACTAATTGATAACATGGTCATCAACTTTTAAGCATATTATTCTGGAAAACAAAATATGTGTTTTTTCTTTATAATCATTTTAAAGTTTGATTCTTTTATTTAGATTTCATCAAGATCACATAGGTTACTGTAAGAAATGATATTACAAAGTTCAAGTATTCTGGTCTAAAGAATATATAACATTCAAGGAAAATGCTCTTTATTTGCTTATAAATCACCACAGACTCTCTGCCAAACTAATTATACCACAACCCAAACAAAATATGTACGGCACAAATAATTGACACAGAATTACATGATTTATGTTACATTGTCTATGAGATTGTGATTTGTGTTTGACATTAGGCTTATGCTCAAGGCTATATCATGACATTGGTGACATTTACTCATTCGAACTAGCACCACTAGGGTGGCTCATTTTTTGAAAATTTTTGAAAATCATTGCTCCCAAACCTGATTTGAATGCGTATGGGTATGAAAACCACTGTGATTTTTTGTCGGAATTTTTTGAAAAATTTTAATATGCGCACAGGGGGCGTGGGGGTCAATGGGCAAATTTACTGTATGAAAAAATTCAACTTTGTCGTAGAAGGTTGTATGATAGCTCATATCGTAGGTATTGATGTGTAGAACAAACTTTGTAAAAGAACATATGCTCTAAAACTTTATCTTCATACCACAACTACTGTATTTTTGTTGTCATCTTACGATGGTTTGAAAGAAATGTGCATCTGTAGGACAGTGAATTATCTTTCTACTTGTTTTGAGTGAAATATTTAGTGTAACAGTTCCTAATATTTTCTTTGGTGGAATATCTATTATTTGTGTGGGTGATTTCTTTGGCGAGAAAACTAATGTGACAAACAACATATCTGAATTTTATTAAATTATACAAACAAACAAATATGTTTATGATATCATTATGATAACATTAAAATTGGGCATTAATTATGTTTGTTTATAATGAAAATGTTTTTGGAATTGTCAAATGTGGGACATTGACATAGCGATCTGCAGTGCCTCAGTAATCATTAAATCTTGAAGAAGTATAATATGACATGAATTGCTTCAGAAGTCAGAAGATAACTACAAACATTAGTTAAACATTTTCATCTTTCACAGAAAAATATAATTTACAGGAGCATAACAAACTCTCTGGCCTCATATGGCATTGTGATGTGTGTGTGTGTGTGTATAACGCGATATTGTTTACATTGTGCAGCTGAATTCAATCAGGTATTGGTAGCCAGTCTGATTTTTACATTGCTTTTAGTCTAATTGCCGTACTGTTTATGGCATCATACAACAACCTAACATGGGACATGGCATCATTATCAGCCCATCTGAAACAAATGATATTACATTGTTTTGAGAAATATGGTGTATTATTGACATTTTGATCTACAATGTTATCACAATTTTAATCCGAGAAATATATGTAGGTCACTAATCTGCATCCTGTACCCTAATCTCTCATTATCTATCATAATTCATCAGCCTAGGTTCAAGGTCATAAAAGGTTGATCACCATGACAATTGTTTTTGCCTTAGGAACAGATTAAAGCTACTTCATAGATTTGGTTCACAGATTAGGGCAGGTCAAAGATTAGTGGTGAAGTCAAAGATAGTGGTGAGGTCAAAGATAGTGGTGAGGTCAAAGATAGTGGTGAGGTCAAAGATTAGTGGTGAGGTCAAAGATTAGTGGTGAAGTCAAAGATAGTGGTGAGGTCAAAGATTGGGGATTCAAGAATATCGGACAGTCACAGTTTGGGGAGGGAAGGATAGGACAAAGATTGGGAATGCAGGTCATGGTTTAGGGCTTGACCAAGAAAAAGACACAAATTAGGGACAGGTCTCAGGTTAGTGCCCTACATATGTAATGTGGCATGATAAAGTTTTGCTTCGGATGATCAGAAGCTGGATACAAACATGAATTCATAAAATATAGATGACAACTGTACCTTTTAAATTGAAATTATGTAAATTATACATTGAATAAAAAACATTCTGGATTATGATATCTCCAATGGCACAGTGAACTTCGGTATGAAAATAAATATATAAATATGTAAATGGCACAGTGAGCTCAGCTTGACTAAAATCAATCAGGTATTGGTACCCAGTTTGGTGGAATAACACTATTAGTCTTGCTTATGATAGTACTGTTTGTGGCATGATATGGTTTTTTGACGTGGAATGTAGCGCCCCCTCCAGACAGGAATGCAGACCACCAGCTATAGGTGCCCTTGCTTGTGATGATATGGTCACACTGCCTCAGTGTCTCCATATCTTCAAAGGCGGTCTGCTTCTTTAAAAAATGGATATGTCGCCCGGAAAAGTTCAAATGGGAATGACACCAGCCCATATCCTCTGAAATCACAATGAAGACACATGTCCTATCGGCATACTTTTGTGAGAAATATTGCATGCTGTTGTTGTAGTAGCTTGGCTTTGGGAGGTAATCTTCTCCATATTTCTGGATGAAGTCGGCTCTTCTCACATGTACTCCTATCAATAGGATATTCCCTTCTTCCTTTGTAAAGTTTGATTTTATTCCTTGAATCACACCGTTAGCCTTTTGCACGACATGGTCCGTAAATGCGAATAAATTCTTGATTTCTTTTGAGAATTCTACCCAGTATTTAAGTGTGTTGAAGTAGCAGCATATTAGGGTGTCAGCCTGGGGCAAGGGAAATATACTGGTGCTGTAGTTATCCCCATTTATATGGATTAGATGCTTGGACACTGTGGGTGGAATATCCTTGCGCCAAATCTCCACAGGAACTTTCTCTATTGGAAAGTTTTTAAGCAACTGATCATTGTAAGCTGATTTGTAAAGATAATATATACCTGTTCTACCGGTCTTTCGACTTATTCCATATAAGGCAGCTAGCTGAAACATTATGTTACCAAGACGACCAGCAGAACGAACATAGATCTTTAAAGGCGTTTTGGTGGAATTGGTGTTGAATATCCAAGCCTGATTAAAGGAAGCTCTGAGTTTGTCTGTACCTATCAGGTGTGATACTAGACAAAAGAGTGTGATGAAGAGCATGATAGCGAACATTGCAGTGTATTTGTGGGAGGGCGGTGGCTTGTATTTGCTCGCTACCCGAAAATCCATGCTTTTCTTATTACTGTTTCCCATTTTTGTCCCTGTCACATTGTATGTCTAAGTTAATATTGATCCAATTTTTTTTAAACAGTGTCTTGATTATTGTATTCCTGCATTTGATAAAAAAAAATTGAAAACTGCTTATTCCATACATTTGATTTGTTTTTGCATTTGTTTCTATACGCAGTCATTTGTTGAGAAAAACATACCTTTTACATGTTTGACCCTGGACTGAGAGCAGTGTGTACTGGACAATATGCCTTGCTCCTTTAGCGCATGCAATGCCCCAATCCCAGAGTGACACAGCTCAGCCACATCCTTGACTGTACAGGCAGAGGAGCCACCATTATCCAGCAGCTGGCCATGTTTGCCATAATGAAATGTGGATGCTTCACGACCATGACAGAATATCAAGCTCCCTTTCTTTCCCTTGCATGCCAGGTCATCATTTTCTGCCTTTATATTTCCCAACGATTCCTTTCTCTCTGCAGCATGATTATTATTCTGTTGAGATAGACGCAGTGCTGCTGGGTGCTGGTGCTGCTGATGGCTGCAGTTTAATGACTTGTGATGCATGCGTATCCCAGCTTTTGCCATATACATGCCCCCACAGTCGGCTTGGCTGGTGATTGAATATGCTTTGGCCCCTATTGATCTGGCAAGCCATCAAAAATCCCATTGGGAATATGATGAGTAATAACCTGCATGTTCATATAATTCAGAATAGTGTCCAGTCCATAAATGTTAACATCCTCAATCAGCAATGTTATATGATTCGCATGCACAGCATCATTTAGCAGATAGATAACCCTGCCAGGATAATAATAATATAATAATAATAATAAAATATATTATATAGCGCCCGTTCAAACAGTGTCTGCTGCTAGATGTGCTATTACAAATTGTATTGCTGTGGTTTCATATTACTTAATGGGGCAATACAAATTTTCCGCTTTGTTTACGTGCACTGGCTTTGTTCACAGTTCATGTTTAACTTAATGTACTTTACCTTAAAGCATGCGGGACGAGAATAGGAGGTAAATATAGGACAATGAATGGCTGCGCTATTTCACGTGCATTGTGGGGCTTAGCTTTGTGTGGGACGCAGTGGGAAAATAGACAATTATCGATCTGCCAGTAATACAGGTCAAATCCATGTATACCTGATGAATTTTATTTCACCACCTGAAGGTCACATGATAGTTAAGGCTGAAACTTGGCACCAGATGCTCATCTAGTGTCAAATATCTTTATTATTTTGATAAATGATACTCATGCACGAAACTGAAGAACACAACAAATATGGGCACCTTGCCTGCAATACAAAATGACTTTCAGCACAGATTGTTGATTGAGGCGGATAAATCTTCTATTGTTCTCTCTGTCTGTCAAACTATCTTCTCCTCTGAATCTACTGGGTGGATTTCTTAGTTGGAAGGATGAAGTTTTGCCAGGATATAAGTTCTAAACATGAGGATAAAATATATCTTGAAGAGTTATATAAGAAACCCAGATGAAAGTTATGCTTCAGTGAAGTCACACTTCAGTGAGCAGTTCAACATTTTGCAGGAAAAAAACTTCAACATATCTTCCATCTTGGCTATTATACAACATCCAAGCTTGAAACTTATTTGAAATTTGTATTGTAAGGTCCTCCACAGCAGTTTGTTAAAAAAAATATTCATGCTTGAGTGAGCATGTCAAATCACTGACATGGACTTGATAAGGTGGCAATTATTTTGTGATCACTTCACAGAAATTATTGACAAGGAATTTACTCAATGACTGCAATGGATGGAGCTGCCACTTTTTTGGTTGGATGATGCATCTTGTTTAATAGTACTGGTGATGAATTTCGTATCTCAATGACCAATCATTTTGGAAAAAAAAAAAAAATCAAAAGGATATTTAGTGGCTATGATTGATGAAACAGACATTATTGGTTGGACTTGAATCTTAAAGACGAGTTGGTTCAATGATTCATTTTGATGAATGTGGAGTGAGCAAAATTGGCAATGCACAATCCTTCTGTTGTTTGGTTAAAAAAAAAATGGCAAACAGTTCACACATATATAGAGACCTGGAACATCCAGTGCCTCATGCTGTTGATCTAAATATGGCCTTAATTTGAGAATTCTCATGAAGATAAGGATTTTTGTGAGAAAATTAACCTGCCATATATTAACATTTCAACATACCGTACATTACTTTTGCTACATTGCCTGTTCTTGACCTGCATATAATGGCTAAATACTTGAAATTATTATTCTTATTATTCTAATGCTCTGCAGGAATTTGCAGGAAATATTACAAAAAGGCAATGGTCAGCAAAGTTCTAAGGCCTAGAGGTCTATGATCTCTACTTGGTGTAATTAAGAATACTAGCAGACGCTTGCAGAGTATTACATATGTCATGGATAAACATTGTAGATTTAAAAAAGTCACCATTTATAGTTGAGTGCCCTAAGAACAATCATGCTCTTTTGTGACAAAACAAAATCATACCAGAAATCTGAAAAATTTGAATCATTAATTCACTAATAGTAGTATTTTAGTATGAAGTTGTTTTTTTTTGTTCTATGCCATACATGTTAGTCAACATAAAATATCAACTTAAAGGATTCAGAATGGTATAGCTTTCTCAATTCTAAATGAAAATATATTTGAACAATGTGAAAATCCCAATCTTTGTTGTTCATTTCTGAAAATCAAAGATGATGACCCATATTTTTTATTGTATTGGACAAAAGCAATATTTATGAGTTAAATATTATCTTTTCAGATACTTTGTATGGATTAAATTTTTTGGCTTAGTTGCTATAATCAAGTCATTTTAAAATAAGTTTACCTATGGCGGTTAAGATAGCATTGCTGTTCCAGTTGAGAAATCTCTCCCTCTCTCTCTCTCTCTTCTCTCACCGTTTAATCAGTGCTTGATATGGTTTGATTCAGGGTGCAAGCGTAAGTAGTAGAGCAGGACTGGACATAGAGAAGTTATTATACAAGACCTCCATATGTACATACTGGCAGGCCGGATCATGCTCCAGAGGAAACTCATGTGACTATGCTCACAGCAAGAGTGAACTGCGACCTCCGCCCAAATATATCCTCTGTGCTAACTACATGAATGGCAAATGTAATCACGGCAGTAAGGTGAGATTTCTGTTACTATAAACTTTTATCTGTTATTTTAATACCTATACTTCAGGACTGGCGCGGGAGCTATGGGATTGGGCTGCAGACTTCAAAACCACTTTTGCTATATATCTATACAAAGTTTTAGTTACAGGTATACTGTAAGCTGCTGAATAACAGTTGACTGACGTATGCTAAAATTAGGCATTGACAAAGCAAGATCATGTGATCAACTGTTTCTGGTTGTATTGGGTTAATATACTGGTTACTGTACTGGCCTACTCACTTACTTTGACTTATATATGGGCTCGGCCAAGCGGTAACGGAGGGACAGCATCACTGAACAGCATAACATAAATGCATTTATTCCAGAAATACAAAATTATTAGAAATACTTAATAATTGTTTTTGACAAAGCCCACTGAACATTACAATATGCCAAAGTATTGAGGATCATACTGTAACAGTTTATGTATGGTATCAAAATATGTTTTCTGTAACGGAGGGACACTTTTGAACAGCAGCTTTGGAGTCATGTAGCAAAATGGGCTTAACATAAAGTTCTTATGAATATTCTTAAAAATCACTATATCATACATCATTTACACATACCTAAGTAGTAAATACCAAAATATCAAGTTTATAACCTTAACACTGTTTTATTTATTAAAGAAATATTGTCGTAACGGAGGGACAACAGAAAATAGTAACGGAGGACACAAATGTTCTGCTGTAATCTTGTCAACAAGTAACTTCTGTAGCAAACTGTACATGTACTATTTAGGTGCTAAATCTTTATGAACTTGACAGAATAAATGTACAGAATAAATTGAATGAAATAACATAAGTAACAAAGACCAAATACACACCACAAATGACAACTGGGTACTAAGGATGGATTATGGTCAAAATAACCATGTGACAACGGTGACCGTGGTACTGAACTGCCACAATAGACAAAATTTGGACATTTTATGAATCTAAATTATCTTGTCAACAAGTAACTTCTGTAGCAAACTGTACATGTACTATTTAGGTGCTAAATCTTTATGAACTTGACAGAATAAATGTACAGAATAAATTGAATGAAATAACATAAGTAACAAAGACCAAATACACACCACAAATGACAACTGGGTACTAAGGATGGATTATGGTCAAAATAACCATGTGACAACGGTGACCGTGGTACTGAACTGCCACAATAGACAAAATTTGGACATTTTATGAATCTAAATTATCCACAAGTGTAAATTATCTACAAGTTGGAGAAAATATGAGTTTAACAATGCTTAGAAATGCATACTATTAACGTTTTTGAAGACTAAGACTTAAAATGGACCCCAAGCTTTAAAGGTTATGCTAATGTCCAGGCCTGAGTGAAAAGTGAAAATATTAACAGAAAGATATGACGGACATGAGGTATAATGACAGCAGAAAGTAGCTGAATAAGATTAAGATTGGCAGCTATGTTCAGTAGATAAGAGGAGGGAATATATAGCTATCAAATGAAATGCACATGCACTTGGTCCAGCGGTCCACTTCGTATCATGGTCATTTTGGTCATCATAAGGATGACACACATAACTCATTCCATTACATCATCATGTTCTTAGCCTTGTGTTATCCTAACTGTAAGCCAGGAATACTGCATTATCCCTAAGAATGGATTTGTCAGGTAAATTAGACACTTTGACAAGATCAAACGGTTACATAGTGTCACAAGGAATCACACCTATCAAACAGCAATTGTGTTGTCTCTGATGGGACAGCTTGTGTACCCAGTGCAGGTCAGCTGGTGGCTTTCTTCCTCTGACTAAAGTACCAATGCAAACAAATATGATTTTTTTTGCCATAAACTCAGACAGTATTGAAAACCAGTGTTTATAATACATGAGTACTAGTATGTAGACAGGGAAATAGAATTATGTATCACTGACCATATTCATTGATGCATGAGTATAAACATGAAGTGTCTATTGTCTCTAAGGTGACAGACCACATATTAGCCAACCAATACATGTTTAACCAAATAAATTGTTTTTGTCCATTTCCACTTGACATAAACCACTTTAAGAAATAAAAATTTCTGGCAAATAACTGAAATAATAACAACTTGCATGAACCTGAACATTTGTCCCTCCGTTACTAGTAACGGAGGGACAGGTTTTCTTAATATAAAATCAACCAAAAATTAAATGAGTTTTATAAAGCATACAGAAGGTTATGATACCTCACTATAAGCACCTTACTTCTAGAAAGTTTCACATTCCTTGTGATATGCATTATAGCATGAGGTAAAAATTTCAATATTTTTTGTAACGGAGGGACATGTAACGGAGGGACAAATTCATATTTTAAAGTTTTTCCCCCAAAACATCTTTAGACTTGTGTGGCAAGAATTTAACTTTAAATCATGATAACATAGCATCTCAACTTTATTAAAGTCCCATTTCTACTACTTTGCATGTGATTTCTAATAAAATACACCATATTTTCTAAATTGATAGAAAAACGAAGACAGACAGCAAAATGAACCAACAAAATAGGGTCCTAAACAAATTGTGATTATTTCGCAACCAATAAGGGTAGAGAAAAAAATAAAACAGTTTCAGAAACTACAGTTTTTAGTTTATAAGGTACAATTTAAAAGAAGCACATATTTTGAGTTTCACTTTTTCATGTTAATGTTCACTTCCCCTTGGCTGAGCCCATATGCTAAAAATCACCGACTAAGCAAGATCACTTGATAAATTGCTGCAGGTTGAGGAAGCTCAACTGTATTCAGTGTGAAGGCATTCTTTAAGCATTCTGAAGCAAATTGTTGTTTTGAGGAAAGTAAAGATTCTAAACTATGGAATATGCTATAAATCCTTTTTCGGTTACTGCAACAAATTATACATTTGTTTCCCGAAATCTTACATTTATTATGATGGCAAATTACGAATATATAGCCCTCCAATACATTTCATACTTTTTATAAAGATTTCGACATATTCTTTGAAAATGTGGCCAATAACTTTGACATTTGACTAAATCTCACCATTTTGACAACCAGGCAGTTGTGTTGCATCACTTTAATTTTTACACCACTGCAGACTGCTGTTCTATATATTTGAGGTACTGGAAGTTACCGTATTTACTCGTGTATAAGACGACTCGTGTATAAGACGACCCCCCAAAATTGAGGTTATTTTTCTTGAAAAAAAACAATTTCCGAATATAAGACGAGTTGGTTTTTCTTGAGATATCGGCTCTGCTACCATTCAAGCTTCAGCTGAAGCTTGGCGGTCATTTTAAAAGTGAAACTTAAATATGCTTACGATATAAGATCTTAGCAGTCTTATACACGAGTAAATACGGTAAAACGTAAATACGATGTTCGTATTTTCAAAATAACGGATATCAGACGTAGCAGGTCGATTTTAATTGCGTTTTAAATGATAAAGGTATTTACCCAATATTGTCACAAATTGTTCGAGAACAGAACAAAACCATCAATCCATTTAAAACGCAATTAAAATCGAGCCACGTGTGAAAGCATTTCTGTCCAAGCGGGAAGACACGACTCAAAGCAGTGGAGACAATGACGAAACGCAAAACTGTGAACGCTGATAATTGAAATCAGTGAGAACAAAGTCGAAACAAAGCGTTAATTGCATTTCAAATGATCTGGTAAATAAAGGTATTTACCCAATATTATCACAAATTATGCATTTCGTCATTGTTTCTACTGCTCTGAGTCGTGTCTTCCCGCTTGGACAGAAATTCGATGTGCGGAACACGGTAAATTTGATGTGCGGCAACACGAAGAGAAGCCAGGGATCCATCGTTGCGCAATATATTAAATTTTTCAATGCGAGTTGATACACTCCATTTGTTTTCGCGCCAAAAATAAGAGCTTGTCCCCGTCACTCCCGCTTTTTAAAATGACGACCTCGTATTGCGTAATGCATTTAACTGGATGAATGGTTTTGTTCTGTTCTCGACCTGCAAGGCATATTTTATGTTAATGTTTATTTATCATTCATAACGCAATTAAAATCGATCCACGTGTGAAGGCATTTGTCAAGAAGGGAAGACACGACTCAAAGCAACACGTGGTCGCAATTTTGAAAGGCGGAAGTGACGGCAAGTGGCTCTTGTTTTTAGCGCGAAAACGATTGTTAATATATTGCGCAATAATGGGTGGTTTTGTTCTGTTCTCGACCTGCAAAACGTAATTTGTGATAATATTATGTATATACCTTTATTTATCATTTAAAACGCAATTAAAATCGATCCACGTGTGAAAGCATTTCTGTCAACAGGGTAGCTCGAGAATCTCTAGCAGTGAATTTGCCTTTTGTTTATTTTGGGTCCGGCGGCCATTTCACTAAAAACTGCCCCTAAGCTGCTCAAGAATGTTTAAAATGTAAATAAAATACAGCAGAAAATATCCTTAGGAAAGGGCTAGTTATTTAGGGAGTGGATGCCATGACTATCAACAGGGAAGACACGACTCAAAGCAGTGGAAACAAAGACGAAATGCAAAACTGTGAACGCTGATAACACGCTTTGTTTTGATGCTAAGATCGATATAAACAATAATAATTAAAAGCGATATAATGAATATCATTGGCTTTATAATACACAAAGAAATATTCTCCCACGTGTTGGTTTTGACGCTAAGGTCAAGGACGTCATGTACATCGTATTACGTTCTACATCGTGGAGAAATTCTTGCGAAAAATATTGTGATAATATTGGGTAAATACCTTTATATATCATTTAAAACATATTATTTAAAAATGCTTTGTTTTGACTTTGTTTTTACTGATTTCAATTATCAGCGTTCACAGTTTTGCATCTCGTCATTGTTTCCACTGCTTTGAGTCGTGTCTTCCCTTGTTGACAGAAATGCTTTCACACGTGGATCGATTTTAATTGCGTTTTAAATCGATTGATGGTTTTGTTCTGTTCTCGAACAATTTGTGATAATATTGGGTAAATACCTTTATTTATCATTTAAAACGCAATCAAAAAGGGAAGACACGACTCAAAGCAATGGAGACAATGACGAAACGCAAAACTGAACGCTGATGATTGGAATCAGTGAGAACAAAGTCAAAACAAAGCGTTTTGAAATAATAGACCAATAATATTGGGTAAATACCTTTATTTATCATTTAAAACGCAATTAAAATCAATCTGCTACGTCTGATATTCGTTATTTCGAAAATATGAACATCGTATTTACGTTTTACCGTATTTACGTTTTACCGTAAATACTCGAGTATAAGACTGCTCTCGTGTATAAGACGACCCCCTAAGCATTTACTAAGAGTTTTTGGAAAAAAACCTCGTCTTATATACGAGTAAATACGGTAATCACTCTCTGTCCTGTATCTGTGTGTGTATGTCTCAGCAAGGGCAAGTTTCAACCAATTTGAGTCATTAAATGATTTATTTTGATATTTTACATTTTTGTGACCAATCTGATTATTTAATGATTTATTTTTATTGATCCTTTGATCCTTGGTTGGTGGTTACTTAAGCTTATGTAGCATCAATGGGCTTATGTAACACCATAATTGGTAGAAATAACCTCTGACTTGGCTGCTGCTGGTATTGAAAGGAGTGCTGTATGCTCTGCTTGAAAATTCCCCCCTCCATGGAAGCTTGATGTACAATGAAACCAATAACATTCCTGGAAAAAATACATGTGGTGTTATTTATACAAGGCACACGGTAGACTACTTTTGTTGTTATCTGTATTCAGGCCACTAGCATGGGGATGGGGCAGGGGTCTTGATATTTAATACTATGAATTAGATCGGACAGCAGAGTGCAAGTGCCTTGGAAATATTTTCTCTGTGTTTTTTTTAAAGCTTGTGCCTATACGTATGTGTGTATATGTGCATGTTTGGATGTGTATGGGCATTTACGTAGATGTGCATTTGCACATATATGTATGTGCATGTGCATATTTATGCGTGTGCATATATCAGATATTTGGAAGGTTTCGTAGTAGGTTTACAAGATTTTCAAAAGCACATGTTTGGAGCACACAAACTGATGACATTTTTCTGATCAGATTGAACAGTGCCAACACCTCGTGTGCTCTGTGTATCGTTCTTTTTTCAAAACAATATATTTTTGATGGATCAAGATAGCACATTATAAATACAATCTTTTGTTTTCAGTGTTTGTTTGCCCATGGCAAGAAAGAGCTACAGCCTCCACCCCAAGGTGGGAAGGTTAGACTCTCATTTGCCAAACCCCCTCCACTTCAGATAGATGCTGCAGGTACATCTGAGTTCCCAGCACTAGGTGGAGTCTCAGTCAAACCCC
Source organism: Amphiduros pacificus (assembly GCA_949316495.1). NCBI lineage: Eukaryota > Metazoa > Annelida > Polychaeta > Phyllodocida > Hesionidae > Amphiduros > Amphiduros pacificus. Next base: position 17,632,217 of record OX439003.1, on the reverse strand, counting down.
AAGGTGCTGCCACCTGGGGGGCAACAGGAACAAATCCTCCACAGGTAAATCACTTTTAAGATTTCAGTAAAATGACAATAATAGTGTAAAAAAAATAACAGAATCAGAGGATAATGTAAAGCAGTGGTGTCTTAATTTCAACCCATAATAATGTTCTATATAATGGATATTTGCAGAGTGATTTGATGTAATCAGATAGATATGACCAAATTTTATAAGACTGCAATGGGTGCTGTCATTTCAAGTTGGTGGGGTGCAATATTATATGAACACTTTGTCCAGCTTTCTCCCAGTGAGTGGTAATGGGCAAATTGTGGCCAGTGTCAAAGTCGTCCAGTCATGTACCACTTATCATGTATTCCTACACACCCCTACAAGATGACTCAACATATGTATCCTTCAAAAGATTAAAATCATGTAGATCTGACAATTACAATACATATCTGGCATTGAATTAATTAGAAATTTTGGAAGTGAAACATACTTTTAGCCCATAAAAACATGCCAATTTTCAAATTGGGAAAATAAAAAAAAACTAAAACTATTCAAACAGAATATGGATTAATTTACTGGAGATGTAACCATGCTTGTATTAAATTTGATCAGACTGACAATGTATCCATTACTTATATAGAAATATTTCATGAAATGTTTCACCTGCTCAGGACTAGGACACAAACAAAAGTTCTGTCCCCTGAATGAGGAAGCAGGTGGCTCATATGGTGTACAAAATTCCTATTACTAGGTATGTGGCCAAGATCAAATGGCCGGCCAAAACAGTGTATATACTGATGGTAAACGCTTAACCAGCAAGAATAAAGTTAACATATGTACTAGAGAAACACCTGTTGATAATTGTTTTCATGATTTTAATTTATATAGTATTTTACCCAGTGATGATAATGGTGACTGTATTGATGTAGATATAATCCAGAATGAGACTGCCTCTGAGCTTGATGGGGTAGAACACAATATTGCTTATAATGATTTTAATATTCATAGTATTTTGCCTTGTAATGATGAGGGTGAAATAAATGATATTGTACATGTAGATGTAAACATGAATTGTATATTAAACACAGAAACAGCTGACCAGGTGCCTGAACAGGTTACAGCAGATTTGAGTGAATCAAGATCAAATAGTGATGATAATGATAATGATATTGAGGATATTGACCCACTTTTAAAGAAACTTAAATCTGTAAGGTCAGACTATGGTAAAAACTTGATATTTACTCATGTCAACATAAACAGCATAGGAGAAAACTGTGGACAAAAACGTGATTACATAAGATCTATTCTGATTAAAAACCTTGCTGATATATTATGTATTACTGAGAGTAAACTTCCAACCTCCATTGTTGAATGTGATTTACATGTTGATGGTTACAAACTTCATAGAAAAGATAGGAAGTCAAACTCAGGGGGACTGGTAATATGGGCCAGATCGGATATACCTCATTGTAGAGTAAAAAAACTAGAATTTCCTGATTGTTCTCATCATATTGAAAGTATGGTACTTGAAATGACTATAAGGAAACAGAAGTGGTACGTCCTATCAGTCTATAAGAATCCTAAAGTACCAGATAATATATTTCTTTCAAAACTGACAGATTTTTATGATACTGTTTCATGTGATGCAAATGAAATTGTGTTACTAGGTGATGTTAATGTTGATATGCTAAAGAAAAATGATGTAATAACGTCAGAGATTTGTAATGTATATGGATTGTCTAATCTGATCACAGAACCAACATGTTACAAAAGTGCAAGAGGTACATTACTTGATCCAGTTATAGTGATGAATCCTAAGAGATTCCAATCTCCAATCAATGTGTTTTGTGGATACAGTGACGTGCATAACTTGGTAGGGTGTGTTACAAAACTTAAGGTTGCTCCCCAACGTCCAACAAAGGTGAAATACAGATCTTACAAATCCTTTGAAGAGTCTACCTTTAAAGAAGATGTAAATAGTATACCTTTTAATGTTGCAGAAATATTTGATGATGTAGATGATCAATATTGGTTTATGTCAAAATTGTATAAAAATGTCATTGATGAGCATGCACCCATAAAGACCAGGGTAATACGATCAGAACAACTACCATATATGCACTCTGAACTAAGAAAGAATATGTACACCAGAAATATGCACAAAAACAAATGGGTTAAGTATAGGACAAGTAAACTGAGAGAAACATATAGGGTGCAGCGAAACAAAACAACTGATATGAGGCGTAAGGCAATTAGGTCATATATCATGAATAGTTGCAGGAAAGATGCACCACATAATACTTTCTGGAAATGTATCACCCCATTTGTCTCATCTTCAAAGAAAAGGTCTTCTAATAACATTATGCTTAATGAAGATGGTAATATTATCACAAATCCTGACCAGGTATGTGACATTTTTAATCATGTATTTAGTCATATAGCAATGTCTATTGGAAAACCAGATGAAGTTGACATAAGTACTCCAAACTATATGACTGAAGTTTTTGATAGGCACTCAAATCACCCCAGTGTAGTTGCTATAAGAAACAACATGGCAGATAAGACACCAGAGGAATTTGATTTTAAAGTAGTCGATGTTGACACAATACAAAAGGTATTCAAAAGGGTTAAGGCTAATAAAGCGACTGGGTATGATGAAATACCTCCAAAGTTGGCCAAAATGAATTGTGAAGTTCTAGTTGACCCTTTGACTAGTATTATAAATAACAGTTTCAGATCACTAAAATTTCCTGATGACATGAAAAAGGCCGAGATATCTCCAATTTTTAAGAAGAATGATGATATGGTAAAGGATAACTATAGACCCATCAGCATTCTAGTAGTTTTCAGCAAAATTTTTGAGACAATAATAGCTGACCAGTTAATTTCATTCTTTCAGGACAGATTCAATAAGTTTCTATGTGCTTATAGGAAGCGTCATGGATGTGATCATATCATTATTAGCTTGGTAGACTCATGGAAACAAGCCATTGACAGGAATGAGTTTGCAGGAACTATTTTAATGGACCTCTCGAAAGCATTCGACTGCATGCCACATGGCTTACTGATATGTAAACTGAGGGCTTATGGTCTCAGTGAGGATGCATGTAAATTTTTGAGCACTTATCTATGTGGTAGAGTGCAGCGTGTTAAGTTATCTAATTCAAGAAGTGAATGGACACCTCTGTTAAAAGGCGTGCCACAAGGATCATGCTTAGGACCTCTATTATTCAACATTTTTATCAACGACCTCTTCTATTTTATAGAATGCTCGAAACTAGCAAACTATGCAGACGATAACTCTTTGAGTGCTATTGCAAAAACTGTAAAAAGAGTTATAGAAGCACTTACAGTAGATGCTAACAATTCCATTGATTGGTTTGTAAAAAACTTTATGCAAGCAAGTACAGAAAAGTTTCAAGCTATGCTCATGAAGCCATTATTCTTTAAAGATCCTTTGCCACTATGTATTAATATCAATGGTACAATGATTGAAATACAGGATACAGTCAAGCTGTTAGGAATGACAATTGATGATAAACTTAAGTTTGACAAACAGGTTGAAATCATTTGTTCAAAGGCAGCAAGACAACTTAATGTACTATATAGGTTCAGAAAATTGTTCTCTGAAAAAGACAAACGCCAGATCTATACAACATTTGTTCTTGCAAATTTTAACTATTGCCCAATAGTATGGAATTTTTGTGGAAAGATACAGATGCGAAAAATGGAAAAGATTCAAGAAAGGGCTTTAAGATTTATATTTAATGATTCTGATAGCTCATGTGAAGAATTATTGATAAGATCAGGTTTTAAGTCACTGCATCTCAGACGTATACAAACTATTGCATGTGAAGTATTTAAAAGTATGAATGGTTTGAACCCTGAATTTATGAAAGATATGTTCACAGCTAAAGATCTCACATATGACTTGCGTGACAGTAATAAATTAGTAGTGCCAAAGTTTAAAAAGATGAAATATGGCAGAAATACATTTGCGTATTATGGAAGTCATATATGGAATCTTTTGCCACCAGATGTGAAGAACTGTATCAACTTTGATAATTTTAAAGCTATGCTAAGTGATTGGGAAGGTCCCAACTGCAAATGTGCACTATGTGATTTTAATGTATGATACTTTTATTTTAATCCTTTGTACATATTGTATATAATTTCTCATACAATTGATTAATAGCTTTTAGCTAATGTTTTTTGTTCTCTGTAATCAATTTAAAATAAAATTATTTGTATTTGTATTTGTATTTGTAATTAAGTATCTTTTTGTTCCCCACATTCTTAGCAACGCGAAAAGTGGGTAATTTAATTGAGCTCTGTGCATGCGTGCGTCCATCTGTGCGTGCATGATTCCATGGTGAATTCTAAATTATGCACGATACAGCCAGAACGGTATGACATTTAACTTAGATATTGCACACATGCGCTCCTGGGGACATTCCTCTGATATGATTAGATAAGGGCTGTGATTGGTCAATATATGTTGTCATGACAACCATGTCGCCAACTTGGCTTGTGTGCATGATACGGCCAGAACGGTTTGACATTTACTTAGATATTGCACACATGCACTCCTGGGGACCTTCCTCCAATCAGATTATGGCAGTGATTGGTTGGTTTTCATTGCCATGGCGACAGTCTGACCATTAACATCTATTGTGCCCAAAGTGCGGGGGACTTGGAGTCAATGCTCTTGTTGTTCTTAATTTACAATATCACATCCAATGACCACCTAATCAAGTTTAGTTATACATTGTACCACAGAAGCTTTATACCACTGATCACTTCTCTGTAGGATAACTGATTGTACAATTATACATGTGTAAAAATGAAAATATTAATATTTCTTTCCGATTTTTAAACATCAATTTCATTAAATTAAAGTTTCTACAGTTTCTTAAAGGGACTATTTTCTTAGGAATATATCAAAGGATCAGGCAGGATATGTTTTTAATACATATGAAATTATAAAATTTATCAGTAATAATTTCATTTTCAGTCTTTGAGAGCAACATGTGGATCTCTAAAATGCAATCCAGGCCTATTAAAATATCATATAATCAGGGCTATTTATATCAATTTTAGGCAAGGGGATGTTGACCACATTTTAGTTATATACATCTGGTGTAATACATCGGCTAGATTATATGATGTTAATGTATGATGCATGTTGCAGAATGATTTCACCCCATCTTGGTTGCGCAGCGGCGGTGGCATTATTGATGACGATGATGATCCTGATGCAGAGACCTGCGTTATCTGTGTGGATGCCATCAGGCCAGGCCAGCAAATACAACAGCTGGAATGTGGCCACGAGTTCCATGAACCGGTGAGACACTTATACAAATAACAGACACGGCCTACTAACACTGATGTTGAAAATGCAAGATTTTCATAATTATACTTCTAGCTTGAAACAGATTGCTAATAGATTTCATCAATAAAAAATATTATTAAAAAAGGGTGATGGTGGCTGGTTTGACTGGATGCTGATAAGTTGTGTTATACAAAATTTCAAAATCCATGAAAATAATTTCTACCACAAATGACCCAAATACAATAAATCATAGTCATCTGTGATTTTACAAATGTCATGCCCTTTTGAGCCCTCGATAACTGCAGACAAGCAGGTATCATTAAGTCTGTTATGCCTGTCTTTCAATCCGTCTCTCTGCTCATGGAATTTATCTGATCTGTATATCAGTAACTAATGGCAGCCTGTTCATATATGGTATATTGTAGTGCCCACTGCATCCACCATCACCATGCTAGGACACAAACACGAGATACTATGACAAGATCATATGTAGGTCTGGTAAAATTGTTGGTCTAAACTTTTTGCAACCTTGGTTCAAGGTCAGGGTCATGACCACACAGGAGCAACTTTGCTTGTGAATGCTCCACTTATGAGGGGCTTGTACAAATTTGATATAGAGTGACCTTTAGTCTTGTACTCAATCCAAAACATGATAATTGCCCATATCATTGAGAGCACGACTGTGATTTGTCAGAATCTGCATGTGTTAGATTTATGTTCATTGGGTGTAAGTTCTTAACCAATCAGTTTTGAGATGTAAAGAGCATATTAAGATTATTTGTTTGGATGATTTTTACCCTCAGCCCCTGATGTAATCAGGCTGAGGGTATTGCAGTACTCCTGGCGTGGGTATGTATGTATGTATGTCTGTATGTATGTATGTATGTATGTATGTCTGTAGCGAACATCCTTGTCATCGCGATAACTCAAGAAAAAATGATGGCAGCTTCATGAAACTTGACACACATATGCATCTGGTGAAAACCTCGGACGAGTTCGATGGACGGCGACCTTGACCTATTTTTCAAGGTCACAGGAACAATTATGTGAAATCCCAAGAATCACAATAACTCAAGAACGAATAATGGTAGCTTTATGAGATTTGACACACATAAGTATCTGGTGAAGACCTCAGAATTTTTTCTATGAAACATGACCTTCACCTACTTTTCAAGGTCACAGGGACAATTATGTGAAATCATCTTGTCATCGTGATAACTCGAGAACAAATGATGGCAGCTTCATGAAACTTGACACACATATGCATCTGGTAAAAACCTCGGACGAGTTCGATGGACGGCGACCTTGACCTATTTTTCAAGGTCACAGGGACAATTATGTGAAATCCCAAGAATCACAATAACTCAAGAACGAATAATGGTAGCTTTATTAGATTTGACACACATAAGTATCTGGTGAAGACCTCAGAATTTTTTCTATGAAACATGACCTTCACCTACTTTTCAAGGTCACAGGGACAATTATGTGAAATCATCTTGTCATCGCGATAACTCGAGAACAAATGATGGCAGCTTCATGAAACTTGACACACATATGCATCTGGTGAAAACCTCGGACGAGTTTGATGGATGGCGACCTTGACCTATTTTTCAAGGTCACAGGGACAATTATGTGAAATCCCAAGAATCGCAATAACTCAAGAACGAATGATGGCAGCTTTATGAGATTTGACACACACAAGCATCTGGTGAAGACCTCAGAATTTTTTCTTTGAAACATGACCTTTATCTACTTTTCAAGGTCACAGGGATAATTATGTGAAATCATCCTTGTCATCATGATAACTCAAGAACAAATGATGGCAGCTTCATGAAACTTTACACGCATAAGCATCTGGTGAAAACCTCGGACGAGTTCGATGGACGGCGACCTTGACCTATTTTTCAAGGTCACAGGGACAATTATGTGAAATCCCAAGAATCGCAATAACTCAAGAACGAATGATGGCAGCTTTATGAGATTTGACACACACAAGCATCTGGTGAAGACCTCAGAATTTTTTCTTTGAAACATGACCTTCACCTACTTTGAAAGGTCACAGGGATAATTATGTGAAATCATCCTTGTCATCGTGATAACTCAAGAACAAATGATGGCAGCTTCATGAAACTTTACACGCATAAGCATCTGGTGAAAACCTCGGACTAGTTCGATGGACGGCGACCTTGACCTATTTTTCAAGGTCACAGGGACAATTATGTGAAATCCCAAGAATAGCAATAACTCAAGAACGAATGATGGCAGCTTTATGAGATTTGACACACACAAGCATCTGGTGAAGACCTTAGACTTCTCTTGATGGAACATGACCTTCACCTGATTTCAAGGTCACAGGGACAATTATGTGAAATCATCCTTGTCATCGTGATAACTTAAGAACAAATGATGGCAGCTTCATGAAAATTGACACACATAAGAATCTGGGAAGACTCCACATGAGTTTATTGGATGGTGACCTTAACCTGCTTTTCAAGGTCACAGGCCCATATCAATAATTCTAGAGTAAATGATGACAGTTTCATGATACTTGACACACCTAAGCTATCAAAGGAAGTAGATTTTATGGGTTTTTTACCCCTGCATCAATTTGCCTTGGTGCAGTGACGTTTTGTTCACAAATATTGTGTGGAGCGAATGTTGTGCAATGAGTTACCAGGGCTGAGGGTTGATGCATCTCTGATGCCTATGTTTATTGACTTTGGGTCAAGATCAGAACCTGTAATATTGTTACTTTTATTGATTATGCTCTCTTGACCATAAAAATATAACAATTTCGATACAACTTGAATGTGATAGAACAAGGCTTGGCTTGGAGATACACTCAATGTAGCTAGCTAACAGGGACTTATTTAATAATAGTTTAACGGTCACAGGAGCAAATTTGCAAATCAGATGAATACCATATTTTACAACACCAAATATCACTTATTGCCACACGTTTTCTATGCAGAATCTTCATAATTTGGAGAATAACCCAAGTCATTAGGCTACTTTGACCTCCTTAAATTCTGCTCTGACTTCCATTTTGTACCACTCACAAACTATCTAAAACTTTACATTTGGTATATAGCATCACTTTGGTGTGAAATGTTTAGCTTTTCTTACAGATTTGACCTTTGACTTAAGCATAGAAGAGTCTTTATAAATATTATCTGAGAACAATAATATAAGTTATATTGCTCTCAGATATTATGAAAGTATTGAAAGCCAAATATTCTTTATTTTTTCCATCAGCTCAATATTTGATTCAGAAATTCTTGTTAAGGTCATTTATCTATTCTTGTGTATTTTTTAGCCATGCCTTAAAGAATTTCCTCAGAAAATCCTTCACAAAAATACAATAAAAATACAATAGAGTGCAAGAGGATAGGTTATTCTATGTATTCTGCAAAAGTTGATCTGATTATTATATGTTATTTCTAGACTTTAAAAAGCCAGATTTGTATTCAATATGACTGATCATTATTTATATGTGGTTTTGATTTGCAGTGCATCAAGCGTTGGATATTTGGTGAAGAGTCGACTTGTCCCACATGTCGGAAGCATGTCCTCCTGGCTGAGGAGTACCCAGCTCTTGGTCGCTGATAATGCCAACATAGAATTGACTCTCTAATCTGAAACAGAGTATTTACATAATATCGCTATATTCTCGATGCAGATAGAACCTCAAGCAGTATTTTGCTGATAGCATTTATATATGGCAATATCTGTGATTTGTTCATTAATATGCCATTTGTATTCCCAAAGACCGGTGTAAATGATGTGTGGTTTAAAGTGGCATTGCTCAGATTTCAACTCATTAGCAGAACTTGCTATAAATCGATGACCTGGTTGGACTATTTTTCAGATAAATTATGGTCATGTCTGTTTTGGAAATTCAGTGTGTACTTTTGGGAGAATATGCACAACTTCACCAAGCTGGACTTTTTATTATAATAAATTTTTTAAGTTATTGCACAGATATCTACTGAATTTGAAATATGTGTCTGCAAGTTTTTACTTTTTTGTATTATTATAATTTAGTAAAATTTGGTTGAATGTTGAAGTTCAATTCATATATCCAGGATTTATGTTTTGCTATAAAATGTGGATAAGTAATATTATAATGATAAAGCATTTAAATAGCGCCCTTTCAGAGGGTGTTTGCTCATGGTGCAAAAATATGTTAAATGAACAAATGTACCCAAAATTGAGTTTCTGCTTGATTGAGTTATTGAGTTATTTTTCATTTGTCCAGGACATGGCATTTTGTTTTGATATGGAAGAATACCCATGATTTACTTTCTCAAAGTTCTGCCACTATTGACAAAATTAGAATCCATGCTAGAAATATGAGAATGTTTGTATTACTCACTAAAAATTGTTCTTTCACTTTGTAAAACAAAATAATTGGTCAAGATCTTTGAATTTTTGGAAAGGAAGCTTGAATTTTTGCCTCATATTTGAAAGAAAAATCCACGATGAATTTTTCAAATGTTAAAATCATAATATGTGAGGCTCATTCCAGAAAATCTAAGATGGTTATCCATATCTATTTTATACATTCTAAAGGTGCATACTATTAGTGTGTAGGTCTAATGTTTTGCAATATGCCCAGTGCAGTCATGCAGATTGTAATTCTGATGGCGAGTCACTGGTTTCCTAAAATGCATGCATTATGTATTTTTGTTGAATTTCAAATCCTGCTATCAGAATATTCTGAAGAAAGTATCAATCACTTTCAATAATTATTTTGATAAGATTCAATAACATCTTGTCAGAATTAAACATATTGAAGTTTTCAGGTAAGGAATTGTTAACTTGCAATTTTTTTCTTAGGTTCAGATAAATCAGTTTCTTTCAAATGATGTTACTAAATAAAGGAGTTTTGATGGTTGATTATTTTGTTCTGTAGTGTGTAGATTCCGTATTTACTCGAATATAAGACAAGGTTTTCGTACCCAAACCATTAGTTAATGTTTGGGGGGGGGGTCATCTTATGCACGAGGGCAACCTGTGGACAGTGATTTACGGCAAGAATAATTTACTTTTTCGGTGTGAGTATTAGTGAGTTTTATTATGCCCGGAGTTGCCGTAAATCACTGTTTGCAGATTGTCCTCGTGTATAAGAGCTCTTGTTGCCTAAGCATATTATGTTTCACTTTTAAAATGGCCGCCAAACTTAAATGGTAGCAATGTCTCATCTTATATTTGGAAATTGGTCTTTTCAGCAAAATAACATCAATTGGGGGGTCGTCTTATACACAAGTCATCTTATATTCGAGGAAATACAGTAGATCAACTCGTGAAAATTCATTTGTATTATGTACCTGAAAAACTCCCCAGATGATACATGTATATCTGACTCAAACCAATAACCATGAGTTTCCTGTTTCATGATATTATGTAAGATATATTCATTGCAGATCTATCAAAGTGTCTGAATTTGGAAATGCCCTCAGAACTCAAGATTGTAGAATATAGTATTTTTATATAAGAGGTTCATCTTTATTGCATTTTGGATAATATTATGCATTATTAATATTTGATGTTTCTTATTTTATTGACATTGGTGCTGAATTTTGTAAGTTTATATAAATGTGAAAATGATATAGCTATGTTAAATTTATGCAAATCTAAAAAAAATGTCACAAAAAAAAACAAATGTTCACATCTGAATTTCCATCCTGGGAAGAATAAACAAGTTTTTCTAGAATTTGTTAGTTGAAGTATACTTTTTTAAATTGAATAATTTTGGATCTGTCCCTCCAAGAAAAAAAATTATAGACCTTTGCGTTGATATTTACAAAGCTCTTTGTGTTATAATCCTACAAGTGGTGTTTTTTAAACACTATTTTCAACATAGTATTTTAAACAGTTTCTTTTAACACAGTATTTATAACAGTATTTCATTCTGTCTCAACAAAAGACATGCAGATAAATGACAAAATATTTCAAGAGTCCTACACATTCTACTTACCTTGTGTATTGATGGATATACATTTCTACTTGGTGATCAAGAGATTTTGCAAAATGCCAAGGTTCAAAATTGACTTTTCCAGATTCAAAATAGATGTTAAAGTAACTAAATGGCCACATCTTGTTGCACTTTAAGACTAATTTGATGGTAAGAATAATTGTACACCACAGTATTTTTCAATATATTTTAGATGAACTTATAAAAAAAATATATCAATCCAGACACAAAACAACTAAGCGTGTTAAGTATTGAAGATGACAATCTCTTATAATCAGTGTTGAGCCCTGTAGTTCTCCACTTGACGACATGCCCAGAGGGCAATTAACCAACTATGATCACAAGAGACAGGTGTGTGCTACTAGGCACCATACTGTGACCCCCAGGTAACCCTCACTCAGCATTCAGGTGTTAGATATTATTATTCATTGATGCAAATATAGTGTTGTTTATAGTGTAACTTCATGTGAAATTGAGAAATATTGAACATGGGTATGTTTTCTTTGATATGTTTGCATGAATATTGCAAGTGAAGCTGTGAGTACTGTTTACATATTAATTACTGAGATAGCAAACCCCTGAGGGATTGTAAGCTATACTACCTCAGCCGCAAAGGCCTGGTCTAATGATAGGCTGCAAGACAGGACAGGGCAGAAATTAGGTAGAGGGCAGCTATTAGGGATAATACGTTTTATTTTTATCCGATATATTTTTCATAAACTTGACTTTTATAAAGATAAATTATACTCAAAATTAGAGGTACAAAGACATAATTTTGATCATGGATTCTTCAATGAAAACAATCGATCTTAATATCAAGGAAATTGAAAAAGGTGTTTAATGCACAATGGAAATGTAACACTCTGGAAATCAGGACAATGAATGCAACGATGACTCAAAAGGACTGAGAAAGAACCAGCTTGTTATCAGATCTATTGTTATACTGTTGATTTGATGCTCTTAAAATTGCCATTATCAGTTGTGCTTAGTTTGACAATTTTGACTTATCTTTGGCATCTGTCTTTTCTCAAAATGACCATTCGATTATATGCAATATATCAAGATATATTCCTTGTGTATGGTGCCAATTACTCATTCCAACCCCACTATATGACCAAATCAACAACCAAAGTGGTATTATCTGTCAGATAACACACAAGTGTAGTATAATAAGGGTTCCTGAACAGCAAGACTTTCACAAGTATTGAGAATCTATGACCACCATGATCAAGTTCTTATTCTTTTTGTTACTTGCTGAGGTCGGTGCACAGGATGTGCCAGTCAACGACCCCATAGATACAGAGTATGGTTCAGTGCGTGGGCTGAGAAGAGATTTAGCTAACAATGCTGGAGCTGTTTATATATATTATGGAATACCCTTTGCTGCTCCACCAATTCAAGAGCGCCGCTTCCGACATCCAGAGCCCCCAACTCCATGGCAGGATGTGTACAATGCTACAGAACTACCAAAGATTTGCCCACAAATGTTTCCTCTTTATCCTATTGATGAAGACTGTCTTTATTTAACCATTTTTGTTCCTGAATCTGAGACAGCAAAAAAATCTGTGATGGTTTGGATCCATGGAGGTGGATTTGTGGCTGGAGACATTAATCGTTATGATGGTAGCTACTTGGCAGCTTTTAATGATGTTATTGTTGTCAACATAGCCTACAGGTTGGGCTTTTTGGGTTTTATGTCACTGAATATTGAAAATATGCCTGGCAATGCTGGAATGATGGACCAGGTCTTTGGGCTCCAGTGGGTCCAGAGAAATATCGCCAACTTTGGCGGAGATCCAGGGAAGGTGACAATATTTGGGGAATCAGCTGGTGCAGGCAGTGTCGGTCTTCATCTGGTCTCCCCTCTCAGTCAGGACCTGTATGGCAGAGCTATTATGCAAAGTGGAGCTCCTAATAATCACTGGGTCTCTGTTCCTAGTCATGTCAATTTGGAATCATCAGTTCAACAGTCTGAAAATCTAGGTTGCAGTGATGATGATTTTACGGTTATTTTGGAATGCCTGCTGTTGTTGCCTGCTGATGACTTTGTCCCAACAACTGTAGAAAATGTGCTCCTTGTTGGTGTCATTTAAGATGGATATTTTTTATTTGAGTCCCCAGGTGATGCTGTGCAAAATGGAAAGTTTAACAGGGTGCCGATCATGATTGGTACAAATAAAAATGAAGGAACACTCTTTCTCATCATAAACTTGCCTGACTATTTCATTACAACATCACCAAAAATAAATAGCAGTCAGTTCATTGATAGTATGGAGAGACTGTTTGCAGTATATCCTGATCCTGATGGAACCAGCCCAGCAGGGATAGATGCTGCCTTATTTGAATACACAAACTGGGAAGATGTAGAGGATTCAGATGCTAATATTGCTCAGCTGGACCACGTCGTAGACAATAGGGAATTTCTCTGTGGTGCTCAAAGAACAGCAGATCTCTATGCTGAGGCTGATCAGAAAGTCTATTTCTACCAGTTTACTCACAGGTTTGAGAATCACCTGCTTCCTGAATGGACTGGGGTTGCTCATGGCGACGACATATCTGCAGTTTTTGGATATCCTTTCTTCCCATCTCCAATTTTCAATTTTACTGCTGAAGAAAAACAACTTTCCTTTGAGATGATGAAACACTGGGCTAACTTTGCTAAAACTGGGTAAGTGTATTGCCAATTTGCTCGGTTTTCTTTTCTTAATCAGGGCATAGTAAATCAGCAATTGTGTTGAATTACATGAATGAAACACAGATCCTAAACCACAGATCCTAAACCATTCATAGAAACAGTAGGACATTATGTATCAGGAGAATGCATCTACATGTAATTGACTTTAAATGGTATAAATTGGGCCAAAAGGGGCATCAAACAAAATATATTTCTGCTGTTATTATGGCCAACATAAATTAAAATTTTCTATTGTTAGAGACCCCAATATAAATGATAATGGAGAAGTGATGGCATCCAAGTGGCCGGTTTACACAAAAGGTATTCGTGAGTACAAAGACCTCAATGCAGAGTGGATCTATGAGCCGGACAGCATCAAATCTGGAAGTCTCAGGCCCCATCAGTGTGCTTTCTTTGAGCATTATCTGCCCCAAGTTGAAGGTAAAGTTGACCAATTTTACCAATCCTTCAACAAATGAGGATTGGTATATGTATATATATACCGGTAATAGTGATTTGGCTATATCATATAATTACACAGAATTATTGCATTTAATAATCACAAATCAAATATTTTAATATTTCAAGGATGAAATTGGCTAATTGGACACATTGACAATACCAAAAAAATGGCTTTATAAAAAAAATATTTCATTTTGTCGAAATAGATTGGTTTTAATCTCGACTTTGTTTCAGATGGATGCCCAGCGAAATGATAGATGATAAAATGTACCCAGATGATGCAGAAAAGTTGATTTATTATGTGTCAGGTTTATTTTATAGTAATGTTGTAAAATTATTTCTTATTAAATGAAAACATGTTATAAATGCCATAAAAATAATTTTTTTGTCCTTTGAGAATAAACCAGTTTTATTATCTGTCCAATTCAAACTTGTCCAAGGTTCGACCAAGAAATAAAGGCTGTAAAATTTTGTGATAATCAAGACTTTTGACTTTGATCTAATGGCAGAGACCCCAAATAATGTGATGAACAATGCATGTGTCAAGTTTTGTACCATTTGATGCATTTTAGGCAAGTTAGAAAGTCTGAAAGGAGTTTGAACCTAATTGCAAACAAAAAAACTTAAGGGAAAGGTCAACATAAAATTTGTTCTTAAAGAATATATCTGAATTGCTGACAAACCTGTATTATAGGACAATTAGAACATCTGCAAGACTTTTTACCTCTACCTAACTGCAGAGGTACATTGACCTAACTGCAAATGCTAAAAAATCCATGGAAATATTTCATTTGTTCAAGATTTAATTATGGAACATCCATGTGGAATATGCATAATTCGTGAATTTAGAGGTATTCAAACCCTAATAAAAACAGAATGTTACCTGTTAAAAATACGAACTAATTTGCATGAATTCAAAACTTATTACTGAGATTAACACTACTATAGTTACCACAGAAAACAAAAATGTAATTTATGAACTTATTGAAAATTTTTCATGAGGCTACACACCATTCCAGCTACCCAAATGTAAAAAAAAAGTACTCTATTTGTGATTGTATTTTTAACATTTTAATACAGAGTTACAAACATACAACTTTACATACACAAACAAATAAAGACTAAAATAAAATTTCCTATTATTTCCTTAAAAAAATATTAAAATTAATGAATATTATTTTTAATTTAATGACTATAAAATTTTAAAACTCGCATAGTGTTTTGGTATAAACATCAGGAATCACACAAAATATAATGATTTACCATATTATCACAAGTTGTTATCCTGGGCATCTTAACAAAATATCCTTTAAATTTCTATTGAAAATTATTAAAATAAATGAAGAAATATATTTTTTAATTAAATGACTATCATATTTTAAAACTCAGTGTCAACACCAACTCTTATATTTGGAATCACACATAAATTTATAAAGATTCACCATGTTATCACAAACTGATATCCTGGACATGTTAATTTATTCATATACGTATGTTGCAAGATGGCAGTAGCAGCTTTATGACTGACAGAATTAAAGGAAGATGAAAACAAAGAGAGATAAAACATAGGCATAAATGCTGCAAGTGCATTCTGCGATATTCATTCCCATGTATAAATCAAACAATAAATATATTAGGACACAAACACATACATGGTCAAACTTAATTACTTATAAATATAACCATATATATTTTTTGTAGAATAATGTGCTTGAACCACAAGATTAACTAGTGTATTAAGATAAAATATAGAAGTCTCTGTAAAAAGCAATAAAGCTGAATACATAAACAAACAGACATCAGAGATGCATCAACCCTCAGCCCTGGTAACTTACTGCACAACATTCGCTCCAAATAATATTTGTGAACAAAATGTCACTGCACCAAGGCAAATTGATGCAGTGGTAAAAAAACATGATAGTGCACATCTACTTCCTTTGATAGCTTATGTGTGTCAAGTATCATGAAACTGTCATCATTTGCTCTAGAATTATTGAGATGATGGGCATGTGACCTTCAAAAGCAGGTGATGGTCACCATCCACCAAAACTCTTTTGGGGTCTTTACGAGATGCTTATGTGTGTCAAGTCTCATAAAGCTGCCATCATTTGTTCTCGAGTTATCACAATGATAGGGATTTCACATAATTGTCTCTGTGACCTTGAAAAGTACGTAAAGGTCATGTTCCATAAAAAAAGTCTGAGGTCTTGAGTTATCGCGATTCTTGGGATTTCACATAATTGTCACACACACACACACACATACACACACACATACATGAAAAAGCTACAACAAAATGTGAGGCAAGATAAAAAGTGGTCTTGCATCTTTTGAAATAGTCTTAAAGCTTTGTCATGGAGAAGTTTTACAGCAAAGGTCAAGCAACTGCTGGGCAAAAAAGTATTAACTCATCTGCTAAATACACAAATATTTAGTAAACTCTTATTTCACAACATGAGATCATCAACATATAGATCCAAAATTTGGAGACCTTGAAGTTGGTGTTAAATCAAGTTCATGGTCTGATGCAGAATTTACACTTAAAAATGAATTAAAACTTCCATATGACTCATTACAAATATTATTAGAATTTCTATTTTTCTTTTCATTAATTGGTTGTTTTTCTATAGATTTGTCATCAAATCCTAAAGCAAGCTGTCTTCTAACAAGTTGTGAATATAGACCACCAGAGTGCAGCAGTTGTGCATGTGTTCCTTGTTCCTCAACCGTTCCTTTGTTGATGACTATGATGCGATCACATTTCTCCACCGTACTTAGCCGATGTGCAATGATGACAACTGTACGTCCTTTGAGATTTTTATAAATTGCTTCTTGAACCTTCAAAGTAATTAAAGTTTGAAATATATACCTGCCGATCAATAATTTATGTTACAATAAAATAGCAATAATATACTCTTTAGTTTGTGACTGATAAGATACATGGTCAGTCAGTAGGTCTTGCCTTAGCAGACACCGGGGGTGTTACAGAATAAATACATACAACACACATTAGGGACAAAATAAAATCTTGATTAAATATCACATTTGATTAAATATCACATTTGAGAATTATAATGGAATGACAATAAAGGAATGGTGAAATAATTTACCAGATGTTCTGATTCAGTGTCCAGAGCACTAGTTGCTTCATCCAGTAGCAGAACAGTTGGATTCCGGATGAGTGCTCTGGCTATGGCAATTCTCTGTTTCTGTCCGCCTATTAAAAGTCAGAACAATATTGTGACCATCAAATAACTGTTCCGGAATAAACTAAATATTCTTAACATAAAATGTAAAGAATAAATAATATTAAACAAATATGAAATTTGCTTGCAACTTGCCCGAGAGTTGGGTTCCTTTCTCTCCTGACTGGGTTTCATAATTTTCCTTCATCTCTGTTACAAATTGATGAGCATTTGCCATCCTGGCAGCCTTCTCCACCATCTCCAGGGTCCATGTGTCCAGCCCATAGGCAATGTTATCCTTAATTGATCGTGCATACAAAACCGGCTCCTGGCCTACTAGTGACACCTATATAAAATATTGAAGTACTTCAGTTAATGGCAACTAAAGAATATAATAACTCAGTGTATCACTTAATAATGACAATTACCGTAAATAATATAACTCTCAGCTTTACCAATGATGGTGTTTTACCCAGAGATAAATTAACCAAGTAAAGAAAATTACAGCAATCATTAAAATATTCCTTCAGTTGATGACTTTATACTGACGATTAAATAATATAAGCCACAGCTTTACCAATGGTGGTCTTTTACCCTGAGACAAGTTAAGCAAGTAAAGAAAATTTAACCAAACAATTATAAGCTTGGGTCCTCCTGACTGGACATTGATTATATTCCTCCCTGTTTTAATGCACTACAAACCATGTTTATCACCATGAATATGATGGCACAAACATTATAATCTTCAAATGTATCATGGCCAAAAAAACAGTGAAGCAATTTATAGATTGCTACCTTCTGGTGCAAGAAGTTGTGATCATATTTTTCAATAGGCACATCGTCGAGTAGGACCTGCCCACTACTGGTTTGGTAAAAATGTTCTAGCAGGCTGACACAAGTACTCTTGCCTCCACCACTGGGTCCAACCAGTGCCACAACTTCACCTGGCTCAATCCTGAATGAAATATTCTGAAAATCATTAAAACAAGAAAGATTTATTAAAACATAGGCATCAGAGATGCATCAACCCTCAGCCCTGGTAACTTACAGCACAACAATCGCTCCACACAATATTTGTGAACAAAATATCAATGGACCAAGGCAAATTGATGCAGGGGTAAAGAAAACATAATAGTGCACATCTACTTCCTTTGATAGCTTATGTGTGTCAAGTATCATGAAACTGTCATCATTTACTCTAGAATTATTGAGATATGGGCCTGTGACCTTGAAAAGCAGGTGAAGGTCACCATCCATCAAAACTGTCCATCACTGTCCATCAAACTCATCTGCGGTCTTCACCAGATGCTTATGTGTGTCAATTCTCATGAAGCTGCCATTATTTGTTCTTGAGTTATTGCAATGACAAGGATTTCACATAATTGTCCCTGTGACCTTGAAAAGTAATAGAAGGTCATGTTCCACAAAAAAGTCTAAGGTCTTCATCAGATGCTTGTGTGTCAAATCTCATAAAGCTGCCATCATTTGTTCTTGAAATATTGCGATTCTTGGAATTTCACATAATTGTCCCTATCACCTTGAAAAGTAGGTGAAGGTCATGTGCCATAGAAATAATTCTGAGGTCTTCACCAGATGCTTATGTGTGTCAAATCTCATAAAGCTGCTATCATTTGTTATTGCGATTCTTGTAATTTCACATAATTGTCCCTGTGACCTTGAAAAGTAGGTGAAGGTCATGTTTCATAGGACAAATTCCAAGGTCTTCACTAGATGCTTATATGTGTCAAATCTCATAAAGCTGCCATAATTTGTTCTTGAGTCATTGCAATTCTTGGGATTTCACATAATTGTCTATGTGACCTTCAAAAGTAGGTGAAGGTCATGTTTCATAGAAATAATTCTGAGGTCTTCACCAGATGCTCATGTGTGTCAAATCTCATAAAGCTGCCATCATTTGTTCTTGAGTTATTGCGATTCTTGTGATTTCACATAATTGTCCCTGTGACCTTGAGTTATTGTGATTCTTGGAATTTCACATGATTGTCCATGTGACCTTGAAAAGTAGGTGAAGGTCATGTTTCATAGAAATAAATCTGAGGTCTTCACCAGATGCTTATGTGTGTCAAATTTCATAAAGCTGCCGTCATTTGTTCTTGAGTTATTGCGATTCTTGGGATTTCACATTATTTTCCCTGTGACCTTGAAAAATAGGTCAAGGTCACCGTCCATCCAACTCATCCTAGGTTTATACAAGATGTTTTTGTGTTTCAAGTTTTATGAAGCTGCCTGGAGAGGTAGGAGAAACATACTAGGGATATGACTCTTACCCTGAGGACAGGGGTATCAAGCCTTGAGGGGTACAAGAAGCAGACCGGAGATATGACTCTTACCTTGAGGACAGGGGTATCAAGCCTGGAGGGGTAGGAGAAACCTACTAGGGATATGACTCTCACCCTGAGAACAGTGGTATTAGGCCTGGAGAGGTAGAAGAAACCTACTAGGGGTATGACAAGGGTACCAGGCCTAGAGGGGTAGGAGAAACCTACAAGGGATATGACTCTCCCCTGAGGACAGGGGTATTAGGCCTGGATGGGTAGGAGAAACCTACTAGGGGTAAGACAGGGGTATCAGGCCTAGAGGGGTAGGAGAAACCTACTAGGGGTACGACAGGGGTATCAGGCCTAGAGGGGTAGGAGAAACCTACTAAGGGTACGACAGGGGTATCAAGCCTAGAGGGGTAGGAGAAACCTACTAGGGGTATGACTCTTACCCTGACAACAGGGGTATCAGGCCTAGAAGGGTAGGAGAAACCTACTAGGGGTATGACTCTTACCCTGACAACAGGGGTATCGGGCCTAGAGGGGTAGGAGAAACCTATTAACTGAGGACTGAGGTACCAGGCCTTGTGGGTACAAGAAACAGACCAGGGATATGAATCTTACCTTAAGGACAGTGGTATCAGGCCTAGAGGGGTAGGAGAAACAAACATCCTTGAAGTCCACTTTCCCTCTGAAGTTTTCTGGTTTATACCTGCCAGCACTATGCACTATCTTCGGTTTACGATTTATGAATTCAAACACCTTTTCTGAAGAACCCACTGCCTGCATCAGGGCAGTGTATGACCAGGCAATGGACTGAAATACATACAAACATCAAATGAGCATGACTTTGAACCTAAATATTTATTTCCAATAAGAGAAAAGTAGATATTTCTTGTCATTATATTGTAGGGGGTGGTTATATTTAAAATATGGTACCAACTGATACTTGATGTGCTCATTTCCTTTATAAATCTCCTGGATTTAATGCAAATCTTCCCAGACTGAGGAAGGAAAAATTTACAACTACTTTTTGGTGTATGTACAGTCAAAATAACTCTTAATAGCCATTAATAGGAAGTAATTTTTAAGGAAATAGCTGAATGACATGTACAGATAAACAATAAGTAATACCTCTAGGTTAAATCCTAGCTCCATCTGGTACAGAATAAATGAGACAAGATTGCCTCCTGTAACCATATTTTTCACCACTAGGTGGCCTCCATAGTATAATGTTGCAACCACCAGAGTCAGGGAAAACAGCTATTGAAAATAAAAACAGGTATTAAGAACCTTAACATTTGAATGCTAGTACATTAAATATACTCCACTTAAATTTGAATGGTAGAACTCCAAATATACTCCTTTTAAACTTGAATGCAAGTAGTCTAAATATACTCCTCTTAAATTTATAATGTTAGTACCCTAAATACATTCATTTTAAAATTTGAACACTAGTACTCCCGACATACTCTTTTAAAATGGGAAAGCTAAATACCTGAAATATAATTATTTTGATATATATTGAGACTTACATTGGTGCACCACATATACCCTGCATAGGCCTTGGATTCTCTCAGTTTGAGCTTATAAGTCAGTGCCAGTTTGTCTTCGTAGTTCTCGCATTCTCTTGATTCATTGGCAAAGCTGCGGACTGTCCTCATTGTTGCCACTGTCTCTTCTGCCACATTGTTTGCTGCTGCTACAGAATCTTGTACTTTTTTGGATAATTTCTGTCAAGGCAATAATTCATGTGTAACAATTTAATTATGTGTAACTCTTTGAGATGAATTTAACTGTGAATATTTCAATTTGAATGCACAAAAAACAAATTAAACAATCTCCAGCTGCTGAGATTTGGATTGTTTTATCTAAAATTAAAACCACAACCTTTAGTAATACATAGTTCTACAGAGCTAAAATAAGTCAAAAAAATATATAAATGCAAAAAAAACTACCTTTCCTTAAGGGTTTATAATTATAAATAAATAAATGAATGAAAAAAAACATTAAGTCTATTTTCACTGGGGTGTTATTGCACAAGCTTTTGTCGGTAGATGTGCATAAAACTCAAATAATAAACTGACAAATGCAAATATCAGCATTTTAGTTGAAATTAAATAATGAAAAAAATACTCTAAGCAATTCACCCAATAAAGACAAATTTCATTTTCAAAACTGTCATGTGTTATCTATGAAGTTCTTTTTTAAATAAATAAATTAATTCCTCTTATATATATGAAACATAACTTCATGGGTTGACAGCTCTAATGACTTAAATGGAAACACATGAAGCGTATAACTTGCAAACTTTTGGCAGGCTCTGCTGGCCAGTCCAGTTGCTTTTCACCCATTAATAGAATGCACCTCTTAACACTGGGTGCTTCAGACCTTCATTTCTCTGGTTGCCTAACTTATTCTTTGCTGTTATAGAATCACAACTATGATAGGATTCCAGTCCAACAGTAGCTGGTGACAATTAATTCAAGGGCATACGCATTGAAATGTCTGATGTTGAAGATAAATTTCTGACGTTAGCTGGCTGAATGTCAGACATATTTTCTGATGTCGGTCAAAATCTTTTGGCGAAAACTGACATCACTTTGCTTTTGCCATGCATGCCCAATATTTAGTATCTCCAGTTCAATGTTCATGTGATATAGCCTGTACAATAGTACAAAGGTCAAGTTCACAGTATCAAGGTCAATGGTCAAATCTGTAATGAAATGTATATGGTGTTTGACAGAGTGTTGATATATAACAGATATGAACTACTTTTTATTCACTTTTAATAGTTGAGATGTTGCATGCACACAAATTATGAATTCAAGGTCAAGATGTCATGGTCAAAGGTCACATGACTAAAACGTATTATGAGGCACAGCTATGACATAAGACATTTCTGTATACCAAGTTTGAATTTCTTCTTTCAAGTGGTTGCTGAGATATGCTCTATACAAAATTTGTGATCTCAAGGTCACTGCACTAAGGTCAATGGTGACATCACTGAGATATGAAGGAATCTGAATCTTCACCTATATAACTATCTCTATATAAAATATGAAATATATATTACTGATAGTTTTGGAGAAGATTTTTAAAGAAATGTTGACAGACGGACAGACAGATGGACGGACAGACATTTTCCCCACTCCTGAAGCTCTGCGACATCAAGAAGTCAGCAGAGCTAAAAAACATTTACTTGACACCTTGAACACTGACTTCATAATTAAAACAATCTTGAAAATCTACTTTGATTTAGCTACTTACTTTATAATATTCTCCATAGATCTCAGAAACAGCCATTATAATAGGTAGCCCAATAAATGTAATAAAGCTCATCCTCCATGATAATTTAAACATGAACACGCAGACTCCAACTGCAATACAAACAAAACTATCTGTAAATAAATATCCCAAATAATAATTTTTTGGTAAATGTACAAGAATTTATTATTAAAATAAATATCAAAGTTATTTGTTGTTAAAATGTATCAGGATTGTTTTTTATCAAATAGTATCTCCAGCTAAAATTGACACAGATCAAGTCAAATAACACAAAGTATCTGTACATGAAGACTTGTTCTCAATTCTAAAGTATGACCGCATTAAGATACACAACAGGGTCATGTCAGTCACCTCCCTCTGCTCACATCCCAAATTGAACAGAATACTGACACAAATCTTCAGAAGAGTAAATGAGACTTCAAGATTTTGATTAAATTGAAAGGAGCTTTCCTTTTTAAACCAAGATGGTGTTCTGTAGGTCTTATTATAATTATGTACAACAGGAAGGAGAAATGTGAATATATAATCAGAGTCCAGGAGTCTGATGACAACAATTAATGGCAAGTGATTTTTTTAAAATGAATTTCATTGTGTTTGTTCACTGAATAATGAAGTTAGTCATTGATAAAATACTCCTCATCAAGATGCATCAACTGACAAAAAAATTCAGCTCCATCCATCAAAGTCACTGAATAGCATTCATGTTAATTTTGTTGTTTTCACTGAGGCATTAAGTTCAACACTGATGCCAAAACCATTCATCAAAATACACCATCCTACAATAACTCATCATTATCATTGACACATAGACCTTTTTAAAAAAAAATCTGAATTGTATTGTTATAAACATTATATTTCCAGGGAAATAAATTCTACATTTACATTTAGAGCATTACAAAAATAAAGGTGTACTGACTTGCTTGGATTATTGAGCGCAATGCAACATTGAGACTGAGGCAGAGGGTGTCAGACATTGTAGTGGTATCCGACGTCAGACGCGATGTCACCTCTCCTACAAATACAATACAAAACTGAAAACAATTTACAAGTCTGTGTTAGTCATGTGTTTATTTCCTCTGGTATTAAAACTTTGAGAGAACATTGAAATATCTTTTAATTCTTTGCAAAAAAGTAAAAAAATAATGGGATATTGACTTTAACTTGAAGATAATATTATATTTATTTCATCATCAACAAATACTGTGCAATGGTTTATAAACACTTCAATTCTCATAATTTGACAAAATGACAGAACATGTCCCAAATTTTCAAACCTGTTCTGGTGGTATCATAGAAGCCCACTTCTTGTTTCGCCAAAGATGCAAACAGCATGCCACAAATACGAATGTTCAATTTGGCCATAGCTACTTTAAACAGCCCACCTCGCAAACCAGCCGCAAATGAACTGCAAGATGTTTTTTTTTTTCAAATAGTCAAATTCATACTGAATACTTAATATAATTTCCTAACATGGCAATTCTTTTTTATATGCATTCAATTCATATACATATCAAAATTGTATACCTCATAGAATCTAGAAGTACTCATTTGATCAATTAATTAAATGATCATACCTTCCAAGAGAAAGTAAAGCCATGATGATAATAGCCCTGATGAATTTCTTCTCCGATCTCTCTATAGCAATGCCATCAATCACTTGTCCAGTGAAGTATGGCGTGAAGGTCTGAGCTGCAAACAATTGATGAGCAATATTTAGAACCAGAATGTAAAGAATTTACCATGACTCTATAGAACCAGTATGTAAAGAATTTACCATGACTCTATAGAACCAGTATGTAAAGAATTTACCATGACTCTATAGAACCCGTATGTAAAGAATTTACCATGACTCTATAGAACCAGTATGTAAAGAATTTACCATGACTCTATAGAACAAGTATGTAAAGAATTTACCATGGCTCTATAGAACCTGTATGTAAAGAATTTACCATGACTCTATAGAACCCGTATGTAAAGAATTTACCATGACTCTAGAACCCGTATGTAAAGAATTTACCATGACTCTAGGAAGTAAGGAATTTAACCACCACAACTCTATCAGGGGTGGGAGAGCTATTAACCAATCTGGTCAATAATCAAAACATATCTGGGTGGTATGACATCATACCATTGTTCTGAACCAACTCTGAACCAATCTGGGTGGTTCTGTTTATAACGTCTTTTTTATCTCATATAATCAGTAGGGTAAATGATTTACCGTGACTCTATAGAACCAGTATGTAAAGAACTTACCATGACTCCATAGAACCAGTATGTAAAGAACTTACCGTGACTCTATAGAACCAGGATGCAAAGAATTTACCATGATTCTATAGAACCCATATGTATTTAAATGACTCCATAGAACCAGTATGTAAAGAATTTACCATGACTCTTTATAATCAGTAGGGTAAATGATTTACCATGACTCTATAGAACCAGTAGGTAAAGAATTTACCATGACTCTATAGAACCAGTAGGTAAAGAATTTACCATGACTCTATAGAACCAGAATGTAAAGAATTTACCATGACTCTATAGAACAAGTATGTAAAGAATTTACCATGACTCTATAGAACAAGTATGTAAAGAACTTACCATGACTCTATAGAACCAGTATGTAACGAATTTACCATGACTCTATAGAACCAGTATGTAAAGAATTTACCATGACTCTATAGAACCAGTAGGTAAAGAATTTACCATGACTCTATAGAACCAGAATGTAAAGAATTTACCATGACTCTATAGAACCAGTATGTAAAGAAATTACCATGACTCTATAGAACCAGTATGTAAAGAATTTACCATGACTCTTTATAATCAGTAGGGTAAATGATTTACCATGACTCTATAGAACCAGTAGGTAAAGAATTTACCATGACTCTATAGAACCAGTAGGTAAAGAATTTACCATGACTCTATAGAACCAGAATGTAAAGAATTTACCATATATATATGGTATATGGTAAATGTAAAGAATTTACCATGACTCTATAGAACCAGTAGGTAAAGAATTTACCATGACTCTATAGAACCAGAATGTAAAGAATTTACCATGACTCTATAGAACCAGTATGTAAAGAAATTACCATGACTCTATAGAACCAGTATGTAAAGAATTTACCATGACTCTTTATAATCAGTAGGGTAAATGATTTACCATGACTCTATAGAACCAGTAGGTAAAGAATTTACCATGACTCTATAGAACCAGTAGGTAAAGAATTTACCATGACTCTATAGAACCAGAATGTAAAGAATTTACCATGACTCTATAGAACAAGTATGTAAAGAATTTACCATGACTCTATAGAACAAGTATGTAAAGAATTTACCATGACTCTTTATAATCAGTAGGGTAAATGATTTACCATGACTCTATAGAACCAGTAGGTAAAGAATTTACCATGACTCTATAGAACCAGTAGGTAAAGAATTTACCATGACTCTATAGAACCAGAATGTAAAGAACTTACCATGACTCTATAGAACAAGTATGTAAAGAATTTACCATGACTCTATAGAACAAGTATGTAACGAATTTACCATGACTCTATAGAACCAGTATGTAAAGAATTTACCATGACTCTATAGAACCAGTATGTAAAGAATTTACCATGACTCCATAGAACCAGTATGTAAAGAACTTACCATGACTCTTTAGAACCAGGAAGTAAGGAATTTAACCACCACAACTCTATCAGGGGTGGGAGAGCTATGAACCAATCTGGTCGATAATCGAAACATATCTGGGCGGTATGACATCATACCATTGTTCTGAACTAATTCTGAACCAATCTGGGTGGTTCTGTTATATAACGTCTTTTTTATCTCATAAAAAGCATCAAAATGACATAATAATCATCACAAAATTAAACAAATTTTGTTACAGTTGAGTGTATAACAGTGTCTTGTTATTAATAGTGTAAATTTTATGATACATTTTAAAAGTTTTTACGGAAATATTTGGGCCCCCCCAAGTCAGGAATTACCCCTTGTTATGCAATCTTAAACTGGGGCACATTCCTGTGTTAAAATTACGCAAAAATCTGGTTAAAAACCAGTTTTAGATTATCATGTACTTAAATATGTAACTGATGAGCATGTTATTTTTTTTTAAAATGGGTGTGCTAGTTGATCTATAAAGATTAAAGAAAGCAATTTTTTCAGTATGTCCATTGTTCACCGCACCGGCACCGCTCAGATACCACTCAGATTGGCTGCAATTTAGTGCACAGATGTGTTGCGAGCACCCAGAATGACGTCATTTAGCGCCCAGATCAGTTGTGAGCGTCTAAAATGACGCAATTTGACCACATTAGTCCAGAATTACTGCACAGATTGGTTCAGAGATCTCCCACCCCTGTCTATAGAACCAGGAGGTAAAGAATTTACCAAGACTCTATACAACCAGGAGGTAAAGAATTTACAAAGACTCTTTTCTTTGACCTTGAAACATAAAAGTAATTCCCGAGTTTTCCCCAATCTGTGGCATCCAAGGTAGCAAATCAAGCATGGATCTAGAGGATTAGTACAGGTTTGTAGGGCCGATATTATGAAGGTCTATTAACCTAAGTATTGGGTCAGGAGGACAAAGATGTGATCCTGACAAAGTAAATTTTATCTACCGGTACCAACAAAATTGTATCTTATCAAAACCAAATCAATCATTATAGATGGGCCATTTCCTGGACTACTTCTTGTTTAATCAACCAACAGTTTTAAAGTTACAAATGAAATGCTCGTACTCACCGACAGATGACAGGCAGAGGAATATGAAAGCTCCTAGCAAGATATACCAATCAGGAGCAGAACATCTCAGTAATCTTCCCACAGTCACTGATGTCTTCTCTGTCTTCTTCTTGTCATCATTTGTCTCTTTCTCACTTCTGTCTGTACCACTCTCCTCCTCCAATAGGGACCTTCTTTCC
Organism: Amphiduros pacificus; assembly: GCA_949316495.1. Classification (NCBI taxonomy): domain Eukaryota; kingdom Metazoa; phylum Annelida; class Polychaeta; order Phyllodocida; family Hesionidae; genus Amphiduros; species Amphiduros pacificus. The sequence continues at coordinate 17,604,092 of OX439003.1, read as the reverse complement.
TCATTGGAAGAATTTATATTCAAATCATTTTTCTCAACTATTTCTTCTGTATTTATCCTCAGATTTAATATCACAGTCCATTGAATAATCAAGAAAATATCGGCAAATAAGGTCCAGCCAAATAAACTCCAAAACCATGGTTGGTCCAAGTTGGAATCATATTCTGTATAGACTAGCATTTTAACAACAGTAAATACACTAATGACGGCAAATATCACATATATCAGTGGCCGAATAGTATTTAATCTTGGTACTGCATTTTTAGCATTACGCATGAGACCTAAGCTCGCTCCAGAGATTAGAACTGTCCTTAATAAACTGAATGTCCATATATCAAACATAGAACTTTCAAATTTGTAGAGATATACACCAGATAAGAATTGCTGCCGAAACAACCAACCATGTGCAAAAAGCACAGTGGCTACAGCTAAATCAATTGCTGCAAACAAGATGGCCAACAGCGATCTCTTCTTTACACTTGGTGCCATTGCTATATTCTGAAAATAGATCATAGGCATCATGACTGAATTAATTATAGGTACTAATCATTATATAGTATGATAACAACAAAGATTTCTTTAAAAAAGAAATAATAATGTACTGTTGAATATAATGTTTATTGCAAACTCATCTACATGTATTTTATAGTAGATTTGACATAAAAAGGTCCAGAAAATCATGAAAATTGGAAATTTTATAAGTATAAATTTGGCTTGGAAACTAGACTGACATTTGTACACACACAGATGAAGTTTAATGCATAGTGCTAAGATTAGGGCATATGATTGAGATAGCACAGTATAAAATGCAATCATAATTAATCAGATAACTGTGCATACAAAATAACATAAATGGGAGATGTATTTCATTTACTCACTGGATCCAACATTATCTGACTTTTCAACAAACTACATGCATTTAAGTACAGGCTCCTTGAAATTTATTTGTGATCAATAATATTCAAATTCATGCATACATCCACATTGATTGTGAAATACAAAGTACATGTATTTCACCCAAGTTGAAAAAAATATATATATTTATATTGTCATTATTATTATTTTTATATATCATTATCATTTTGTGATCAACTATTTGTGAGTTGGAGTGATAATATTATTAACTTTTGAAATTCAGCAAATTGATTTGTTTTCTTCATTTTAGATATTTTAAAATATCAATGATCACATTCATAATTCATTTGTTTTTTTTTAAGTTTGCTTGCCCTTAGCTATTTTTGGAAGAAAGATAAGAAAATGGAAGCTGCGGTGTAAAGGTCTGTTTTCCTTTTGTTGATTCGTGATACGTAAGCATATGTACACAGCATGAAAAAATATGACACCTTAATATATCCATGGATTATAATGAATGGAGTTGTGACATCATAGATTGTGCACATGATACCATAGCAACCAATTCTTGAAAACAATGGGAAAGTTTCTCTTAGAAATGATGTGTTACTGCTAATAAAGGGAACTATTTTGACATTTTCAGATTGTAAAAAGAAATGTGTCATATCATAATGGATAGGTTTTTTGTTTTTTTTAACGGTGTAATTTTTGATAATTTTGATTCAATAGGTAATTTTCTGTGTGGAATGTGACAGAAATGTTCAATATTTTAGGGAAATCAATGCATTTTTCGAGCTATGATCAGTGTATTTTGTAGAAATGACCAAGGTGATCATTTCTAAAATATTATAGCATTGTCTACATTTGGAGTAGATAAATCAAATTTATGTATCCTTCATCAGTGGAAAATATAGAGCATTTCACTCATTATAAGTTTAGGTCTATATCTACTGTCTGTACTCCAAGATATAGGAGGTGTTTCCTTATGTGTTCAATGATCTGTGTCATATTAAACAAGAAAAAGTGGTGATCCACATGTAACACGGATGAGAAAAATATCGCTCAGGCGCTAACCGCAAATCATCGATCAGACTTTTGAATGTCATCTGAGTTCTAATTGTACGATTAACACCAAATTTGAACTAAACTTACTGATAATTCCTTGTTCTATCGATTGGGAAGCATTTTCAAGCAATTTAAAAAGATAATTTTATGAAACGATGGGCGAACACGATGACAACTAGTTTTGAATGTTCTGCTTTGTTTACATCACACTTCTTTTCTTTTGTTTTACTTGTATTCATACGCTGAATACTAGACTGGTCCCCTACCGAGTGTCAAGAAATGAGGGCGGCACCAGTCTAATCTATCGCATGCACACGACGAACACTCCACAGTGGCGTCAGTTGCTTTAACAATAATGACCACAGAAAAAACCGAATCACAAACCACAGTAAATGAATACGCATTTCCCATGATCGTACCGATCACAGAATAACACAGATAGTTCCTTTTTTTGACAAGCATTGCCTGTTGGCAATGCTTGTCAAAAAAGGAACCATCCGTGTTACAAAAAACATACATGTCTAAACATGGATCAATAAGTGAAAAGGGAATTTCCAATGTTCTTAGGGGTTCCCATGTCACATTGTTTGATTGTCAAAGCTACTAGTACTACATATGTATGCCAGCAATTATTATCTACAAAACAAAAATGGAAACAGGTTCTACTGATGTATAAAGCACACTCTTATACAATGTGCCCATGTTCACACTGATATGTGGAAAAAAGGAAAAGGGAAATAGGCCTCAACTCTGCCAAGGAACTCTGCCAATGTAATTCATGTTGTTTTTTTTAATTTATAAATGTTATTTGTGCAAATTCTGACTGCTTGAGACTGAGTAGAATAATGAAACTACTTCTCACATTTAATTTACATAACCAGAAAACATCACTTCGGACACATCTCCTGGATCTGTCAGATTTTTAAAAATGATTATTTACATTTTCTGATAAAGAATTATTCAAGATATCAGAACTTTGTGTAAATGTGAGGGAAAAACATATTTTTTCTCAACTCAAACATGCAGTGTGATATTTTCTGTTGCCGGAAAACTATTTTCATACCTCTGTTGATATTATCTTGCAACTGTAACCATGGTTACTGCCATGAATTCACAATAAATCAGACAGCTCTTTTTCTTCATTGTTGCTAGGCTATTTGTGGCTCTGGAATCAGGTGAACCGTGAACTCGTTCCACTTGAGTCCATCCTTAAGCTTCTGACAGTAGACATATCCCTCGAACAGATCCTCTTTTGCCTCGGCAGAAAACATTTTCATTTTGGTTTTTGTTTTATTTTATTTTTGATCTATGAAAAAAGTAGGTCTCTTCGGCAAAATAAAAATAGATAGAAATACAAACTTATTCCCAATTTGAATTCAAATTTACGAAAGTGGAATGATTTTTGTGTTGAAGGGCAACCAAAACAAACAAAAGTTTAATCACAGGGGGCGCCACTAAGAATAGCGCACAGCTAGATTTGATCCAGAGGACACCACCAGCTTATAGTTGTAAAGACGCAAGCTTGTCGTTGGTCCCTTTCCCAAACATGTTCAAAGTTTGCTTCATTGTCGGGGACAATTTTACATGTGCTCGAAATTTTATAAATTATGTTTTCATCATGTTTTGATCTGTTTCACGAAACTTTAACTCACGATGAGACAGAAAAGCTGAAAACATGCCTGTACATGTGTTTGACGTACCTCAAATCCCTGCAGTCCTTACTTTGACTTTAGATGAGCAAATATTTATCAAAACGTACATATTTTGTGTGATGTATGTATTGTTGTTCAATATGATAATTTGAACACAGATATTTGCTGAAGAGTTGTACATATAAAGAGAAAATAGGATTCACATTCTTCAAAACCTTCCACGCTCCACACAATCTTTCTTCTTCTGCCTTATTTCTCCATCTACCAACTTCAAGTTGTATACATTGGCAGAATACCAGTTCTAATTAAATTGAGCTAAATGAGAGGATCTTTTCTGTTTGCTCATAAAAATAATACATACTACAGCTATTTACAGAGCAGGTTCATACAAATGTTTAAATTTGACCAAATCTTAATGCATAACTGAGGCATAGTTTTAATTTATCCCTCCACTCATGACAATGCTTGTCATGCAGTCTTGCTGGGGCCATACATCGTTAATAGATACTTGTTGTCTGCTTACAATACATCATTGAAATCAATATTAGTTAGCAAGCTCTGAATACCATTGGACCAAGTCGTACGACGATATAAGCAACAATCCCACTTAAAACAATTTATGTCAGCACAGTTTAATGTTATTGCATGGTCATAATTCTATTCCAAAAGCAACACACAGCCATTTTATCTTCTAACGTCACTTGCTGTCCAGTCCATATCTCCATTAATATCTGGTGAAGGTGCGTATCTGTGGACCCCCAGAAAAATACGGATTGCTTTATTGTATTGCCTCAATCTGTTTAAATGTTTTAAAGCCCCAAACTTCACTGCATTAGTCCAAAATGGGACATACCCCACTATTATACACTTTGATAAATCTGTCATAACCAATCCCATTAATCTATTTATACTTATTTAAGCAGGGTCCCATGGGAGACCAGTACATCAGTACTGAATGGGTTCCCCTAGGCCTGCAAAAAGAACGTATATCTTATCTTATCTTATCTTATTTATTATTGGTCCGAGAGTTCAACCAGCAGCTCCAGCAAGGATTTCAGCTGTGACATTAAAATAAAAAAGAATGAACAAAGCCAAGATCTAGATTTTTGTATTGTTAACAGCTGTCCAAGACTTGTCCAGTGGTTTGTGGAGTGTAACGTTTTCTATAATGTATAATATTTAATTTCTTAACATTAAACTTAATCATAAATTTTTGGGTCCATTTAAAAACAACATCTAACGTTAACATCGCCTGAAAATCATCCTCTGTGTGTCGTAAACAGCACAGGAGCAACTTAGCTCGCGAATGCAGGGGCGGATCCAGGAATTTTTACCCCGGGAGGCTCAAATGTGCTAATTAAGGTAAGGGGCTTTGGGTCCCATGAAGTAATGGGCTCCAGTTCCCAAAAGCCCCCGCCTGGATCCGCCTTGAGCAAGGTCATGCAAGGTCACAGGAGTCAATTGTCAAAATCATCTAAATGTGATATTTTACAATACACTACAAATAACATTCATTGCAATCACGTTTATCTTAAACAATATGTACACATTATTTAAAATAATTTATAAAACTTGGTCACATTGACCTATTTAATGGCCAAACAGGTCACAACTTCCAAAAATGTCAGGAAGTCGATCCAGAACTTGATATTATGGATATGTGAAGTGCTTGTAAAGATCCGAAATGATTTGTTTGATGAATCTCTGTTGATGACTTTGGGTCAAGGTCAAGACCTGCAATATTGTTACTTTTATCGATTATCTCCGCTTGACTGTAAGAATATAGAAATATTGATGTAACTGTAATAGTATTAGCGATATTACGCACAATGCCTGCTCCCTCATTTGATGTGTTCTATAATTAATAAATGATCCCCGGGAGTCATTCTACTTCCGCCCAAGGTCGACACGTGTTTTGTTCATTATATTTCTGGATATTATATCATATTGTGAGCCCACCAGATAGTTACATGGTGTCAGAAGTGGTTTTAAACCTTTGTGGACGTGCATAGAGACAGTGTACAGTGATTTTGTGTGATATTGAACAGACGTTTGGTGAAAATGGAGTCTGCAGTGAAACCACCATCTGGCTTGGCCAGCACAGGTAACATGGCTCAGAATTGGAAAGATTTTGAACTGAGATTTGACATTTACCTGAATGCATGTGGGGCCACAGGCAAAACAGAGAAAACAAAGACATGTATATTGTTGAATGTTATTGGAGAAGAGTGGCTTGAGACATATCAGAGCTTTGAATGGGAGACTGATGGTGACCAGTGGAAACTGGACAAAGTGAAAGAAAAATTGAAAAATTATTGCACACCCCAGAAAAGCATTACCACTCACAGAGAAAATTTCTTCAAAATCAAACAACAACAGGGACAAAATGTTGACCAATTCGCAGCGGAGATCAGAAATAAAGCAAAGCATTGCGAATTTGGCAGCATCAAGGCATCCATGTGTAGAGACAGACTTATCTATGGCTTAGTAGACACCAAATGCACTGAGAGACTTCTTGAAAAAGGTGACACACTTACTTTTGAAGAAGCAGTCAAATTCGCCAGGGACAAGGAAAGTACAAAAGCAAATATGAAGGAACTTGGAAAAAATATGACAGCTCAGGAAGTACATCAAGTCAAGGGAAGTCCATCCACTCAAAGTAAGCCCGATCAGAATGCACAAGCCCACTCACAGCCAGGACAAGCACAGGGCTATGGCCGAGGGAGGTCATATGGCTATACACGAGGGAGGCCTCGAGGTCGTGGTGCTCAGTCTGGTGTGAGTAGGAGTTATGGGCCAGAATGTGACCGATGTGGATATAAACATGCGCCAGGCAGGACATCCTGTCCCGCTATGGGTCAAATATGTAGAAAATGCGAGAGATACAATCATTTTTGCAAAAAAATGCCTCGCAGCCAAGCAAACAGTACACAGTTTGGATACGGATTTTCAAGAACTGTATATGGAGGAACCATATGAAGATGAACAGCTGTTTGTTGAAGCAGTTGTGGGAGAAATCAGTAAGGAGAGAAACCCTGAAGAAGGATACCAGGAGTGGACCAAGACAGAAGGTCTTGAGTATGTAACTGATTCAGACAAAAGTGAGATGTGCACTCAGGAGAGAAGCCCTGAGAATAAATATGAAGTTATCACCACACAGAACTCAGAAGGAAGAAGCAATGATGTGGAAGAAACAGAGAAAGAACAGTATACCAGTGTAGTAGATTCTGTTGACACACTGGAGAAAAGCCAGACAAATGCAAAAAGTGAATCATGGGTGGTCCCCATAGAAGTAAACGGTACAATTTACCCAATGAAATTGGATACTGGCAGTAATGTGAACATTCTCAGCTATGAAGACTTCAAGAAACTGAAAAGAAAGCCCAAACTTTGTGATTCTAGAGTGAAACTCACAGCATATGCTGGAAATGATGTTCCAGTAAAAGGTCAATGCATACTAACTGTGAAAAAGAAAGGCCAAGAATATAGATGCCTGTTCATTGTGTCCTCACTCTCGCTTGTTACACCAATATTGGGACTGCCCAGTTGTGAGAAGTTAGATCTCATAAGGAGAGTATATGAAGTCAACTCGGAGGAGGAACAACTGAAAACAAGATCTGAGGAAAAAACCCTGAAGACACAGGTGGAACTGCCTGACTTGGTTAAGCCTTATGAGGGGCAATTCAAAGGCTTAGGCTGCCTGCCAGGTCTCCACAAGATCAGATTGAAAAACTCTGATGAGTATATCCCAGTAGTAGAACCATGCAGAAAAGTTCCATTCGCCTTGTACGGACCGCTCAAGGAAGAATTAGACAGAATGGAACAGATGGGAGTGATTGTGCCTGTAAATGAACCTACAGAGTGGGTTAACAGTTTGATTATAGTGCACAAGAAGAACGGAAGTCTGAGGATTTGCATGGATCCAAAAAATTTGAATAAAGCCATAAGAAGAGAGCATTTCAAATTGCCTAGTAGAGAGGAAATCATGGCCAAATTAGCAGGAGCCAAAGTCTTCAGCAAACTGGATGCATCTTCTGGTTTTTGGCAGATGAGGTTAGATGAAGAAAGTTCTCTGCTTTGTACATTCATAACACCCTTCGGAAGGTACAGGTATACCAGATTACCTATGGGGATCTGCTCAGCTCCAGAAGTGTTCCACAGAGAACTCCATCAGCACTTTGAACAAATCCCAGGATGTGAAACGATCATGGATGACATCATAGTATGGGGCAAAGATGATGATGATCATGATGCCAATCTGCTCAATACTCTGAAGAAAGGAAAAGATGCTGGCATCACATACAACCTCCCAAAGTGTTTGTTCAAAGTTCCAGAGCTGACATTCATTGGTGACACAGTGTCAGCTGAGGGTATGAAGCCTGATCCAGCCAAGGTCCAGGCTATTGTGGACCTGGCAAGACCCACAGAGAAGACAGAGTTGCAGAGATTCTTAGGAATGGTGAACTATCAGGCTCGCTATATTCCAGACTTGTCTGAAAGAACTGCAGTACTCAGACAGATGCTGAAAGTCCCAGATGATCAATTTGTACAATTGTGGTCTCCAGCACAGGAGAAAGCCTGGAAGGGCCTCAAGAAAACTTTGACGGAGGAGCCCGTGCTGAAGTTTTATGACCCAGAGAAAAACATCATTGTGTCAAGTGATGCTTCACAATCAGGGATAGGTTTGTTTGTTTTGTTTGTTTGGGGCTTTACATCACTTTCAACATTATTTCAGTCATTTCGTGATGAGACCTACTTGTAGCAGATATAGTGCTGCCTCACTGAATTGTCATGTCGCAGGTCCTTGACATGACAACCCACCCGGTCACAGATTTACAAGGACAACGGGTTAACCCTTTTGGCACAGGCCTCAGCTCATGTGGGAAATTGTATCATGAGTTCAATCTCAGCATGGCCGGGATTCGAACCCACGACCTTTAGATCACCACAGAGGAACTGGTGCTAATAAGCTGGCGCTCTAACCAACTGCGCCACGGCCCGTGGCCTATCAGGGATAGGAGCAGTACTGAAGCAGAACTTTGGTACAGAAGAACAAGAGGATTGGTACCCTGTAGCCTATGCATCCAGAGCTTTGTCTGATGCAGAGACAAGATATGCCACCATAGAAAAAGAGACACTTGCAATAACCTTTGCATGTGAAAGATTCCAGCAGTACGTGTATGGCCAAAGGTTTGTTGTGGAAACGGACCACAAACCACTGGAGAGTATTTTCAAGAAGTCACTGGGAGACTGCCCCCCGAGGATCCAGAGGTTCCGTCTGAGGCTTCAGAAGTATGATTTCAGTGTCAAATGGACACCCGGAAAGAATATGTACACAGCAGATGCTTTATCCAGGAATGTACCACCTGATTCTGCGGAGTATGAGTCAGTGTTTTTGTACATGCAGTGGTTGAAACATCAGACATGTCTCAAAATAGACTGCAAGAGATCAAATCAGAGACACAGAAAGAAGAAAAACTGAGAGAATTGATGAATACCATACTACATGGCTGGCCAGCATCAGTGAAAAAATGCCCCCCTCTCATCACAGAGTTCTGGAATTACAGAGATGAGATATCCGTCTTGGATGGAGTCATATACAAAGGACAGAGAATAGTGATTCCCCAGAGTCTCAGACCAGAAATGCTCAGACAGATACATGCGGGACATCTGGGTGAAGAGAAGTGCAGAATCCGAGCAAGACAAGTGATTTTTTGGCCTGGCATGAATACAGATATCACTCTGATGGTGAAGTCCTGTGATGCATGTTTATCACACAGAAATAAACAGCAGAAAGAACCTATGCAGCCCCATACCATACCAGCAAAACCATGGGCCAAGATATCTACAGATCTGTTCAAGTTCAGAAACAAGAACTATCTTTTGCTGGTTGACTACTATTCCAACTTTCCAGAAGTATGTGCGACCGGGGAAACCAGCAAATCAGTCATTGGGTCCATGAAGAGTATTTTGCTAGGAATGGCATTGCTGAGGAAGTCATAAGTGACAATGGGCCCTGCTATGATAGCCAAGAGTTCAAGGATTTTTCAAGAGAATGGGGTTTTGTGCATAACACGTCCAGTCCCAGGTTCCCGCAGTCCAATGGACTAGTGGAAAAGACTGTTCAGACCGTCAAGAACCTGTTTGCTAAATGTGAACACAGCGGTGAGGATCCATATATGGGTCTTCTGGCATATCGGAGTACACCTCTGGAGGGAGGAAAATCTCCAGCATATTTGCTCAACAACAGACATATCAGGTCAAACTTGCCAATGGCAGAGAGCATGTTGCAAAGTCCAGAAACCAGGAAGGTTGCAAACCAGAAAATGGAGCAGAAAATGAAACAGAAAAAGTACTTTGACAGAGGCTCTCGTCCTTTGAAACCATTGAATGAAGGTGAAACAGTGAGAGTGAGAAACAGTGATGACACAGGATGGCAGCTAAAAGCTACAGTTCTAAAAGAAGTTGCACCAAGATCATATTTGGTGAAAACTGAAAGAGGATCGGTGCTAAGGAGAAATAGGAAGCACCTACTGTTTACACAGGAAACTCCACCAGATATTCAGGAGGAAAGAGAAGTGTTGGAACCTGAGGTCAGGGAGGAAACACCTCCGCCTCAGTATGCTGAGGTTCCTCAGGAGGTCCAGCGCAGCCCATATCCCAGATCACCAGTGGCGAAGCCATCAGTGGTGCCTCTCAGACCAGTTGTAACTCCACAACCAGTTATAACTCCAAAACCAACGATTGAGAAGGTACCACAGCAACAAAGGAGATCGGGAAGGATCATAATGAAACCAAGGAGGCTGATTGAGGATATGTGATTATGCTGATTAAAGTGTATAAAATATGACACATTAGGAAGCGGAATCAGCTGTTCTTGTGTTGTGTTAAAATGCGAACAGTTCCTGTTTGTGAAATGAAAAAACAGAACTCAAAAGCAAGTTTATTGTTTAAATGTTTTATATTTTATTTGGTTACAATTTAATCTAAGACATCTACAGGAAAAGAATGTCATAGACTTTTTTGATAAAAGCATGTCACAGACTTTCTTTGATAAAAAGGGAGATGTAATAGTATTAGCGATATTACGCACAATGCCTGCTCCCTCATTTGATGTGTTCTATAATTAATAAATGATCCCCGGGAGTCATTCTACTTCCGCCCAAGGTCGACACGTGTTTTGTTCATTATATTTCTGGATATTATATCATATTGTGAGCCCACCAGATAGTTACAGTAACCTGACAATTGTGATTGAACTTGGGTTTGTTCAGAAGAGTAATCAATGTAAAAAGATCACAGTGACCTAAATATTTCAATATTTAATCTGTTTCAACCAACTTCTATTTCAACCAAAACTTCTATTTCAACCAAAAGAAGTGTTGATTTAAAAAAAAATCAAGCTCGCACACTCGCAACAAGAGAATAAAAGTTTAGACTGGATTTCGACAAATCGTGATTTTGGTCGAGTAAAAATTGTTTTTTACGTCCTAAAGGTATCATGAAAATATCCAATTAGGTAAAGCAATATCCAGGGTTAAAGTTCAAATGACCGGAAAACAAACCATTCTCAACAAAATATCGAAGCAAACGTGAACTAAAGATTCTTAAAGATAAAAGACTAGAGATTTCAGCTGTTCCAGCAAATCCAAATCACTTTTCAATCGATCATGTTATCAATGTTCAAGTGCCATCTGATGGTGTAAACAGGAAAAACAGGGTCAAAACATATCTGGGTGGTAAAATCTAATTTGTAGAAAATCGATCAATGTAACAGATGTAATACTCTTGAATTTCTCTAAAATATTGCTGAATCACTTTTTTTTCACAGAAAATCTGTACATAATATTATATAATGCTCAACACTGAAGCAATTGAATAATATTATTGCTGGTAAATGGCTTCATTTTTATATATAGTTCTTCACAAGCTGGTAGTTTGCCTGTTAAATGTCTAGTACTAAATGTGCCTGGAAAAGGATAAATGAAGGCCTCACAATGTAAAACAAAGGCTAGCTGAACACTATCCCAACATTCATCATGAAAAGTGACAACAATCAGCATTACGTGTTTTTCCCTTAAGCCAACATATCTGACAAAAAGAGGAAAGTCTCAGTTAAGGGTACCAGCGTAGACATTAAAAATATGAGCTGGCGTCCTGCTGGGAACACTTGCTTGTTGAGATTAGTACTCAGATAAGTGGGGTGTGTGGTCACTTCCACATGTCAAAAATAGTGGGCAAATCACTGAACACACATCTGAGCATTATTACTACACGTTTCTTTAATCAAATTGTGGTTTTATTCGACAATTAAATGATTGCAATATTTGAACTTATTTCAAATATAGAAATTCTAATTCTTTATTGTTAATAGTGTTTAAACAACTGTGAAACTAGAGAACTATTTTAGAGGCATTGACACCATTTCTAAGATGTAGTCTTTGCACATATAAGTAAGTACATGTATTGTTGGCTGATCTCGCTGGACAACAGAGAAATGCACATACAGGTGACATGTGACCTGTTGATTTCCATCCTGTCAGTGACTGATATGGTCAAATATTGACAACTCCACATTTTGAAGATCTTGAATATTGTTTTGGAATATATGATATACCAATCTGATTGAATGTATTTAAGAATGATCATTGTTTGCAGGTATGTTTTAAGGGTTGATGAATTGTAACAAGACCTTGGATAGGTACGGTCCATGTTTATTTTTAAATGTGGATCCAGGCTAAATGTTGAGTAAGCAATCTTGCCATGAGAAAAGGTCAAAGTTTATCATCAGACCTGTGAGACACACGATAGTGCTGAAACACTTGGAACTATTGCATTGCACTGGATATATTCATAGATGCTCAAGATTGGCCTCATGATCAACTTACTTGAAGTTTAAAGTCTATGATAAAATCTTGAAATTTGATCCATGTTATAATTTTATTTTTGTCTGAACTAAAATAAAATTGGAATATGAAGATTTCATATTTGTTTTCTGCATAAAGTTACTATTTATTATATTTCTATGTTAATAATAATAATAATAATAATAAAATTTATATCGCGCTGATACCAGTCGGAACTGTTCATAGCGCTAGGTTCAGAACATGAGTTCTGAATAGATGAGTTTTGAGTCTACTCTTAAAAGAGTCGACTGAGGTACTAATTCTAATATTAGTTGGTAATGCATTCCAAAGTCGGGGGCCAATAGCGGAGAAAGCTCTATCACCCACTGTCTTCAGGCGCATTTTTGGTACGCATAGATAGGTACCATCATTTGATCTAAGGTTACGTTCACCCTGTTTTACATGCAGGAGGTCACGCAGGTAAGGGGGTGCCTTGCCGTTTAGGGCCTTCCAGGTCATTAAGAGTATTTTAAATTTTATTCTCGCATGAATCGGCAGCCAATGTAGTTTCTTCAATTTATCTGATATATGATCAAATTTTCTAAGTTTACATACGACCCGTGCTGCAGCGTTCTGTACATATTGCAGTTTTCTAATTTCAGAATTTGGCAGGCCTGCTAGTAATCCGTTTCCATAGTCCAAGGTAGAGGTCACAAAGGCATGAGTTAGAGTAACTGCGGTCTTTTCATCTAGGCAATGCCTAATGGCAGATAGGTTCCTTATGTGGTAATAGCCTTTTTTACACATTTTTCTGACTTGTGACTTCAGATTCATGCTTGAGTCAAGTGTGATGCCTAGGTCTACCACATTAGTTGAAGGTGATATGGTTGAATCACCGACTCTGACAGATGAGGGTAGGTATGCATTGATACCACGGTTATCCGTGCACAGTAGCATTTCAGTCTTCCCATCATTTATCTTCATTTTGCTTGATATTAGAAAGGCCCTGACTTCATCAACACATTTTTCAAGTTTAATTTTACTCAATTCCCCATCTCTTTTGGAAGTGTGATCAATAGGGATGTAGATTTGCGTGTCATCTGCGTAAATATGATAGTCCATATTGTATTTTTTCAAGATGTCTGCCATAGGGGACATGTATATTGTGAAAAGAATGGGTCCCAGAACGGACCCCTGGGGTACCCCATACTTGATTCTCTTAAGGGTTGATCGTTTGAGACCTACTTTGACACATTGTTTTCTATCCCTTAGGTATGACTTTATCCATTTGAGTGCGTGACCACTGACTTTACATCTGGACTGTAATCTATCAAACAGTATATTGTGGTCAATGGTGTCGAAAGCAGCAGACAAGTCAAGTAAGAGTAGTATGACCGATTTCTTTTTGTCTAGGCTTAAGAGAATGTCATTTTGAACTCTTAAAAGCGCTGTTTCTGTGCTATGAAACTCCTTGTATGCTGATTGGAAAGTATCAGTTAGACTATTTATGACTAAGTGCGATATTAGTTGTTCAGATACGGCCCTTTCTGTGAGTTTAGAGATATAACTGAGATTTGATACTGGTCTATAATTTTTCTCTATTAATTCCAGGCCAAGCTTTTTCAGGAGTGGTTTAATAATTGCTATTTTCATATTTTCAGACATCTCTGCATCCATTAGCTATTTATTTATGATGATAGTAATTATTGGAAGGAGCTCATCAATCAGGTCATGTACTAGCCATGCTGGCAATGGATCTAATTCACATGACTTTTTTGCAGCTTTCTTGATTAGCTTCCTGACTTCTTCTGAGGTAAGTGGCATGAAACTATTCAGTGTTTGTGAGTGCATACTGTCTTTTTTGTTTGTGGTGGCATCTGGTGGTAGAGAACTCCCAACAGGTGTCGCATCTATGTTGAGTCTAATTAAATCAATTTTTTCCAGGAAAAAATTATTGAATTTATTTGCCTGTTCAGTGTCGTCATTTGACGGTGGCATAGGGACATCATTTGGTTTGTGCATGACTTTATCAATGACCTTAAAGAGTTTTTTGGGGTCATTTTTGTTTTCATGGACCAGTTTGGCGAAGTAGTTTGACTGTGATGTTTTGAGCAAGGCATTGTAGTCATTTTTCTTTGCTTTGTAGAGTTCCTTATCTATCTGCAATCCAGTCTTAGTCATTTTCCTCTCAAGTCTTCGCTTGAGAGACCGTTCTTTTAATATGTGATCATTCATCCAGGGGACAGTCTTACGGTTTGTTACATTGGCTGTTTTTATAGGAGCATGTTTGTCTAAGACAGAGGTCAATTTAGTATCATAGAAGTCAACCAGGTTTTCCAGGGAGAGATTTTCCCAGTTTGTACCTGCATGAAGGATTGACCTGATGTCGGTTTTCAGTGAATTTATATCCATATTTTTAAAATTTCTGTAACAGATGGATTTTTTCATCGGTTTTGGGGGATTTATATCTAGGTTAAGTAGAATCATTTTGTGGTCTGATATATATTCATCAACTTTATGTGTCGTTAGGCATTTACTATTCTTGAAAGTGATGATTAGATCCAGGGTATTTCCAAGTCTATGTGTGGGCTCGTTTATCCATTGGGTCATATCAAATGTGGATAGAATATCATTAAATTTAACTACATCCGGTTTTCTTGGCTTGTTCAGGTGAAAATTGTAATCCCCTAGGAAAAGGACTTCATGGTTAAATGACCCATAGTGTGCAATCAACTGCGTGAACTCATCATAGAATTGTGAGAAGGTGTACATGTTTCCACCAGATGGCTCTGGTCTATATATGGTGACAATGGTTACATGCTTACTTTTTATATGTAGTGAGGATTCCATTATCTCCATAGTGTTGAGTTTGGGTGGATTCAACCTGTTGGTTTTAAAGGGGATTTCGATCCTGTGGAGGAGCCCCAGGCCTCCTCCTGTACGTCCTAGTCTAGGGAAGGAATGGAATCTGAAACCTCCATTTTCCAGTTCATTCTTAATTTGTTCATCTCCAGTCTCATGAAGCCAGGTTTCTGTTATAAAAAGCGCATGTATGTCTTTTTCTTTGATATAATCTTTAATCAATAGAATTTTATGTTTGATGCTCTGTACATTGCAAGAGCCAATATTTATACACGTAGGATTTTTAAGAAATTTCTTTTTAATCGGAATTACTGTATTTTTCTTTTTATATGCGTTTTTACTTAAAGGATTAAGATCAGTGTTTGTTGTGGGAATCCCATGTTCCTGGTTCATTGACTCATTTATCAATGGGGGTTCCCCCAGACCAAAATATGTGCGCTCATTTTGGCGACGAATCACAGTCGTAGTGGGCGTGGCTATAGTTTTATCGATTCGGGAGTTTGGTCGGTCTTTATTTTTTACCGAGATCAAATTTGCAGATATTTGAGCGTGTGTTTTCAAATATGCTCTGTTTTTCGTCGTTACGTGACCATTTTGTAGTGGTAGGGTTGTTTTTTGATTAATTGATGTCGATTTCCTTTTTGGTCGAGTCATGGTATCCCGTATATGGGCGGTCTCAACCAGGTCACGTGAACAATTGCTGTGTTGTGATTCGAGGTTCCGTAATCTATTTATGTCTTTATCCGGGCACCTTTTGTGTGTAGTTTCATTAAGGAACATATTTTTGCAGTCATAGTCACGTGATGTATGTTTATTTTTAGACCACGTTGTGTTATTTTTAGCTGATTTGTAGTAAATTTCGGGCGTCGTAGTAAATTTCTTTGTTGACATAGTAAAATCGTAATAATGGTTCACTTTACTGGGCTTGTTTCTATTTATGTTAGATTTATGATGGATGGAGATAATATAATATTCATTTTTCCAGGTCGTACTGATGTTATAGTCAGTGGATAGTTTTCTAGATAGAGCCGTTTTTAACAGATTATCTATAAAACCAGTAGCCCTTACATTTAATTTTATGATGATCTTACCATTTTTATAACATTTGCACGGTAAAAAGGAGGAAATACAATCTATTTCATTTAATGTGCTTTTTATTTTATTTGACAGAATACTTAATTCACACAGCCAATAGATGTTATTTAGGCATATTGTTTCTACATAGTTACTAGTACAACTAGTTCGTGTGCATGTTATTTTGTTTTTTCTCCAACCATCTAATAAATGTCAGAATTTTTGTGTCTTCCTCGCTGTGATCAGCCTCACCGGGCTTCTAGGATGTGGTTCTCTGGTTCCGGCCGTCGCGCTGGCAGATGGACCGGTATGAGCATATTGGCACCGGTGTCCATTTCTGCAACGACCTTGAGCAAAATAGATGCAGACCTCTTTTGGTCTGGGCTCAGGCTCTTTACCATCATTTAGTACTCGTCTCATCTCTACCAGCGCTCGTGCGATTCCCAGTGGCGTACCAGAGATCCACATCCTTTCAATGCTATTTCTTTTGTTGCTGTCCTTACCGGAATCCATCTTCTTCATTCGCGTATTTGAATTTTGGGACATTTGTCGTATTGTCCATCCTCCCACCCCAATGAGTTTTTTGGCAGAGCCATCTGGAATTACAGTCGTAATGACTTCATCCCCATAGTCTCTGTCATTGAAGTCAATGAGCTCGAAACCCTGAGTAGCCGGTTTTGCTGGTTTTTCTTCAGCATCTCGGATGGGGTGGGTCATTTTCATCTCACCGGGCTCCCATAGCTCCTGGAGTTCACATGTGAATTTGTTTGTCGGTTTGATTACCCTCTTCATGTTTTCAATCCATTCAATGGATGCTATTTCAGATAGCATGAAGTCTGTGTTCGAGACCACGGACACCGATGTTGGCAGGGATGTGACCTCCTCAGGGGTGATGACAACCTTCAGTTGTCCTTCCTTATGGTGAGCATGAAGATCTTCTAAGTGAATGTTTAACATTGTGTGTGCGTTGACTATTTTCAGTGAACAGTTTATCGAGATTGGGGGTATGTGGCATAGGTATATTTGGCAGGTAGATATCCTAGCCATGGAGTACACTCCCCTCTTAAGTGCAGTGTACACTCTCTTGCTAGGAGTGCATCTCTCAATATCTTTTAGCCCAAAGCATATTAAGATGGCTGCATAATCTTTCAGGGTTTGCGCAAAATTGGATGTGCTAACCATGGCTTCCAGCTGTGATACCTCGGTTATGTCATTGTTTATTACCCATTCCCAGTTCTCATCATCTTTGGGGTAGAGATCCCTGTATTCAGGGTCAGATATGAAGAGAGCCCTGTGCTTGGTTCTGGCGTCCGTTGTTGATTGTACAGGCTGTTGATTGCTGTTTTCAGCCATGGCCCTGATCTTACGGATGTATTCTCTGTTTTTTTCCTCTAGTTTTGATACATTTTGATTGATTCTTTTTATAGAGGTGTTCAATTCATCAATCTTGACATTGGCTCTCTTATTCTTAACAATTTCATACTTAAGTTGTAGTTCAGTTGTGTTGCTTTTCTTCTCTAGTTCCTTTTTTCCCTCGAGCACCTTGTTCTTTTCCATCTTAACTTTATTCAGTTCATCCTCGAGTTGGTTTATCTTGGCTTGCTTTTGTTCATCATCCAGTTTTAGCTTATTGTAGTTTTCAGATTTTTGAGTTAGCATGGACATCAGTTCGTCCATGCTCATTGCGAGTTCGTCATCCATTGCACTTGATGTGCCTGGTACAGGAGATGTATTTACCGAGGATGCCGGTAACTTTACACCAGGTGTCGCCGCTGGCTTCGCAGGCATGTTGCCAATTGATGCGCTGGCGTCATCAACCGGGATTGGGAGTGCGAGGGTTGGTGATTCACTGGCCTCCTCCGCCTCCATCGCCTCCGCCCAATCAAGGGGGGTGTGAGGTGAGGACTTTGAGGATATCCTCCTTTTCTTACCAGCCCTCTTTCCGCCTTTTGTTGCCATCTGTAAAGATATCATACAATCTTGATTAATCATATGATCAGTAACTCTAATTTCATTTTTTTCTGGCTTAGATTTTTTATTTTCTTTTGATTTATTTCTTTTTTTGTTTTTATTTTTTTCATATAGTCTAATGGACTCGGCATTTAGGTACGATGCCGGTTCATATGTGCTACTCGATACGGGGAAACCTTGCCACCATACCCTATAGAATCGGGTATTTGTTTTTTTGTCCCAGAAATCATTTAATATTTTCTTGACAATATAGATATTATCATCATGCTTTTCACCATTCATTTTAAGTATGCTTTGTCTATGTATGTAGATAAATATCTGTAGAATAGATAGGTTTCTTATCTAAGAACAATCCTCTCTAGCTTTCTTTTCAGTAGTAACAGGAGATTAGCCTGTCTCGGTGAGTATATACTAATATATGTTGTATATATGTGATCAGATAGTATTTTGTTTTCAGCTCTGTTAAATTACCAAGATATTAGCTTGGCCAGATAGAAAATCACCTGTTGTAGTCTGTGGTAATTTATTTTTTGTGCTCTGTGGTAATACCAAGATAATGGCTTGGTCAGAAAATTTGCTTCACTTTATTTTGTATTTTAACAACAAAATCTTTATTTGCTCTGTGACAATTTCCAAGATGTTTGCTTGGCCAGATGTATAAGATTGTCTTTATATTAAACAAGGATAGCTCTGTTTTTTCACCAAGATAATAGCTTGGCCAGATATTTTTGCCGGTTATAACCGGTATTCTATCACGCGTGCCGGTGGTCAACGGAAAATGAAATTTACGCAGTGGTATAGTTTGTAAAATAAATTCTTACCATAAGGTATATTTGAAAACTTATGTAGTAGTCTTTGGCAGTCGCAGTTATATCTCGCTTTTTTTGTTTTCCACTGTTTCCTTATATGTTATTTCCGATCTTTATATTAATTTATAATTATCCACTTATTTTGAAATTCCGTCCGCTTGTGTTGAGGGTCAAAGCCGCACTGAGAATTAACTTGCGACTTATGACACCCGTGAGTTGATTAAGCCAGAGCTTGAGCTTGTAAATTTGAGTTAAATTGTAGAACTCTGGTCAGTTTTTTATTTATCAGACTGTTTACTCGTTCTCATATGTTGTGAAAACTTAGCAGCTTAATACACAGCGCTACCTTAAAGAGTCGTCAGACGCGTTCAGATTATTGTCGCTGTTATATTATGCTGAGCAAAAACAAATGGCGGTTCACTTTGTGCTACCATTACCATTTATAGCAAAAACTTACGGTTCAGGATTTTTGCACGAGTCGGGTAGTGTTGAGGGTCGATGCAAGCAAAAAATTTTGTTCGATTTATCGCTATTTATCGCTTTTTTATGATGGTTTTTGTCAGGAAAACGGGTCCTTTAACAAAACACCACCGACCACCTCGACGCATGCGCACTTATATCATGTTGGCAAAAAACATATTCAATTCTGTATGTTCTGACATGCATATTGCTCAAATATTACCCCAGTATGGAGATTTTATATTTGTTTACTATATAAAGTCAGTATTATTCATATTGTCTATGTTTGCAAAATAAAATAATAAAACTTATATTCTTCTGATATGCAAATTACTCAATAAGAACTCTGATATAAAGATTTCATCTTTTTTTTGGGTATCAAGTCATTTTTATTATTTTATATTCTTCTGCATTTGCAATAGACAGACCAATTTATGTTTTCTGAAGTACATATCACTTAAACATTAAGATTTCACCTTCAGCATGAAAATAATACTTTTCCTAACCAGGATTTGAACCCTGGACCTTTAGCATAGAAGACAGACATCTTCACCACTGAGCCATGTATCATCCTGTGTCAGTACGGTAGAAAACCGGGTGTCACAGCATTGTATAAAAATTGAAATTGTTCCATTTCTTTGCCAATAAGACATTTTATTTTATTTGTTTGTATATTCTCCATTTGCCAAAAAAAAAAAACAAGAAAAAAGCAAAAAAAAAAGCACATTTTCAGTGTTCTGACTTTCATTTTGCTCTAAAAAGATCCCAACATGAATATACTTGTTCCTGGTGGGAATCAAACCCCAGACCTTTTGCATGGGAGACAGATTGTAAAGTCCCTTCTGTAGTCTATCTTGTACTCAGGTATACACAACCTCCCATACGGGAGTTCTGATAGTTATTTCCAAAAGGACAAACACAACACGTCTTCATGTATTGAAAGCTAGAACTAAACTGATTTATTTTACCAAAAGGAATTGTTTGTTAGTGTGAGTCAGATAACTAAGAATGCAATCAAGCCTGGCTGAATTGGAATTGGTCCTATCACAGTAATTGACTTGACGCAGAATCTAGAAAGAACACAATCAAAGTGACTGCTTTGCCGCGACACAGACAATGGCAGGGCAATAAAAGGTATGATCATAAAGGTTCTTTAACTTTTAAAATAGAGAGAATCTTGAAATATAGGACGGGTCAAGTTCAGATATAAGATGTGTTTTATTAGGAAAATATCCAGAGATTTCAGAGTGATTTTAATAATACAATATTTGTTATAAATTATATTCAGTAAATAATGATCATAATGCCATCAAATATATAGTTGATAGATATTATAAAAATGTAAAATATATCTTGCATATATAATCAATATAAAATCAGGGATTTTAAAAGATACCGATAGTAATGCAAATAGATCAAAAGAAACAGATATCTATAACTCATCTCTCATTTAAATCTAACCATTTTCTAGTTGATTCTCTGTAGGTAGGTATATAAGGTTAGCATGTAGTTATCTATATTGAATATGAGGTGTGTCATATGTCCACACACATTTTATATATTTAACTCGAACTCATAAAACAGAGAATTGTAATAAGCCAAAGAAATTCAGTTACTGGAGTGGAGCACATTTTTCTGGAGAAGTCATATGGAAAGTAGTCTGGTAGAATGTTAGTTTCATAGGGAGTTCACTCATAACAGAAATCAAGATGGCTGAATGTTGGTTGGGAAAATGCTTGATTTCTCTTAAGGGGAGTACACGTCATGAGAAGCTCCACAGCACAGTGGTGCTTCTGATGTCACATAACATTTCCCCCTTTTTGTATCCATGATGTCATCACTTGGACCCTTGTAAATGCCATTTCATATCAAGCCAAATGTCAGATAAAAATGTATTAATACATCAACATGACCAAAAAGTCCATGCCAAAATTCTATAAAATTCAAAATAATTCCCTTGTCTTGGATCTTTATATTGAATTGTAAATGAGCTCTCATTTTAACTTTTTGTAGCTGGCGACTCGTATATTACATATTACATTTTACATGGCATTCAATATTACTTATTGCCAATATGCCAATACATGCATCCTGTACAATATGTTCATGATTTGGAGAGAAAAAAATATGTAAGTAGTTCCAGGTTGCTCTGTCCACCTTATAGCACAAAAGGGGTTGGCATATGTGGGTTGGATAGGGTACAACCTTGTATGCATTAAGTACTGTGCTGACTTCAGTGATGTTCTACTCATAAACCTTCCAGTTTGAAATCAAGCAACACAAGATAATTAACTTATAGTTGCTCTACTTGCATTTAACCATTCCTATTTAATGAACACACTTTTTTTAGCTAATTACATTTGAAATCGGGATTTGACGGATATTTTGATCAGAAATTAGGATTTATTGGTTTGGGATTAAGATGTGCCAGCTTCACATACTAGAAATAATGATGAAATGTCCAAGTTGGATACCTCCTTAATATTTTGTTAGAATCCACACAGGAAGTGAAGTGAAGCTCAGGCAAGAAATGTGATAATAATTTATTAATGCATACATATTTTGCATTATCAGACATAATTTATTTCAGTTTTTAGTTTTTATACTTGTGTTGCTGCCCATAATCTAGTCAACACGGAAAATAATATTATAAAATATTTGGAATTGTTAATGAATTCAATACATAAAGGTTTGGCTTAACAGATTGTCAAATTCAAACATGTTTCAGACATCAGATAAATCCTTCCACAAAATGTTAAAGTTTTTTAGACATTGATAATAAACTGTTGCATATGTGTCCCAAAGCAAATGTCATTGTTAAAATATTGACTTCCCCAATAATCAATATTAAGTTCAGAAATCCAACTGAACATCTTGGAAATAAGACTGTAAGGAACTGTATTTGGAATAGATTGACTTGTATGTTTGCAAATCCTACTCACTGAATTATATTTCTTTTTAGCAAAGATATCTGTCAGATCTTTCATACAATATGTTTTAATTTAGAAGATAATATTTCATTATAATTGGTTTATTGTATGCTTGGTTGATAACGTGCAGTATTTAGTTCAGTCACCAATGCAACAGCTGTTGGACAAGGCGTGAAATATGAAAGTGTTATTAAGGTTGAAATAATTACAAAAATAACATTATCTTACTTTAGAAAAGAAAACACCAAAGACACAATAAATGTCTTGAAAGAAATAACATATTTCTATTCTATATTTATATTTTTCATATTTATTGATAAAAAACACATATGACACATATCAAAACATCTTTTTATTACAGTTAAACATGCACCATTTAAATGCAATATTCGACATAATTAAATGTATTTAAATGTATTGTATTAAATGTATTTTATGTTGCAAAGGTTATGTTCAGTGTTCCATACAAGGGGTTGTGTAAATATAAATGTTGTTTTCTTCCTCATTCATTCCAAATTTGCAATTCAGTAACATGGGAGATTAGATATTTGCCATTCGGTAAAGCCGGACGCTGCCGATCCCCAACACTGCAAGGAATGATTGGTACACAGCCAGGCCCACCCATTGCTTACTTCGCATAGGCGCATTCAAGTTCTCGTAAATTTCGAGAATGGTTTTATTTGAGCCACCATCTTTACTTATGATATTAACTTTCTCATCTCTTATCCATATTAACTCATCATCTAAATGAGCTATTGGGAAAAAATCTATTTCAGCTTGTAAGTCAAGCTGTTGAAGAAGATTACCCCACAGATCGAATGCTAGGATTTTGCTTTCATAATGTACATCTAATCGAATGTAGGCCGCCGCCCAGATGCGATCTTCACTATCCACATTGACATTTAAAATCTTAGGTAACTTTTTGCCATCAGGCCCATAGGAACTCCACCGTTTGATGCATCTTCCTTCTGTCGTGAAGATTCCCATCACCGGGTCTGTAGTTTCCCTGATTTCATCCCTGTAACCTAGACGGTCTGCAATAACCATAAATCCAGCATCCAGCATTGCGATTGCTCCTGGAGTGCATAATTCTCCTATAGTCACCTGCTTGAGCAAGCTCAGGTCATTAGCATCCAGAAAACTCACAAGAGAAGGAGATTTCTCGCCACTTTGACATGTAACTAGCAACTCATTTTTTGCTGCGTCATACGCTACGGTACCAATAGCAGGGAGCTTAATTCCCTTTTTAACTGTCTCATTAAGCACTCTCCCTTGCTGACTGAGCAAAATAACATTTCCTGATCCAGAATCAAAGTTAAAATCTATTAGGCCTATTATGGCAATGTTACCATTTCCAGTGAACGTCATGTCCATACATATAGATGACAGAAAGTGTTCACTTCTACTATGAAAAATATACATCTGCAAATGTCAAAACACACATATTTATTGATTATATCTATCATAAGCTTTGTCATGAAAGTTTGGAAAATAAACTTTAAAAAACACAAGTTCTTACCTTGGTGTTTTTTTAAAGATTTAAACTTCTGTGTCTCCTTGAATGACGGGGATATAATTTGCTCCTAAATTTACTGGGAAAGGGGGTCCAGAAATGTTTCAGGCCACTGACCACCAGGACATAGTCTGTAACAGGCATTATATGATCTTAGCACCTACAAAGAGGGCAGTCTTCAGTGGCAATAAACGATGAACTTAACATAGGTACCATAAGCAAGCACCTGTAAACTATATTTTAGAGAAAATGAGAAAATCTCACCTAAATAACAAGCTTACTTGATTACTCCAAGAAATCTTCCACTTGTAAACTGCTTTTATTCAACGAAAATCAGTTTACGCCAGTTGAACAAGTTTCATCTGGAATGTAGCTTATTTTCTCATGACTGAGAAACGTTATGTTTTTCAGTGCAGAACTGTTGTGCCAGATAAAACAGTTAACGTAAGCATAAACCAACATAAAAGTTGTTGTGCTCAGCATAAACACGGTGATTTCTGATATTGCCAATCTTTGACCAGGTAAGCACCTTTCATTTCAAATATACCATTGCATTATGTCAATTAACGGGCTAAAAACAAAGATGGGAGAGATGATTGATAACTATTCAAAGAAAGTTATTTGATGATCAACCAACCATGCTGTGCACCAAGATAGTCCAGATATTTGTGTGCTTGAAATAACAGGAATGTCAGAAATGCATATTTTTGAGTGATTTTGTTGAGTGATTTTGATGATTTTAAACCTTTGTAAGTTTCTCCACATATAGGAAATACTTGGTTACATCTCCTAATACCGAGTAACATAGCATTACGTGTTAGTAGGCCCTTTAGAGGTTTTGAGGCATATCTCGACACTACGACCACCATGTTTTAGCGCTTTCATAGCGAGTAACACAATACGTGTAAATGCACTTGCGACCATGTCCTGTTCAAAATATTCCACGCTAGTGCTGGTTCCATACCAAAGTGTGGTATTTTTTCTCGTCATGAGAGGTCGAATTTCCGGGCAGGAATGAGAGACACTGAGTTGATCCCACTATTTCAGCATGACACATTTTGATGGTTGCAATTAATTTACATAGCTTTGTTTTTTTGTATTATTCATAGCTATGATATATATATATATATAAGAAAAGTCTCGTTAAAAATTGAGATAGAGATGTGAAACTTGGGCAGAGTATGTTAAAGAATGTTGTGAACAACATATCACTCAGCTAAAAAAAAAATTTCCAATATGCATTTTTAGTATTTTCTAGAAGGAAATATTTTTTAAAATACCAGCCAGCTACACTTTAAGATTTTGGCTGTCAGCTGTTATTTTTTACCAGCTCAGAAAGTTACCAGCTCAGAATTTGTATGGAATTAACAGCTGTTAACTTTGTTCGTGGAGGTTTGTCAATGCCAATTTTTTTTTAACAGCTGGTAATGAGCCAATTTCTTTAATAAATAATTAAATGTTAAAAACTTATAATTACAGTAGAAATATCATTAGGCTTGAACAATCTTTGTCAAATAGTGTTCATACAATATAATTTATTTTTTATTTTGCAGTTTTCAATGGCGAAATTGCCAATTGGTTTCAAAATCTCAATACTTTACCAGCCAGCAAATTAAATTCAACAGTCTGTCAGCTAGGCCATTTTGAAATGTCAAATGTATTTTGAGCCAGCTGATTCATACAAAAAAAGTTCCCAGCTGGTAAACATACCAGCTGGAATTGAAATGCATTAGTTACAAGCTGCCAGCCAGAAAAGTGTGCATATTGGCTCTTTTTGCATATCATATAGTGGTGGGCCCCTGCTATATGTTGTGAAACTAAAGGAAATACAATTTCATTATTCTCTGCATTCAGATTTGTTCTCTTGAAAAATAACAGGCTAATGAGTATATTTAGAGTAAAATATTTTAGTGTAAAAAAACAAACTAACACAAAAACAAAAAGACGAAACAGGTTAATGGGTGTATTGAATTAGAACTATAGATCCAGATTAGAATTGTGTCCCCTGAAGGTAATACCGGTGGACGGTCATTTTTCAATACAAAATTTAGCTTTTTTATTTTCAAGCAAAACATTATTTACTTTAAGCAAGTCTTTTTGTCACATTCAATCTATTTGTAATGTATCTTTACATACAATCCTGACGAATATTTCCTCAGTTTACCTTGTCCATTCAATCATTACATTGGCTTAAATCGAGACACCGTGAAATGTTTAAATCTACCTAATATTTAAAGACAAAATTTACTCTCTAATCTTATTATCTGATTCACTGAACAGTAAAGCTGCTGAGTGCAAAATAATACTTTATCATGGTAATGTTTTTCCACCTAGTACTAAGGACATGATGATTTTAAATTTTCTTTTTAAATTTTAGAATCAAATATGCAGGCTCTAGGACAGGTTGGCAAGTTAGTCAGTCGTGGCAAGGCAATTCGAGGAATAAGTCGAGGTTCTGCTGGCGGTCGAGGGATAGCAGGCACAGCCGGAAGAGGAACAACTGGCACTGCTGGGAGCGGAACAACCGGCACTGCTGGGAGAGGATCAACTGGCACTGCTGGGAGAGGAACAACTGGCACTGCTGGGAGAGGAAGAACAGGCGATGGAGGGCCCACAGTTGGAGAGACACCTAGTGCTGCCGGAAGGGAGGAGGGCGACCCAGAGAATGATGCAATTAATGATGCACTTGAACAAAGCACGGAGACACCGGGAGCAGACCTGAGAAGCAAATTAATTGAGGTTGGTTTGGACCCTGTAAAATGGCTTCCCAGATTTACTGAAACATTAAAAATAACAAACCTCAATGCCTTGAAGCATATTACGGACCATGAGATAAGGAAAATTACTCTGCGCAATGATTTACCTTGGGAAAAGGAAGCCCTGAGAAAGATGCGCTTGATGGGAAGTGAAGGGCAGGAAGGAACGGCGGAGCAGAGCTCACAAAGGGACCAGATTGATGCACAAATAGCAGCCATGAAAGAGAAACTCAAAGAAATAGAAACAGAGACCGCTTCCGCAATGAATGAAGCCCTCAACACAGTAAAGGCGCAGATGGTATTGCCAACAGACTTCGGTGATGTTAAAATGTCTAGCAAAGAGAAGTTAGAATATATTAAAGGTATAACTAAGGTGACAGGGGCAAAGGCTATACCGCGCAAACAATGGAGTGCAGCCGAGACAGTGATGAATGCTTCAGGGGGGCTGGCATGTCAGGGAATGTTTTTAGCAAGAGGCGAGTTGTTACAAGATCGTATGAATGTACTGAGTGTACCTAGTAATTTACAATTTTCCGGGCCAATAATGTCTGATAAAACTGATATTGAAGAATTTGATTCCCAAGAGGACACTGATACTTTTACCAAAACCATGGAGAAGCATGGTAATACAGTGGCAGCCAATGTGAAGGCAGGTTTCTGGGGGTTTGGTATGGAGGCTACTTCTTCCACTAGTTGGGGGGGTGAGGAAGATAATAGTTCAAGAGAAAGGAAAACAGAAGGGTATGTTTCGTCAGTTACCACATTAGATGTGCCTACAGTTAGTGTATATCTTGCTGAAAATGATATAAAACTGACACGTGAAGCCATCGAGTTCCTGCAGTACATAGAAACACAATTGGAAAACCAAACGTTATTTGAAGAGTTCTTTGAAAAATATGGATCTCATGTAAATACAGGAATAATCCAATTTGGAGGCAAATTGATCAGTAAAGCGGAATGCACATTTTCAGATGAAAATACAAGGGACGAAAAGCGAACAGCTACTTCATTGAAAAGCAGTAACTATGTCGGTGGAAGCTATGGTTCCTTCAGTGCTGGGGTTTCTGTTGATGTGGAGAAAAATGAGAGCAACAACGACGGTAAGGATATCGTTAAAACTGAAAGCAGAACTACTATCCGATTGATAAAAGTTGGTGGTCCCCAGGAAATGGATGACCCTGCCACATGGAAACACGGGTTAGTATCTAACCCGAGTACATGGCGGGTAATTGACCGCGGAGAGAGAATAAAACCAATCTGGGAGGTTCTTCTGCGACATCACATTGATGAGTTCGATGATGTCATCAGCCTGGTAGGGCAAATGAAGGAAGCATGGAAGTCAATTACTGGACTTGATATAAAAGCCAAACTGGGCGTGATGATGACCCAAGCTGCCGTAAGACGCGTTTTGAATGATGTCAATTCATGGCTTGAAGATGACTCCAAAATTCTCTTCCAAAGAAATCTTCAAATTTTATCCGATTACCGAAAAGCACACAAAGATATATTGTCAGAAGCCCAATGGCATAAATATATCATTCAGGATGAGTCGGTTCAACTATATATCACAGATGCAGTTGAGTATGTTGAAAACACTCCTGGATATCTGGACAAAATTTCGATCTGCCAAAATATTCGTAATATCCTTAGCCCGATTCATAACATCCAGCTTAAGGATTTTGCAAATATATACCGCATTCGATGTGCGACAAGGTATTACAAGCAAGAAATCGAAGAAACTTATGCTGATTTTCTTTCCCAAATTCTGGAGAAAAATATTGTTGGAAACTTAGGCGATGAGTTACAAGAAAGTTTGAATCCTAAATTTGATAGTCACACAAATGCACAATTTTACATATTCACTGAACTTTTGATCAATAAGAAAATCGAAGATTACAAAAACTGCATCTTCAATTATGAATTGTTCATGAAAGGCTGGATCGATAAAATTATTAGGAAACAGTTTGATGGTAAGGTTGGGGAACAGCAAAATCTGAACAGTGTAAAAGATTTAGCTATAGAATGTCTGGCCCAATATATCTCAGATTTTGCAAATGTAGCTATCCTCACCAGCAAGCAGCTCACATCAAAATTGAAAAATGAAAACCCCGTTAAAAAAACCGAAGAAGGCAGTCTAAATCCTGACAAGAATGAGAAACATGTTCCCACTACAAGTGAGAAAAAATCCTCTGACGAATCCCATGAACAGGCAGCAGAAAATGCAAAAACACCTGAAAATCAAGCCACAAACGGCTCCGATATAACTGGAAAACAAGTTGCAGGTAGCTTAAAAAGGAACGAAAAACAAGCCACAGACAACTTAGACCCAACTGCAAAAACAGACAGCACAAACACAACAGAAAAGCAAACTGCAGACAGCACAGACACAACTGCAAAACAAGCTGCAGAGAGCACACACAAAACAGAAAAACAAGCTGCAGACACCACAAACACAACTGCAAAGCAACTTACAGACACATCAGAAAAGCAAGCTGCAGACGGGAAAGACAAGGCTGGAAGGCAAGCTGCAGAGAACACAGATACAACTGAACATAAATCCGAAAAAGCAGAGAAACCCAATACAGAGACTGATAATGAGACTGCTAAGCAGCCATTGAAAAACAATGTCCTGATGCTGTCCACATTTTACCAGGCTTTTTGTAACAATCTAATTGAGGGACAGTTTGTCAGCGTACTGAATAGAAATTCCCTACAATATTATCAAGATGCTCCCATAGAGAATATTGATCAATTTGTTGAAAGTATTATCAACTGGTTATACACAGTTGGTAGAAAAAGAATAATTGATCATATCAATACATGGACATATGACAACATCAGCTTAGAAGGTGGTGATGGTGATAATGATGACTTCTTCGCAAACAGGGAGTCAAATAGATCATACATGTTCCTTCTTATGGAGTTCATTGACAATAAACTCAGAGGATGCAATTCAGTCTGTCCATTTTGTTTTGCCCCTTGTGATAACCACGAAGATGGGTATCACAAAACCTACCGCCACCGACCCATGGGAATATCAGGGTTGAGACTTCTTACTGACCAATCCTTGCTGGATGAAGGTTCAGAGAGGTTTGATGAGCTCATTCAGGAAACATGTCCTCAAATGATAGTAGAGCATGCTGACTATGCCTTCAATCCAACCAATAACAACATAACCCGCACACTAAATTCGTCACACAATTATGTCAATACACTTCCACTGAAGGATTATCAAAAGCTCCACCCAGACTGGGAAATCTCCCATGAAGGTCAGCTGCAACCCACATATTGGTACTGGGTTTTAGGAAATTTCTGGAATGAATTTGAAAAAGAGAGCATTGGAAAACGCCCAAGGGGAGAAAGCCTGGAGTCTCACTCAAGTGTTATTTCGGGAAAGGCAGAACTCTACAAGACATTGTCAGTGGGAGAATTAAGAAAGTCTCTCAAAGACTATTTTGGCGTGATGAAGAAACATTGAAAATGTTAATGATAATTACTTAAAATGGTATCTGTGTAGAGCCACTGTAAGATCTGATGGTAATTGTTCTGAATTGAAATAGAGATTTAGTGTCACACAATTGGTGTTTAAAGGTAATAGTTTGTTATATCATTTTTATGTGATAATAAGTGGAAATTCAAAGTGTTTATTATTATGGAGAAATATATATATATATATATATATATATTTTTTAAAGTAGATTATCGAGGCTGTTAGCAGTCTCTTATAAGACCTAAATTGTATTGAAATGGGCATTCACAAAAACAAATCCCCAAAAAGGTAGTACTTTACTTCCTGTCATGTGCCTGCTTATATGGGATAAATATATATGTAATAGATTCACTGATATCACATAATTACACAAATGTATACATGCATATAATATTGGATGTTGATAGCCGGATAAGCATGATAAGTAATATTTAATGTGTATTTAGAGATTATTAATTCGTAATGAGTATTAATACCTGTGTTTGGCAGAGTAATGTTGTTTTTGTCTAAAGTGTACTAATTTCCATTTTTATTAACCCACCTTAAAAATGTTACCATTATATGTTGAATTATATTCACAATTCAAAGTGTTATTATGGAGTAATACATATATATTTTTTAAAAACCGGGTCACATGATTTGCAGGAGTGAGCTGAGCCAGATTATTTCTACCTGCAGTGATGTTTTCCGCTTGATATTTCCCAACATTAAACTTATAATAGGTTATCACAACTCTAGATTTGGTAAAATGTAATGGAAGGTTATCATGAATGTTAACTGATGTAGTTGGTCTATAAATATTTGATCTAAGAGTAACAAGAACCGTTTACTTATAACAAAAATGCAATTGTAATTCTAATGATAATAAAATGCTTTAAAAGAACAAAGAGTCATGATTATCTCCGGGATTTGTTTTATATTACACATTCTATTGTGATCATTAATTTAAGTCAAAGGATAATATTTAGTGATTTTCGAAGAAACTTTTAAGGACGGCAAATGGCATGTCTTCCAATTTCAAAAAAATCATTTGCTCCCTTGCTATTGTATTAATGGTATCTTTGCATTTTCAACTATTTATTATTTAATTGAAACCGTTCATTGACAGGAAAGATACATTTTTTATATTTTCGCGCCTTTCTATTATTGTCTCACTCAATTTATAACTTGCTTATTCACGATCTCACATCCTTTTGAATGGTAAGCTCCCAATATACATTTTCACCAAGAAAGACCATACTTTCACTAGAGTGTTATCCCATTCCCTGTGAAAAATATATGCCAAAATGAGCCCTCTAAGAGAATTGTGCTTGGGTTGACAACTTTCCATGCTTTGGAAAGTTGTCAACCTAAGGAAACATGAAAGAAAAGTCTTTAAGAAGTATGCGTCATAATACTCATGCTGATATGCACACACTGTGTTTTGCCCACTATTAAGACATGCTAAAGTGATGGCACGCCCCACTAAGTGTTCTCACCTTGATACCGGCACAGACTATACTGCTGGGCCTCTCCAAAGTCAGGAATATTCTCCAGATGGTAAAATGCATGATATGCTCAGTTCATCTGATGTACTTTGAACTCTACTTTGGTCGTTATATTACAGACTTACATTCACAACTATAAATACTGATATCTGGTTTTAGAATTTAATATAATATCTCTTGTCAAAAACATTCTTCACATGTGACATTTCAAATTCAAATCAGACCATTCTTATACTACTATTTGTGAACTTCAAATTAACCACATCACTGCAACTCTGAACACAAAGCACAGGGGGATGAGGAAAGGACTGCATGATGGAAGGTATCGAGAACTGACTATTCAATCTATTTAATCTAGTCATTAAATTCTTCTATCTGCTAGGTCAATGAGACCTGCCAATCACAAAACAGCATGACATGATTTCCCTTAAGATAAAATCCCTGGTATGAGATAGACCTCACTGGAAGCTGAGGGTAATAATAATAACATTGCTACCAGCTGGAAGTGAAATCGAGTTTGGGGGATTCAACATTGAATAGTTTTGTGTCAGAAGTGCATTCGTGTGGATTGTGTTGGGGGGCAAAATCAATTGTGATTGTTTGCGCCAAACTATGTAAGTAAGCACTGAAACCAAGAAAGTTGGTTGAAGCTTGCAACAATAACTCTTATTTATCAAGAATTATGTTTGCCAAAAAAAAACTTAATATTCATATCAGGAGAAGTCATTGATGACTGGGTTGAAACAAATATGGTTGCAGCAGCTAAATTGGAAGATCGATTGCTCGTGGCATATATAAACCAATTATCATTATGATACATCCAGGTTGAACAATCGCTTTTGGTGATGACAGTTAAAGCTGACTGGATTAAAATTGCCTCAACTATTGACAGGTTTCAACTCGACAATGAAATTGTTTATAATCATAACTATTACCTGAATACCATTTACATAACCAATGTTAGGCCCTAAACTGAACTTTTTTTCTCCCTAAAGAGAACAATTTTCTACCTAACTTCAGCCATCTTGTTTTCCCAGCATTCAGAGCGTGACATCCACAATTACAATTGACTTTGAACCCTAAACAAAATATGTATATGCACTCCCAACTAAATCCTGTTCAACTTTTTGTAACTGATAATATCTGGAGTTAGGCAATAACAAACAAAATGCGTGCTAGGTCCGAAAGACATTCTTAGGCATTTTTCGGCCAAATTATAAGCACCATGCATATTTTTAGTGCTTTCAAAGTTCGGTTAGCACTATCACATTTAATGTTGTGGTTAACACAATACATTCAATACATCAGTGACTGAGCTATATTCCACTTTTTTTAATCTCCCACGACGGTTCCTTACTCCAGTATTTTTTACTTCAAAAGTACAGTATGCTAGCTCAAGGATGGAAAAAAAGTCATGATGTCATGGAATGTCTCTTTTGGTTAAAATATTAAATATTATCAAGAGAGGTTTGTAAACACATATATATGCTCTGGACCAACGGGCTCTTTTATCTTCCATAGTGTTAAAAGCGCGATGTTGATTTTTTTCAACAAAATATATCCTGTGTAAACATTTTATAACCTAAATATTTTCACCAGAGATAGAAAGAATATACAAATATGACTCAGAGTTGTTGAAAGATTCTTTATTGAAAAATATACGTATCATAAACTGAACACAATATGCAAAGATATATTCACATTTCCACTTTGTTAAATCTGACATTATAGCTTTAACTTTTTTAAAGATATAGGGAAAACTTAGAAAGTTTAATTTATTTAAATTAAATTTATATAACTTAAATATTTTTTGTCACAGATCATCGAAACCCAGATTCCAACTCGACGATATCCTCTTTAGATGTAGAATTTTGACTCGGTTTTTTATATACCTCAATTTTATCATTGTCTCATTTTATGACAAGCTGAAGGCAATTAGAGGTCTAAAAAATCAACGAAACCTACTGCATGAATACCGTTTCGAGTTTGATTATCATTAATTTAAGCCTGTATTCGAGCAAAAGGCGATCATTAAACTGGTCAGTAGAGCACTATACAATCTGTCATCATTTGATCCAGATTACCAATGCAATCATATCATACGATCATCAGCTAATAAAATGTGTACCAAACAAGTAATCATCCTGGCCAGCTATAGGACACCAAGTAATCATCCTGGCCAGCTATAGGACACCAAGCAATCATCCTGGCCAGCTATAGGACACCACGCAATCATCCTGGCCAGCTATAGGACACCAAGTAATCATCCTGGCCAGCTATAGGACACCAAGCAATCATCCTGGCCAGCTATAGGACACCAAGCAATCATCCTGGCCAGCTATAGGACATCAAGCAATCATCCTGGCCAGCTATAGGACACCAAGCAATCATCCTGGCCAGCTATAGGACACCAAGTAATCATCCTGGCCAGCTATAGGACACCAAGCAATCATCCTGGCCAGCTATAGGACACCAAGCAATCATCCTGGCCAGCTATAGGACACCAAGTAATCATCCTGGCCAGCTATATGACATCAAGCAATCATCCTGGCCAGCTATAGGACACCAAGCAATCATCCTGGCCAGCTATAGGACACCAAGTAATCATCCTGGCCAGCTATAGGACACCAAGCAATCATCCTGGCCAGCTATAGGACACCAAGCAATCATCCTGGCCAGCTATAGGACACCAAGCAATCATCCTGGCCAGCTATAGGACACCAAGCAATCATCCTGGCCAGCTATAGGACACCAAGAAATCATCCTGGCCAGCTATAGGACACCAAGTAGTCATCCTGGCCAGCTATAGGACACCAAGTAATCATCCTATGGAGCTTTTAACAGATCTCCAAAAGAATCATCTGATAGCCCTCCAAAACAGTGATCAAATGTAGCTACTAGATATCCACAAAACAATCATCTGATGTGGCTATAGCCCTTCAAAATAGTTATCTGATGTAACTATAGCTGTCAAAAATAATCATTTGATGTATCTATAGCCCATAAAACAGTTATTTGATGTAGCTATAGACCCTAACCAATTTTGAAATATGGCTTTAGAGTTCAAATCAATTATCTGATGAAGCTTTAATCTCCAAAACAATTATCTGATGTAGCTACATAACTAAAACAATCCTCTGCTGAGAATTCAATTCCTGTTACGTTACGGTCACAATAAACAAAACATGAAAAATGAACATTGTATCAAAATTATCTATAAACACAATATCGTGCATTCGATAAATAATTTCAAAATCAGCGTCATTTGCCAGCGCTGGCACAACATATTGTTAGTATTATCTTGGAGTAATAATCATTACTCCAAGGTATTATCTAAAACATTTTGTTAACATTACTTACATCTTTGGCCATTGGTTATTGTTTGATTCTTAATAGAAGGTGTCAGTTAATGTGCTTAACCTGCACCTCGTGCCTGGGATCTCCTGATAACAATACATTATATTTGTTTGACAGTTCCTTTGATCCATGATACAAAATAGACATACGGTATGGCCATAATTCTCGTAGTCTATTTTCCTAAGTATGAATGTTTGATAAACAGTGGGTTTGTGAATCCAGGCGATAAATCTCCTTTCTTTGACACCAAATGTGTGTGGTGTATGGAAATAATTGAAAACTGTCTCTCTCTCTCTCTCTTTATAAAATGGCGTCTTTATCCCCATATTATCATACAAGAACGATGTTTGATAAGACTTATCAAACAGAATTGTCTGAAGCAGTCTATTTCTTGTAAAGCTAGTGTTCTCCAAGCACCAATCAGGACATCCGTGATAAGTGTTACGGGAGGACTGATTTTGGTACTTTTGCCTAATCCCGTTTTCATGAGATTTTTTTGTATGCAGCTCAATGATAGATATATGTAATAATATAGACTATATTATAACAAATTGCATATATAGTGATCAGAGACGACGAGGGCTGGTGTGGATACGTCAGAGACTTCTGTGTACATTCTGTGATGCATTCGATTCATACTCTCGCGTAGGGAGTTTGGGATGATGGCAGTCCGAACTGTGCACATTTCTTTCAGCAGTTTACAAATCCTCTCTTAAACAAAGATCGCCTATGTCACATGAGATTTTGATGATCAAATACATCTTCAGCAGACGACATTTAACAAGATTTACGGCCAGGATTTTTGATATTTGGGGGATGGAGAAATATAAATATCATTTTCAAAACGATTTTCTTGTTTAAAAACCACGGACAGAGCAAGCGCAAGTGTGTTCAAGGCATCAGCTGACACTGAGTGACCTATATATTACATAATATAAGGATAAGAAACGTCCTCAGCTCAAATGTCATTTTGACTGAAATTGACATGTCACCTGCCCATAAACTTCCACTGAAGTAAAAATATACATACTTAAATTAGTTTTGAGCCGAATATGTCAGCTTTAAAGTTTTTTATAACACATTTTCTTCCCAAAACGCCTGATGAGCAGAAAACTGTGGTCTTTTGTGGATCGTTGCTAAATAGGTCAATTCAAATGTGCACTGTTTAAAATGGAGTGCTCTGATTGGTTGATTTAATTTGAGTTAGATTTACTTTAAAAAAATGTACGTTTTTCAGTGTAGAAATATGTTTATATATTTTTAAGCCCCTATTTTTTAAAAATCATATATGCATATGGTGAATAAAAAAATCTTTGTAACAAAAGGTTTTTTGTTACAATACAAGGATATACTGGGTCAGGTCAATTTGGGACCCAGAGGTCATGAAACCATTATCCAATCAAATCACTTTATTTCATTTGCTCCTATTTTGACCTATATAACGATCCAAAAGTGACAACAGGAGGTCAGAAAACTGGCCCAGTGAGGATAAATAAGCCAATAAGTACATGAAGCAAGTATTTGTTAACATTCAATAGATGGTTAATCGAGAATAAATATATCAAGCTAAGTTTAACATGTGAATAAACACACAGAGTTCATTTGAAGTTAAATAAATGACATGTAGAAATTGGGCAAGAGTTGAAATCAGTCTGGGATCGTTTCTTATCCTTGTATTATATAATGTATAAATGAGGTCACGAGAGGGAAACGGAAAAATTCATGCAAATTGATCTTGGAGACATCACTTGCGCTTGCTCTGTCCGTGTTAAAAACCCAACGCTAAAAACCCAATTTCTTGTTTAAAAACCCAACTCTTTTAGTGGTAGGTCATATTCTATGTTTAATTATATCTAAAGCGCCCCCAAAAACTCTTATTCTTTGGATGATATAAAAAAAAGTAAATATAAATAATATAAAATAAAGAATGATGTATAAATAGCACATGTTTGCGATAGGCTGCACACGATTGGCACCCGGCGTCTCGCCACCGGCAAGAGCGTCGGATCGTCAGATCCTCCATTTTGTCCCACCGAATTTGCTGAGGGTTTTCCGAGGGTGGAGGTCGGCATCCGCCACCTTTCGCCACTGGCACCTGCTGGCTCAATCATGTAGAAAGGGATAACCCAGGCTAACTCGCCGGACCCAATCGACCACCAATTGTATCATCACTGCCACAGGTGCCTTTTCGTTAAAATTTGGACCCATACACCAAAGTTTACTTTTGGCTAATTATTTTGGCTTTACATATTTGTCAAATTGGGTTTTGTCTATTTCCGAAAAAGGCACCAAAGAAGGCAGTATTTGCAATGTTATACTGAGTGTTTGCTCAGTATGATTCAGGGTACACACGATTGGAACCCGCCGGTGGAAGGCGGCGAAATCCGCTGACCCACCCGCCTATACACAATAGCCCGGAGGTATAGCCCGACGGATTTGTGTGTAACCGCCGGATCTGGCGGTTTGCGGCGGATTTTGGTGGAAATCACCAGCTACAATCGTGTGCACCCTTAGACTTGTCCAGGGCTAATTTTAAAACTGTGTGATTTGTTTTTGAAGTCAAGATGGCACTGTGTTATGAAAGGATTAAAATGATTGAACTCATACTATTTTCATGAAATTCTCTTTGATTTCTCTTTGATTTCTCTTTGATATGTTGTTAACATGTTATTTTATTACTTGTGAACTAAATTAACGATAAAACAAATATTGACACACTTACATGATAATGTAAAACACCACAATGCATGTCTAAGTGCAAGTTTGTTTTTGTTAACACTCTGAAAGTAGTACCATCCCGGGGGGGGGGGCTCTCATAGTCCGCGTTACCGGGGAAGCTGGGCTAAATAGGGTCCTTTTTGCTGATATTTTCCCTAGGACAGGTTAAGATATTTTATCATTTTCCCTAAAACAGGGTACTGTTTTTCAAATTTCTCCCTAAAACAGGGATCACAATCCCCCTTTCCAAATCTCCTCCTTCTGCGTCATCCCTAAATGAGGGTATC
The DNA here is from genome assembly GCA_949316495.1 of Amphiduros pacificus. Classification (NCBI taxonomy): domain Eukaryota; kingdom Metazoa; phylum Annelida; class Polychaeta; order Phyllodocida; family Hesionidae; genus Amphiduros; species Amphiduros pacificus. Next base: position 17,565,965 of record OX439003.1, on the reverse strand, counting down.
ACAAATTCAGCTAGTCCTAAATCAGGGTACCAAAATTCAGCAACAGGGATCACAATCCCCTTTTCCAAATCTCCTCCTCCTGCATCATCCCCAAATGAGGGTATCAAAAATTCAGCTAGTCCTAAATCAGGGTACCAAATTTCAGCTATTCCTAAATCAGGGTACCAATAATGATAGAATATTTCCCTAAATCAGGCTCTGGGGTTTTCAGTTCCATCCCAGCCTCCGTGGGTTAAAATCATGAGAGTACCCCCCCCCCCCGGAAGTACCGATGGTTACATGCTAATCTGCCTGTGGCAGTGATGTGTATTTGACTCGGCGTTGTGAGAAGTGTGACAAGCTATCTGAGTTCAACTGATCAGACATTGTGATTACATGGGACGTAGATACTGACCAATCAGACATTTTGTTTACATAGGATGTTTACATAGGATGTTTGGATGTTTACATGGGATATAAGAGTGCATATTTGAGATGACTCTATCGAAAAAAATGTCTTTGGTTGAAACAGAGGTAACCATGCATGTCCCACTTGCCTCCCCAGTACACCTATCTGTGCTTGCCAGGGAGTGGTGATTGGAGAACACTATTGTAAAACAAGAGTTAAATCTTCTTTGAAGACACGCTGTATTAATGTTCAAATTGATTGGTCAATAACTGAAAATGCTAAAACATAATCATTCCTGTTGGAGTAAATCAAAAGAAATCATTAAGTTTCCATAACCTACTTACTATTACTGGCATTATAAACTATTAGCATACAGATCAGTTGCGTCCAATCCTTCAAACTGCACTTCGTTTGTAAGCCAAATTAATGAAATGCCACCTGGTGGCAAGTATCATACAACACAAAATGTCACGCCATTCAAACAAAGGCACTTGCTTAGTAGGTCATATAAAGGCAGCGCATTCAGAGTCAGTTCTAGAATTTTGATACTAAAAAATCAACATTTATTCTTCTCATTCCTTTCATCTATATGGTATACTAACCACAAGCAAACAAAAGAGAGGGGTAAAATCAAATTATAGATGTAGGTAGCGCCACTGGTACTGGCGCAGACGATCTCCTTGGTGTTTGAACAAGGTGGTAGGTAATCAAATGAGTACTGCATGTGAATGAGCGGCTCAATTGTCTGACTCGCATTCAAGCCACAGTCTCGCCGGATAAATGATGCAAAACATTCAATCAGCTTTTTCCGCTTTCTGAAATAGAAAGAAAAATAACATCACTACTGCATCAAATCTTAGAGCAGTAATAGACATTCGCTCTCAGCTCAAATATATAAAACGATATATTTTGTACATGACCTGGAAAGCGAGCTTTCAGAAGTGATATGTGCATTAATATCAGGAAACCTCAGGAATCTCAAGAAGTACGGTTTGCAGGAAGCTCCAGATAGTTTGGTTTTCAAGGTACACTTTTTGACCGTATGTTCTTTTTATCAAGACAGTTTAGAATATGCCAATCCATATATCAGGTTTAAACAGTTCATAACAGATTTATATAGCTTACTTGAGATCACAGTTACTTGTGAGTGTTGGTAACACACTTGATAGCAGCTGTATATAGCTTACCTGAGATTAGAGACAGGGTTGGTAACACACTTGATAGCAGCTGTATATAGCTTACCTGAGATCAGAGACAGGGTTGGTAACACACTTGATAGCAGCTGTATATAGCTTACCTGAGATTAGAGACAGGGTTGGTAACACACTTGATAGCAGCTGTACATAGCTTACCTGAGATTAGAGACAGGGTTGGTAACACACTTGATAGCAGCTGTATATATCTTACCTGAGATTAGAGACAGGGTTGGTAACACACTTGATAACAGCTGTACATAGATTACCTGAGATTAGAGACAGGGTTGGTAACACACTTGATAGCAGCTGTATATAGCTTACCTGAGATCAGAGACAGGGTTGGTAACATACTTGATAGCAGCTTACCTGAGATTAGAGACAGGGTTGGTAACACACTTGATAACAGCTGTATATAGCTTACCTGAGATTAGAGACAGGGTTGGTAACACACTTGATAGCAGCTGTATGTAGCTTACCTGAGATTAGAGACAGGGTTGGTAACACACTTGATAACAGCTGTACATAGCTTACCTGAGATTAGAGACAGGGTTGGTAACACACTTGATAACAGCTGTACATAGCTTACCTGAGATTAGAGACAGGGTTGGTAACACACTTGATAACAGCTGTATGTAGCTTACCTGAGATTAGAGACAGGGTTGGTAACACACTTGATAGCAGCTGTATATAGCTTACCTGAGATTAGAGTTACTTGTGGCAGAGTTTGGAGTGCATTTGATGCTGTAAGCTTCATATTTGGTTGGGTATTTATCAAATACCTTACGGCACAGCTTGAATATGGACGTATATCTCAACATGTTTTTATAACATGGCAGATGGCGTTTATAATCTGAAAGTGGAAATCACACATAACTGCATGAATGTCAGTCGATGGAATGGGTGACAATTAGAAACTCAATAATGATGTTTAGCTTTCCTGTAATCGGACAGTGCACATAATGTAGCCCAAAATGACCCTTTCTGCGACACAAATCCATAGTTTGACCTTCATTTATTAAAATCAAAACAGCCAGTCCAATTGATTATTGATAAATCATTGTATTTTTTTTAAAAGAACGTTCGTCTAAACAGATTCTGCCTTCATAAAACGCGAATGTTATTGATTAGGCGGGGATGAAACTATTTTGATGTGGAACATTATACATCAAACTACTTTATATGGTTCCAAATTGTTGCAGAACATTTTGTTGCAGAACATTATACATAAAGCTTCAGTATATTGTTCCAAATGAGAAAGAAGCACGCTGAAGACTTGACTTTTACCATCCCTTATGAACCTTTTTTTATGTTGTGGGGGTCCATACCGGGACTGGAATAGCTATCATTTTGCATAAATCCCTATTCTAATATTGTAGTTATTTATATAGGCCCCACCCACTGACTATCAAAATCAGCATTGCCAGCTCCTTGATAAAATGTCACCTGCTTGGAAGGTCAGGCAGTGCCTATTGTTCTCAGCAAAGGTGTCATAATTAAGCTGTCTGTTGTCTCATCATTTGTCGACAACACTGGGTACACACCTTGTGTGGCTTTTATCAATGCATATATGAATATTCATAACAAGCACAGACTTCTTGGAAAAAAATGTTCAATGCATCAGCGAGAATGAGTGACATAGTGCATGTAACGGGTTTATAGCAGTGGGAGGAGCGGACGTCCAGAAAGCACCCTGCAGAGCACTTTCAGTGACATGTAATATTGGCCGTGTTCTACTCCCATTTACCAAATCAACCACATGGAATGCCATTTTTTTTTAAATTATCAAAAAAATAGCATTTAAAAGAAATAGGCATGGAATTATCCAAATAGTAAAAGGGTCATAGGCCATTTTAATGATTGGCCACTTTTAGTGATGTGTTTCATAGACATATTCATAAAAGGATTTCACTAACTTCATATTGTTGAAAAAAATTAAATACATGAAATTTTTTAGAAATACATCAGCTACTAAACCCAGTTGACTCTACATTCAATATATTTTTTATTATATTTTTTTCAATAATTTCTATTCATACTAATTTTCTTATATTTTTCAGGGAATATTTCTTCTTTTTTAGGTATTATTATGATAAGAGCAACTTATTGCTGCTTATTTTCTGAAATTAGATTAATATTTGGTTTATCTAATACCTCAAAAATAAATATGAGGTCAAATAAAAGTCCTTCAATTTGTCACTTTTGTAACCCTACCGATTTAAGCTATTTTCAATCATTTTAGCTTCATAATAAATCTTGAAATTGACGGACTTTTTTTCAATTTCTTTTTAGAATTAATGTGTTTTTCTCTGCAGTATTCTATATATTTTCATATACTAACCCCCAATAAGCTGGCATTTTTGTATTATTTTAAAAAAAAACTATTATAGTATTTTCCTCTGTTTTCCCTTATAGATTGACCCCTAAACTATAAATTGCTCTCAAATTGTTAATTATGAACAGATTTTGAAGAATAAGGACTCTACGAGCTCCTATTTGAAAGATGATAGGATAATAAAGCATGTAGATAATTTCGTGGAAATAGGCTTTCTATTTTCAAGGTCATTGAAAGGTCACTTCAAGGTCACTGGCAATATTTGATCAAAATAGCCTAAGAAGGTTGACAATCGACCACATATCATTTGTAGATGTATTCTGGGTAGTAAAAAAGTTATATTCCTATGTCTGCCATTTCTAGTGATGTGTCAGCCCTTTCCTTGAGCAGAAGACATGACATATCAAATATTACATAAAGTGGAAAAGATAGATTAGCAGAATATGTTTATGTGAGAGAGAAGTAATAAGGTGGGATGATGGTTATTGAGTGTGGGATGATATTGTTTTCACTGAAGTATGCTAATCATTTGAATATAACAGATTTGAAGGTATATCCCAATATCATTGTCATAAACAAGTAAATATTTAGTCTGTGTCCAGTCAATAAAGTATGGTGTTTATTATGTTCTATTGGTGTTTATTATATTTCATTGGTGCTTATAGTCTTTTGGTGTTTGTTATTGTCAAAACAAGCGAACAATTTAGCAATGGTAATTTTAACTACCTGGATAAATACTTTTTTTCCGTATTATCAAAATTATGGATAGAATAGAATTATTCATATACCACAATTTCTCATTCTATTCTTAAAAATAAAAACCCACTTTATTGCTTGATAACGTGGAGCTCACAGTTTAACAAATATCTCGATTGCTCTTACATTTTCACAGCCTAATGGGTGCATATTAAGATTTCCTGATGCCTGAGGTATTGGAAGCTTCTTGTTCCAGGAACCTTGCCTGCTTTTTTCCCTGTTATTTCTAATTTGCTATATCAACATCAACTAATAGATGCTATTTGTAGAGATAACGATATATTGTTATTCAAACAATACAGACAGGTACATATAATGGTGAGACCTCGTGAAGGGTAATTACCTTCAAAACCATCTTTACAGAGGTAGTTGGCTATTTTGATAATACGGTGCCACTCATTCTCAGTCTCATAAACTGCTTGCACGCCAGATGGACACTCGGCAACTATTGGTTCCATGCACTCGTCATATTCAATAAATGCACTGTAAATAGAAAACAGAATAGGAAAAAAATAGAAACTTGATAATGGTGATTTCTTCATTAATCATCAACATATCTGTGAGGCCCTTTTTACACTTTGCAAACAATGCATCAACAATAGGTAAAATGCCTGCATACTTTTTCAATTTCACAAAATACGTTACATATCCGCACAGGCCCTCTGGTATCCTTGGCTCAGCAATATATACCTACCTACTCCAGTCATCCACAGATTCCAAAGGGACTCTGATATCCTTGGCTCAGCAATATATACCTACCTACTCCAGTCATCCACAGATTCCAAAGGGACTCTAATATCCTTGGCTCAGCAATATATACCTACCTACACCAGTCATCCACAGATTCCAGAGTCACTCTGGTATCCATGGCTCAGCAATATATACCTACCTACACTAGTCCTCCACAGATTCCAGAGGCACTCTGGTATCCTTGGCTTAGTAATATATACCTACCTACACCAGTCATCCACAGATTCCAAAGGGACTCTGATATCCTTGGCTCAGCAATATATACCTACCTACTCCAGTCATCCACAGATTCCAAAGGGACTCTAATATCCTTGGCTCAGCAATATATACCTACCTACACCAGTCATCCACAGATTCCAGAGTCACTCTGGTATCCATGGCTCAGCAATATATACCTACCTACACTAGTCCTCCACAGATTCCAGAGACACTCTGGTATCCTTGGCTCAGCAATATATACCTACCTACACCAGTCATCCACAGATTCCAGAGTCACTCTGGTATCCTTGGCTCAGTAATGTATACCTACCTACACCAGTCATCCACAGATTCCAGAGTCACTCTGGTATCCTTGGCTCAGCAATATATACCTACCTACACCAGTCATCCACAGATTCCAGAGTCACTCTGGTATCCATGGCTCAGCAATATATACCTACCTACACCAGTCATCCACAGATTCCAGAGTCACTCTGGTATCCTTGGCTCAACAATATATACCTACCTACACCAGTCATCCACAGATTCCAGAGTCACTCTGGTATCCTTGGCTCAGTAATGTATACCTACCTACACCAGTCATCCACAGATTCCAGAGTCACTCTGGTATCCTTGGCTCAGTAATATATACCTACCTACACCAGTCATCCACAGATTCCAGAGTCACTCTGGTATCCTTGGCTCAGCAATATATACCTACCTACACCAGTCATCCACAGATTCCAGAGTCACTCTGGTATCCTTGGCTCAGTAATATATACCTACCTACTCCAGTCATCCACAGATTCCAAAGGGACTCTAATATCCTTGGCTCAGCAATATATACCTACCTACACCAGTCATCCACAGATTCCAGAGTCACTCTGGTATCCATGGCTCAGCAATATATACCTACCTACACTAGTCCTCCACAGATTCCAGAGGCACTCTGGTATCCTTGGCTTAGTAATATATACCTACCTACACCAGTCATCCACAGATTCCAGAGTCACTCTGGTATCCATGGCTCAGCAATATATACCTACCTACACTAGTCCTCCACAGATTCCAGAGACACTCTGGTATCCTTGGCTCAGTAATATATACCTACCTACACCAGTCATCCACAGATTCCAGAGTCACTCTGGTATCCTTGGCTCAGTAATATATACCTACCTACACCAGTCATCCACAGATTCCAGAGTCACTCTGGTATCCTTGGCTCAGCAATATATACCTACCTACACCAGTCATCCACAGATTCCAGAGTCACTCTGGTATCCTTGGCTCAGTAATATATACCTACCTACTCCAGTCATCCACAGATTCCAAAGGGACTCTAATATCCTTGGCTCAGCAATATATACCTACCTACACCAGTCATCCACAGATTCCAGAGTCACTCTGGTATCCATGGCTCAGCAATATATACCTACCTACACTAGTCCTCCACAGATTCCAGAGGCACTCTGGTATCCTTGGCTTAGTAATATATACCTACCTACACCAGTCATCCACAGATTCCAGAGTCACTCTGGTATCCATGGCTCAGCAATATATACCTACCTACACTAGTCCTCCACAGATTCCAGAGACACTCTGGTATCCTTGGCTCAGTAATATATACCTACCTACACCAGTCATCCACAGATTCCAGAGTCACTCTGGTATCCTTGGCTCAGTAATATATACCTACCTACACCAGTCATCCACAGATTCCAGAGTCACTCTGGTATCCTTGGCTCAGTAATGTATACCTACCTACACCAGTCCTCCACAGATTCCAGAGTCACTCTGGTATCCTTGGCTCAGTAATGGATACCTACCTACACCAGTCGTCCACAGATTCCAGAGTCACTCTGGTATCCTTGGCTCAGTAATGTATACCTACCTACACCAGTCATCCACAGATTCCAGAGTCACTCTGGTATCCTTGGCTCAGTAATATATACCTACCTACACCAGTCGTCCACAGATTCCACTGGGCCTCTGATAACGGCTAGCATGGTGTTGTACAGGGCAACTCGTGTTTGAAGAAACCGGTCATAACATTTGCGCATCCTTACAGGGAAGTCAGGCGGACATTTCATACTGTATACAAAACCTAAAATGAGATCGTTATCTGGTGATTATTGAGAATATTCTGGAATGTGCTTAGTTCTGAGCCTACATCAGGTTGTATACTCCAAATATATTAAAGCCATGTATTTTCAATATCCTTGGTGTCTACCCTTGTGCTTACCTTTGTGTCAATCACAAAGTTTGGTTTTTCTCTGATATTGCCTGATACCCTATTCTCTGTGTATTGTAATTAGGCTCTGCCATAATTTGCCTTAAGTGATGTACATATACATATACTGCCAAGTCTCACCATGGGCTTAGGATGCAAGTAATACGTGTAAGTCGCCTGTCAAGCACACTCTAGGCAGGATTACACAATTCTTACACAAAAACAGACAGCTTATTTTCATCAAACGTGTTGCTTTTGTCTGGGGAGTTTTAAAATCGTGCTCAGAATTTCCGTAAATGCTCCCAAAGTATTGAGATAAAATAAGATTATGTTGCAGATGTTGCTTCAAATCCAAGCAACGCATTCACAAGTGCAGTATGATATATTAACAAATAAACATATGAAATAAAGAACCAGTCTCACCGTCATAATATGTCAAAGGGTTGTATTGGCACTCCTTTCCCAAATCAAGGGCTGAGAATTTGTGGCGGAGGGATAATGCAAGTGTGAAGTCGGCCAAATCACTGCCACAAGCTGACCGCATCAGCCTGTCCTCACATCGAATATATTCCTGCGCTACCCTGCATGTAAAATGAACATATTGCTGTATTGTATGAGGAATACCTGAAATGCTTTTATTCAATTTTCATGCGTTTTGTTCCTCTTTTTAACTACCATAAAAATGAGGAAGCCAAATGCTGAAAGTCAATTGTGCAATAAACTGAAATGTAAACAAACGTTGTAAAATCTCTCATAAAGCCGGCAAAAGTAGGTGGTGACAACAAGTATCAAATTTTAACACAATGATATTCAGAAATGCAAAGATTATTCATTCGTGCTGACATCCAATTTGAATTTGATCGATATTTGTGTCTGCAGTGGTTGTTGGAAGGAAATACAACGGGACATTTTGACTAAAATTATCATTTTGAATTATATGCATTTTGCTGACTTTTGTGTTGATTATCAATCGATTTTATGTTTCATCAAAAGAGACCAGCAAAACTGTCATCAAGCTTGCTATTTCATGGGATATACATTAAAGCATTACATTTTTTAAAGATATAAATAAAACATGGGCATGTGAATCGTAACATATGATTTTTGTATCTGTAAGGAAAGACAAACTATATAAAAATATGGGAGGCGAAGATTGGCACGAAATTTGTTTAGATTCAATTGTGAGAAAAAAATATATACACACTAATATTGATAAAATTAAAAGGAAAAAGACAATATCTGGTTTTAAAGGAAAACATTGCCAGGGAAAAACACAGGAATGTGGCCTATCGTTTAATAAAATTATGAGTGGACTTCCCCTTGAAGAATAAAGCAAGTTTTATTTTGTTGACAGATTGTTTGCCTCTAAATGTATGATGGGGAAAAAAATAGGAAAGACATTTCAATCTTTTCAAAATGCAGATGCGGTCACTGATAAGCGCTGGCACAATTGTGGCCAAAATTGGCCATCTTGCTGCTAATATAAGGCCATCGATTTCTAATCCTGTCCATATTCATACAAAGTGTGTGCCAGGATATGGTCCTAGCTCTCTCCACTCAAGTTAAACTAGGTGGCTTCTCTACTCTGACAGATGCTTGAATGAGCTCTTCTCTTACTTGAGTAGGAAGATACCGCGCTTACACAGCTGAATATATAGTGTTTGGTGTCATACTGAAAGTAGTGAATGATATAAGTCTACCAATGAATTGACTACACATCCTTTTTATTGCTTGAGTCAGGACGTGTAGTTTTAATAATATTTATTTGTTTCCAAAACAACTAGTCCTCCCCCTTGTGAGAGAAGATCATCTTTAAAAAAAAGTTGATAATTACGTGTACAAATACATGAAATGTTCCAATTCCTTCAGGTGTCATCAATATTTCAATTATGGTCGCCTTGTTCAATTGTTATGAAGATGTAAGATTTTTTAAGTTTGAATAAATAGTACGTTTCAGTTCACTATCTATAGTAGCAGTTGCAAGGACCATTGTTCGGCTTCAAATACCCAGCGGCCCATATTGTTAGTGGAAACAATGGCGGCAGAACTGTTTATAGCATTGTTAATGAAAAAGACAGTTTTGAAAATTGCCTGCCGTAGCAGATATCCCCCAAAAGAGATAAATAATACTGAGACAATGCTTCCTGTGTCAGCTGACAAATCTACCAAAGTGTATTTTTTACTCAAAATTTATGGAATCGCCTTTAATATTTTAAACATTCAACAAGACATGCCGCCAAGTGTCTCCATATTTTTGATAAATATTTTGGTCCCATTTCTGATCAGATCATGTGACCTCATGTGTCTAATTGTCTATCTTTTTTCTCTAAATCCCACCAGACCCTTTTCTACACCAAATTAGAAGATGGAAACTGGCTTATGGACACGACTTTTTAAAAAAAGACATTTTAGTTGTCCATTTTTATTCATAATAAGGATTATTTTGTGGAAACCAGAGTTTTGTGATTTAGAAAGGTGGACGTCAACTTGTCTATTGTTACTCACTCCAATCAGTGTCTTACAAACCATTTATCAAAACTCATGCTTGTCTTATCATGTCAAAATGAACGCAAAAGTAAAAAATCCAGTCATTCAAGAGTAAGGCACGGAATCATATTGCCAAATTAAGGTCATTAACTTGTAATGGAAGGGCATAGAGTTCGCTGGCACAGTATATTTTAACTATGTTGTATAAATTGTGATTAGAAGGTCGTTGATAAAAAAATTTTCACAGATTGATCCTCGATGTTTCTGTATTGATTCTGTCTCATGTTTGATATATCACAGAATGTGCACCGTGTTTTTCTCTTGGTCCTGTCTTCATCCATGTTACATCAGAGAATATGATCAAAATGTCTCTGTCATAACATTTATCCAATCTACCTCAGAGAATGTTTCCCCACATCTCTCTATCTATTATGTCCCACCTATGAAACATCATAGAAAGTGTCCCCAACCGCTGCGCCTATCCAAACGTAAACTGCCTGTAGATAGCATCTCAACCACCTGGTCCACGGCCTTTGATCACAACAAGCCCTTTTGATGTGCAGACCCAGCCAATGACTCTTTGTGATGTGTATGCGGGCAATTAATATGTGTTCTGCGCATGTTTCATGTGGGGTGGTGGTTCCTGGCTAAGTTAATCAGGCGTGAATACTAAGTGGTTTGTCAGCAGTCATGTGACATACGTAATGACAACTTGGAGAGGTCTGTGAGATTTGGTTATGTTTCTATGGAAACCTTTCTTCTGGTATTGATATATTTTATCCTGTGCTTGGCATCTGTGTGTTTAATGATAAGACTTTGTTGTCTATAATCTCTCTTTTTTATCAACTGAGCACCTCCAAGTTGAAGTTAATACTACATGTGTTGCACAAATACAGTAGCTGGCTAGCATTGGTTTCACTTCAAACAATGATTCTGATTCACAAAATAATAACTATGAAAATATTCTTTTCCAGTAAAATACTGGAGATATCATTAAATCCGCAAGATTATTGATTTGTAGAAATAGGCCAAAGGGTGCCAAAGGGTTAATCTGTTGTCCTCGTAAATCTGTGACCAGGTGGGTTGTCATGTTAAAAACCTGCGACATGAGAATTCAGTGAGGCAGAACTATACCTGCTACAAGTAGGTCTCATCACGAAATGACTACAATAATGTTGAAAGTGATGTAAAACCCCGAACACACTCAGGTGAGCAACAAAATATACATATGAATTCAAGATGAACTTTCCAATTTCGAAAGTAATACCAACCAATTATACTTTATTACAAAATATGTGATTTTTCAAGTGATGGACAATAAACCTGTACAGAATTATAAACCATGCTATTTCGTCAGATAAATAAACCACACCATCAATTATTAATCATTCCCAATCACCCTTTACTCATATAGGGGCACATTCCTTCAATGTAAGGGCACCATTAGAGTATAGTTGAAAATGTCTTCTCCAGACTGTCTGGTAACCTGATCAAGTCTCGCTGTGTGGCGGTCTCTCTCGCTCTCTCTCAACGCGTCATTTGCTGAGCAGTGTGCAGTCTACCTTGCGTTGCCATCATGTAGCTTATGTATATGAAAATCCCTGCCTTATGACTTCCTTATATCTTCCTCATTAATCAAACATTATAACATTAATCAAACTCATATATGTTTTATGCGGATAAGTGGCTAATACAGTACCGTTGTGGAATGCATATAGCAACGACATATGACATGGAAAAGGAAATTATTTTAACAGAAAACGTTTATCTAATAATGTGATGTTTTATAACAATATTAATAGCGGAGAAGTACAGAGAGATACCTGCACTGGGTTACATGATGTGAAGGCTATGATTCAATTAGCCAGTCTTAACTATGTAATGATGCTACCAGCCCTCCAATATCCTACCTCTCTAAATTACAACATTGCATTTTGTCTACTTTGATGATTGATAATTTGAATCACAAATTGAATATTTTTTAAAGACAATAACTTATATGATGGCACTGTTCAACTAAAGGTATTTGAACTGATCAAACACAACAATATATACTGCAAATATTCTTTGAACATTCTTCAGCATAATGTCCAATATTCTTCTCAAACAAGTTTTATTTCTTATAACAACTTCTGTCTCATATCCCATATTTCTTATGTTCTGATCATTCTTTCTCTTTTAGTGGCAGAAACTTTCCCCAAACATGCATCAATAATTCAAATATTATAACAATGAATGGTAATAAGCATTACAAAGAAAACCAAGAGGAGTGTCTGATGCTTTTTGCTGTGTGGTTTAAAGTGTTGTTGCTCTTTAAGCGTTACTTTTACTCACATATTTGTCGGATCATTGTTTTGAGTTTGATATAAAAATAATTACTCTTGACAAGCTCTAAAAGATCTATGCTGTGAGTTTGGTGTCAAAATAAATATATTCAGGAAAGAGTTTTGCCCCCAGTTTGATGTCAAAATCAACACAATCACAAATGCTTGTCTCTCAAAGACTTCTCATGCCCATGCTGAGACAAGTAAATCTGTGCACTTGGAGGAAAACATGTTCATCTTTTAATTTTTTATATGTAACTTAATTCTACATGAATACCTGTTAATGTACATGGATTTCAAAGTTTGATTTTGGAGTGAATACTCAAAACAGGTTTGGTTTGAAATATACCAGCCTTAAGTTTGATTTCAGAGTGAATACCCCAAAGTAGTTGTGAAAGATCCTGGAATTAAGGTATACATCTGAGTGAATACTCACGCACAGGTTTGAAAGATCCCAGCTTTAAGTTTGAGGTCCATGATGTTGTAGCAGCCTTTGTAAAGAGGGTTGATATCACGAGATTGAGACATAAGGCAATGCAGGTTGTGAATTGTACCTGAAACGGTAGATCATATTCGGAAATCGTAAAGTCCAACATTTCCTTTGCATTTGGCAGTGGACAAAAAAATAAATAAATAAATAAAAAAAATTAAGAATATAAAAGATTAAAAAATATTTTACACTTGACATAATCTGGTCCGACTACACTTTGTCAAGATTGATTCCCTTTATGATGCATGTCAAATGATATATACTTACTTTGTCTTCTATGCAAACAAGTATGTACAATAAGTTTGTGTGCCGTTCCAAGTCCATCTTCTGTTTCATCCTCTCCAATCTTACATGTTGCTGCCAGAGATTTAACACATGCTAACCACCTCATATACGTGCTGAAAAAGACAATGTTTTGTCATAAGATTTGCATATTCCTGACGTCATATGAGTGCATCTGTTCAATTCAAAGTTGATCAAAGTTATTTAACAATCTGACATCGATACTGTACTATTTATGGCATTTGTGGTATGCATGTGATTTCACAAACCAATTTATCTCATTTATAGAGGATATCTGTCAATAATCCACTGTACATTCTAATACAATAAATCATTTGTGATAAATTATGCAATAAATGAGTGTATTTATTAAAAGTCACTCTTCGAAAAGAGTGGGGTTTTGAGCCCCGGTGACAGGCTCTTCTATGGCCTTACATGGCAGTCTAAATTGTCTTTAAGGGTCGTCTATACAAATAAATCTACATCGATACACAATTAATTCAAAATAAGTTTGGAATTAAACTATCAAAGATTGCTTGTCAACCATCCCTAGTAACCTCTAGTTCCAGGGAATAATTACATTGTGCATGATGTACGTCATTAATTGTTATACACCGATATGAACATGATCGACATTGAGAGCAAATTGGTCACCATATGCTGGGCTATAATTAAACCACAACTATCTATTCCCATACATTTCCTATGATTTTGCTAATCTTAAATGTCAAAACCTTTCTGTGTCGCATTTAGGATACAATTTTAGCTACTGACGACGCGTGGCATCCACGTACACCTCAACTATATTTCTTTGACTTCTTGTTTCCTATGTACTAGATCTGTACATGAATTACTTTGCAGTTTGTATGCTTGAGCTTTTCACAATTAAGCACGATGCTTCATATGCTGACTTTTATTCAGATCGGCCAAATTCCAAATATGAGCCTGATTAATCAGATGTCATCCTGCGGAGCCTTTTCAAGAAAGGTCAGGCTGACGTGTAGATGGTCTTAAGCTCTGCGTGTACATAAAGGAGCGACCATTTTTCACCGGCCACGGACAGGTTAGTTAAGAGGACATCATACATGAAGCATCAGCTCTCCAGTAGACTTCACACCTGTGACGTGTGAACAGCTTGTAGCCCCTAGGTGTGGACAACTAGGCCTATGTAGCTTATCGGCCAACCTTAGTAGCCAATTCTGGCTACAAATTGGTGCGAGATAGAAGGCAGCCAGAACATATGATACTCACACTGGATACATGATGGAGGCCACTAAATAGCGCCAAGAAGCCACGTGATAACCAAACGAGACTAGTTAGCTCGGACACCTCACGCTGTGTTTGATTTAAACATGTTTTAGTCACACACAGGAATAAGGGAAAAATATTGTTTTAGAAATACATATGAAGTAGTCCCCTGCATTGATAGAGAATCGACTGCATCTATTATACAGGGTGGTTAAGGAGAGAAAGGGTGGTTATGGATTTAAAACAAGCAGCTTATTTCATCACTAGAAATGGCAGACATAGGGATATAACTTTTTTACTACTCAGAATACATCTACAAATGATATGTGTTCGAATGTCAACCTTCTTAGACTATTTTGATCAAATATTGCCAGTGACCTTGAAGTGACCTGTCAATGACCTTGAAAATAGAAAGCCTATTTCCACAAAATTATCTACATGTTTTATTATCCTATCATCTACATCTTCCAAATACGAGCTCGTAGAGTCCTTATTCTTCAAAATCTGTTCATAATTAACAATTTGAGAGCAATTTATAGTTTTGTGGTCAATCTATAAGGGAAAACAGAGGTACATACTATAATACTAAGTTTTTTTTAAATAATATAAAAATGCCAGCTTATTGGGGGTTAGTTTATGAAAATATATAGAATACTGCACAGAAAAATACATTAATACTAAAAAGAAATTGAAAAAAAGTCCGTCAATTTCAAGATTTATTATGAAGCTAAAATGATTAAAAATTGCTTAAATCGGTAGGGTTACAAAAGTGACAAATTGACGGACTTTAATTTGACCTCACATTTATTTTTGAGATATTAGATAAATGAAATATTAATCTAATTTCAGAAAATAATCAGCAATAAGTTGCTCTTATTATAATAATACCTAAAAAAGAAGAAATATTCCCTGAAAAATATGAGAAAATTAGTCATTTGGGTTATAACATTTTGATAAGTTTTGAAAAAATGGCATTCTATGTGGTTGAAATGGCATTCTATGTGGTCAAACACGGCCAATATTAAATGTCACAGAAGTGCTCTGCAGGGTGCTTTCTGGACGTCCGCTCCTCCCACTGCTATAAACCTGTTACATGCGCTATGTCACTCATTCTCGCTGATGCGTTTTAAATAACACACAGTTGAATGATGGGATAGGCTTTTTACAAACTGTGTATACACCATTACCATCCAGTTAAATCTTTCATTTGCATTATCAAAACAAATGTCGTGTACACAACTGTTTTGAATAATATAAGGCTGTAAGATTCTTGTTGATTAACTAATTTAATTTGAAATGGAGAAAAATGTATTTCTTTATTGTTGTAGTTTAAAAGGTGAGGTAAGGTTTTACATGAAAGGGCCGTACATCGTATAATTAGTCTCTTTATGCATTATATGTTTGAAAGATATTCTTCATAAGTTTAACCTTTCAGAACAACAATAATACACAATGTACAACTGAAATAGGTTTGCTACACCTACCTTTAACACATGAACAAGTTTGGTTTGCAAGCAACAAGGCTCTGTACTATATCGTTATTCTCTCATGCATTATCGTTATTCTCTTATCCAATATCAGTATTCTCTTATGCAATATCGTTATTCTCTTATCCAATATCAGTATTCTCTTATGCAATATCGTTATTCTCTTATGCAATTTCAGTATTATCCTATATAATATCGTTATTCTCAAATGCAATATCGGTATTCTTTAATGATTTATTTAAGAATCGAGGAATGATATTTGTCAATCGAGTTTGTACATTATTTTAATTGTTTGGGACAAGAGAGGAACTAAACACCATTAACGTATTTGTTCTTTGTTATCTGTAGATTATGAAATCTAACAGGAAGGACTGGAAGGTGATATCGCATTGCTTAAAACTGCAGGAACACAAACTTAATATGATTTCCAGCTCAGTAAAACCAAACTACAAAACTACAACCTGCCTTATGCAGAGAATCAACGTTAGCAGACTTGTTATGCCTTTTTGAATTTATCGATGGTCCTATAATGGAGAACGCAAAACGTCATGAACGCAGCGAATATGTTCATCAAATATAAAACAGAAGTATACAAAAAACTATGAGAAACAATATCCACCTGTCATTACGGAAACTCATTTTCTCAATTTGTATTTATTGGTATCCAATATCTTGGGAATTTCTTGCATAGAAATATAATCTGACACCTCAATAGCTAATTATGATTGTTGCTCTGATAGCCACATAGGTTTCATTTCTCCTCCTGTAGACAACTATGTAGTTCTGCTGTTTTGATGATGTTGCAACTTCCTACTTCAATTTATTTTTGTAATTTTTATGTTGTTTTTTTACTTAAGGTGGTACAAAATAGATGCCCACGTTAATCAAATCAAATACATATCCCTTGGCATTTGCATTTAAGTACTTTTCTTAAAAATTCTGCATTTGACATATAATTTGACAAATGTGATTATGGTATTGTTCAAGAAGCATCCGATATCTGACCCATTTTAGTATATATTGAATAGGATTTACTTTAAGTTAGTTAAGTAAAAGAAAATGTATACTTCAAGAGTCAACAGAAATAAACAGGTTAAGGAATTGGTATGTCCACAACCGTGCAGATAATGACTGCTGTCTGATAATGGCCTTGTTTGTAGCACCCCTTTTAGCAAATGGTTAAATTAGCAGTCAAAGTAACAGTGGGATATGTCATATTGTGTAGCATGGAGAGTGGCATTATATTAAGTGGATGGACGTACTCGCAGAGTGTTTGCAGTTCTGTGTGGTCAGGGCTGCCCAGGAAGTCCTTGTAGAAGCTTCCCTCATACAACTCCTCCAGCTCCGAGTTACACGTGCCAAATGAACGCTGGAAACTCACACTGCTTGGGTCACAGCGAGGGTCACTCAAGGCTGCAAGTACACAATAAGTAACACGTCTTAAAAGGTGAAAGTCATGGCAAGGAAAGAGCGAAAACATGAGGGTCAAAATAAGATACACTATGAATTATAAAGAAGCGCTTTTGAGTTGGGATATGGATCTTGATATAGTATTGGGATTGTTACGGCAAACATTTTTATCTAGGACATTAATATATACCTGTAATATTTTGGTTATCCGGGGTTATGTTATTTTTAAATGGTATATAAAGGATGGTATATTAGGAAAGAAAATATATCTGTATATGATGGGGTCGATTATACATCTACCAGAAATATCCATAACTCGTGGAAATTATGAATGGCAGTATTTTGAATTTCATAGAAAACATCCGGAAAGTTGCCATACATCATTAAGAGTCTTGTTGAAATTCATGCATTACTTTTAATCCAAATATGGCTGCTTCTATAGGAGGTATTTTAATAACCTCTTCCTAATATCATACATATATCATCGCATAGATAAAGAGAATAATTGTGAGAGATGGACCATCTGTTTGAGCTCAGGTGTCCAGTCTGTGAGGAACGTGATCCTAAGCACCAATCCAAAACTGTCTAAAACGGCTAGTTTGCCTTGACGGCTTTCACTTTTATCCTTGCTAGATTATCGAAATTTGCAATTGCCCTTCTAACACTTGCATGGTGGAACTACGTCCTAGACGAGAACAGCAGGTCACGTGATGTTGTGATGAGAGACACAACGAGAATTGCCTCGAATCTTGCACAAATAATACATCTAATATCGCCCATGAGGTGACATATTACCAACTGCTGCCGTGTGGATTAATTTTGATTAGAGTCACACACAAAGTTAATTCGGGAGATAAAACAAGTGGTGTTAGTTACAAATCAGGGTGCCTCCCATACAATGTCAATATTGCCAACTTCAGAAGCCACCGTAATGACTGATGACAGAGTTAGATGTCACAAAAGCCGATGGCATCCAGCAATAATTAGAAAAATGAGCAGTCTTTAAATACAAAATGTCGTCGTTTATGGAAGCTAAGATTGCCTCGGGTCGATTAATTTGATCAACAATGTAGTATCAAAGTTACAATTGATACAAATGAGTTGTCACCAAACAAGTTGCATTTATGAATAGCACAGTTATATTGATTTGCTCAGTTATATATTTCTAGTTTTGAGGTCTATATACAAGTCACAGAGTGTATAGGGTGAATTATATGACATAATAATTGGCCAATATTCTTTGACACAGCAGGTTTTCATGTCTCCTTAGTTATCATAGTAACCAAGCCATTAGGATGGTTAAAGACTACTGTTAACACTTACTATGTAGTCACATATTAAGAATGTAAATGCTGCAGATAAATGATGTGGCAAATGGACCGGGTCGAAGGAGATTAAATTTATACCAGACGCCAGTCAAGGAGAATCACAGGAAATTAATTACCGAGTTGACTTGATATGATTGACTTGTAAAACTGTGATAACAAAAACATGGTCTTAAAACATGGTCTTCAGGAATATGAAGTTGAACGTGAAACTAGTAATAAGAATCATAATCACATATCTAACGATGGAAGATGCACCAAAAATAACGCATTTAGAAGTTCAAGACATTTATTCCAGGATATCAATAAAACCGATATATTTTTTAAAAAAATAATCGCAAATGATGTTTTAAGTAATGACCTGCAGGCAACACATAACGCAAGTTGTGCTTGACCTGTCATGCATATAATCCGATAAATAGTTAAGTTATTCTTGATGGTGCCAAATTTGAATCAAAACAGTTAAAACAAGTCCTTGTTTAATAATTCCTTGTTTAGGTCACACAAAGATTTCCATTTATACAATTAATGTCATAGAATTAATGGTCATACAACATCACAAACCTATAGGATGCAATAATTACATTTGTAGAGGTTATTCGGTGTTACATGAATCCGATGAGCACTTTTCAACAAACCATGCTTTGCTGACCAGTGATTCAGTCCAAACGCCAACTTGTCGATTTGGGAGACTGGAGTGATTTTGTTTTACGAACCAAAACATGTGGTCAAGTGAGTACAAGCACAGTACTCGGCACTTTCAACAAAGCACAATAATCCTGGCATGTGTATTTTGGTTGGTTTCAGGGGGATAATTTGAATGCATCAAAGTATCATGACCACATATTATCTAAACATATCCCAAAGATACCCGTTTCTGGCAAACTAGATCTAGATTATATTAGTTGATAATGCTGAAGTATGTTTTTCCTCCTGAAATTGATTGTTTAATTTTAGGTTTTTATAAAAAGCAATACAGAACAATCCCTTATACAAATAACAAAATATGGAAATCATCCTTTTTGCATTCTCCAATGCCTCAAATCAAATAAAAAACGTGATGACAAAGATCCACCTCATATTCAGCTTTAGTTAATATGTGCACTTTAATTGTGTAAGGAACTTCTTATACCTTTTGAAGCTGTCTGTCTAATGTTTTAGAATTACTGATCAGTGTTAGTAGAAAAAACCATCTCTATCATTATGTATGAAAATAAATTTCTGATGGCGAATATTCATTCAACAAAAGATTTATATTTTCACCATAAATCACATTGAGATCATATAAATTCAAGTCACATTTTTCAAAGTGAATTTGATTGGATGGATAATGCATTGTTTGGCGGGGTATTATAATTTGTCAGTCACCATGATGACTTTGTTGCAATCGTGATTGTAGATCACATTTTCCTTCAAACCCCTGCAATGCCATGGCGCGCTTCAAGTCTTGTTGTTGTAAATGCATTTGGTCTATTTTCTAAATAAGGCTGGGATATTATGCAAATTAGATGAGAGATTTGTAAATAATTGAGTTGTAGCATTGACCATTGTCCATAGCTTCATTTTATAATTGTTTTATTTGTGAGGAATTTTCCTTTTCAGTCACCGCCTTAATAAAGTGTCTGAGAAGTCCTCTTTATCTTTATTTACAATAGCAAAGCTGTCTGCTTCATTCTGCCACAAACAGGCTTCATGATTTGAATTTTAATTTTGTTGAAATTGCTTGAATGGGGAAATGTGATTGAGATTATGAGAGGAAATGTCAATGTTTTATGAGAGTTGCATTCTTGTCCTCTTGACATCTTTCCAACTGACAACATGTTAAATAAATTCCATAAATGTGTGCCAAACCTGAGCCTTGATAACTCAAGGGCATGCCATGCATGGAGGTGATGCACTGCTTCAATTTCCCTGAAATATGAATGTTATATTCATTTCAATATCTCCATTTCCACATGAGAGTTTTATGTAACACTTGAGTTATTGTACAATAAGGATATATGTCAAACCAATATTTCTTTTCCAGGTAATCGTATATCAAGGCAGAGTTTTGATTTTATAAATAGTGTATTCTAACAAATGTTCAATGTGTTAAGTTTTTTATCCATAGCGTCTGTACATTTTGGCTCTTCCTATACCAGCTAGGGATGGTTTCTCAATCCTCCCCACTCAAATTACAGCTTATACTGTGTGGCAACCAATGATAAACGATCAAAAAGTACAACCCAGAAACAACAATTGACCTTTCTTGCCATTTATGTCAAAAGTCACTTATTTGGTGTACTTAAGTTGCTCTCCAAGAGATATTAGATAATAAATTTTCATGATGGCGACAGTTTGGGTCCTCTCGGAGCTCTTCTCGCGAGATATGGTCATGCATGCCTGGTATATTTTATATGAATATGGCATGCTAACCTCTCAAGGTTAAATACCTTTGTGGCATTCTTGGGATATTATATTGACCAACTGATCATCCGGGGATCGCCCTCGTGATGGTAAAAGCACTCAGCATAGGGCCGCGATACAGACACAGACATCAATATATCTAGAAATGACATTTCTCAATATCTCACTGGCGAAATAAAAACACATAGTGTCTTTGAGTCAGCAAGCTCATTTTATGTTCATTGTCTGCAAATATATCCTTGACAGAATATAGCCTCATTGACCTCTTGGGCCTGTTGGTTCCTGCGTTATACAAACAATAATTGGGCTTTTGTACGTCTTTATGAGTAAGCTTGTCTTCTTTCTATTTTGATAAGTGTTCCTTGTGACGTTTCCGTTGTCACATAAACAGAGACATTATCTGAATCTTCATAATTGGGAAATTATATTATCATATGGCACACAAATATACTTGTATCTATTCCAAAGCTTCCATCAGAGTATGACATTTTATTGTATTTGTCTGTTGTCATGGTAACATACGGTTGTTAACAAATGGATTATAATTGCCTGTCTTAACAGTATCAGTTCCTTAATTAATACTTAAAAGTGCAATGCGGATATGAAAATCCCATGTAACTACACGTAAGTATAAGATCCAAAGGTTCTTTTCAATGTCACAGTGCCCAGCATTGCTTTTTGAGTGGTGGAGCGGTGCATACCGTTTGAATCTGCCCTTTTAGAAGTGAACACTCAAGGAAACACCAGTAACAGAGGTGCAAATGACTGAGTAACGGAAATACGCAGAGAGATAACACGGGTCACCACACAGAGAAGTAAATGTTTCTCTGACAAAAATGTTTGTGTCAAGGGTGGGATGAAGGTAAAAGTAGGCAGTATAGTTGAAAACGAAGAGGGATAGTGCTTGACTGACCCATGCATCTAGATGGAGAATGATGCTTCCGTGACCCATACATCTAGGGATGAGGGTACAATGACTCCTACACCAGAGGGAGGAGGGAGCTACAATCACCCCTGCACCAGAGGAGGGTGCTGCAATGACCCCTGCACCAGAGGAGGGTGCTGCAATGGCCCCTGCACCAGAGGAGGGAGTTACAATGACCCCTGCACCAGAGGAGGGAGTTACAATGACCCCTGTACCAGAGAAGGGAGTTACAATGACCCCTGTACCAGATGTGGGGTGGGATTCTCTCACCCATGCATCCGGAGAAAGGATGCGGCTTGACTGGTCCATCCATGTGGGACCTAAAAGAAGGATTGTGCTTCCCTGAACATCGAAGCCGGATGAAATAAGTTTCAAAGTCTAATATTTACCGCAGAATTTCCATTCTAAGATATGAATTGTCTTCAAATAATGTTTTATATATCGAATACATAATTACAGAGGTTAAATTCAACTGTTTTCTTTGCATAATACTGTCGAGTATTTCAACCTGAGATTAGTCTTTGACACTGTATATAATCCTATGAAACTGTATGTAATCCTATAATATTGTATCTACTTTTATGATATTGTATCTTATCATCCAATGCTATCTTATATGATGTCATATTTTTCTATTCTGTCCTCCTCCATCTTTTAATTTCTCATAATATCCTTCCCATTTTCTTAAACAGCGAATATAAATACAATATTATTTTGATATAACATTTCTTTTCCTGTGAGAATTATAATTGCTTCCACAAAGTAAATAAAGTTGCAATTTCAAACAGAAAATTGCATATAATCTTTTCGGATCAGACAACGTGACATTTGAAGATCAGGTGTCAGAAAATCAGGCTCCCAAAAGTAATATTGTTTCATTATGATTTTTCATCATTTTCTAGAACACTCTGACATACTGAAAAGTATTTCTGAATTTTATAGACCCTTGTCCCAAGCCACATGTGTGAGAGATTAGTACTCTATCCTTCCTGTCATTATTTAAACTCGAAGCGAGTGAGTTACCTGTGACAGAGGGTTTCATCTGATAACATCTCTGCACATTTTACTTCGAGTATTTGCGTTAGGGTAAGAAAATCTGGTTTTCTCCATCGATTGGTGATATTTCACATTTGGGTCTCAGCTGCTGTGGCCTCTCAACTCTACAGACGATAAATCCCAATTTGTTGCAGTAATAATTTCCCCGAGACCGTCTACTGTCAGCCGACCCCAGCGGTGCAGAATGATCCTCATATGAACGGTGCCGGTTTCTATCTGGCGTTCCTGGGGGCCCGAAATTAGACCCAATCACATGCATCTTACTGTTATCATTTGAAATTGCCCAAAGAAGCCACCCGCCATATTGCTTATAAACATCACAACGAGGCGCCTGATCACAACGAGGCGTCTGATCACAACGAGGCTACATTCTCATTCTGGTCCTTGGTGTGATATGAAAAAGAGGCTATCATTTCATTTGGGCGACCAAGTCACCAGATATATGGGGGAAAGTGGCTATTTGTGTGAAGAGGTGGACACAAAATATACATTGTGTATTTATCATATTACAATGTAACAAATGTGTTAGACTACTCAGTCAACATGACCATATTAGATTTTCTTGAAAAAACTGGCACAATCATGGACTGCACAGCCCGTGATTAAAACATCACAATACGTTTTCATGTTTGCAATAATTCTATCACAAATAGTCAAATCAATAATATGTACATACGTTATCTGTTCAAATAAAAGAAAACCACTCAAGACTGGAATGGTTTTTATTTGGTCACCATCCGGTATACTTGTCTAACATAGGATCCACCACTTATACAGAATGGTGGAGCGTCCAGTGGGCTAGCCATGTTGTGCTAATCATGCATTAAGTTACACTGGAGTGGTCCTCTCGATTTCATAATCACCATGTGCATATGTGTTTTTGTAAATGTTTTTTTAAGGTCAACCAAGGTACATACAAGCATTGCTTGTATTCTGTGATCATTCAAATAGAAGATGATAAATGATTAAGTGAGACCTTGGGCCCCAAACATTGCCCTTGTCCAGACTATTTTCACACATAACAATGGAACAAGTCTGTACATTGTGAACACACATCCTCTGCAAATATACCAACAACAGCAGCACAATAAAACGCAATAAAAGGAAGGGCCTCGTGCTGGAACCTTGTGGCAATCCTGTGGGCTTATATTAATCTGTATGAGGCTATGGAGTATTATAGAGTATTGTAGAAGGTGTCAGGGCTGACAGGTGAGGACTACGTGGCTTAGCCACTCTCATTCAGTGCTACAAGGACCTACCCTGTCACTACCGTCTCAATGTATTTATACACAGCATTGGAGCTTTTATTGCAAAACTGAATCATTATTGGCGCTGTGCACACTGGTCTGTACGTGTTATGTTGACCGGAAGTCCGGTATTCTCTCTCACAATATGCCCTCTTCGCTATTGTTACCTTATAGTTTGTATATTTTTGCAGAAGAACTTTTGTATATTAGATTGATATGTAGAGGGAAGGGATGACAGAGAAAGAAGAGAATACTTCTGTGTGGGAATGATGTCGATATCTTTGAGAAGTTAATACTCATTCACAATGACATGTTAGTGTATACATGCACTGCATTTGAAATGTCGGTATCTTAGAGAGGTTAATACCTTTTTAGAATGGCATGTTGGTATATATATATATATATATATATATATATATATATATATATATATATATATATATATATATATATATATATATATATATATATATATATATATATATATATATATATATATATATATATGTATATATATATACATATATATATATGCATTGTATTTAAAATGTCGGTATCATGGGGAGGTATACTAGCTTTTAATGTGGTGGTATATTGGAGATGGTACTACTATTTTAAAGGCATGGTAGTGTATTTTATGTAATATGCTGGTACCTTGGAGATGGTAATAGCCCCAGTCGAGATACAATCAGTACTTTGTATGCGGGTGATGCCTGGGGACCGCCACGTCCTGCTGTGGTGTGGCCCTGTGTATCACACAAATCTGACACTGATGCATATCTCAATATATTCAGCATTATCCCTGGGATCACCATTTCCAATTCACGATGACAGAGTCTTGATCTTAGATAAAAGACACAATGGCTGCATGCAAAACACTTCAAAAAGTGAAGAAGACAGTTTTCGTGATATTCTGAGATCAGCACTGAAAACATTCATGCAATCACATATCATGTCTTAATATTTATCTTCCAAACATAGAAATAGAGTAACTTTTTGTGCACATTCAACTCTTTACTTAGAGGAATGCCTTAAAATGTTACATAAAAATGATAACTCCCTTTCCTGGAAGAAAATGATAAGCAGTTCTTCCATCTTTAAAGCTTTTCCTTTAGTTTCAGATACTAATACTATAGGCGGAATTTATGACTTTATCATAATTTGTTCTCGATATCAGGAAACAATCTGGATCTGTATCTTAGTAGGAGAAATCCCTGCCTCACTAACGTTTAGCTCTATTTTACCTGACATGGAGATAACAACATGACAGTTATTTCTGATAATCTATTAAATAAGGCGCCAGCGCGATGTGTGTGGTACCATCAGGTATCCCTGGGGCTGATCATATGGCGTTTGTTGCAGCCATTTTCTCAGCCCCACATGTGCACCATTGATCTACAGGGTTTGATCCCGGCTTGTCTTCCGGTTTATCGCTCAGATGGGGCGGCTATCTAGTGTTCAGACGTGCACGGCCATACTCTGAAACGACAAGCTATTTGTAACTTACAGATATATTAAAATACCTCATAAATTATGTTCTTTGGTCTTTGTAATTGCACTAGTTTTGTTATGCTGTACCTTTGTTTCCTGTTTATTAAATATCTGACCTATTTGCATTCTAATTGTGTTGTTTTATGAAGGCAGGGCAATCATCTCGAAGTGATGATGAAACTAGTCTTGAGAGAAAATTTGCTAATAGATTAATCTTAAACTTTCCCTTCTTTTGTGATTTCGTTAGCAGAGAGCATTATATTCAATATTTGTTCTCTGTTCTCGCTTGTTTTGACCTTGGGGTGGGTGCTTGAGGCTTCGGCAGAATATGCTTTAAGTCAATGGAGTACCTCGGTCTTATCGCCCTGCCTGTTGTAAATCGGCCATGTCTTGCCACCTTTCTGACACGAGATGGCGCTATTGAAATATGACTGGAATAGGTGAAAGGGGGTTAAAGTATGTGACCGAGTGTGTATTGGGCCATGTTTCGTAAAATCTTGACTTGTGAGATTTTGTTATGATTTTTGATTTCTTCACTCAAATTAACATTTAAAAATCTTGATTTTTATCTACTTTAATTTTCCGCTCAAAATAACATTTGCTATTCTTGATTTCTCTCTACTTATTTCCCTCACATATATGAGATTATCTATTAATTAAATTAGTAATATATTATCACTCTTGGTAATATACTATTAGAATATGTCAAACTACACAGAACATGACCTCTTTGTATCACAATGCCATTGTTATAACGGTCAGGCTATATTTTTGCAATATATTGCATCCATTCAATTATGTTCCAGACTGGAATGGCCTGGCGGTCTTGTCTGCGGTGGTCTTTGAGTCAAGCCGCTTAGTAAGGAGAAGAAGAAGTCTATTTCTGATAGTGACGTCAGCTGAGCGGCTCTCAGAACGCATCAGTATAAGGTAAATACAATAATACAAATCAAACGTAGAGAGATTGACATTTGCCATCTATCTACACTACATGAATTCCAGATAACCAATGTTTTATACTGATATCCTCGCAGAGTAGCAATAAAAATGTAATTTTTCAGTGGTTGTACTTGTTCGGAATAATCATATTGGAGAAGATGAGTTTGGTTCCATTTATGAACACTTCTCGTTTCAGCTTCAGGGCTTTCAAACTTTGTAATTCTGATTGGTTTGATTGATGAAACTAAAACTAATAACCCTGACATGTGTTTTTCCTTCGGGAAATAGATAGGAACCAACTGACCATTTAAAGCACACAATAACCCAAATCAAAAACCAATTTACTAATCTTACATTGAAACTCTCTTCAGCTATGGATAAAAGTATATTTCCTGAACAAGACAAGATTGTACATTTGGGTAAACATAACGTTTGTGACCAAAACTTCCTGGTGAGAAAAACATCTTGTCAGATGGCTAGTGTACAACATATGATACAAATCTAAACTTCATGGTGAGAGATGCTCCTTGTCAGATGGCTCGTGTACAACATATGAGTGTTCAAACCATACCTTTCTGGTGTGAAAGGTACCTTGTCAGGTGGTAGTGTACAATATATGATACAATTCTAAACTTCATGGTGAGAAAGGCGCCTTGTCAGAGATCTCGTGTACATGCAAACCTTAACTTTCTGGTGAGAAAGGTACTTTGTCAGAGGTCAAATGTACATTAGGTATATGATACAAAACCCTAAACTTTCTGGTAATGGAGGAACATTTTTAGGGGGCCATTGTACAGCGTATGATACAGACATAAATTTCCCTTTTTGCTTCATTAGTATATCTTGTCTAAAAGATTATTGTTGGTTTTCCTCTATCAGTCACATTTTCTTTTCTTTTGGTCATCTCATATTACTCATGTTACATTCATACATTCTACGAGAGGCATCGGGTTATGGTCTTTGTGAGTGTTCAGGTTGTGATATTCATGAGTATTCATTTAATGTGCAGATAATCCCACTAACAAGTCTCACGCATCGATCCTTTGATATACTTACTACCTCTACAATTAATACACCACTGTCAAAGACAAACTAGACCTTAACACAGGAATGCATAGTCGTATTTATTGTCATACATGTATGTCGTGTCTTACCGATATAACTTAATATTTCATAACAATGGTTTCAATTGCTTTTAAAGCTATATATTGTTTTGAGTGATAGATCTGCACAACAACATATTACATTTGAATATGAACCTTTAAATGAATTAGATCTAGGTTCATAGCGGAGTATGGACCCTGTGCACGTAGTGCGGGATGGGATGCCATAAGGCTTCAGTGTGACATTTCGTCAGGCGTTCTCCCTCTGCCGTCATTTGCAATGCAAGGTGGCCACTCAATCAGTTTTGGCATACTGAAGTGACAGGAAACATCACAATTAAGGGCCCGGTAGAGGTCGCCCCGAGAGGTCAAAAGTGCTGTTTTGTGCCCCATAACGGACATTGGCGAGAGCTGCAGAAGAATGCCGAAAATGGCAAAGATGGGTGAGGAAAAGCAATGAGTAGTGATTGAAGCAGAGGTGGAAAAAGTGTAGGTCAACCATTTCAGAGCACAATCCTTGAATATTGAGTGGTGTTCACTTAAACAGAAGTCACACGATCACTCTGACGGGACTTCTTGGATAAGGTAAACTGAATAAGGTAAACTGTGTGATAGGGAGGTTTCTTATTTTGATATCTCAAAGGGATTTTACATAATTATTCGCCAACTTTATGCAACTTAAATACTTCAATCCACACCCAATGCAAGACGTAGTGGTTCATAGAGGAGTGCCGCCAGTGGCTTTTCAATCGATAAATGCTCTCAGAGGTTCTCTCAGAAAGATCCTCACTTGGAGAGTGCCATTTTGATCTTTGTCTAAAGTATTACAACACAAGCCGTCGTAATCCAGAGCATGAATCCCAGGGAGTAAATGCTTTTATCTTTCTCCGGACTGATGGTGACACAATACCTTTTCATCACCGGGGCCTCAAGAACCTTTTCGGCCAGAATAGTGTGGAAGATCTCTTAATGCGCGATCTCCAACTCTTTGATCTGTCAGGACAAGAAGACAAGAAGACAAGCCAGCTACGCTATTAGAGTAGCACCCCTTTTCAATATGGATAATATACCAAACAAAATATTTCAGACCATGACTGTCTGTTTGATCCCAGAAATATTGTATCAATGCATTTACAAATCCTCATGTCAATTGCACGTGATGTTATCTACCCATACAGAAAAAGACATATCATATATCACATTTAAAAATAACGTGTAAATATAAGGAATGTGAAAATGTGTGAAAAAATGTATCATAATCTAAGACAAGGATCAAGCTTTTTATTGGTGTGCCATAATTTTATTTGACGTTGTGTTGGGGCGGGGCGATGATATATGCGACCCAGGTGACCTTCACAATGAGGCAGCCACCTCGCGGCATTTATATCAATTTGCCCGCAGAACTCGCCTTTATTGTTGGCCCCACGCATCTAAAATCTTTATTTATCTCCCCAAGAAGCTTGTCCCTTGAACCAAAATCTGGAATATCCCGTGGAAGGGAATTTCTCTCCTGAGGAGCGGGGCACGGGCTATTGTGTTAAGCGAATCTCTCTTGCTCCAATTTGCTCATCGAAGGTCAATTTGCAAATTGATCATATCAAAGTTGAGTCCCGGTTTGGGGACAGCGTGTGATAAGTATATTCCCAGGTTGCGAACACAATTACGACGGCCTGACAGCATTGATTCTTTCCAAGCGACTTGTGGTACTTTGTACATGTTACAATACAACCATTGCGATAAATACCATCAAATGCACAAGGGTATAACTGTATGCACACCAAGATGTGGCTGTATGAAGGCCAAAGATAGATAAATACAGTGCATGAGTACTGAGATGTGAGTGTACAGAGGCAGGTATATGCGAAAGGTGGGCACCATAACCTGCATGCATTGAGTTATAACGTGAGTATGAAGACCAGGAAGTGCCCATATGGAGTCTGTGTGGAGACTGTAAGAGTATTGTAAGTGTATTGAGGTTTGAATGTGCATGGATGGAAGCTAAGGTGACCATGTGTCGATGTTAGGATGTGTATGTATGAAAGCTGAGGTGACCATGTGTCGATGTTAGGATGTGTATGTATGAAAGCTGAGGTGACCATGTGTGGATGTTAGGATGTGTATGTATGAAAGCTGAGGTGACCATGTGTGGATGTTAGGATGTGTATGTATGAAAGCTAAGGTGACCATGTGTGGATGTTAGGATGTGTATGTATGAAAGCTGAGGTGACCATGTATGGATGTTAGGATTTGTATGTATGAAAGCTGAGGTGACCATGTGTGGATGTTAGGATGTGTATGTATGAAAGCTAAGGTGACCATGTGTGGATGTTAGGATGTGTATGTATGAAAGCTAAGGTGACCATGTGTGGATGTTAGGATGTGTATGTATGAAAGCTGAGGTGACCATGTGTGGATGTTAGGATTTGTATGTATGAAAGCTGAGGTGACCATGTATGGATGTTAGGATTTGTATGTATGAAAGCTGAGGTGACCATGTGTGGATGTTAGGATGTGTATGTATGAAAGCTGAGGTGACCATGTGTGGATGTTAGGATGTGTATGTATGAAAGCTAAGGTGACCATGTGTGGATGTTAGGATGTGTATGTATGAAAGCTAAGGTGACCATGTGTGGATGTTAGGATGTGTATGTATGAAAGCTGAGGTGACCATGTGTGGATGTTAGGATGTGTATGTATGAAAGCTGAGGTGACCATGTGTGGATGTTAGGATTTGTATGTATGAAAGCTGAGGTGACCATGTGTGGATGTTAGGATGTGTATGTATGAAAGCTGAGGTGACCATGTGTGGATGTTAGGATGTGTATGTATGAAAGCTAAGGTGACCATGTGTGGATGTTAGGATGTGTATGTATGAAAGCTAAGGTGACCATGTGTGGATGTTAGGATGTGTATGTATGGAAGCTGAGGTGACCATGTATGGATGTGAGAATGTTTATGTACGGAAGCTAACACACTTTTTCCTTTAGGTGGTCACAAAATAAATTCAAACTTAACTACAAGAACTGACCGGTATTGGGACTTAACAATCAAGAGACTCTTGAGATATTTCCCCTTATATTTAAATACAAACAGAAATATCCTACCAAGGCAACCCACTGTTAACAGTATGCTGTCCCACTTTCCCACTTTCACAAACCGGATTTCCTCCTGCAACCAGCAACGCACAGTGTAACCTTTATTTCTCCCATTATCCCAGGGAGTCAAATTTACCAGTCTCTTAATCAAATAAGAGGAGTTCCATCTGGAGAATCCCAGTTTAAGATTTGAGTTCTATGACAAAATGTGATTGAGTTATATGATAAAATGTTATTTTATTTACCCGTTGTATATACAGTTGACATACAACAAAACCAACAATACTGAAAAAGTTATATGTTGAGGTTTTCACATGGTTGAGGTGTCTACGATATGAGTAGTAGTTTTGTAAAATTCTGTAAAACATCAGTTTCAGAGGACCCAAGTACAATTTGTATTATTGAGCTCTTTAGAAATTGGGTATATGCTGCTTAAATCGCTGATATGAACATATCCAAAACGTTGCAAAACCGTCTACACTTTGAGTGAAAAAACAAAATCTATATCTCAATAATCAGTGGAAACAGGGAAACATCTCACTTGCGACATGTCCAGGTCTAAATACAGATCATGGTTAGTAGGCCTAGGTTTAATAAGGTCATATTCTTCAAGCATCAATGTACTATATATATTATGCACCTTTTAATCGTATGGCGTCACAACTCCATTCATAATACTCCAAGCTTAAGGTAGTGTACCCATAACTGGTTCGGGTTTCGCATTAACCGCTGTTTGCCGATGTTTTTCGTGCCAATTCTTGTGGTGATTCCATCATTATTTACTGGTAATTTAGCTTCAAATATGCTATTTTATGTGCCATTCCTTATCTGTAATAAATGGACATTGACAAGAAATGAGAAATTAATTACGTACCAACATGGTGGCTGCAACTTTGCACGTGTTTTAAATAATCTGCTTCCGGTTTACTTCAGATTGTGATGCAATATGTTTGCAATTGAAGAAGTATGTTTTAAATTGCACATTTACCATGAAACCTCTTCACACTTGCATGATATAGTGCCTCAAAACATGGTTTCTTCACAAAATGATAACTAAACTAAAATGATCACTAAACATCACCACCCAGAGAATTTTCATGTAATGTAAAATTTATCTTTAAAGCAATTGCAAAGAGGTAGAAAAACTGTTTTATTGCTGTAGTTGAATTACCTTATGCAGATCATGTTTTGACAAAGAAATTGTCACGATGATTCACTAATCTCAAAAAAGGGCCTAAATCCATCTGGAAAAGAAATTTTGATCCGAGAACATTACTACGATAATAATTTCTACAGAATATCCATATGGACGAGGATTTCTTTTACGTACCACATGCCTGACGGTATGAGCTGAAAACAAAACAACTTTGAAATCATGTGAGTCATAATCCCACATTACTAATTGGACTGTCGAGAATACATAAGACCTTAAACAAATGTTACTGGTTCCCATCTGAGCAGTAGGTATACTATACAGGTCTTGACCACCAGAACCATCTCGAGATTTAAATCACTATGCATTAGAGATTTCAAGAGATAGCCCCAGACCACGAGAGTGGTCTGCCGATAAAGTATGTCAATATGGCGTCCAAAGGGACCTCCCATCGCAGACGCAGCAAGCCCTCTGTGGACGTAACCTCTTTTTAGACTCCATCACTTGTGAGTAGTTAAAGATGTTGGCCAATTATGCCTCTTCCTTGGTGAATCAGACATATTCTATTCTCACTAAAAACGTCTACTTAGTTTAGGAACTGCGTGTAGAGCTAGCGGTTTGTACAAGACCAAATTGCAGACTGACGGACCCCTGCACTATAATGGCGGATGTCTGTGGTGCCCAGGTCAAGGTCATAAGACAATGCTAATAACGGGGTCTGTCAGGACATAGATGCCAGTGATTCAAGTGAAAACGTATATTATGACCGCATAAGGAAATCTCATATGGGCATTATGAGAGTATATTGCACATTGTGTAAGTTTAATGAAGCACAAATATTTATACATCGACATGACTATTTTATAATCGAACGTTTTGTACTATTGGCTGAATTATTAAACTAATATATATGAGAATATTATGTTTATGTAAAAAGTAAAATCATCATATCTATTTAATATTTACCGATTTCGTAAGCCATTAGCATGAACGTATTTGGACTTTCATTTTATGAGACACAGGGAGAGTATATCATGACTTTAAATTATTGTCATGTATTTCCAAGCAATAAACAATTATATTGCATGGCGTAATGCTATCAAAAGAATATTACCAATTCCCCTCAGGAATTGAATTTAAGGTCTATAATCCACAATCAGTTTGAAGCATCGGGAGAGAACTTCGTGTGGTCTCGTATATTTACGTAACTGCCTTCGGCTCTGCATGCTCTGGGGGATTCCAGGATGAGAGTGAGGCTATGACGTCAGTGGGGGGTATTTCTCATACAGCACACATGGTGTCCAGCTGCAATAACTGAGTCGAACCCGTTTTAACGGTAGTTAAAACGGGTTCAATTTAAATAATAAAAGTTTAAGACTAGCTGGTTAAGTTTACTTTTTCTGTGCTAAATTAACAAATAACATGACTTTGAACACATTTAAGCCAAAAAATCATAAGTCTGTCCCAGTGTTTCATTGTGGATTATAGACCTTAAACGTCTCACAAGAAGAACTAACTTTATCATAACTAAACTTTTAGTTTCACATAAAAAAGAGGACAAATTTTACATAGTATAATATAACACACAGATGAGACCATTACAATAAAAACACTGTGTGAGCACGAGTTACATCGCCAATGGCATGACGACGATAAGGACGAGTGCGTGAGAGCACCAACTTGTGACTTCACAAGGCGCAAAGATCAAGCCAACTGCGTGATGCTCCCAACCTGTGACTTTGTACATCTGAACACAGTGACAAACTTGTCCTTTCTCATATATCTAAGCCACGCATCTTTGTTAGAGATGGATATGCAGTAGCCACAATGACTGTTCAACAAGTTGTTGGTTGCACTGTTTGCTTGTACTCGTTTACAGTATGAGGGCAGGAAATGGGGTGCTGCGTAAGTATTTCCGGTTCCGGTCCACTCTTATAGACCCATCATCTTCTACACATTATGACCCTTAGGGTCTATCTTTCCTTTTGTCGCCTAACATTTGAAGCATATTTCCTGCTATTCCTTTTGAATTAACCTATACTATTGTAGAGTATTATTTTGTAATGCTGCTTGACATTGGTATATTAAACGGACGGGAGTTTTACTTCATAGATTTAAAAACATAAACTAGACACATATATTTCTTGGCATGTTATTATTATCTTTATCAACCATCATCTAGGTATAAAAATAATATCCAACCAATACATTAGTTGAATCCTGCTCTCAACATAACCATGTGACTCTTGGCTCCATGCAGTTGCTGTTCTGCATATACATTTTTCTGTACTTAACGCATTTGACCTTACAGTACAGTAGAGATTGTACTTACCACGCGATCACGACTTTGTATCCCTGTGCACAACACAGACTGTTCCTCGCTTGTGTCACCCGCCTCATGGTGCTTTGTGAGTACGATTAGCAAACATTCATCAGGTGGCATTTTAGTTATATGAAATTTTGAGTGCATATTCAGATTTATAGTGTTCAGCCATTGGTTCAAAGACATATGTCCAATTCTTTTGAAACACGAATTTCCACTATATAAAGTGAATGTTGTAAGATGGCAAATGGTAAATCTTAAGACGGATGGGTACAAAGATGATGACAATATCCTTCAATCAAAACTTTGGCTGAGAATAGACAGTAGCTTTCATGTATTTATTTATATGTTAATAATAATCATGATCAGGAGAATATGTTGTAGGCTGCAGCTATAGTAGGCTAGCTCTAATTCGTGACATTTTTTCAGACCAAATCTTATAGATGTCAGTATTTTACTATTATGTTCTTTATTGAGATACGTGGTGCCTCATGTCTTTTCTCCTTTTTTTGTTTGCACAAATAATATAAAGTTACATGAAGCAGAACTTCCGTGGAATCATGCAAACCTCGCATTTACTGTCCTCAGCTTTATTATGTACTTTGTCTAAAAACATTTGAGAAATGCATACATTTAATAAGGTTGACTTATTAAATTGCATGACTTATAGTAATGCTTTTCTGTTTTCTTTATGAGCTAGACCTGTAAGATTCGAATCTACCTAGTCGATTAAATTTATTTTCTCAAAAGTATCTACAACTCAAAGATCATGCCAGCTTAAAAGTGATACTGATATAATTATGGTTCTATCCACAACAAACACCTGCGTTAGTACCATAATAAACATTCATGATTCATGCAACAGAATCCATCATGGTAGAATGTTTCACCTTTTATGAGTTCACATCTAATAACCACCACGTGAGTTCACAGCGAGAGCAGAGTGAGGCCGTGTCCAGCGGGTGTAAACCCGCGACACATCACAGAGGGGAGGGTCACACAAACACGACTCACGCGTTCAGCTAATGTTTGATCAACTCGGTGCTTTTACACTCGCCTTGTTTCATGGCCATTTTATGGGCGCAGAGTAAATGTATTATATGTGCATGTGGAAAGCGTTGCAAAATGTGCGACGCAAAATGCGCCATATTATCGGTCATTTATATAATGATATATGTTTTACGGCTAATGTTTCTTATTCAGCTCAGGTTAAATCTTGAATGTGGCTGCTCCAGAAAGTTTCTCCAGAGTGGAGTTTTTGCCATTTATTATTAACATTTCATTATGAGTTTTGAGAAACTTTAAATCGAAAAAAGTATATTCTTTTACAGATGCATATCTTTGGTGATTACCATTTACCATTCTGTTTTGACACTTTTAATAATACAATTAAATATAAATAGCAGGTTTAGAATATGAACAAAATAATATAATTACAATATACCTCTTCTCAAACATACACGTATGGTTTCATAATCAAGATGATTCATTCGAAGTTAAAATATACTTGTCGTCATGTTAATATAAGGTGACATGGTAAGTAGAGAGAGAACCCAACATTGAATTTTAAGACTTAAGATACTAGAATTGTTTAGCTCTATCCTTTCCAGTTATTCTATCTGTCAATAATAAGTAATTGCATGAGGCCTAAAGAGATGCAAGTGATTTTAGATCATGTGATTGTAGAAAAGATCAGAGAAAACTTATTATGAACAGCTACATTGACATGTATAAGTTTAAGAGTGTGCAATACTGCAATAACAATATATGTTTGTATCATAAAAACGGAGACATGCGATAGTCATGTAGTCTATATCTAAATCCATATACAAGCTGGCCTAGCTCTCCTCAGAGGAAACCATGCCAACAGTTACGATACCAATTACAACGTAAACGTAAACACACATATCTAATAGCTCATTTGTAGCATAACATGAGGTGTTCGGTGTAGGTAAAAGCAATACATGCTCAAAGGAAAACCTATGTGCTCTTGGAGGTGGCGCCAAATGACACAATTAAGTCTACGGAGATAGAATTATTGGTTATCATGCGGTTTATTACGTTTTGTGTCATATGGACATCTAGATCTCCTCACTATGTAAACAATTATTGTAATTGCCATAGTTCAGAACAAATTGGCCAATCAAATGCCATTATTCACTTCTGAGTTGGGAAATATAACTGTAATTTCCGTGTATAATTATGGTGATATGTAATATATCTGAGGAAGATGAATTTATCCATATATTGTATTTGTATAATCTTAATTCAGGGGTATACCTTGAATGACAATATTAGTATATTGTTCTTAACTTATATGATAGGCGAATACTCTATCAGTGGTATCAACTTTCACTCATTTTCTTTCAGCGAACCAATATATTTCTTGCTAAAAATGGCCACCAGAAGTTTTATTTCAGCCCTAGATATCGTAGAAATTTTGAATGGAATAAGCATGATAAAGTTACCTATTTTGAATGACAAGATAAAAGAATTAATACCTTCAAGAAACATCAGAAAATTGTATATGGAACATTGCGTGATTTTAATGTTATCCCTTTTTGAGCGACACAGAAGAAGTCTGTATCGCGCAACACACGTACATCATAATTCCTATAATTACTTAAATGTTACAATATAATGTGTGGTGTCGTCAGTACCTCGACTCATGTGGCATTCTCAACTGACAACTGCGTATCTATATTCAAGCTGAAGACACACGCTCCCAAATGTACAAAGAAAATAACTAGAAGATACATTTTAGTCTAACATTCCTTTTGTAGAGTATGTAAAGAAAGATGTGATGGAAGACTAATATTTCTTTGTTCTTTTCCTCCCACCTTTGTTTCTGGGGCGGATATATGGGGTCAGTGTGCGGATCTGCTCTCAGCTCCCCCCAGCCCCTACCACGCCACCGAGCCGTTCATTCCTACAGGCCAATTATCAGATCAAGTCTGAAGCTTGTAAACCGTGTATATTTCTTGTGGCCCAGTGGCCTTATTGTTCTCTGTCATGCAATCTCCACGTCTCATGCAAACATCCCCGGCAAATGCCACCTAAAGTTTGAATATACTATATTTAAGCGGGAGGCGCTACATTTATCTGTAATAAGCTATTGTTAACGTCGTACAATGTAATGTGTTGATGTGTAAAATGGACTGTTGTGTATTTTCTGCTTATGGACCAAATAATTATGAAGTATTTCTTTTTTTTTGTGCGTGAATAAAGGTGTGTCGCATTCATGTGATTGTAGAATCTTTCCGGAGATTGGTATTGAATTATGTATGACAGAAAGAAAAACTAAAGATTCACACAGTTGATTGGTCAAGGTGATGCCAGGAGAATGTGCAATCCGAAACAAATAACATCCCAACACTTAAGGCCAAAAAGTACTGCCTCAGACATCCCCCCTGCCCCTAGAACAGACCATACAATCAACTCAGACAATACCATGTATCCTGACGCCAACCATCCCCAGGCTCAGACAATACCATGTATCCTGACGCCAACCATCCCCAGACTCAGACAATACCATGTATCCTGACGCCAACCATCCCCAGGCTCAGACAATACCATGTATCCTGACGCCAACCATCCCCAGGCTCAGACAATACCATGTATCCTGACACCAACCATCCCCAAACTCAGACAATACCATGTATCCTGACGCCAACCATCCCCCGGCTCAGACAATACCATGTATCCTGACGCCAACCATCCTCAGGCTCAGACAATACCATGTATCCTGACGCCAACCATCCCCAGGCTCAGACAATACCATGTATCCTGACGCCAACCATCCCCAGACTCAGACAATACCATGTATCCTGACGCCAACCATCCCCAGACTCAGACAATACCATGTATCCTGACACCAACCATCCCCAGACTCAGACAATACCATGTATCCTGACGCCAACCATCCCCAGACTCAGACAATACCATGTATCCTGACGCCAACCATCCCCAGACTCAGACAATACCATGTATCCTGACACCAACCATCCCCAGACTCAGACAATACCATGTATCCTGACGCCAACCATCCCCAGACTCAGACAATACCATGTATCCTGACGCCAACCATCCCCAGACTCAGACAATACCATGAATCCTGACGCCAACCATCCCCAGACTCAGACAATACCATGAATCCTGACGCCAACCATCCCCAGACTCAGACAATACCATGTATCCTGACGCCAACCATCCCCAGACTCAGACAATACCATGAATCCTGACGCCAACCATCCCCAGACTCAGACAATACCATGCAGCCTGACGCCAATTCTTATCCCCAACACAGGCCATAATTTGTATTGTGACGCCCATACCATGTAGCCTGGCGCCAATAATCTCTCATTGCACCTTATTATATGTATCTTGACGCCATCTCTGACGCAATCTCTAATTGCACCCAATACCATGTATCCTGACGCCAATTATCTCTCATTGCACCTCATTGCACCTTATTACATGTATCTCATTGCACCCAATACTAAGTATCCTGACGCCAATTATCTCTCATTGCACCTCATTGCACCTTATTATATGGATCTCATTGCACCCAATACCATGTATCCTGACGCCAATTATCTCTCATTGCACCTCATTGCACCTTATTATATGGATCTCATTGCACCCAATACCATGTATCCTGACGCCAATTATCTCTCATTGCACCTCATTGCACCTTATTACATGTATCTCATTGCACCCAATACCATGTGTCCTGACGCCAGTTATCCTGACGCCCAATGCCAACCATCTCCCCGCAGAAGAATAACTTAAATAAAACAAAACTCCTCCCGCGAGGCTTGAATATTTTACCAGCCCGCCAAGTCTCATCAGCACCTGTCGTAATTTGCACGCTCTACAAGTTTTATGCGGAAGATTAAGTGTCCCAGTGTGATTTTGAGGGATGTTTAAAGCGTGAAGTCTATGGAATGATACCCCGCGAGGGCCATGATGGGAGTACGGCCCGTCTCCCGGGCGTCTTGACACACCTGTCCCGGGGATGATCAGAATATCACACCAGTACACCCCCTAACATGGGTCAAACATCACTATCAACAACCTCAACATGAACTAAACATGCCCACCTGTCAGGACCGATATGAGCAAACAGAACAAACTATGCACTCTATGAATATATATGATGTGCGGTACGACCAGAGGTGTATTGTATGCAAAACCCTTGTGTAATATTAAATAAGGTGGGCGATGGCTAGAAATAGTCATTTATCTTTGACTTAAGTGGTATTGGTATTATGTGAAAAATGTACAGTGTTATGTCCAGTTAGTAAAAACTTATTGGAATTAGGGCGACTAACACACACACACACACACACACACACACACACACACACACACACACACACCTATATATATATATATATATATATATATATATATATAAATATATATATATATATATATATATATATATATATATATATATATATATATATATATATATATATATATATATATATATATATATATATATATATATATATATATATATATATATATATATATATATATATATATATATATATATATATATATATATATATATATCCCACAAATATGGAACTTTATATTTCCCACCAATATGGCATTTTATATTTCCTACAAATATGGCATTTATATATCTCTCAAATATAGCATGCTGTACATGTATATCCCAAAAATTAAACATGCATATATCACACAAATGTGGCTAGTTTTAGAGCTATATGATGCCTATTTGATGGAGGACACATCTCATAACAAACACAGATCATAACCAGCAATATCCTGGGGTGAAGGAAGCTTAGACCCGTGATAAACATGTCGTGATTATTGAAAAAAATAACATTAAATAGTTGTAAAAAAGGGAAGACAATTAGCGGTTTCCTTAAAATAAGGAGAAGTGACTTGGGGGAAAAGACGGTTCAGGTTGGGAATAAGCGCTGTAATCTTGATTAATATATATCCTAATATCATTTCGTTGCGGCCAAGGCCATCTCAAGAAACCTCTTGCAATTCCCCCAATTCACATAAAGTTTTAAAGGCGGCAACGCCTCAGTCATTCTATTGTATAATTTATGCTGATGCATATTGTTGCTTCTTAAATAAAGTAGATCTATTAATTAATATTAATATTTAATGAAAAGCTAGCCTCCTATCAGAATACCGAGTGAGACATGAAAGTAATCGGGTGGTAGGGTCCACTCCCATGAGCCCTTGCGAGAAGACCCAATCAAATCTGTGCTCTGATTGGCAATTACACTTTATTCATGTGAATGATGGCACCAGGCGATTGTCACTGCACAAAAGTGTCTGATGACCGTAAACTGGGATAAAAGTATCATGGATGCAGGGGGATAGAGGTAACAGGCAAGTTTGTGGGGAGATGGACAAGGTCCCTGGTGGCTAATGCATAGTTTTTATAGACGCCATCAAGATCAGCGTGACATTCAGCTGCAGCCACCTCTTGTGGGCCTGAACACAATAGCGACCAGCTGCAGACAGATTTCTCAGATTTAAAAACTAATTTTTTTGTGATAGAATCTCAAGTAGACTTTTTATCTAAAAAAAAGCATGCATGGGTTTGCGTTATGATATAAAAATATGTTATTGACCATTGCTATCTGCACATGTGAGATGCTGCCTGTGTAAAATATCTCAGTCTGATATGTGACTGATATGTGATTTTATCACAACTGTCCGGTATAATGAGATCTCAGTAATTGGATGTGATAGCCATTCAGCATGAATATAAAAATAGGAATAAAACAAGAAAATTCCCCCTTCCTTCAGAGTGCATCTATATACTCGTGACTCTCAGGCATTGTGTACTGCTTGGAGTGTTCCGATACAACCTGAATCCTTCCATGTAATGTCCAAACAAAATGCATTTAAATATTTCTTTAATCATATTTCTTCGATCATCTTTATAAAGTTTTCAAGGCTTAAATCTCCTCATGGTTTGTTTCGTCTCTGACACTTCTTGTGGGTGAGGAAATAGGTAAAAGCGAGTCAAAATAAATATATTTTACTCAACCCTCTGACCTTGTTTAAAAAAAAGCATAAACATAAATCTTCGATGGGGCATTTCATGAAATTGTCGAAACTAATCTTGTTCTATTTATTCATGGCTATTTCTTTGATCATGACACGCATGGAGCCCTTTTAACATGTTTGATTTAACAGATTTAGTGGTACGAAGTTAACCATTGTCAGATATACAAAAGACTTGAGCAATTATTTATCATGATTGAGATGACGGCCTGTTTTTTTCTTCCTGCTGTCATCGCCACGTTTGTGGAGATATTTCTTTAAAAAAGCGCCGTGTTTTACATGCAACCATCTCTTTATACTATCTCTTCTTTGCATAAGTCTCACGTCTTATTTGAAACTACTTTATCACATAGCCCAAGCTTCTCCATGTCCCTTTTCCTATTCTTTATTTCAGTTCATATTTCCCAAGCGAGTTCGGTACATCATTACTAGGTGCCTTCATTTCACATCTCTCACTCATCTTCATCATCAATCCCATAACCTTTACTAGTCATCTTAATACATAGCATGCCACTATGACATTAAATCCCCGGGACTTGTTGGAAATCTGGGGGGGTCAATGGAAACCCGGGGGATCTTCTTGCTCATGTCTGTATCTTTTAGTTTGAGAGAAACACTAAAAGGAAATGTAAATTAAATTACATGTCAAAGTATCTTAAGTAACATCAAATATGCAATGGGTTGAGAGATCAATCTATCATTATATTGTCTCAAATATAATCAACAGAAAAAAGAGTGAGATTATTACCGCAACTCTTTGATTATATGCCTCTGAAAAAAATTGATTAAAAAATGATTACTTTTGATATTAGTCATTTCTATAAATTAGGAGTTTTAAAAATATTTAGGCTATTTATTGGAAAAGCACTCTTACTCTTCACCCTTTAGTCATCTCCAACCTTTCTGCAACCTTTCTGCAACCTTTCATCTCTTGTACTATTCTGAAGGCGATAATTCTAGACACCATTTCTAAACTAATGAGGTACCCCGGCTTCCCTCAGCGACACACATCCACCACTCTGTGGCCAGATTTATGCTTTAAAGGTGGATCTCATTAAACAAGTTGGTGCGTGATGTAGAGTCAATCAGTTCATTGGCAGTGAAGCCAACAATATGACACTCATATAAGCTGTACATACTTCTGGACTATGCCAGGTTTTGCTCTGAATCCTTGTTCGTTTAATTGGAACAACAACTGCATGTCTTGCGATCTTAGTTGTTCAGGTAAATACACACGGCACACATTAATATTTCAAACAGGTTTTGACGCTTAATGTAGCCTTAACAAACGTTTCATAAACATGATAGCGTGATCTCTATCTTCTATTTATCAGAATGACATTTATATCATTGTTTTGGATCTTGGAATAAGGAATGAGTTCACACACCATATCCCTCCGGTACCTCATGAGAACCCTTGCAGAACCCCCTGAAGCATACCCCCTCAATGCAGATACATCCGGGAGAGCCTTTCACACATATTTCATAACTTTTGGAAATATCATGAAATATATGTATTTTTTCACTTTCTATGTGTCGGCCCTTTTGAAAAAAAAATTCTGCAGTAAATGCAGCAATTTTTTTCTAGAAAAGGAAATTCACCATAGGTTTTTACATATATAAGGTCTGATTCTTACAGGTTATTCGTGCTGTCATGACTTCGCCACCAGGGAACCAATTGTAATCATTTCTTGTTGATTAGCATGCAAGCGATCTCAAATAGAAAGAACAAATCATCATTACCTAATGCACGGAACCAATCAGCATACCCCAATACATAGAAAGGATAAGCATTATCCAAAGTTTTAAACCAATCTCTAAAATAATGAACTAATCAGCGTTCCCAAATACATAAATAAATAAGCATATTCCAAAATATAAAGCCAGCCTCGCATTCTATGATACATTGAACGAATCCGTATTCCCAAATACATTCTTAAATTCTTAAATACATGGAACAAATCAGCGTTTCCTACTGAATGAATGGAACCAATCAGCATTCCCCAATACACGGAACCAATCAGCATTCCCCAAAATATGGAACCAATCAGCATTCCCCCAATAGATGGAACCAATCAGCATTCCCCAATACACGGAACCAATCAGCATTCCCCTATACACGGAACCAATCAGCATTCCCCAATACATGGAACCAATCAGCAATCCCCAATACACGGAACCAATCAGCCTTATCCTAAACAATGAGCCCGGAAATCACCAATCACCAACACAAAAACCAATCACAATTCCTCAATGAATAGAACCAATCCCAATTCCCCAACTGTGATTACATATTTGATTAAATACACATGTGTCCCAATGTATTTAAATGTTTTACAAAGAATTCCATA
The DNA here is from genome assembly GCA_949316495.1 of Amphiduros pacificus. NCBI lineage: Eukaryota > Metazoa > Annelida > Polychaeta > Phyllodocida > Hesionidae > Amphiduros > Amphiduros pacificus. The sequence continues at coordinate 17,521,905 of OX439003.1, read as the reverse complement.
TTATTATCCGCTTGTGAATATATGCCTGAGCGTCATAATTTCTTTCCTGGTGAACGGACAGAATAAATGTAGCTGTAATTGATAAAAATGTCATTAACAGGTAATGTTGTTTCCCATCATTGAATGCAACTCAATTTACAATTATTGGGACAAGGAGTAAGATATATGTTTGCTTTACACTTTTGGAAGTAGCACAGTGCTTTCAAGTTTCACAGCATAATTTACCAACATGAAAGTTTCCATTTCCTAATCATCTAAAACACATTGGTGGCGTCTCAAACAACTTCTTGACGACTAATGGTTTACAAAAGTCGTCTGCTCGCCATTCATATCACGCGCGCCCTCTGGTGGGCGCGACTCTAAGCGGGAAACAATGCCTTGCTGGGGTGGTAATTTCACCCCTGAGTGCTGGGAGCAATTGCAGCGTCCATATGGAGGGATGGGGCTTTACACGCCTAATAGATGGGGCGGCTACAGTAGAGATATGCTGATGGAGATATGGAAGGCAGGTGACTGCACTGGGGCCCTGCTATATTGTAATGACACCACCAACACTTACTCATTACAGTTCTGAGACCCGCCTCATCACCAGCCTTGGCCTCTAAATACATTGTAGCCTTCCATTCTACACCATACTCACTCACATAAATCTTGCTAATATTTCCCAGTTAAATATGAGAGGCCCAGGACAATTTTCCACAGTCTCCCAAAGATGGTTCAGAATCTCCTAACATTTTCACCAGACTGAGACACAGACCTGTTTTAATTTCCAATCGCTTTCAAAAGAATTTCCGGAAAAATGCAATACGTGACATGCATAAATTGCTATCTTTGAGATAATTGAGATATGCCACATTTACAAATTGAAAGTTTCTACAGAATATAAAGAGAATTGCGATCAAAGTTTCTGAGAAAAAGTGATTATTTGCAGTCTTTTGACCTATTTAACGTGTATAGGCTATAATTAACGTCCCATGGCAATGGAGATTCTGAGAGTTCTCTTAGGCAAAACTAATTTTAAAGTAAAATAATTTTGCGATTTTACAGCTGTATAACGAGAATATCTGCTTGATTTGGAATGGAACTATACAAGTATAAATATTTCTTTCAATGAGATAGTCCCCAAAAAACGACTTCCAGGGCAATAATATTAACATTGTAAGAAGGTTATTTTCTTGCAAATCCACATCCTTTTGTCAATAATATTAAGATGTCCTGAGGGATTTTCCCTCTTATTATCAATCTCATATTATCCGTATTGCTTGATTAATAATATTTTCCGGGTCAATAACGATATTTAAGTCAGCAACATTGTTTATTATTGCCTGTGATATCATTTACATGAATTAATGGATATATATTTCAAACGTGTTATTTTTCAAAATATACATTTTCCCATCAATTAATATATTTAATTATGTGAAATTAAAAAATAACACAACTCAAAAATGAAAGGAAAGTATGGACACAAGTCCTTGGTTTAAAATGACTGACATGCTCTTATTCATAATCATGAGATCAATGATAATCTTAAATCTTCCTGGTGAAAGGCATCATTTGGATGTTTACCAGCATAGAAATAACGCTTAGACTGTCCGTTATCCTAACACCCAGTATCTTCAAAATTACTTTATTGTTTTGAAGATCCATGTTTGCCAAGTAACACGTGTTTCAGTCAAACCCGTTGATGACGGCAGTGAAGCCTTTGATGCAGACAACAAAGAGAGAGATTTTCTTGCCACTTTCAATCAGTGAAGACAGACAAAGCACTAAAGTTGAGAGAAACTATGCATCTTTCTTATGTCAAATTAATTGATTGAAAATATCTCATAAGCTATTTTTTCGTTGGTGGGAATTCCGAAGTTTATATTACATCTGAAATGTTGTGTATCTTTAGGATTACGTCCCCCTTTAAAAAATTGCTTTTATTATAATTCAGAAAAATGATTATATGATTTAAACAATTAAAACGAGGATGTTAGAGAAACCCTCGTACACTTCACCTCTGAAATTCTATTCTAATAATACGTATCGCCATCTGGTTCAAATTGTGCTGTTTGAAAAGTTCCCATCCAGACATGATATTAAAATCCTGATATCAGTGTTCAACAACTTATACTTAAAATTTAAAGAAAAGTCTGTTAATTCAAAATATAGTTGATACAGGTTCTAATAGCTGAGTGCTTCTTATCCAGGCAATGCTGGGACAATTCTGTTTGGAGTCGTGTCATGAGTTTGTAAAAGAAGGATGATCATAATTTTAATGGCATCACAATGAAAATGATAAGGTCATGACAAGGTCACCAAAGCGTCATTCAGGTCATTGGCATATTCAGAACACTCATTAGCTCCAAAGTTTTCTTATTCAGAACATTTCTTGAAATGTTGGCTATATTTTCATTTGATGTGGTGCTATTTAGTGTTGTGTGAAGATTGTATTCACAATATGATGAACTGTTACCAAAGTAACAAAAAAGGATATTGAAAATATGATGTAAGTCAATTTAACTGAAATCTATGAAATAGAGTCACACTCTAAGATTGATTTCATTGATCAGATCTCATTAAGCACTCCCATGTTAAACCATTTTATTTTCATATATTTCATTTATTATATGGTGAGATGTTTCGGCCATATGTATGTGAAGTCTGCAAATTTGAACTTTGGCTTTAGTGTCATTAGTAAAATTGGCGTGGGTAGTTGCAATATTAACATTTATAAGCAGTTGTTTATTTTCACGCACCACATGCGTGTAAGATGATGGGCGGGTTTTAAGAAGTGAATTCACAGTGTCTGACGTCCATATCTCAATGGGCAACTTTGGTTTCTGGAATGCTTCTTTTCTTTCTTGAAAAAATCCTAAAAATGAACCTTATTCAAAGAAATTAATATCAAACCTTTTTATATTTAAGTGTTATATACTCCTATATGAATTCATTTTAAATGTAAATTTAATTTTAAAAAATTGTGTGATTTATGGTGTAAAGATCATTGTCTGGGTTTCATAAGAAATTCATCACCATTGTGAGAATAATAGCGAACATCATCTTCTCACTTCTCCAGTTTACTTCATATAGCAATTCAGATATGAGAGATGTCGCAGTTATTTTGTGCCATGTTGATTTCACATTATAGACAATAGTAAGCTTTGTCTTGCTTATCTATACCAAAGATCACGCAAGTCCTATTGACAATTTCTGATAAACAATGGATAAACACACAAAGGTCTTATCCTCAAATGAAGTTAAACGATTCATGTCAGTATCTGTTAAACCAGCCTGTTACACTTTATTATTTTCTGCGTTTGGATGAAGCCAAAGTTCTGCATCTCTCTGCCTCTGGATGCCATTATTACATAAATATTTAGACAGATGCTTAATGCAGCACTTATATCCATCACACATTTGACCTTTGAAATAATCCTCAAATCTAGGAATCATTATAGTAATGAGTGAGAGATATGAGCAATCAATGTGGCACGTGGGAGTATACATATCAGGTAGTGAGTGAGTAAGCACCTCTAAGAGCTCAGCTGTCCACTCTCAAACTAATCAACTACATCGCATCATTAATGCTTACGGTGGTCATCTCTAACCCTCTCCTCCACCCATAAACACGTATACACCTACACGTATACATAAGCTGTGTATCTGTCAGTAAATGATGAATTAACCTCTGCTTCCTGACATTATAATATACGAGAAAACATACAGTACACATTTTATCTTAAATCATTCCAAACAAAGGCTGGAAATTTACAAGTCTCAAACTGAGGCTATATTTAGATTAACAGAAGGTGGCACATGATGTTGCATGTGGGAAACAATTCACCCTTCGACATTGTATGTTATTAAAAGAATTGAAAATAATGTAAGCTTCTTGGAAAATAGATAGTTTTACTCTTCTGAGAATGCTATGTTCTACCTGTAAAAGCTTAGAAATCCAGTAAGTTTGACGGACAGACAGAATGACAGAAAATCTCACTACATAACCTAAACTGTCAACGTCAATTCGGTTTAAAGAAAAGGTTATGTCAACCTCAGAACAACAAAAGTATATTTTGGGTAAATATGTTCCGTCAGTAGCGTCATCATACACTTATGTATGTATGTATGTACTCTCTCTCTCCAGTAACACTGCTTAGAAACGTGACACGGCTCACCCAAGATGCGCCCGGTTATAAATCTCTCTAATAAATAAAAGTCAGCAATTAGATTCTGATTAGCACAACCTTTAGGCAAGTAGATTATTTGTCATAAAATCAGACCTTCAAAGACCTTTTGCGTTCCTCTGCTGTATCTTTGGTGCACATGCGCCCAAAGACCACCTGCATGTGTTTATCTTTATTATCTTGTACGTTGTACGAGGCAAAAAATATTTTAATCAAGTTCTTCATTTCCGTCTTGAATAATATTGATAGAGCTATATGTGCTGTCAAAAGCAAAACGAACCTTGTTTATATGTGTTATCAAAAAGGTCTGAATAATAACGACCACTGTTTGTAAGGGAACGTCCTCTTCATTTTATTGCACTTTGTTTAACATTTTCTTTGGGCATTTCCCGTACATATGCCTGCCTACATGGGGTATCTACTCAGCTACAAGAAAACGGCGAAGCAGAAATGTCAGCAAACTGATAGAAATGTGAAATCTATAGGCAGGACTTCATCTGTTATGTGTTGGTGTTATTGAATATCTCCAATGCATTCACCAAGTCATAATGGCTTGCCATTTCTCTATGGGTATAGCAAACATGTGTAGGAAAGATGCCCCGTGAATGGAAAACACATACACATGTGCTGTGGTGGTATATACAAAGCATGTCCTACCTGCCTTTCACAACTGACACAGACCACATATAGTGGGTACAGTAGGTGCTCTCTATATGTTGTGTTGCAGATGGTGGAAGGATTTGATGAAATTTATTCACAGTATATTAAGTCCATGTCTCAACATGTTTACCTTGGTTTTTAATGGACCTCTCTTGTTGTAAGATGAGAATCTAATATTCACATGTTCACATAAATCTTATATTCATATATTCAGACATATTCATATTAGATAATTAAAACAAAACTAGATTCGTATTAATGAAAATGAATATAAATCATATATGCAAAACACATACATAAATGGGAGAGAAAATATCATGGAAAAAAGGTCGATATGTTTCGCTTAAAAAGGGGTAATACATATACTTCATATATGTCAAGTTATTGATGTTCAAGAGAAAAATGTAAATAAAGTTCAACAGTGTAATGTGATAAATCAAATAACAAAACAATCTAATCCTTTCTCTGAGTATTTGATCTAAAACGAAGTCGTCCAATAATTAGATGATTAAATTATAAAAAGTCAGCCCCTAAAATACAAATGGTTTCTTGGCGAGAGTTGTCCACTTTGATGAGGACCAACAGAGGGCGCAGTGTGTGCCACAACTGGCGGAACTGGTGGAGTGCCAAGTGTGGTATTGTTTGAAGTTGGAATGGCACCAGAGGCCGTGCCTTGCTACTGCGTGTGTTATCACTATCTGAATCATTGATATTACCATTATCACTGTATCCAATACTACCCTCTCTCAAACACCTCTCTACTTTACCTTAAATTATGATTAACCAATAAAAACTTTACTCTCAATCGGTTTTTTTCTACGAATGTTGCATCAATCTGTACCCGGAAGTGAAATTACATTTTTGAATGATTTTTCGATCGTGCCTTTCGATTAGCCTCATGGTTGCAGTCTGTCCTGATTGCCAAGTAACCTAGCCAAACTAAGAGAAAACAGAATGCCTCATGTCAGCCATGAAATGGGTACAATAACAAGCCTGTCATTACAAATGCATGAATACGACTAATCCGGGATGCGATACTTGATTTCAAGACATGACACACTATCCCAAATTTGTTTTCTCCTCCTTCCGCAACATTTCCGTGATGCGCAAGCTTCTCTCTCGTTTAAATCACGTTCATTTACATGTGATTTGCAACAAATTAAATCTTCTGTGAAGTTTTTATGCACAGCTGTATCTAAAGCCAAAAGACAACGCTTTACTAATATTATATATGGTGTCTTTTCATTGCATTTATGTAGGGGACCGGCAACCTCCTAATGGTAAAGTGTGAGGTAATGAAACCATTGTTTTGCCCCAGTCAACCTCCCATCAGGTTAGGCCATAAAGAATGTTTTTTTGTTTTTAACATATCTAAATCTACGTCTCATTCCAAAGCCATTTATAACCTATAAAAAACATATTTTCCCAAATTCTATCAATCACCCATATAAGGTGTAGAAAATACTGAAATTAAAAACTTTTAGTGACGTATGATAAACGAGCAGTGCTTAATAACCTATTGTTCCTTTTATCTAATTTTGTTTAGACAAAACCATAGTAAAACAAAAACGGGAATCTGTGGCCTAAGGCAGAGAGGTGATTATAATTCTGGCAGCAGTTGCCAGCAAGCATTACCGACAATCAACAAGCTGCCACTAATTCCCGCAATCTTTCCCTTTTCAATAAAGCAATCTTAATAGAGATTTATAACATGATAATTGTCAGATGTGAATCCACCACGAGGCTCCCATAGTGTGTACTGAGGTCCACCTCAATCCATTTAACCTGTGAACTGTGCTTTCCTTCAATCTATTGCCAAGCAAAATAAAATGCCATACTATTTAAACTTTTGAGTAAATGGCACTTAAAACTATCCTATTTCTAATAGATTTTATGATGAAAAAAATAAGAATTTATGTTTTAAAAAGTATAATGAATCTTTATTTCTAAATTATACCAGCCGATATTGAAATCATTGAAATGTATACACTGATGTTATATGAATTTTACTGAAACACAAACTATAAGAGTGACTATCCTCAACATCTGCTGGATACAGATGATATTGTTGAGTACTGTACACGGAATTATGCATTCTCGATGATTTATGAGATACTCTAACGATTCACTCTTATTATCATTATGATGTCTTTGACCATCATTCATATGGCGGCTTTCACGATTTCTCTCATATCCTCTCACGTCAATGACGTAGTTATAACCAGCGATGTTGCTTCTATGTCATTAGGTTGACAAGGTTGACATGGTTATGATTCTCTCCTGTCAGGTGGATATCCTGTCACACTTCTCTCTAGTTGTGGTTCTGACATTTTCTGTATATTTGTGATCATGATATGGTTTCATGTATTTGGAAAATCTTAGGGGAAGCAACCATCGCAACTTCTCTTTATGTGCCAATATCTCCATCCAATTCCCCCAACATGCTACTTTTAAAAAAGATATGATGCCGTGCCGTTAAAAACGGTGTTATTTACACGCTCATATATTAGACCTTTATGGAAACTATAAAAAAATAAATTATTATAAATTAATATAATAACATCATATATATGCATAACATGCATAAAGTTGATATGTTGTATTATGTACATCATTATTTTCCAGGTAGTGCCAATAAAATATTTATTTATTCATTTATTTATTAATGAATTATCATTCTTCCTTAAACTTTGCCTCAATATGTATGTATCAATGTGGATACGTTTTTATTATTGATTTGTGGGAAATTCAAATTTTTGGTCAGAATTAGATTGCCATACTAGTATACACAAAAACTGATGTGTCTCAAGAATAGGATGTCCGATGCCACTGTTGTTCTGTCTTTATTTCGATCTTTCTAGATGACACAGTACAAAAAACTTATTATATTGTCACAATGAATGAGTTATTCAATATTAATCTTGGTGGAAACAGGATTGGACCATGAAGCTTACGGATTATTCAGACGATGTTACATATGGTAGTATAATAATTAACATGATGAGATCTATCTTCATTCACCGATAAATCAGGCACAAGCAAATATACTATGATATAAAAATGTATACACAGTTTAGCAGTAACAAAATCAATATTAAAAAAGCATATTATTTTTAAAATATATTTATTTTATTCTGATGTTCATATAAACTCATTGTATGTTCCCCGAGTATCGCCATGAGCATGGAATAAGATAACCTTTGTTACACAACGAAAAGAGTGGCATAATTTGTGGAGGTGGACAAAATGAGAAAAGGAAGGTGCGATTGTCATCCAGTCGCCTGTCATTTCCTGTTTTCATGTTACCAAGTCTGTAGGACATTTCATGACCTGTCAAACCACGTGATAGCATTCACCGCTGATGATTGGCCAGTGGCTATTTCCGATTGGTGTTATCTTCTATTGATATTTAGGCTTGCAACATTTGAGAAAGAGGAACTGTCAACGTGGAGACAGCGGCTTTACTCGCAGCTTGTGTGGTCGACAAAAAGAGCAGAGCAAAAATATGCAAGTGCTGCTAAACCGGCCAATCAAGTCAGTTATGATGTTGCCATTAACGTCCTCAAAGAAAAAAAACGCAAATCTAAATTGGAATATACACAAAATTATCCATAACACAATTCATATCTAGATGTTTCAGGTCTTTGAGATGAATGCAGTAGGCAGTTAACATTTGCTTTGGAGCATACTTCTTCTCGCCTAGTTGTTAGAGACGATCATGCTAATTGACTAAGATCGATACGGAGCGCTTCGCTATTGCATGCCTTCATAGGATCAGAATCATTTAGTCTACCAGATTTCACAATTTAAGGGGCCATTAAATTGACAGAGAAGCAGAGAAACAGATCTATCTGTATCTATTTTGTTATCTTTTCTGTGACGCAGGTTTCATGCCAGGTCCATATGAAAGGTGCTGTTTAATGCGGTAGAATCTTGTGAGATGGGTCAAATGCTAGATATTGATGTTTTATGCCAGTTTTTTTAACGCAGGCATTGAAGATGTACTGACAATTTATCTTCTAACGTCTTTGATGTTTTGAATGATGCTGTAAAATTGATGTCAGCTTATCAACACTATAGCTATCTTGAAAGTGGCTGAAGCGCTTGTGCCTGTGACTTCAAGGAATCATGCTTTGAATGAGAAAAGCAAAACATCAGCTATTTTAAACTGTATAGAGATAAATGGACTTAGCTCATTTGGCACAAAGAGTAATATGTCAATGAGTGATAAAGTGAATATATGTGAGAAATCAGCAACACAATGAGTGTGTACAGCGTGTGGGCTAGTTCCCGCTGGCAGAGAATTTGGCACCCTTCAGCAGAGGGAACATGCTCCTAGATTGGGCACACCACTTGACATCGCCATTACTGAACAGCACTGTGCACTCATTACAAGCCATCCAAGCTTCTCTGCAAACTCTCCAAACCTCATTACACAGTGATTGGATGAACACTTTCTCGTTTCGTCACTCTATTGCATCCAGTTCCGGGCGCTGTGCAGCCCCCATGGCCTCGGGTCCAGTGGCTTGGCTACCTGACTCTGATGTCTGTTCTGGAATGAACAAACAATCTCAGATATCCACTGCTCTAACCACACGTCAAGGAATTAACATCGTAGCCCAAATGTCCTACAACGATCTTGCCCCGCCATCTTTATTTCATCAAAAAGAAGACATCCGATTTAGTTTCGTATCCAACCAGCCTTGGGGCTGATTATACGCCGTAGAAACGAATGACTGGCCCATGGCCCTGCCTCTACCGCAAGTGAAGTGTGAAAATTGATCAAATTCTCCTCATCAAATGAATGCAAACATATTTGGTTTGATCAAATGGAGATCGCGAAGATAAATGAGCAGGATCTTTGATTGCGTGAGTTCTCACAGAAAAGATAGCAGTTTTTGACTGCATGAACTTGTAAGTAAATTTCAAATAACGTAAAGTAAGGACGACATATCACAAAACAAAGGTCACCTTATTCCATATTTTCATTATGAACCTACGTAAATATGCATAATAACATGATTTGCTTTGTATAAAAGAGCATTGTTTCTATAGTGAATGGAGAGGAAGAGGCGTATGTTTTCTTTACACAAAAGGCCGGTCAAACTCCTTTCATAAAGGTCATGTTCACACAAGAATAGGACAACCCGTTCGACCTAATCAAGCACGCCCTGTCATCACTTCCGTCCGTGTAGAACAACTCTGTGTGTTGCCTGGAGCGTGCATGTCCAATAATTCTAGAATTAAACACACACACACACACACACACACACACACACACACACACACACACTGTCTGTTAATATAGATGATATTAAAAGGTTCTCTGTGAGTAGGCCGCCAGTCCAGATGGTTGCTGGCTTTGAGTTGGTAAGCTTCATTTGTAACATTATGTTAGTTTTTGTATTATTATGCTTGATGGCAAACCATAAATGAATTTGAAATGAAAGGATTGACACACATGGCTGGACAAAGATAAGCAGAATATTGCTCTGATATCTATCTCAGTGACATCAGAAGAAGAAATTAGTTTTGAAGACATGTTCTGATACCTATATTTATAATGTGCCATGAGAAAGCATTTTGAGTTGTGGTTTCCTTCTTGACCTTTAATATTATTTTCACACAATAGACCTTGACTCATATACTCAGGTGTATCTGTGTGTTCCTAGAACAACGTTGTAGCAAGGCTTCTTTGGGTACAAAAGTTGGTCAACACGTGACAACAATTATGTTGGTGACAGAAAATCGTAAAAGGATCAGGGGTAATCAATATGAAAGAAATACTTCAAGCCTATCCTATTTCACAGAAACGTAATCCCAATCTATGCTGAAGTGTGCTGCTTTGATCAATGGCTAATAAAGGGCAGACATCACTTCAAACTTCTTTTTTCATAATGTAAAGAGATGCCTGCTTTGAAAGGTAGTTCAAATAAGTTTCAAATACATACAGTGCCCATAAAAATGACCACAAAGACACGATACATGTATGTTTTTGTTTAAAATTTTACAAGTGCAATGCTTGTAACATTTACAGAGCAATATACTTGTTGTGTGTATTGAATGCTATTCAGAATGGATTTATGGAGTGCATTTTCTTCCATCATATCTAGATATTGATATTGCTTTAACAAGATATCCCCATCACGAATTCTTTGTATTCTGTGTCTATCTGTCATGCAATATCAATACATACACTGTTATGCTATGTTCCATCAGAAATAACACACGGCTAATTGACTTAGAATCAATACAAGGAGATATTTGGGCATTGATGTACACAAGACTTGTTCCACACAAAGCTATTCAAGTATATTGTCAGTTTTATTTACCTTATTGCTTGAGACCACTGGCAGATAGTAGCCTTTGAGTGGGAACCAATTATGGTATGGTGGCTGAGATAACATGGGGTATTCATGTATGACTTTCACTGTTGAGACCTGTAGGAGATCCTGCGATGGCCTGTGTGCACTATTTGTTTTGTATAGACACACAGCCCACCACCTTTCATATTTGTTTTATGCACTCAGTGCATATCCACATCAAAATGTATTGCAAAGAGCAAAAATACTATGATCGCTTTTAACTTTGATATCAGTATGATTCTAACTTATCCCATAAAAACTATTGCCAATAAACTCACTGATTGATATGTAGTACAGAACCATACAAATATAAAAGTCATGTGAAGTAAATGGGTTTCAGTAACAAAATATATATATTGGGGGAAGACAAACCTAAATGCACTATAATGTACTTAAAAGGAAAAGAGATTAATTTTTTTAAATCATATATTTATTGAATATATAAGTTAAATAATATACTTGAGAGCAAGATCGCACATTCATTAAGATACTCCTACTGGAGGTTTAAAATGAAATAGAGCCAGATATTAACCATCAATCCTTTTTTAAGCCCATAATTGTACACCTTGTTGTGATAAGGATATTTAAATATTTAATACAATGTTGTGCACATTCTTTGGAAGGGAATGCCATTCTGACTAATTTACTTGAATTTATTTGTATATATATTGTCAATGTGTTTTATATTGTTTATTTATATTGTTTATATTTTGCAAGCTGTTATACTCTAAAATGGAAGTGACAGGCTAATGTGTAAATTCAATGTGTAAATTCAAAATGTATCCCCGGGTTGAAATATCACTTTTTGAAGCATTGAACAGCCTTGCTCTATACAGCCCTAGTCCCTTATAATACTACGAGGGAATGTGACCAATCATCAAAACATATTTAATAAAAAAGTATTGTCATTATTGCCTGTTAATAAATGAGTCAACACTGAAATTATGATAACCTTCCTATATCAGAATAGATGAATGAATAATACGAACTTTATGTGAAGAAAGGACATAAGCTCCTTAGGTCTTGATAAATGTAGAAAGGGTTCAAGCCCTTACTTTCAATCTGATTACTAATGACACATTGGTCATATTTAGTTTTATTATTCTGTTAATGTGGATGTCATTGCCAATGACTGTAAATATGAAATGAAGTTAAATCAGCACAATTGTTGTTTGAAACTCATACAAGCTTGTACGTTAAAGTTAAATGTAGATATTTTGGGAAATAAATGTATTATAATGAAAATACTTTATTCGTATACCACCAAGACGACATATTCTTGCAGAAGTACTGGCCACTGAGTAAAGACAAATCAATTCTTTAATTGAACAGGGCATACTGATAAATATTGAATTGATTGTAGAATATGAAGGGTGAAACGAAATGTTTGTTTCCTTAACATTTGATTTAAACCTTTGTTTATTAAGAAATGGGTTGACATTGTGCATTCATGTCTGAAAGAAACAATGTTCTGTTTGCTAATTTATATTTGAGTATGTAGATTATGATTTGAATTTCTCTTTATTTAACAATTGTTTAATATTGGTTCGGTTTCCCACACTTATGCTTTTAATCTTTCCGTGGTATTTTTTGTTTGAGTCATTGATTCCTTCAGCGGTGATTTACACTTGAATATATCCATTCCTTATCATGTTTTTATACTTTAATATTTGGTTCCTTTACTTGTGATCTACATTGTGCACCTGCGAATGCATTCGCGCCTCTACCCTACTCGACTTCTTCGTCTCACGTACTGGTTCCATACCAAAGACTTTCCTCTAAATCTTTGGTATTTCCTCTTGAAGGACTTAATAATTGATATATGCATGGATACATGGTCGCTCTAATTTAAACTTGGACATTATGATTGTTTCCGAAATTATTCATATGGTCCCTTCAATTGATTTATACTTAAACATATGGTGCTTTACATATATATATATATATATATATATATATATATATATATATATATATATATATATATATATATATATATATGTATTATACCTTACAAGTGATAAGTATATATATGCGGTGCTTTACATGTGATACGTACTGGATAATCGGATGCGTCCCATCTGTTCTATACTTCATGACATCGTTATAACAGTGGGTGTCTTCAGTGATAATTACACCATGAAATAGGGGAGAAAGATAACCGTTACCTCGTGTGTACCGTACTTTTTAAAATGAGGCTTTTTTCCATCACAACGAACTTAACTGAAGCTGAGGTTACAAAAAGCCGAATGAACCTGACGTATCGCCTGCTGTGGACGGTGCGGTCATTTACTTCATTCCCGCTACATGTCTCAAGTTTCATGGCTTTGTTTCAGTGAACAAAAACGCCTTCATCGAGTATGTATTCAAAAGATATGTGGTAGATTGCAGATACAATCAATTATTTGTGATATTTACTGCTTGAATTACAATTCCTAATACCTAATACCAGCTTAATATACACTCTTAGATATTGACAAATAAATCACTCATTTTATGAATGAAAAACCTTTTTGATAGCCATTTTAGACCATTTTTGAAAATATGATATAATTCCCCCCTTTTAAGAAAAATAACTGTATTTTACCATACACGGGGCCAAAAGTAATCTTTTTATCATTGGCCAGGCTGGCCAATCTCCAAATGACAGCGTTGATAGAAGAATGGCCTTTTGCTGTTCATATGTATGGTGCTCTTACATGATCAATATTGGCTGCAATAAAAAGGGGCCATGTCGACACAAATGAAATATGCTTTGATAAGTAGCTGATTCAATCTAGACCAGTGTGGAGCATTTTGTGGTGGGCTGGTGAACTGCTGTAGGATGTGATGATGCACGTAAAGCCGGGGTCATCACTAGTGGTCTGTCTCCTCTGCAACCCCCCACCCCCCATTGATTGGGTCTCATGGGCCCTCCTATAACATGCCCCACCCTCTCTACCGACAGGGCTTCCCTGGCCCATATCTGTGACAGGGGCAATAAGGCAAAGTGAGACTGCGGACACTCGCTAAGAGAGATGGGTTACTTACCCAAGTGTAACAGAAGGAGAAGTGTGGCTAGGAAGATGCGGCGATCAGAAGCCATGCCGGGCAGTAACCATTGTCTGGGACACCCGCTCTCGATATCTCTTCTCTCCTCCGTGGGTCAATACTTCCAGCCCTTAGTAAGAGTCCAAACCCTCGTGGGGGGTTAACAGTGTTACTTAGTTCTATAAAGTGCTGAGCCACGACGAGTGTTGGAGTGAACAAAGGTGAAGTTTGCGTGTCGTCTCCCACAGTCTAGCCTCAAACAGTAATCACCCCCAGCTGACAGAATGACATCGCTACCACCGCTCAATAAGCATTTGTGTCCAAGTTTTCACATCCTTTGCTTCCTTATACACGCTCTCTGTGTGCCCTCCTGTGCCTCACCCATCAAAGACCGAACTCATGAAAGCCTACGTTACAGGTTGCTTCTTTTCATCGTTTCCTTGTGTGAGATCCCAGCATGGCATTTCTCAAGATTTGTCTTTGGCAAAAAAGCAAAAAAACATTTAATCCTTTTTATACTGGCCTGCTCAATGGATTATGTGGTTTGTGTGAACACATGGCATGTGTGAGTACACAACCCCCAGCACAGGGTACATGGACCAGCCTGATGTTACGCTCTTCTGGCAGCAACACGAAGACGGTGCCATCGAGCCTCCACCTCAATGAGGAAGACACAGCGGAGAGCTGGCACTCTGGCGGCCTGGCCTCTCTCCTCAGCCACTCACACTCTCTGAGCACGGACAATATGAGCGGAAAAGTCAGGGGGATTGGTGTCTATTGCTAAAGCCTCATAAACTGCTTGGTCACAGGTGCTACTATGCATAAACTACGTCCAAACTTGTATACAACTAATTGCCGTCCAATTGCTTGCCACTCCCACCACTGTCACAATTAACAGAGGCAAAGGTAATACAACATAAAAGCAATAGAAGGGCCTCCTGAGAAATATGCACACCAAATAGAGTCTGCAGCATGTCCATGCCAACAAATGGCTGTATAATTACTCGTACAATGTAAAGTCCTTAGGGGGATATTCATGGGTGAAAGCATTGCTACAGCAGGTACATGGAGTAAGCGTGGAAAGCCTATATCACACTTACAAAGCAGACAAGATAAGCATGACCTTTTTTCTGTCTGTATTTGTGAGAAACAGTTCAGCACCAAACTCTCTGCAGTGTAGTGAGAGGACGTTTATCAGTCAATCATCGCACGGAGACTGGCTGCAGCTTGTCTCCCATGTGTATACCCAAACGATCCCATGAAAACCTTTTATCCGTCAATTAGATTGAAGAAAACTGATCAGAGTTTGCGGGGACTGCATGTGTCCAGTGAGCTTAGCATCTCTTGTCAGTTTGCTATGGCTCAGGTCCTGTCTAAAACCTTTCTGTGCTGCTAAGTCCCTGTCCGTAGTGCAAAATGCAGCGAGGCAATCACGTCTGATACACACCATGGACGAGACAGCACTAAGGGAAATACAACATCTCGGTGCCAGGTTGCATGTGGATCCCACTCCATACTCCACACAATGCCACATGGCTTCTCAACAAGAGAACACCCAGCTACTTGGCAGTGAGGGGTTTGCTAGATTATTCCTATACCATTCATCTACTCTCACTTCACACCTGTCCACTTTTTATATTGGGAGAAGGCAAGTAACAACACTGTGCTGAATACACAAACCTGAAGCAATATGAGACTGATTGACTTAAAGCACGATTATAGGTGTACCTACCAACACCATGATAAAGGGTGTGTGAAGCGGCAAGGTTGTACCCCAAACCTGGAACACAATTTGTTATGAATTAATTCTTCACATCACTTACCTTTCTAGAATTAAGCTTTTATAGCATGACCCAATAATTCATATGAACACCGTAATGGCATATTAAGTGCACTGTTAAAACGGTTAGAAGCCGTCCCTTTACAGATGTCTGACTCAGATACAAGCCAATTACTTAGTGTGAGCTGCGAATCAGAGCTGATATAGAAATCACATCATTTCCCCAAAGCAAAGCATTGCTCAACCATCATTCAAATACGAAAAGCCGTATATATATTGGGTCTGATAGGGAAAGAGTATCCAAATAACCTCAATATATCTAGAGCTTTAAAGAACAATTGGTTTGGGAGACTTAATATTGTTTTAATATGTACCGTGGTGTTTATGAACTCAATCCATCTTAAGGTAGAAAGGACTTTTGCCTGGTACAATCGAATGACAAACATTAAATGCAAAAGGCCATTACTTTGGAGGACGAAGATTCATTTATTGTATATTAAGCATATATTGTCTTCTTGTTATAATATAATTGTTTAAGTTTATTGAAATTAACTTTAATATCACAAAATATGTTTTGTCATGATTTTATATTTTCATATCTGGAGCAAATTTTCTTCATTCCTGATTTGATCTCATTGTAGGGTTGTGTGATACAGATAGAGGATATCCAGTCCATCCAAGGGGTACACGAGTGCATGAAATGAATTCAGAACATATGAATAGTGTATTCTAACTAGGTTGTATGAAGATTTCCCTTTTTCATTTCTGTTTTTGTACTTGTTAGCACAATAGATTATGTGAAGTTCTGTAGTAAATCCACACGAAAACCTTTATTGATATTAACAATATTTGTTTAGCCATTTTATAATCAAATGTATTTAAGACTTAATAAAAGGCATTCATTAGAATACATGATTAGTTTGTTTTCTATGTGCTATATACATGTTACAACTTCGACATTATTTTCATGAAAGGCAAACAAAAATCGTTTTTCAAGTTGAAATATCTCCAAAAGATTTCTAGATCATCATTTAATATCTTTTAATACTTCAACCTATCAAAAGCAAAATAGAAAAGGATATCTCATATTAAAGCTTTCATCAAATTACCTGAAACAGTTCCATTTGCTAGTCAACTGCCTTTTCTCATTGTAATCTATTCTTATTGATACACCCTCATGTTATATATAATCTAATAAACCACGAAATTCACGTTTCATTCACAAGTTGACTAAAATTCTTGACTTAATTCTGACTCATCTGGGGTCGTAAATCATAAGAACCTCTTTCAGACTTTAAGGCTCTGAAGACACACACCAAAGTTTCCCAAATGCTTCTTCCACTATTTAACACATGGCACTTTGTTCTCATATTAATTTACTTTCATATATGATTTGCAATCTATGTGTAAAATCTCACATTTTCTCATACCATAACCGCACAATTAGCAGCCAGTCAAATCTGTGACGGGATGGGTCTGAGTGCCACCTGGTGTTAATGTATCAAAAGGTTATTAGGAACGACAGAGGGCATGGCTTGCTGAGTATAACACAATATTTTAACTTTGCATATATTTTATATCGTAGGGATTTTGAAAAGCAAAGATAGTGTCGTAATTGTTTGATCAATGCAATGTCAAATCTCCCTTCTCTCATATGTAACTAAAGGGATGAAAGCTGAAATCACAACCTTGGATGAGATCATTTTAATCCCTGTATAAAGTTGTTAATGTTACTTCCATGACCCGAAAGTGAGGATATTTCTGTTCTGTGGTATCTAATCCTTAGATTTGTTGTTTCTAATCTTACTCTAGCCTTACATTAATTCATATTTCTGAGAGCGCTTGTACAAAAATAAACAAATTCTGTGATTCTGTTGAATTATCGAAATGAACAGTGTCCAACAGAATGAATATTCTATCCTGTCCTCAGTTGGGTGTGACAATGCCTTGTTATTTGCAAATATGATGAGCACTTGATGATGAGCAAATATGAGTGACAGAGGGGACAAAATATGTAAACTTCCTAGGATTATATCCTTCAGATTTTAGGATATACCTAACAATTTTGATTTGAAATAATTGATTGACAGATATGTGGTGCAAGAGTTTTCATTTATATACAGTAAGAAGATTCGGTTAAAGACAAAACCGACAAAATCACTTATCGGAAGCGAATGCCCAAAATGTTGCCAGCCCGGAACGGTTAAATATAGTCTAAGTGGCATGAAACTGACAAGAATTCCGTTTGAAATTGAAAAGCGTAGCAAGCCTTGTGCATGGCCACTGCTAAAATTTCAAAATGGTATATAAAGAAATAGAATTGCATCCGTTATTGTCATTCGGGAACTCCAGAGAGAAGGCAAATTAAGGTGCAAAATCCACCACCATCCCCGCCACTTCTAGTTCAGAAGGTGGCTGATAGCTTCCCATCAGACTCAGATAGACCTGAGTTGTTTACTGAGTCAAGGATTGGGTAAAGTTAGGTTAGATAAATTGAAAAATAGCCTTTAAGATTTGTTGGCATTAATGGTGGTTGCAAGATACAAATTGCCAAATGGAATATACTGAATTAATTTACTTGGGATTAATGTATTAAATGATACTCTTCTTTGCATCAGGCTCACTATAACTTGTGTATTGGAGAGAAGAGAGAACAGGCCTAGTAATTAAGGTGAAATAGGCTCGGATCTAGGACATATAAGTAAAATTGGTGTAACAATCAAAGTATTAAGAATAACAAAGTTAGGTCAAGGTTTGAATGATTGAGATAAAGTGTAAACATTTAAACTAATGATAAGAGCCATATACGTGTTTTGATGTAGTAAGATTAGAGAAGGATTTTGAGGTGTGAATAACAGTTTAGCCTAGAGTTACTCAAAACTCAAATATAGATGTCTTTGGTGGTTCCAGAAATAATTTGTTGTGAGCTTGAAAATGTTTCTTAACAAGTTAGATGTTATGTTTTGAATCAAGGCTGAAATTGCAGAAAATATAAACTCAAAAGTGTTGTATTTTACTGGGTTTAGATGACATAACACAAGTTGTACTTGGGATAGAGCTTTATTAATAAAGCGAGATGCCACAATACGCATCATTACAAACACCATGCACACACATTGATAACACATGAACAACTCACATCTATCGAAAAATTACACACCTTAAAACTAACATTATAATAACCAGTGTGGTGGTAGAGTGTGAAAACTGATAACATGAAACTGATGCATATCTGCTGAGTCGAGTCATCACAAACATTTATATAATATGAAGGCAGTAATAATAATTATGGCTATAACATGGCTATATATGACTAATAATCCCCCATAATCGAATCCCTAACTTGCTGGACGAGAAGGGGGGAAGGTGTAAATAAAATAACTGAGACTGGCGGGCTTTGCACTGCCCTCCTATAAGTACCCACTGTGCTGTGGGTACCAGCATAATTGTCCTGGCTACCCCATACAGAGAATGCCTAACTCTGTGCTACAGTGACACTTGCTGATTATTTATCTAACGGGCCTTAAACCTGAGCTCTAAGCCATCCTTAAACTTTTAGATACCTTTGTTTGTATACTTGTTTGTTTGTATTCTGACATTATATAAATGTTTAAATTAGATTCTCTTTGAGGCTGCTTTCACAGATCAAACCTTTTCATATCACTTGGTTTTCAGATAGTTTATATGTAATACAATGTCATTGGGCATACAATCACATACTATTGTACATTTTATTCTGAACAATTGCACTGTTGCAAAATTGTATTGGAGGTCTAATTGTGCAGATATTGTGGTACATGATTCCCATTGCCTTTGTTACTTACATATATGTTCATACGTACTTTGTAATCAAATCTTATTACCCATCATATTACCCCACCATGCCATTTAAAAGGTGATGAGTCTTCTGCTAAAATCTCGATTATAACATTGAACACTTTGTAAACAAAATTTGATTAACTGACCAGTGATCTGCTGACATTTGGGCACCTTCAGGTTGGGAAATTGGAATGATTTGGCTTTTTGTCCATTGTCCATTGTTTTTTGTCTTTTGGTACAGGCCTAACAGAGGTCACATGCTTGGAATCATGTACTCCAACAAATCAGAATAATACTGGCAATAATGCATTTATTGCCAGTATTTTAGACACTAATAACTGTCCCAAATTGGGGTCCTCCAATAATCAGCGACTTTAGTCACCCGCTGCACAAACCCATTTAAACGAGAGGTCCGTGATTGTCTTATTTTGATTGGGCAATTATTGTCTAATGTATTTTTGTTGATTTCAGAGAGATCACGGACACAGTTTCATGACCACATGCCATTTATGGTATGTGGTCATGAAACTAAATCTCAGTAAAATTGTCATGATACCAAATCTCAGTAAATTGTGGCCTACGTGATTTTCAGAAAGCTTTTTGATAATAATCTTTACAGAAACAGAACTGAGATACCAATATTTGAATGAATGTGAAACTATTATTTCTGTTAACAAAGCCCCAGGAATATAGTTACGTTGGGTAATATTGATATTAAATGAATTGCCCCAAAATAGACAATAATTACAGTACATACAAAATTAATACGGGGTCGAAATTTGTTTTAACTATTTATTGTCACCTGTGATTACAATGAGAAAACGCTAGATAAACACATTTGACGACTTATAAAACAAATATCTACTTTTTCAAAGTAGTAACAAAGGTATGACGTCTGATACACACCATGGGGAGGCAGCACTTAGGGAACTACAACATCTCGGTGCCAGGTTGCATCAGGTCTGATACACACCATGGGGAGGCAGCACTTAGGGAACTACAACATCTCGGTGCCAGGTTGCATCAGGTCTGATACACACCATGGGGAGGCAGCACTAAGGGAACTACAACATCTCGGTGCCAGGTTGCATCAGGTCTGATACACACCATGGGGAGGCAGCACTTAGGGAACTACAACATCTCGGTGCCAGGTTGCATCAGGTCTGATACACACCATGGGGAGGCAGCACTTAGGGAACTACAACATCTCGGTGCCAGGTTGCATGTGGATTTCACTCTTTACTCTATATGGGTAGTCAGGGCAGGCATTAGCTGATAGCTGTGAGGCCCATTTTGGGGCTCTCAAACAAAGTTTTGTTAGTCCTTTTTTTCTCCAATTAATTACAAGAGGTAGATGTGGTTGTCCGTTGCTAAAATATTTTACGCTCAATTGGAGTGAACATTGCATGGGCGTCAGATATATTTGTTGAGCTACGCTATGAGTGCATGTTTAGACTTACAATAATCATTGGGATCCTCCCACTCATCCTGCCATTGCACTTTATGTGGCAGGCACTGGGCCTTCTTTCTCCTGCGGAGGAATCTCTTGGTCTCCATGACCTTCTCTGTCTCCTCATCCTGTACGATATAGATACGGACGTAAGAGTAGACTAGCATGACAATGATGCATGGTACCAACACCAGCAACATGCTGTCAAACATCACACACAGATTAATCCTCCTCTGCCACTCCTCCTCTGCCACTCCTCATCTACCAATCCTCTTCTGTCAATCTCCCTCTGCCAATCCTCCTCTGCCAATCCTCCTCTGCCAATCCTCCTCTACCAATCCTCCTCTACCAATCCTCCTCTACCACTTTTCCTCTGCCAATCCTCCTCTACCACTCCTCCTCTGTCATCCCTCCTCTACCACTCCTCCTCTGTCAATCCTCCTCTGCCACTCCTCCTCTACCACTTTTCCTCTGCCAATCCTCCTCTACCACTCCTCCTCTGTCATCCCTCCTCTACCACTCCTCCTCTGTCAATCCTCCTCTGTCAATCCTCCTCTACTACTCCTCCTCTGTCAATCCTCCTCTACTACTCCTCCTCTGTCAATCCTCTTCTGTCGATCCTCGTCTACTAATCCTCCTCCACTAGTCCTCCTCCAACAATTCTATTCCAACAATCCTCAACAGCTGTCCTCAACCAATCCTCAACAACTGTCCTCAACCAATCCTCAACAACTGTCCTCAACCAATCCTCAACAACTGTCCTCAACCAATCCTCAACAACTGTCCTCAACCAATCCTCAACAACTGTCCTCGATCCTCCTTCCTCCATCAATCCTCTAACCGCTGTCCTCAACCAATCCTCTTCTCTCCAATTTTGCACTACCAATCCTCCTTCAACAATCCTTCTCCACTGCAGGCAGTCATTTTCTTCTGTGATCTCCTGCGACCCTCCTCAAACAAAATTTCCTTTTTAACAGTCGTTCTTCTTTATTGTTTTATTTTCCTTTTCATTTTATTTAGGCTTCCTGTTCCATGTTTCTACATCTTATTCTTCTGATCACTTTCTGTTTCTTTTTTTCCTTATTCGCTAATAATTTTTGTTCCGTTTTGTTCTTTGGACCTTTGTTATCTAATCCTCTGAACAGTGTTTCTTACCAATTTTCACAGTTCTGGTCAGAATATAGATATGTATTTGAATATAATATATTATTTGTGTGTGTGTATATAAAATGTTTATGTATGTATATATATACATATACAAATGTTTATATATATAAATATATTAATACAAATGCTTTCTTCAAATTTGTAATTCTATATTCAGAACGCGATAATCTCTTCAAAGAGATAAAATATTCATCTTTAAAAACTGAAAACCAAATATTTAGCATATCCTATTCTATGGCAAATGATCAGTGTGTTGGTGCCGTCTCGATGTTTTACAAGTAATTAATTTGCCATGTCCTTGCTTATTACAGGAAAATATAATTAGCACGATGTGGATTGATTAGCACTACGCATAGACTAGCCACATGCCTCACCAACCCAAGTTGTTGCCGAGTTATTGTAATTTTAAATATATTTAAAATGACAGTATAAAAAGAGCATCTTAAATATCATTTTAGTGTTAATGACAGATAGAAAATAGGCACGACCTCAAATATTTTAATGTCAAAAGAGTTATATTTTCCACTTTTAATAGTACATTTCTAAAAAAAACAAATCCTTTAGTATTAATGATGCTTGGGACTTAAAAGATTATAGTTCCAGGGAAATAATACTTAAGATTGATCATTCCCAAGGATTAGCATTTAGTCAAATAAAGAACTCTCTCCGTTGAAGAAAAAGTCTTTTCAGTATCCACCTTGAATGAGCATACGCTGTGTCCTGTCCATGTAGTTTCTAGGACCCGTGAGAGACAGAGTGCTTCCGGCAAGATCAGGACAGAAATCATTGTTGACTATGCCGACCCTTCTCTGTCTGGAAGTGGAGGACGGGATATGAGCTGAATAAGACGGGCCCGACAGCTCCACCATAGACCGCCGCTCGGGTCTGGGAGATTTGTTCATGGTGGAAGCGGAGATCTCAAAAGCTGACCTGGGATTGGATAATCTTATGCCCCATCCAGGCGGGGACTTCTTGCTGCCTGTGGAATCAACTGGCTCAGAAAACACGATGCCTGGAACTGCTGTTGGTTTTCTCCTTCTATTGCCCTTTGTGAGTTGTGTCATCTGCTGAATCTTGTAGCTTATGACCGCGGCGGCACCGATCAGGATTGTTATAAGAATGATTACGGCGCTTACCATCCCAGGCTCCATAGTAAATATATATGTACATTAGAATTTTAGATTTCCTCAACTTTAAACCAGAATTTAACTCTGCAATCTAACTTGACCACCCCGCTCCAAATATTATCATTTTCTGATATGTCATCCAGGAAATAATTCCTCGAAAGTGCATGACATTGTTTTAATTAATCTTGTTTCAAACAATAAAGAAGAGGAAATTCAAAGAACCTATCAGCGTGATTTGCTTACCAGCCCACATTTTCAATATGAATATACATACACGCATTTAATTAAAGGTATTTTAAAACGGAAAAGAGACTGTGGCACTACTGTTACACTGCTATTTCGATCCTTCACAGATGCTAATATTTATAAAAGAAATAAAAATGAAGAAAATCTCGAGATATAAATGCACAGTAATATGGGACTGGGCTGAAGAAAGAAGGGGATTTGAGAATGAATTCCTTGTTTCAACAAAACAAGGAATCGACATTGTTATGACGTAAAGCCTCTATATGCAATCAATTAAATATTTCTGAATTTTACACTTGAAAATCTGTTAGAACAAAATTCTTTAAAGAGCAATTCTGTTTTTTTATAAAAGTGAAGGAAAAAATTGAATTTTAATCAAAATTTGCTCACAAACAGCAGCCACGGTTAAAGCCAAAATCCTCTTAAATCCACCAAACCTTAAACCGGATGGCATAATAATAAATGACCTTAACAGTGACATCTGGTGGAAATATTAACATGATCGCTGATCAAGATGTTTTAGTACAAAGCTTTGATGAGTTACTTACACTTTTTCAAATTTTTAAATGGATTTAAATTGTCTGGCGATGTTGGGGTTATTTAATTTGAAGTAACTTCGTTTCAATATGCATACACATACATACAACCCCAGGTAGGTATTGATTAATTCTCATTGCTTGAGTTTTAACATTTGTGATCTACCAGGTGTCTTTTGTGCTTCAACGCCTGCTGGGATAGGTTTGTAGACATGACAGCTGACAGTCATGGGAGGAATAAACTGATTGAAAGAAATGACATTTATGTCAATCAGCAGTTGATACCACTATGAGTCAAGCTTGCATATCTAGATAGTTCATCTATGCATGATATATTTTAGCACACCAGGTGGCGACAGGGTATATTGGAGCAATGATATTCATATCATTCATACGTTAGGTCATGCATGTCGGGCTCTTGAACGTAAAAGATCTCGTGGGAATTCATTTTGAAGTAATGCTAAATATAAAGTGCCCTCTTGTGTATTTATCTGATAACAATGTGTTTCTTTTATGAACTGGCCACACTTTACATTCAATCACACAAGGACTCAATACGAGCATTGTACAAACAGGTGCACCTCTATACATTTCCAATTTCTGCATTCTTGTTGACGACATTTACAGTCAACAAAATAATCGAACAAAACGTTTTTGCAACACCCTTTTTCAAGTCCCCTTTTTTACACCCACTGCCTGCCGACCCATTCAAGCAAGTGGATCTTAAAAGGGGGGCAAAATATCTCTCATTGTAAATAGTCATTTTCTATGGTCAATATGGTTCAACACAGTTTATGCCACCGTGAAGTATGCGTCTGACTCCATGTTTAAGTTTCTAATTAGTACAGTTAGTTGATTCATATATTTTTCTTAATTCATGTTACACGTGGAATGCCACCTTTTCTTGTTTCAATATATGATCTATGTACAAGAGCTCAGGCATGAAAGTCTAACTGTATAACAGTCTAACAAACTTGCAGTAGGCCGGATATCCTGACTCAAAGTGAAAGATACGCATGCGCTGACTCTCGGTTGCCATCTTGTTCTTTTATAATGCGACTGCGAGTTACCATCTTGTTTTTTATTCATGATTGGATTTTAGAGAGTTTTTTGTGCACTTCTGATTTTGTTTGTGCAGGTCCGGTGTGTTGTTCTCAATGTGGCAGTATGGCGACCCGCAATCGTCCTATTGCTTGGATATTATATAGTTTTATATAATTCCACTTCCGAGTTTTTTTTGACAATTACACTATTGAGTTTTTAACTGAAAAAAAACCCCACAATATGGCAACTCGCAATCGCCCTTGACCCATGAAAAATGTTTCACGCATGAATGAAAGCTATATATGTCATTCAATAATAAAATTTCTGATATTCTAGCGGGAAAACGTAGTTTTAATCTAAAGCACGGAGTTTTGATATTGTCGAAATGGTTTTGATATTGTCGGAATTGAGGAGTATAACATATAAATATAAATTGTACATTGATCATTTTCATCATATTTCGTTTCGGATGATGAGATGATGATATTAAACAATATTAAACAATAAACAATAATTTCATCTGAAAATATAAGATTATTCCTTTACGTAGAATGTAGATTCATTAACCTAACCAAAGAGCACACATTGCTTATAAACATATGGTAAATCAAATTCCAATTAAATATTTCTGTGACTGATTTGAAATTGAAGGAAATCCTTCTGAGAAAATGTTAACGATTAGCTACATACAGTTCATTTTATGATGTTTCACAGAACATAAGGATTTCTTTTTTGATTCTGTTATAGAAGGTGACTCCACAATTAGAAGATGATTATGATTTCGAATCATTCTGTTCTTTACCCAGCTTTACTATATAGGCAAAGGAGAGTATCTGTTCTTGTGATGTCACAATACCGTGCTGTCTTTTAAAATCAAGCTCAACAGTAACAATTAAACGTGTTTTTCTCAGGAGAAATCATCCGATTTGGAGAGGAATTAATCGTGTTGCCAACCAGTCCGGGAAATGTAAAGACTGAACTGGCTTCCTTACATTAGGTTGTAATATAACACCTTCGATCCTGGCTGTCTAACATTGCGTATAGATTGACAAATAACTTTCTTTTATGTGCAATGGCGCATCCAGGATTTGACATAATGGGGGCCCATGTCAAAGGCTTTTCTATCTTTTCTAATGTTTAAGGTCCTTGAGCATTAAAATCACTGCTGAAAAGATCAGCTCCCATAGTCCCCAAATATAATCACTGGAAAATAGCTCCAATAGTCCTTTTAACCCTAACAAGCAATAAATTGAAACATTGACTATCATCACAAATTAAGAACCACACGATTTCTAATGATCAATGTCAAAATATTTGTTATGGACGTAAAACAATATAATTTATTTCAGTTTTGTTTTTCTACATCTATTTTCACAAACCATGTCAAACATGTATACATAAACGCCATTATAAATGGATCTATAGATCAAATGATCTCACAATTCAACTTCATAAAAACTGCATGGTGGAAGAGTAAAAAAAGATAGATAAGAATCATTCCCAGAAGTCCAGGATGTTTGTGACGGCTGGAGACATTAAGTAGAGAGGAGGGATGATACATGCTTGTTCATCATATTTTTATATTATACTAAATGCCAAAATGAACAACATCTATGTCCTATATATTCTTCCATGTCTCTTGAAGTTTGGATGACTGCCTTCGCTGCACCAAAGTTGGCCATTTTCCATATTCAGTTCTATGAGAGGTGAAAAAATATGATATTGTGTTGATAACACATGCAGCTAGGACATATACAGTCTACAGCTGGAAATTACACAATGTAGAGCGGGAATAGGACCCGGGTGTGCAGGATGACCTTATGCAAGACCTAAAGTAGTGACCTACAATGTGTGTGGCAGGTCCCTGTGCAGGACCTGAAGCACTGGCCTACAATATGTGTGGCAGGTCCCTGTGCAGGATCTGATGCAATGGCCTACAATATGTGTGGCAGGTCCCTGTGCAGGACCTGATGCAGTGGCCTACAATATGTGTGGCAGGTCCCTGTACAGGACCTGAAGCAGTGGCCTACAATATGTGTGACAGTTCCCTGTGCAGGACCCGATGCAGTGGCCTACAATATGTGTGGCAGGTCCCTGTACAGGACCCGAATCAGTGACCTACAATATGTGTGGCAGGTCCCTATACAGGACCTGAAGCAGTGTCCTACAATATGTGTGGCAGGCCCCTGTACAGGACCTTAAGAAGTGTCCTATAATATGTGTGGTAGGTCCCTATACAGGACCTGAAGCAGTGGCCTACAATATGTGTGGCAGGTCCCTATACAGGACCTGAAGCAGTGTCCTACAATATGTGTGGCAGGTCCCTATACAGGACCTGAAGCAGTGTCCTACAATATGTGTGGCAGGTCCCTATACAGGACCTTAAGAAGTGTCCTACAATATGTGTGGCAGGTCCCTGTACATGACCTGAAGCAGTGGCCTACAATATATGTGGCAGGTCCCTGTACAGGACCCGAATCAGTGGCCTACAATATGTGTGGCAGGTCCCTATACAGGACCTGAAGCAGTGACCTACAATATGTGTGGCAGGTTCCTATGTAGGACCTGAAGCAGTGACCTACAATATGTGTGACAGGTTCCTATGTAGGACCTGGAGCAGTGACCTACAATATGTGTGGCAGGTTCCTATGTAGGACCTGAAGCAATGGCCTACAATATGTGTATCAGGGTCCTATGTAGGACCTGAAGCAGTGGCCTACAATATGTGTGGCAGGTCCCTGTACAGGACCCGAAGCAGTGACCTACAATATGTGTGGCATTTTCCTATGTAGGACCTGAAGCAGTGGCCTACAATATGTGTGGTACAATATATATATAATGAGTACATGAGTACATATATGTATATATGAGACATGAAGCGATGAGCATACGCGATGCTGATCTGCAACAGGATCATATATAGGACCTCACTCTGGGAACTGCAGTATCTACATCAACTTCAGTAAGGGCCCTTGCAGGTTCACTGCAAGGATCTATTCACGTTCTAGAAGAGAAAATCCATCTCGCATGTATGGATGAAACCCTTTTAAATCTCACAGTTCTAACAGTAATAATTATAAGAGATAATGATAATAACTCATGTTTTAGCTAAGCTAATTTGCTAAATACTATTGCTTGCTAGTATATTCTATGCATGCTACAATAAGCAATACACTTCATTGAATTTGTTTCAGTTCATGTATTTTTTTATATATTTCATTTCTTTGAAATAAACTTAATAATGAAGTACTAATATCAAGTATATCAATAGCACGTTGTAATCCTGAGGAAGGTGTGCTTGTCACGCTTGGGCGAATTTTGTGACTTTGAGTCGCACTTGAATTATTATATATCTGCCTCGTAACATTAAAGATGCCCTAAACTATAGTGTTGCAATTCAAAGTGTCAACCGCCTCCAACAGCCTAAAAACAGTCTTACTAACTAGACACCAAAAAGACCTGAAATTGTCACCATGACAACGGCATTGTTTGACCGAATTATTGAATGTGTTTTCTCTGTACTATACCGGTGCGCTATTGGATCTCTTTGGAAGATCGTGTTATAAGTGAGAATCGCTAAACAAACCAGTGTGAAAATCCTTAATATCCTACAATTCATGAATTTTCATATGTATATTTGCCTCAGTTAAATATATGTATGTCCTGTGCATCACAAGCTAGGTATATTCATTAAATATGTTTTGGTATTCACAACACAATCACCATTATTCATGTGTGTTTAATTAGAGGCACACTCCTTTATGCAATATGAAAGCGCCTAGGAAGTTTAGTACATTCCCTTTTTTTCAAAAGGAGGAGGGGTTTATTTTGCTTGCATGTGACACAATGCTGTCAGCTGTTCACTGGAGCGTACCATCAAAACATCCCATAGAAGTGGGCTCCGGCTGGGACACATGGCTGATCACACTTCCAGGTAATCACATCACCTCCAAGACAGCCTGCACCTATACAAATAGAGTGTCGTGGCTAGGCTCAATGGACACATTTCTTGAGATTCTACGGAAAGTGAATCTATAACTTCTGTATTTCATCGGTGGCTTTAACCTAAGACAATGAAAGGATTACAAATCTTCATCTTAGCAGGTAGGTCTTTGTTATTATGCACCAGATGTACATGTGGAAATGTGCTAATCAGTTTTAGGTTTGGATTTATAAAATTTTTTGATCAGATCAAATAAAACTTTGTCATTTAAATTACCAGCAACAATAGCATATTATCAAGATTTTGCCGTCAGAACATATAAGGCGTATAGAAATATAAGGCGTAATTTATTGAGAATAATGGCAAACATGTTAGGTTGACACCAAGACATTCATTGAGTGTGTTTAACTTCCAAATAGAATGAATTTAGTAATAATTACTCATCACAAAATACAAGAGAATGATGGAAAAAATTGATCATTTATTGTTTGGAGAGCATTGATCTGTGGCTGACATATATCATAGATGTGATTGCATCTTTAAAGGGGATCAAGATGTACTCATTTCCTTGTGACTAATATGTACTTCCTTGAGAATAGGATAAATAAATCATATATAACTGACCAGACAAAGTGTGTTCAAGTGATGACTATATATTGATTTACATTATTGATAGGGACATATCCGATTGGCAAATATGCGATGCTTTTCTCGTGTATGTATATATGGATAAGTCACAGGATATATCTATACTCAGCGTGTGTTGAGCCTAAACCTATGAATCATTCATTTATAGAGTCTATGGCGGAAATGAAAATTGCTATTTTTTATTTGAGTGGCTTATCTTTCTATTTTGTCCCAAATAAAATTATTGGTTTTTTTTCCAAAACGAAATTAGTTTTGGGAGTTTTTAATACAAATTTAACACATATAATTTCTTTCCTTATAAATTAGGGCATTTTTTTCTATATGTTAGTCTTCCCATTATTTTCATCAAAAAATATCAGCGACACTTAATTTGTAAATTTCCTCCACACCTTCCCCCTGAATAGTTAATGATTTATCCCCAATACAAGAACCATTTGCAATTTTCTGAGACTCAAATGCAGAAGTGTTCACACCCTTTGCGTAAAATGTTTTTTATATAGTGGCATATAAAAAGAGTTAGATATACACTCTTTAAATGCGACATCACTCAAGTTTCAAGAAAAAGTAGCTGCCAGTGTTAGACCAGCTCCCTAACGTCTAGTGAGTAGTCAGAACACGTGGAAAGGAGGATAATACATACTGTTCACAGTTTTTCATGGCTTTTAAATACACATTACTGTCTGTGGAACGGGTTTTTGATAATATCCGCTAATTTTACCTGGGCAAGACAGGTATGCTCTCTTTCAAAAACCTCTCATCGTTGAACAGACCATCAAGAAATGACATGGTACCAAAGCGTATGCTATTTAGTTACATTTACTATTCAGTTAAGAAATATTTGTTCTGAATGTGTCTGAAAGCACCTAAGTAATCCTTCTAAAAAGTACACAGGAAACATGTGTTTTTTGTGTTTTTTTTCAACCAAAATCATAGCATATATCTCAGAACCCTTGATTCGAAACGCAGACAGGCATCATGCTGGACATTTTGAAAATAAAAAAAAACATAACGATTTAGCTATTATCCCTTGTTCTCCATATACAACATAAGACATACCGATAATCATGGTTCCAAACCAAAAAAACATATCATTGTTTGTATTGACATTTCATCTTTGAGAACATGAACATTATGTTAACTTGGCGTGATTTTTAAAGTGACCACGGATCAATGTTGGCGCTGAGAGCGTCTCTTTTGAGTTATACTGGTTATACAATATAACAAAGAATTGGTAAAATAATCATGAAATTGTCGTGTCTGGAAAAATTTATATTTGTAAAATATTCAATAGTAGGGATCGTTTATAGTTGCTTTTGTAAATGATGATGAGATATCAAAGGCGTAATTTCCCTTTATCAAAATGTGTATAAATTATGGTATAGGGGCATTAAAAACCTTATTTCCCTGGGGTTTTCTTGTACTGGAGTGTTTGAGAATAAACGCCTCTTTATCACTGAGCACCTGCAAACAGAGACATTTAATACATGTCTAAATATCTCTGCTGCAAAGCGAAGTAGATTAAAAATGTATACTTCGCACCAATTGCTTTACATCTGCGGACTCACTGGTCAGCTAATTAGCATGAGATTAACATGTCCTTATGTAGTTTCGTATCCGACCCAATTCATGAGACGGAATCTTGTCCAACAGTTTTGCAGTGGTGTGCGCATGCACAACGCCCGCCTTTTACAGCCATTCACGGCGTAGTCTGCATGTTTATTTCATATCTTTGGTTCATAATTCATCAAGGACGGGCCATTTATAATTTGGGAAGGGGGGTAAAAAAGTCATGTGAATGTGAGGTTCTTTAATTTGAAGAAAAAATAATATTGTGATAAGCCTTGTCCAAGAGAAAAAGATTTTTTTCTCCTTGAACCCCTAAATAATTAATGGTTTCTCCTTTGCTTATATTTTATTGATGTAATCAAATGTTTGACTCTACAGAAAATGTCTCACGTGATTTACTTTTGTAATCATTGCCAATTAGCGGCTTAAATGTTGGTGTGGAATCTGAAACTCACTCACTTTGGTCTATATTAGCTTACTTGGTCAAATACACTAATGATTGCGTTAATCACACTTTTGGCTTGGCGTTGATTCAGATGATACAAGTTCCATTTCAGCCACAGAAGCATACCTTACATTTCTTTTCTGAGGGTTACAGCAACAACTGACATTTTTTCCACTATTTTTTTCTTGAACTATAAACTGCGCAATTTGTTACTGTTTAGAAAGCTTTTACCTTGACATACATTCACAACTTGTGAAAGGCTAATCAGATACGGACACCTTGACAATATCAAGGAGATTTGTATATTATTATCAACATAAACTTGAATGCCTAAGAATAGAAACTTCCACAGCACCCAACAATTCTATGTT
This sequence comes from Amphiduros pacificus, assembly GCA_949316495.1. Classification (NCBI taxonomy): domain Eukaryota; kingdom Metazoa; phylum Annelida; class Polychaeta; order Phyllodocida; family Hesionidae; genus Amphiduros; species Amphiduros pacificus. The sequence goes on along the minus strand of OX439003.1, from coordinate 17,489,536 downwards.
TACACATCACTTGTCTGTTTAATAGCCTTGTGCCTCGGTTGCATGGCTACTTTCGTTGTAGTGTTTTTTTGCCATCTCCCAGACCAAAATGGGTAGGGTAAAAGAGTACAAAAAGTGGGCCTGTCCTATAAACGAATTGCGAAGTTCTTACACTTGGCATGAAAAGGATGTCAAGAGATATAGCAAAACAAGTAGCAGTCGTGTCAAATCCTGAATACTGTGAAAGCAATGCCATTCATCAAGCAAAGCCTAAGCAGAGTTGCTAGGTCATCTCTTTCTGTTCCTTTATTTTGCAATATGTGATAATTTTTTTCACCATGTGTAAATATTCAGATAACATTCCATCATGTATTGCCTAGTTATCCCTTGAGAAACGCAGGACAGGCTTTTTTCATCTGTTTATATACACCAGTAGTTTGATGAGCTGTTTTTTTAAAAGGAAGATGGTAAAGATATCTTCATTGTCACAATATATCTACTGCTGGATTGGTTACAAGTATATTGACTTCTAAAATTGTTTTGCCTTTTTTATAATTATGTTGAACCTATAATTATATACAGATGTACATACTTTTGATGATATGCACATTTTTCCTTTTTATTCTCTTGGACAAGGGTGCCCTTTGATGTGTCAAAAGGGGTTGCTAGTATATCAGACCTTTTTGACATATAATGTACATGCTTTATGACTTGACTTCGTCTTTATGTCGGATAGCAATGTGAAAAAAACAAAGGCCAAATTGAGCAGTTGGCCACCTTAATACCAAGGTGACGCTGACGTGAATGGGGGATTTTAACTGGGTACACACAAGGAGTTTAGAGTATCATAAACGCTGAGCCCTTTGACTCTGTTGTCAGGTGAATAGATCTAGACGAATGGTTTACCATGGCGCTTGACACCACAGAATATCCGGCTCTGATATACTTAAGATGTACTTGGCATATCTTGGAGAAACACATTCTATGTTTTTTTTATTGGTTTTTATTGGTCAAAACACTTTCATTCAGAACCAAGAACACAACAATAACCTCTTGATTGCTTGGAGAATAAACATTACATCACTGTCATCGTATATTATAGTCCAATCTGTTCTAACAAGGATACACTAGAAGTTATTAGTACAGAATGCCATAGCAAATGAAATACATTAACAACACGGCGCTGTGACAAGGGAAGGGCCTAATGATACTGACACTGAATATTGACCTTTTACTCTGTAAAGGTCCATTTGAATGTTATCTGAAAAGGTCTTTGTGGCGGAATGATGAGAGACCACCACGATGACAGTGCACACGACATCTGTAAGTCTTTTGGCAGTGAAGTGCAAGCGCCTTTGCATTAGTAAGTGACCCACAGAGGAACCTTCCCTTTGCACCTGTTAGATCACCATATAAAGAGTGAAGTCCTGGCACTCATTCCCGGCGGCTTGGAACTGAGGGACCCTGGATCACGGGGGTGACCGTCTTGTACTGTTAGTTGGCTTGGCCAGAACTGCACGCTATATATAGATATATACACACATTCGGTTTTGCGATTTATTTTGCGGATGTTGGGATGTTCTTTGTTCATGTGTATATGTGTATGTAATAGTAATGTCAACACATGTCATATATCTGAATAAAAAGCCACATGCTCCTGTAGTGTATCGGGTGAATCTTCACATTGCATCAATCCACACACAGTTTAGTGCAGCTCAAACTTGTTACAGAGGAATACCATAATCAGTCATGCAAATATAGCAACCGGTGCAATTCGTTATTTTGGCCAACAGTACATTAACTGAATGTAAGTGACTTGCAGTTGGGTCCCAGTGACAATGGGTGGTTCATATTTGGACACATGACCTTTACAACACTTTAGTTTGGCTCTTAGTATAGAACTGAGACTTCATAAACATAGACTTTGATCCTGTTAGCGAGAGACCTTAAACCTCATCACGCAAGTAAATTCATGTCAAAAGTAAATAATGTGTCATCACATATGATGATAAACATGTTAAGAGATTGGAATACAAATATGCATGTGAGACTGATCTGTGTTTGAATGAGAATAAAAACTAATTTGGCATCTCACAGGTATGGGACAGGCTATACGTTTTTGTAAAAAAAAAAGAAAAAAAGAATAAATTCAAATGGTATCCTAGTTGGGTTGTTTGTTTAGAATCTAATGAGTTGTAGGTGTTTTCTTATAAGCGTGATCGTGCATATTATACTGAAGCACATAAGCACACATTAGAAAAAACTGTCCTATTTGTTTAACAGCGTATTTTTTTATTGATGCCAACAAGGCGTTTGACAATGTTTTACATATAGGTTCCTATGTCCATTCATCATCAGAACAGCTGGCCATCCTCATGCTTTATACCATCAGTTCACTTTACCAAAGGACCACTGTTTAGGTTTTTCAGACTTACATATCTTATCACTGTGCTCTCTCTATAGTTGCTTCATAATGGTTCAACTTATGAACATATGTTTAGCAATACGTAAACGTGTATTTCACTAAAAACCCTAGAATGTCCCCTAAAAACTTTGCTTTGTTTGACTTCTTATAAGGAGCTGTTTCAATATCACCCCTTATTTGATATCACTATTTACTAATAAAGAAAACTGAATATCACGTTTAAAAACACAGTGTGTTGTGTTTTTGCTTCCATTTCAACTCTATTAAATTTATATAATGGAATGTTTGTATTGAGATGTTGGCCTCTTAACATATGTTCAGGCAGGCCTACATTAAAATAGAAGTCCAGGCTTGCATCTATTGCCTTGGTTCTTTTAGAATGTGGAACAAGGCTAGATTATAAGCCTGAATACCCCTGAATATCAACAACATACTTATACGGTCAAAGTATATAGACACGTATATATATATATATTATATATATATATATATATATATATATATATATATATATATATATATATATATATATATATATATATATATATATATATATATATATATATATATATATATATATATATATATATATATATATATATATATATATGACAGCCCCCAGGCAAAAAGGGTCCTAATGGACTTGATTTCCGAAAATGAGTTAACACCAGATTTAGACACTATGAGGCATCACTCGATAAAAATTGCCACTTTCAATATCGAATTTCATTCTTAAAGGGTCACACGGTGACCTTCAGACGACCTTGACCTTGACACAGGTCAGATCGCCAAAGAGTAGCTTGCTTGCAAAGGTAAAGAGGAAAGAGAGGCAAAAAGGCACTGGAAATGAAGCCAAAATAACAAAATTGTAGCCCTTTGGCCAAGCATGGTTTAACCAGGAGGCAGATTCTAGAATTCACCCTATATAAGGCCCTTATGGGGGTTGCCTGATGGGGAGGAGACCATACGAAGCGATTATATATATATATATATATATATATATATATATTTATATTATAGCACCTTTCAGGATGGTGCTTTGAAAGATTCCAATATACAAGTTACCAACAAGTGGCCAAAGATTGAAGTCAAGATTGTATGCTTTTAGTGTGGTGATGTCAAAATGTATGTTTTTGTCCAATAAATTTTCCAAGCTTTTCTATGCCCATAGTCAGTTGTTATCAGTGTTCAGTTATTGTGTTCATTTCAACTTGATTGTCAAGATATGTAATGTCTGACTAACCTGCCACTAATTTAGAGTTTTCAATGTTGTTTTTCTTTTTTTTTCTCATCGAGCGCAGTCTTTCTGGTAAAGCCAACTGTATTAAAGAGTTGTTTTTTTTAACATATTGAACGAAACAGAATATCAGGTAAAAAAAAACCCGTGATAAAGTATATAAAGATCTCCTTGAAAAAGTATGACAAATAATACAAGATGTAAGAAAAGCTCTTGCACGGTGCGCAAACAATTTTTGTGATATAGAATAGTAACTTAAACATCCTGTAATATATGTTAGCATGTATAAATGTGTTATGTAGGGTAACATTTAAAGACCTCATGTGATATATGATGGTATCTATAAATTTTTATATAGGGTAATATTTAAAGAACTCATGTGATATATGTTAGCATGTATAGATTTGTCATATAGGGTAACATTTAAAGACCTCCTGTGACATATGATAGTATCTCTAGATTTGTCATATAGGGTAACATTTAAAGAACTCATGTGAAATATGTTAGCATGTATAGATTTGTCATATAGGATAACATTTAAAGACTTCCTGTGACATATGATGGTATTTCTAGATTTGTTATAGAGGGTAACATTTCGAGACCTCCTGTGATTTATAATATGATCTCTAGATTTGTTATATAGGGTAACATTTAAAGACCACACAAATTTATTCGCCCTAAAATGCACCAAAGTGCACCATATTATGATGTGCGAAAAACACAATTGTATCATAGTACCCCAAGAACGCATTTGTGCACAGAAAACGCCAATTTTAAATGGTTTCGACTATTTAGTCTATTTTCTTATCATTTTAATAGTGTCAAATCACATTGTGGTTTCCTTTTCAAAGAAATCTTTCTTCTTTATTGGGTCGCATGCAATATGATATACATATTGTACACAGAAGAGCATAATTAACTAATATAAAAGTAAGATTAGCATCCCTTAATACAGATCGTGAGCAATGAAATTTCCTTAAAATTGGATGGCAAAAAATAACCCTTTTGTGACATGGGACTATCACGTGATTTATCATACGTATTTTCAAGGTTTAGCGCCATAGATTAAGCACCTTTTTATGTGTACATACATGCTATTAAATATTTATTCGTCAAAGGTGATCAGATAAAACAGTAACAGGACATTTAAAAGAAATAGGAAGAAAACTTGTTGGTTTGTTTACCTTTGTCTTCTTTAATGTAGCATTTTTCCCTGGGCATTTTTCCCAGAAATGAGTTTGGTAATATTTGGACACGACAAATACTTCGCGCACAAATGTAAAATATATCAATATTTGTCTTCAAATTTACTGCGCAGTAAACATGCATGCTTTCATAAAGTGTAAATTTCTGACATAACTTGGCCAGTCACCAAACCACAAAAGATGGCGCCCAGATGAGCATACTGCAGACCATTGTGGTACTCAAAGGCGCGACGGTCAACCAGGGTAGATTTCCATGGTATATGTCCTTCCTTTCCAAAAATTAAGAGTGACTCCCAGCTGAGAGCCCACTGGCATGTAATATCCAATAGGATGGCTTTGTGTCGTCAACAAAAAGTTCAAGATCCTTTGTGACCTAAATTGGGTTAAAAAAATAACGAATATAAATTACATTTACTGACGTCATTTCGTGCCATTTTATTATGCATTAGGATGTGATATACTACCAAAGAGATGCTCAAAAATCAAGTCATTTTGACATTTTTATGAATGAAAGTGACAAACTATAAGACTTATAAGACGCTAAATAATAAAAAAAAAAGGTTTTTCCTGAATTTTGCAAAAGTTCCTTGTCCTGTGAAGAACACTTATGACTGACCCGGGACCCACAGTACACTGTTGACATGATGATACAATTTATGGAAACCAACATGTCAATTTACACCACATCTCATTACAATTGATGTATGTATTTTTCCTGAGTAGGCATATTAGAGGCTGTATGTGCTGACATCCAGGGTGAGGTAGGATATACCCACCTTCCCCACAAGAGTCTCCCAGTTCCATTTTATAGAGCCCCATTGAATAAATTTGCGATTTATTATTTTAAAGAGAATGCACTTGTTCCACATGACAAAAAAACACTCGGCCTGACGATATATGTGAAATTAGCATCCTTCTTTTGACCCCGTTTAAGTATGTATTTTATTATTGTATGCCATTCTATTGTTGAAAACCTTTCTGCACTAAAAATCAAGTTTTAAATAATAATCAACGTCCAGTTCTCATTTATTGCAGGATATTTCTCTCCATATGACTTTATTTTATGCAGTGATTTTCTTTCAAAGTGTCTTATTGAAAACTTCAACATAAACAATTTCAAGCTTTGGCATATTTCGTAAATTTGGTTCACCAAGAACTTTATGTTGTAATTTTCTTCCCAATGATGATGCGAACTAAATTTTAACATTGTAATAGTTAGTAGATTAAACCTAATAACCACATTGACAAATATATATTAAAATACATAACTGCTTTTGCCTTGATATCAATTTCTTTGTCATTATCATAAACTTCCAAAATACAATTTCTTTAACCACATATAACTGTGAATAAGAAAAAAAAACAATTTCGTTAAATAAACACTGCAGCTTAATCTACCAGGACTTTTAAAATTTTCATCTGAACTATTAACTATTGCTCTTATTTCTATGTGCAGGGTGTACGTTGTTGGTGAGTGGAGAGGTTTGGCATTTGGAGCAGCCTGCATCAGACTACGACGAGGAGGACCCGTGTGTGGACTACGTGCCGGTCAATGACCGCGAGAGGAGCGTCACCTACACGCCGCAGTCCTACGATACTCTCCTGTGCGACTGGAATGTCCCAAGCATTCTCTCCAGTGAGTTGGGGTCATTAACATTCTTTTGAAAGTATCAAATTTCATCTTCCGTTAATTTACGATGAGTGGTCCACAAGTACATCTCTATGGTTAAATATCTCTGTGTTTTCTATATATTCTATTTTTTTTATTATTTTCTTATTTATTTTTTTTCTTATTTGTTTAAAAGAGTAAACTTAATAGTAAGACAAATTATTATTAAAGCATTCATGAAATCACAGGGTAATTTTACCGAAGAGTGGGATATGATATGTGACCATGAAACTGTTATACAAGCAAGCTATCTCATTAAATCATCCAAAATATACCGACCATGGTTATTGGGTTTTGCTGAAAGTGCTAAGTGTTGGCTGTTCTCTTTTGATCACCAGGTGGCGGCATGTATACAAGCTTGTGACCACCATTGTGGTCTGCTAAGGTGTTAGACATTTACCAATGTACAAATAATAATAGACAAGTGAGCCAAATCACTCCATTGACCCATTCTGGAGGTGCCCCGTTCCTTGCAAAACTTTCTTAAGCAGGTGTTTGTACTAGATCATTGGTCAGTTGAACAAAGTTTGTTGACAAAGTGTTCAATGTATGATTGGGATTTTAGCAGATGACTCGTCAAATTTCAAATTTATGTCGGAGAAATTTGATGAGTAATAACATTTGATCACAAAGTTTGCGGTATAAAAATATATATTATGCAAAGAAAATGTTATTAAAAACCTCATTTCATGAATGCTTTAAAGTAGATCTCCAATCCGGGTGATTTTTAAAACATGCAGTTTAAATTATATTCTAATGGTGCCCCTGGTCTTGAATGACCGTGTGTCTGAATGGTTGAATGGAGGTTGAGAATATGGCTGATTTCTCTGTGGGAAATAACCTGTCATTGTTAAAGCAATGTGATGTAACAATGATTGTTTTGTTCAGGACGGTGGCACAGGTTCACACACCATGTGGGGGGCATGCTGGCGGAGGACTGCGTCCAAGCGTATCACTGCGGGACTCAAGCTCCCATTTGGATGGCCAATCAAAAACATCCAATAGGTAAGCTATTATCACCAATAGTTTAACTTCCTCTTGTTTGACCTACTTATGATCATCAAGTATATAACTTGCATAAATTCACTTGCTTTTTCGATTGATTTAGATTATGACATAGAGGTTGACCGCAAAGTCTGTGCCAACTATGACAACCCATTCAACTGTTGTGAATGGAATGCCACAATACAAGTAAGGAGATGCAGGGGAAACTCAAAGGACTCTCTCGGATACTATATCTACAACTTGGTGGAACCGCCAGGATGCTCAGTGGCCTACTGCGCAGGTACATTGTCTCACGTGATTAACTGTTCTCTTCCCATTTGCATATATGATAAATATTCATTTGATTATCAATGTATCTCCTTATACTCACAGTTTCTCATGGGAGCACCTTTTGTTGATAGGTAATAAGACTGCTTGCCAAGATTGGGAGGTATTCAACATAATAACACAGGAGTGTCACAGTGAGTATAATCAAGTTTTCACATGGAATTAAAAACATATTTACATCCTTTCAATTTATATATTTTAACATGAATATCTAGCAGACCGATTGGTGCAGTGTAGATTTTATATAAATTTGGTCTTTTGACTGACTGAATTATTTTAATGAATATATGTATCAGAAATTTCATTTTTGATTGATGGATATAAATGGCATATGTGGTTGTTTCAGGTCCATTCCCTACAGTGCACGGTGTAAACCTCCATAATCCTATAGTGGAGTTCAACTACGTTCATTTTTACTGTGAGATAAACTATGACAGTCCTATTGGTGATACTGATCTTGCCAACGTGGACAATGGTGCCAGATTTGAGGTGAAGTTTTACTTTGATCAGAACGAGATAGAGGGAGCCACTGTCATCATTAAACCGCCCACCAAAAGAACATATCTCAGAGAACATTTCCTTCGTGGTAATCTAGGGAAGCTAGTAAGTGGTATTTTGTATAAATAGATAACTTAAAGGTCAAGAAATATTTTTCATCCCGTTACATATATATTGTTTTGAAATTATTGCTAGTATCAGAATGTTACCAAATATGTTTAGGAATGTATATATATATATATATATATATATATATATATATATATATATATATATATATATATATATATATATATATATATATATATATATATATATATATATATATATATATATATATATATATATATATATATATATATATATATATAATACCCTATTGCTTTCAGCTCACGTGTGGAGTTCGCAGTTACTGGGTAGGCATGGAGGAATATGCCAGTCAATGGCAAACGAGCAAGCCATATTTTGTTGGAATTAAGGTAAATATCGTGTTGTGTAAAATAAAGAAAATGTGTTCATGGCCTTATGGTCTTATATTTATATATTCATATAATACATTTTGGTTTTAAATTCAATAATAATATCTTTTATTACTTATTGATTTTTCATATCATAATGGATGAACAAAAATATTCGAAATTTATTGCCGAGTTCTTAATCAGTTCAAGTATAACTTCATGGTTATCAACCGCGTTATTGTTCCCATGTTTTAATGCAAAAGTATGATCCTATTCATTCGTCGAAAAGAGCAGGGCAATAAGCCCCTGTGGCAGGCTTCTATCTGATACGATGTAACCCAAATTGTACTTCGGATTATAGATCGTTAAGATATACAATTTGATATTTGAAAGTGTTGATGTGATCAATCTATTTTCTTTCTTTCTCAGACAGACACCCAGTGTCACAACAAGTTATTTAAACCCTTTGTATTCTGTCCCAATCCAGATGTACCAAATTGATTATACGTTCACATGTCAAAGTTATGGTCTATTAACCAGGCTGATCCTAGCCATATTGTGGTAGGAGAAGAGGACGATGTTCCTGTCAAGCTCTACCTTCAGTCTACTATACCAATAGTTTGCAAGAATCCAAACCATAAAGGCAAATGTGAAGTAGCAATCCGGGTACTTACCCCAAAGAGGCTGGTGACGTCACAGAGCGATGCAGGTGGCTGCATGTATCGCATATCTCGCGAGGATTGGCGAGATGATGAGAGTCTGGCTTACAATAAGAGTACGCCACTTACAATCATGGTCAAGGTAATATATAAAGTTCTCATAAATCCTCCAAAACAACTTTTCATTTTCTAAAAGGTTTTCAGACACAATGAGGTTTGCGGAACAAAGATATACACTATACAATAAAAAGGATACAGCTAAATACATTAACCTCCTATCTTCGACAGAGTGTGAATATGTGTACAATGCGTGACATCGTTCTAGAAGGGAGAAACCATCTGAACTTTTCTTGTACAACAGTGTGATAACGTGTAAAAAAAACAGCCCGCAGAAATAATGCAATGCAATATATTCTTTTGTGAAAATACACACAAATTAAGAGGATATTCTCGGAGTACATGACTGCCTTTATGTTATCTAGAGAGATCCAATTAGCCATCGCGAGGAGACTCATAACATCGAGTTTGCAGAAATAGGTCCGACGATACCAGACTTTGTGCGGGATGAAGGTGGCAATGTTAAGGCCGTGGAAGGAGTACTTGACATGGCAAAACCAGAGGATGTCCGTGTAGGTATCATATGTGCACAAAGAACCTTGCACCCTGGGTTCTGTAAGGAGTTCTGGTAATATAAATGCATTTGATACCCCAGTATCTGCTCATAAAAAGTCTTTGGTTTAAAAGCGCCATAAAGTGCCATAAGCAGACCTATTCGTTTATGGGCGCTATTATATTGTATTACCGTATTATGTTATCATTATTTTAAGCGCATACTTTTTTGATTTCACATTTACACAAATACTTTTGGAAATGAGCTATAGAAATTAATTGAGACAAATATTGCAAAGCATTGGAATTCGATCTAAACGTTAACAGCTCACAAACTATGGAGACAGCCCATAATACTTAGTACATTATCAGGTTGTCGCTAATAATTAGCAGTTGGCCAGTAATTCATAACGAAACAAATGCTATTTAATGCACACTCGGGGTTTTCATCATAGTATCAAATGGTTTTAAACAAGACTTGTTTGTCAATTATTTAGGTGACTGTGCGATCTGAACATGAAGCAGCTTCTTGCCAATCAACGTCCGATCCCCGGGTTCGCACCTGGGATGGAAGGTGGGTGTTGTCTAATCGGTCTGGGTTTTGGTGGGGTTTTTTTTAATTCTTTAATATTGCAACTAATTGTTTAAATAATAATATTCCATGTTAATGCTATCATTTCAGTGGCTATGATATCCTGGATAAATTGGGACAGTTTGATTACGTGATGAGTAACTCATCACGTGGGTTTCAGGTAAACAAAATAATGTAATATACATAGATGCAGATGGAAGTGTTTCTCGATTTGTTTTGGTAGTAATTAAGCGCCCCCTATCGGCAGATTCTGACTGTGTGATGTCTGTGGCAGGTTCACGCTCGGCACTGGCTGTGCAAGCAGGCGTGGTTCGTATCGTGCGTGTGCGCCGTAGCGGTCAGAGAGGGGAACACCGTGCTCGCTATAGACATGTGTGACGGTCGCTACCACTCCACCCCAAGACCCAAAATCACACAAATGTCAGAGAACGGCAAGCTTAAAGGGGCGGAGATAACAAGAGACCCCTCAGGAAAGGTGTTCCATGTACGTTGTTATCGTGATGTATTTATTGTTTATCCCTTTCTTAATTTCAATTACTTTGATCAGTTTCCCAAGAGATCGGCCAGGTAATGTTACCATTTCAGTTACTTATATTACTGATCTATTATTGAGCTTTTTCTACTGTAATTGAATAAAGCTTGTATTGTTATTCTTTAAAGTTATATACTTCATTGAATAAAATAAAGGTCAAAATAGGAAGCATTGGTTTTGTTTGTGGACCTCTATTCAGGCGTTTTTCATGTATAATCACATGAATTGTGTTTGAACAGTAGGGTGCATACAGGCTTATAATGAGAGACATTTTTGTTAAAATCTTATTATAAAGATTATTATAAAAAAAATAATTAAAACAAAAGTTTCTAAGGATCAAATTGATTGAGGTGTACATGATGTATTTCAGATAAAACTGGTTTCCAGTACAACGATAAAAGTCGAGGTTCAGAAATGGGGAATGAACTTCTACATGTCCGGTTCCTCTGAGGACTACGGCAAAGCTATGTATGGACTTTGCGGATCTTATGACGAAGACTTCAGCAACGACATGTTAGTGATGCCACCCCGTCTCGCTGGGCCACCGGAGTCACAAGACGACTTCATCGAAAACTGGAGGTAAATAGAAATCTTACCATTCTGAATAGGAATTAATTATTTTATTATATCAAAGAATAAGTAAGGTATGGCTCTTGTGTTGTAGAGCTTAAAACAATAGGCAAAAATAAATAAGTCATGGGTTGATAACTGTTCTACTTCATACAACTTCTCACAGGATTCCGAGGGGGCAGAGTTTGTTTGAGAAGCGACCACCAAGTGTTGAAGAACCTGAGCAGATAGACAAATTTTGTGATTGTAACAAGGGCGAGATCACGTGTGATTGGCGCGAGAAGGTGGACCCTTCCTCCAACGTACCCGTTGTGGACATCCCTATTAACCCGCTGCATCTCAAAATCTGGGACGATGATGAGGATGATTTAATACGCAAGCGCAGGAGTCTGCGCCATAGGCGAGAAGTGCCAGTTAGTGAGGACCATGAATATACAGGTAATTATTTAGAAGCATTAACTAATATGAATTATTGTAAGTCGACGGCCACTTTTCAATGATCAATTACTGTAAAGCTGCAGTCACTTCTCAATTATCAATTACTATAAGGCTGCGGTCACTTCTCAATTATCAATCACTGTAAAGCTGCGGTCCCTTATCAATTATCAATCACTGTAAAGCTGCAGTCACTTCTCAATTATCAATCACTGTAAAGCTGCAGTCACTTCTCAATTATCAATCACTCTAAAGCTGCGGTCACTTCTCAATTATCAATCACTGCAAAGCTGCAGTCACTTCTCAATTATCAATCACTGTAAAGCTGCGGTCACTTCTCAATTATCAATCACTGTAAAGCTGCGGTCACTTCTCAATTATCAATCACTGTAAAGCTGCAGTCAATTCTCAATTATCAATCACTGTAAAGCTGCGGTCACTTCTCAATTATCAATCACTCTAAAGCTGCGCGCACTTCTCAATTATCAATCACTGTAAAGCTGTGGTCACTTCTCAATTATCAATCACTGTAAAACTGCGGTCACTTCTCAATTATCAATTACTGTGAAACTACGGTAAACTTTCAAATTCGATATTGCAGTAAATATCAATATATTGACTCGCATTCCAGATGAAGTTGAAGAAGGAAGCTATGAGTTTGATTTTGGGGAGGATCTGCACGTAGTTTTCAGAAACATAACATTCCCTACTCCATCTGGTATCAGCGAGGAAGCGGCCACCACACACTGTGCCCATCGCATAGCTGATGCCAGCTTCTTCCCCATCTGCAAAGAAGTCCTAGGGGATAAAATCTGGATCCCCAGAGATAAATGTGTGGATGATATAAGAGTAAGTTACTCCTTACTTAATAAGTGTTCTCAGGCTCTATTTTCATAAGTTATTCCCTTTGTACTGGATGTTCTTCAACTAAAATATTTTCAGGTCATTCCCTTGTTACAAGATATTATCAGACTGGATATTCTCAAGTTATTCCTTAGTTACTAGATATTCTCAAATTATATATTCTCAAGTTACTACTTAGTTACTAGATCTTTTCAAACTAGATATTCGCAAGTTATTCCTCAGCCAGGAGATATCAACATAAATATTCTAAACCTTTAATGTCTGATGAGAGACGATGAGATACCAATACTCTCAGGCGCATTTCAATGGCCCGTTTATTCTGTGATCGATCTTCTCTTTGAATCATATTTGACTTTCTCAAGATTCATTTCTGAAAACCTCAGATAAAATTTGGTTCTTCTCTTGAAAAACATACTTGATAGTATCAAGGTCATTTTAGGATATCAAAGATGGGCGCACAATAAAGGTCATTACTGCAAACCAAAGTTGGACGCATAACAAAAGTCCAGTATTGGGAGCATCAAACCTAATAATCAATGTAACAGACCAAATAGATTGAACACTTCAGACACATTTCAAAATAGACACGTCTGTGTTCATAATTAGATATAACGAATGCAACAGTTGAATGCTTATTTAGATACCCTTGTGTACAGCAATGTGATATATATGTACGCAGTGCCTTGAATGGTGCCTGGCTCCTCTGAATAAGCTTTTCAACTAGCTCCAAGGCAGAGTAAATGGTGCGGTTTGGCAGGGACCTGGTGTTCATTCCCCACAATGCAGCATCAGATAGCAACGGCTGTGTACAGTTTGACAAATAGCACGCCACCCGTAGATAGAACTTGGCAGAATTTACACCTGAAAAGAAGCACATGCAGTCCGCAATATATATATATATGTATATGTCTTGGCGTTTTTTAGTTGTTTTTTTAGTAGGCAGTGCCAGTAACTATGTACTGATATACATTGCCCTGGTCCGTATGATATAGTTTTGATACTGAAAATATGTCAATTTTAAAACAGCATCAGTCAGCATTTTCTTCCTGGAAGATTATGGAAGATTATAGATAAATTGAATTTATCATGCGCCTTGGTGTGGTGAAAGTCACTTGTGCATTTTTTTGTTTTTTGTTTTTGTTTTTTGTTTTTTTGTTCTTTTTTTATATATGCTGTGGAATTATTTCCTGAAAATGTTTTCCTTTATGTTTTCCCCATTTTATCAGTAATATATAAGGAATATAAATTTACAATTGTTGTTTCGTTTCTTGATACTGAGTGGGGTCTCCTTCACGTGAAATAAATGTCATTAGAGAGCATTCAATAAATGACAGTAACATGTGCTGACTGTTTCTCTTAAAATTCTTAAACAAATTAAAAATCATCATGCAAAATGTATGAAGACTTTGCAGTAGGTAAAGATGTTTAAAGCAAGCACGATGAAAATATGGACTAAGCACGATGAAAATATTAATTTAACCGAGTGAGTCAAAAATCTAACTTTACTTATTATAACATTGGATTGAAAACAAGTTTACTCATTTTGTTTTTAAATTGCACAGCTGATGGATGATTTCTCCTGGGCTGACAATGCAATAAATGAAATACAATTTCAATGTGTTATGGACGCCATGAGGAAGTATCCAAACCTTATCGGAGACATACTCAAACACATATGCCCGGGGCAGTGCTCCTTCCACGGCAAATGCTTTGACGGCCACTGTTTCTGTGATAATGGTATGGTTTTAGTACTAATTCTATAAGATGTCTTATTATAAATTGATTAATTAAAAAAAAAACATGATAAAACTAAATACGCTTATCACACGTGCATATCATTGTACCTTCTAATATAGTCAAATTATTGGATATGACGGTAAATTGTAGACCTCCATCATTTTATTAATTTTATCATTATTTAAATCCTCAAGGTTAAAATTTACATTGGGAATAAACAGGAATGTGTTTTGTTCACCGGGATTATTATTTAACTTGCCGGTTATATTATATGTGGCAGGTTGGGATGGTGCTGACTGCTCATTGCAAGCAGGCCAGGTACCTGAGATACGATACATTCCTAACAATGGCCTGTGTGATGTGACCAGGAGACCTTGTATGAGGGTGAGGGTGATCGCCGAGGGCATTAAGGACTCGCCACAACTTTCCTGCCATGTCACCCAAGTAGAGGTATGTTATGTATATGACATAAGTTACTCAAATACAGGTATGTTATGTATGTGACATAAACTACTCAAATACAGGTATGTTATGTATATGACATAAGCTACCCAAATACAGGTATGTTATGCATATGACATAAGCTACCCAAATACAGGTATGTTATGTATATGACATAAGCTACCCAAATACAGGTATGTTATGCATATGACATAAGCTACCCAATAACAGGTATGTTATGTATATGACATAAGCTACCCAAATACAGGTATGTTATGCATTTGACATAAGCTACCCAATTACAGGTATGTTATGTATATGGCATAAGCTACCCAAATACAGGTATGTTATGTATGTGACATAAGCTACCCAAATACAGGTATTTATGCATATGACATAAGCTACCCAAATACAGGTACGTTATGCATATGACATAAGCTACCCAAATACAGGTACGTTATGCATATGACATAAGCTACCCAAATACAGGTACGTTATGCATGTGACATAAGCTACCCAAATACAGGTACGTTATGCATATGACATAAGCTACCCAAATACAGGTATGTTATGTATATGACATAAGCTACCCAATAACAGGTATGTTATGTTTTCTAACCAAGTCTACCCAAGTAGAGAAGTTTATGAAGTTTATATCAATTGACAAATTATACTCTGACTCATTTGTCTGCTGAGACTTGAATAAAAACAGATATCTCATTAATTTATAATTATAATGTCTTTAACAGATTACGAATGGACAGAAAATTGTCTTAGAGCACACTGCCAACACGACTAATGCGACTATGATCAGTGCTACGGAGGTGTCGTGTGAGCTCCCCCTGTCGCCCGTGGCCTGGGGCACGCCCACCACACACGTGGCGACCCCTGTCCACGGCATGAAGATCTCCGTCAGCAATGATGGGGATCGCTTCAGCGAGAGCCTGCTTCTTATCATTTATGATTCCACCTGTCAAGCCTGCACCTCAGATGGATCCTGTTGGAGGAAGGTGAAGAGAAAATCATTCATACTTCCTCGATCTATAAGAATGAGTCCTATATTGATTAAAAATATTGAGATAAACGCATAGTAATATGAGAATGGACCACCTTAGTACACACTTGATGTGTTAAACGTGATAAGTTTGTGTGGAAGTTAAATTTTGACGCAAAATCAATTTAATTGGACTTCTTGGGAAAATATTCTAAAAATAAAATCTACTCATGAAGAATAGCAAAAATCAAGGAAATGTTTTGAAATAATGAATATAAGAATATATTCAAATATGTACAAATATGATTTTAATATTTTCCTTGAGAAGAATTATTTGGATACTTTTTATGAAAACTCAATGAAAGAAAAATCATGAAAAATATGGTGTTATACCCGTAATTTCATCCTTTTGTTCAGGAGATGACCTGTTTGATTAATGGTCACTGCTTTGCTGCCGGCGACGCTGATCCGGACAACTGGTGCAGAGTATGCCAACCCACTAAAAGCAGTGACACGTTCTTACCACGCAAAGGTAGGAAAACATTAACGATATATATTCAGATGTTTGAAATCTGGTTTTCATTTTTAAAGTGGATTGCCCTTAAGACAGTTATGCCCCCTTGAGATGAAATTGAAATCTATAATAAAGATCTCAAAAAAATATTGTACTTCCAATACATCGGGAAACAAAAAGGGTCAACATGAAGGAATAAATGGATTGCTTTAATTTAATGTTTAATGTTTCAGTCAATGATATCCCCTACTTTACAACTCAGTCTACGCTTTATAAGTTACCTGAGGAGGATTTAGTGGTGCAGATTGAGGCAGTGGATCCTGAAGATCGCCCTCTGGTGTACAGGGGCAATGTTTCCACTGCTTATTCCATAGAAATAGATGAGGAGGGCGTGCTCACTTGGGGATCTGATGGTAAAGTGGATGAAGATGTCCATATGGTGGTCTCAATATCAGATGAGTGTGGAAAAGGCGCATCCCAGACCTTTGTTTTTAAATTTTACGAATGTACCTGTCAAAATGGGGGCGTTTGCTCTCCTGACATGAATTATGCCAGAGGTATTGGCCAGTACATTTGCATATGCCCTGATGGTTACAGTGGCTCCCTCTGCGAAACAGACATTGATGACTGTGCATCTCACCCCTGTGTGTATGGGGACTGCAGTGACCGAGTCAATGGATTTACGTGTGAATGTGCTGAAGGTTACGTTGGGGATGTTTGTGACAGATTAGAGTCATCAATAGATCCTAACGCGGCCACAACCGGTGAATGGTCGGCGTGGAATACGTTCAGTGAGTGTTCCAGAATGTGCGACTATGGCTACCGCGTCAGGCAGAGAGAATGCCTGCTTCTGCCTTGCTCTGGAGAAGGGAGTGAAGTCAGGATGTGTCACGCCTTCAACTGTGCAGAACTGGACCAGGAGAAAACTCAAGGAGCAGTGATGGTGATCAAGGACACCAATATACTCACAGTGCGTCATTCTGCTCACATAACTTCCATACGTTAGTGGCAGATCTAAAAAAAATAATTGAATTCAAAGATTTATATAAAAATATTAAGCCTTCCTTAACAATATTTGGATCCGCCCCTGCATTAATTCAAATAAATTAAGAAGTTAATACTTTTTTGTGAAAGAGAATCATATAAATGATATTAATAATGAAAATGTGACTACTGATTCAAATTCCAGGTTCGACAGAGAGAACAAGACCTGTTATATATGGTGGCCGTGAGCGTGAACATCTATTGTTTTCGTAATCCTACAGCCTGCTGTGAGATGGTTGGTGTCAAAGATGGGCATATCAAGCAAAATGTTATCAGTGCAGAGAACCTTTATGTGGCCTCAGGATTTCCACACTTATTAAATGAAAAGCTTTTTGGGTAAGGAAAAAATCAGTGATATGGTCCAAATCGGTACATAACATTGTCTTCTGCAAGACATTAACTCTATATCACGCATATTGAAGTTGTCTTATTTAATTGCAGGCTAAAAGTGATTGGTAAATATCTAAAATATGATCTACAGAAAATATGTATGAACACGAAGAGCAGAAAGAAAAGATCCTCGCCTGGTGCTTCATACATAAATAGTACAATTCTATTAGAGTCTATCCTGGTCATACAAACTGACATAAACAAGGTATGCAATTGGAAAAATGGCATTAATGAAGGTTATATTGATTACACCCTTTCAGCAATCTTATCATAAATATACATGTGTTTAGGTTTTCATCAAAATAAACTTCAAGTAAAGCCATATCTCAACATCCATTTGATGAATAATCACTTATGAATGATCAATAGAGAGATTGAATAGGATTGACGGCAATTGCTTGCATTATTTGAATGCTGTTTTAACCATGAGCTTCTGCACAAGGTCGATCCGTCTGAAAGCCATCGTACTAATTTATCGATTCAGATGTTAGGCATAGACATGAAGGAGGTAGTGATGCCAGATATGTACTCAGAATGGCGGATATCTCCAGAGCTTGTGGACTATGACAATGACTATGATGATCTGATCACCAAGGATCTCACCAAGCGTGACTTTCTCTGGGTGGTTGGTGCTGCTGCAGGCATTTTTATGGTCATTGTTATCCTTATCACCGTCACCGTGTCAATGATAGATAGATACAGAAAGAAAAAGTAAGTAGGCTTTATCATTATATACTGATTAAGCATCTCTGTTAGTGTTAGTAAGATATCATTTATATATATTTATATTTGGCTATTTTATTTGTAGATTGCGAGAGCGACGTGATTCTCAAAAGAGGCTCACACATAAACCAGAGAAATACAAAACAGCACAAGTTCCTCGACCGCGATCTTCACGTTCTCGGTTCAATTCTGTAAAAGACAATTTTTTCTATCTGTTTGGAGGAGACCAAAGAAATAATGATGATGGAATAAGTGTTGTAACATGTGCCTCAAAAGATACAGTTAAGAGTAAGTTTTTCTACAAGATTGCTGTAAACGACGGTTTAGCTCAACAAGATGCAGTGACATCCGCTGACCTTCAGCTGACATTGAATGATGACATTGGAGAAACAAGCACCGACGTCTCAAGGTCAAATAGAGACATCACCACACAGCATGTAGCTGTTCAATTCAATCCCAAAGAATCCGAGAAACTTCCAAAGTTCAGGTTATCTGTAGAAGATTTTGGCAAGGTCAAGAGGTCATCCAGCAAGAACACTGTTTGGCAAGCCTTTAACGGACAACAGGCGACATAACAAGTAGCTGTATTAATGTGAACATAGATGAGAAAATCTGTTCCACAGAAGGCCATCATTAGAGTTTTAAGCAAATATATAAATCTTCCTGAAAGTAAGCCAAATATATTAACATGGTATCAATAATGTAGGCAGTTCCATCCTTTCCAAATTAACCCTAAAGGGTGGAAACATTCCCCCCCAAAAATGCAAAGGTATATGCTAATTACTAGGAATACACAAATTACAATGGCCGATCATAAAGAGGACTTTGGTATCTAAGGCATCACAACCAATAAATGAATTAACATATGGTTTTTAATATATCTAAATTTTAATAATTAAATCACCTGATGAATATATAACGGCAGATGACCAATATTTCCTCTCTAGTCACTGAAAAATATTTTTTCAAAAATGAAATATATCAAATCAGCCACATAAAACATCATTATCAAGTGACAGGCATGTTTCTAGAAATCTGAGGTGGGTGTTAGTTACTGAATAACAAGATATGACGTGAAAATACCAAACATTAAGAGGAAAGACTTTGATATGGAACCAGCTTGGGATAGGGCATCGTCACCAAAGTACTCGATCGTATTTGTGATAGTGGTAGCTAAGCGCTGAAAGTACAAAAAAATGGCTCAAAATCTCTTGAGGGTGTTGCATATGACATTTTGCTTTTTTTATGTATCAAAGTCACATAATGAGGGACTTATTTGGTATAATTACAAAAGGACCGAACAGTACAGATCAGGGTCAGCAACTTTAAACTGTATGTGGTGCTAAAAAGTTAAGAGACCTGGGAAGATAATGAATAATATCTTATTGAGAAATCACCGAAATGATACATCACTGAAACTAAGTTTGACAATTTTGTCTAGAACGGTAAATCAATAAAATTGTATGTGTGGTGGTATCTTGCAAAATTAAAAAGTCAACTTATTAGCTTTCAAGTAAAATCAGCACTAGGATATTTATCATAACGATGCTTTGGATGTTAAAAACAAGGGTGCTGCCAAAACTGCCACAGAAAGAGATTGAATGAGCACTACTTCATTTACTTATGGTATAAATGTAGTTTAGAAGCATGCATAGACACTTGCAGGACTATTTTGCTTTCAGTATTAAGCCTAGAAATGCCGCTGACATGTGCACATAAGCATCTCTCATGGAGATGGTACGGTAGACACAATGTGTGTCAAGTATTTATTGCCATTTTGGCTCAGGAAAATGACGAGCATGATGGGAAATAACTATGTCTTTAGAGGAGGATTAAAGAAAAGTGTTGCTCTGAACCAGGATGGAGAGAGTATGGTAAGATTTGGTCTCTAGGCAAGATGAATTTTCCCAGACTCATTAATACAAGCAATGTTCAAACAAAGAATTGCAATTTTGTGTATTTGCTTGACACTTTATATTATTTTGATCTTTTTTTTTACAATCATTTGAGTTATATTCTTTTAATCAGTTTTAATTAGAATATAACAAAGTTCCACTTCTACCACGATGATATCTACAGGAACCAAGACAATAAATCACATTCGATAAAACTATTCAAGACTTTGATGGGTACAAATACAGTGGAGGATGTTTGAATGAGTTGCCCTATATCTACTAACATATGTAAACAATGAATCACTTGTCAATTAGTGGAAATAAATGAACCCAAAGCATAAAGTGTAAATAATAACACAATGTTTATATATGATGTTAAGGACAAATGACCAAGCCAATGCAAACATGTTAATGTATCTGAACAGAATCGGGTACGTGTAACTCAAAGATAAGTCGGGAATATCTGTATTGTGTAAATCGTGAAAAGGCATTATACATATTCTATATAAATATATATCTATGATATTGGAACTTTTGCATGTCATGTAATAGTCAGGAATATACGTACTCACATAGACACATTAAATTGCTTCTGGCTTGTTCAAATTGCACCATATAATCATATGACAGTAGTTGTTGTAGTTGCTAGTGATATTGCTCAGCCCCTGGTTTCCCGCCCTGTTCAGCCGTGGCCTGTTCGACCATTGCAGAGGAGTCTCTCCCCCAGTTTGACCGTTGCTAGAAAAGATGGATCCAGAAAAAAATCGGCCCCAATCACACAGACTACAAGCTCACGGTCAAATAAGTTACAGTTGAATAGCGAACGGTCAAACGTTTTGTTTTTTGTTTGTTTGGTTGTTTTTTTTTGGTTTTTTTTTTTTTTTGGTTTTTTTTTTTGGTTTTTTTTTTTGGTTTTTTTTTTAGAGATTTTTTTCTTTTTTGTTTGAGTAACATTTAATTGCCTACTTTTAGCTGATGCAATGTGAGGGATACTGGTGTTCCCTTGCCAAATGTATAGATAAACATCTCAAGGGGCTGGCCCCTAGCTCTAGAATACTGCGTTACCGTCAAGCAAGACGAAGCTGAGATAGAATATCTAGAAAGCATTAAGTGATGTATTAAATAAGGCACAATGGGGGCGCACATTATGTATGAAATATGATGCTTTGACAATAGTTATATCTGATATCAAAGTTTATACATATAATATATATATGCAAGATATAGCCAAACATAATTACAAATATTTAGATATGATATCCATTCAGTCTTTCACTGGTAATTATTTGACTTGTGTGATGCCGAATCTTATCTTTGTATTTCTCTATTTTCTTCCCAGTCATCCTCATCACACACATATTTCTAACTGTGATAATTGATCTTGACACGAAACCTTATGATTACTTGGGAATGTATCAAATGCAATATCTCTAATTAGTATTTAGCTTTGAGTCAAGTTATAGACTGTATACATGTGTATAAACGTTCAATATCAAAGTGATGGAAGGTGGCGAAATGTTTTCCTTTTCCAGGGAAAATGAGAGTGGTTTCAAAGAGCTGTAATTTAAATTGCAAAAGAGTGTACAACTTACCAAAAACGTTGGTTATTCTTAAAAGGTTGTTATTGTCTGTTGAAGAAAAAACACTATAGGAACATAGGAACATAGCACTTTATGCTCTGTTCCTACATAAATACATTATGTGCCCACAGCTAAATAGAAAACTGAGGAAATATATTATCAATGTTTTAAGCTTAAAAACATTTAACTGACCTCTCTCAAACTTGGCACACAAATACCAAGAAATTGTATTAAGCTGTGGTCTTTTGTCGACACTAATCAGGAAAATGTAAAAAAAGACCTTAATTATTTTCCATGTAAAGTCTTTGATTATCATACCCCGAGTTCAGTGTATGTGTTGCATGCCAAGCTCTCTAATATATTACACCGAATAGATCAGCTTCTTAGAAAGTTTCATGTTCACGAATCAACTTGATGTTCTCTCTGGTTTTGCACGGGGCTTGTAAATGAAAATTGATCACCTCATGATTTTATTTTGTATCAATAAATATGTAGACAAGCTTGAATGTGTTTGTTACATTAATATTTCCAAATCACTGAAAGATCAATATTTTAATCAAATACGTTCTCTGTAAAGGCATAATGCTCACCATAACAAGAAATCTTGTGCTCTTTAAATACCGACTATATGTAACGCTGGCAGTTAATTGGTTGCAGTACAATATAATTACTCAATAATGACCACAAAAGCTCTGTCTATCATCTACTGTAACAGTAAAACATAGTAGAAAGTCTTATTTTGCTTGGGATAAAATGTCAAGTTTCAGTATGTATATGAGTTCTAGTTCCTCTGTGATCTATGCATTCTGTGGTTTCATTACGTATACGAGTTCTAGTTCCTCTGTGATCTATGCATTATGTGGTTTCATTACGTATACGAGTTCTAGTTCCTCTGTGATCTATGCATTATGTGGCTTCATTACGTATACGAGTTCTAGTTCCTCTGTGGTCTATGCATTATGTGGCTTCAGTATGTATACGAGTTCTAGTTCCTCTGTGATCTATGCATTATGTGGCTTCATTACGTATATGAGTTCTAGTTCCTCTGTGATCTATGCATTATGTGGCTTCATTATGTATGTGAGTTCTAGTTCCTCTGTGATCTATGCATTATATGGCTTCATTACGTATATGAGTTCTAGTTCCTCTGTGATCTATGCATTATGTGGCTTCATTACGTATATGAGTTCTAGTTCCTCTGTGATCTATGCATTATGTGGCTTCATTACGTATATGAGTTCTAGTTCCTCTGTGATCTATGCATTATGTGGCTTCATTACGTATACGAGTTCTAGTTCCTCTGTGATCTATGCATTATGTGGCTTCATTATGTATATGACTTCTAGTTCCTCTGTGATCTATGCATTCTGTGGTTTCAGTATGTATATGAGTTCTAGTTCCTCTGTGATCTATGCATTATGTGGCTTCATTACGTATATGAGTTCTAGTTCCTCTGTGATCTATGCATTATGTGGCTTCATTATGTATACGAGTTCTAGTTCCTCTGTGATCTATGCATTATGTGGCTTCAGTATGTATATGAGTTCTAGTTCCTCTGTGATCTATGCATTATGTGGCTTCATTACGTATATGAGTTCTAGTTCCTCTGTGATCTATGCATTATGTGGCTTCATTATGTATACGAGTTCTAGTTCCTCTGTGATCTATGCATTATGTGGCTTCAGTATGTATATGAGTTCTAGTTCCTCTGTGATCTATGCATTATGTGGCTTCATTACGTATATGAGTTCTAGTTCCTCTGTGATCTATGCATTATGTGGCTTCATTACGTATATGAGTTCTAGTTCCTCTGTGATCTATGCATTATGTGGCTTGGCAGCAGATGACGTTGAACCCCAGTGGCGGCGGTTTTCTTGTAAGGCTCTGATCTGTGATGGAGCTGGCTCTCTCACACTCCTTATAACGGCATCCATATTGGGCTTGTCCCGGATGTTCAAGTTGGCCTTATCATCCAACTCCATTAAGTTTGATAAAATATCACCCTTTTTCTTAAACATTAAACAAACAGAATTCAGTATAGAAACCAAAATACTTTCAAAGTGGAAAAATCTCTATTATTTTTTTTCTCTTATAAATGATAAGACCTTTTAATTCAACTACATTTGATTTAGTACATACCAAGCTGTTCAGTTGGATTGATGAACCCTGTGGTTTCAGATCCAGTGGAGTTGTTATTGCATGCCTTGAGTTGCTAATCTCACTTCCCTCATCATCCCCCTCTATGTACATGTTCAGTGTCTGTACCACTTCATACACCTTTACCAAAAAATAAATAAAAATAAAAATAAAAAACAGACATTTTTACATTTTAATATATGTATATATGTCCATTAACCCGATCATATATTAGTACAATATCAATTGATTTACCTGTCTGAATGGTTTTTTTTTTATCAAACCTAACAATATAATAGAGATCAATAGATATTATAGTGAATATAAGTGACATAAGATTTACCAGTCTGAGGTCATATCTGATCTGTTGATATTCACACAAATTCTCCTCAAGCGCAATCAAAAGCAGGAAATACGTCTCAATTTTTTCATTCGTCAAGCCTTTTAAATCCTTGAAACATAAAATAACATTTGTGGGATTCATAAAGTTTTACTTTGTACTGTGAAAAGATTAATTCATTATGATATCAAAGAGTTTGTACCGTAATTTGTAGTGGTGTCTGTGTTGTAGGATCTACATGTCTCATGAAGTCTTGATGGGCTTTTATATTTACAGTATTAGAATCCTCTGTAAAAATGAAAAATACATCACATTTTATGTTAAAACGTTTATGTTTAAGAGAATATACCCTTATACAAATGTCTAAAATAAGGAAGTACATATATTATACGACAAGAGAGTAAATCCTTATGCAAATGTCTGTAAGTGCATACCTATGATACCGAACTCTTCCAGATCCTGTGTGGTGGGCTTGGTGGTAGATAAAGTATCAACCTCAGCTTGCTTCTCTTCCCTCAGTTCTCTTAATGCAAATTCCTGTAAAATTATATTGATTACGTCTTTTTTCCACTTTGGTAAGTTTAAGGTACGATTTATTATTCAATGGATATTTTACAGTTCCTAAATGTGGCACACAGACACACTATATTAATCACAAGTCACGGCTCATTTTAACAACTGATAACATATCAATTACTTTATTGATTACATTCACAGGTAATAATGTCAATTACCAGGTTTGTGACGACCACAGCTACCACCAGATTGGCGAACACAAAAGCTCCTAGCATGATGGAGAAGAAGAAATAAACGGCCCCACCAACATGCAACATTGTGCCCTTATCCTGCAAACGTTATCAGGTTGTACATTTACTAGAGCTGCTGACAAGCAACTTGTAGAACAAGCATGTGTATGAGCTAGAAAAAATAGGTGCAATAGAGTAATAGCGAATAGGCCATGACATCAAAATTCCAATGAATAACATATATATACATGTATTAAATTATATTATAATGGTTTAGTGTTAAAATGGTAATTCAAATCAACTTACTCGAAATTGTTCAAATATCTGAACCCAACCATCTTGTGTTACACAGATAAACAGGGAATACATTGCTGAAATAAATAATACCATTTCAAGTTAACAAATAATCTATACAAAAAAACCATAAATGAATAATTAATTTTCTGAAGGACTTAATGTTCTCTGCATCTTGCAGAATTGGTGATTCCCACAATACACAAGGCTACCAACCAAATCTGTCAAGAAGAAATTGATTTTTCTTATTTCTCACAAGACTAACCTTAAGTTTTGTAGGGTTGGACAAAAAAAAAACTTAAAGTAATTATCAACCTTTTTCGTTTTCACTACTCTTAAAAAAACACTCACTTGTCTGCAAGTCGCCAAATCTCTCTGGCATTACCTCACCAAAGAACGTGACCCCAGATACTCCAAAGACGAGGAGAATGATACACAGGAGAAGTACAATGTTGGCCATGTCTGAAAGGATAACAAGATTGGTGTCATCAGTCACTGACTTATCACACATCCCGCGCAGTGTGATTCTATCATAGAAACCAATTACAATATTTTCGGCCATGAGAATACAGTTGACAATGTTGATCTCATAGATTAGAATACAGTTGACAATGTTGATCTCATAGATTAGAATATAGTTGACAATGTTGATCTCAGATTAGAATACAGTTGACAATGTTGATCTCATAGATTAGAATACAGTTGACAATGTTGATCTCATAGATTAGAATACAGTTGACAATGTTGATCTCATAGATTAGAATACAGTTGACAATGTTGAGCTCATAGATTGGCTGTTTAATTTATTATGTCGCACTAAGGGTAATGTTAGTCTCTCATGTTGCTTCTGAACCTCAAGTATATCAAATTAAAACTATTATGGACTTTAACGTGGAGCAGATATAGTGCTATAGATATAATGCTACTTGTAGCAGATATACATGTAGTGCTGATCCACTGAATTGTCATGTCGCAGGGCCTTAACATGACAACTCACCAATCACAGATTTAAAAGTACAATGGTTAAACCTCCAGGCACTTATTGTAAAATAAAGGCAATGGTATGGCCGGGAATCGGGCCCACGGCCAGGTCATCACTGAGGAATTGGTGTTGATAAGTTTGCCTGTAACCAACTGCACCACGGCCCATATCCTCGGTTATATGGTTAATGGAATACTATCATTCTTAATTATATCCTGAAGGTCAACGATGATTTCTGGTATTCAAATACCATATGGTTCAGCAACATTATCTGGTTAGCAACTAGATACTGCAGTCATGTCTCATGCTTTTTTTCCACACACGCAATGCTTTATTGGCAGGTATAATTTAAATACTATTTTGTCCAATAAATATCAAACTATTTTTTTACAAGCGCAGGACAGTGAAGACAAACACAGGCTATCTTTGGGTAAAAAAATTTAATAGATATTTATTCCTGAAACAGCTTTACACTGAGGTAATCACAGATTCCTGAGAGCTGCTGAGTGTCATAAGCTTAAATCATTTAAAACTTGTATGAGATGCCATCTACACATATTTATGATTACAGTTGAGATTGCGTCCCACTGACTAGTTTACTTCACATCATGAGTCTAGAGTTTCATACATCTTTTGTTCCCCAGGCTTGACCATATAAACTTGACAATATTTGGTAATGTTACAACCAACTATTAATTGTTTTTAAACAGAACGATCTATAATTGACATAACGAGAATCAGTATACACTTTAATCAAGTCCCGCTAACATTAACAATCTTATTGGCATTAAGAAAACAGTATACACTTTAATTAAGTATCAACTAACATTAAAATATTAAGTCCTACAGTTGCCTAAGCTTATGGAAAACAGCCCCTTTTTATTGTGAAGGCACTGTTCCAAGGCACTACGAGCGAACCCACAGGGCTCTAAGTACAATCTATAGTTTATTATGTGAAATAATTCCTATCTTGAGTAGAACCAACAATATTTGACATAATGTGAAATGGTATATGGCTTAATTAAATATCTACCTACACACTAACAATAACAATCTGGAGTACTAGAATCACCTACACCTTGCTTAAGTAATTAATGACATTCAGAATCTGAAGTCCTAGAGTTGTATACACTAGATAAAACAACCTTTTATAAGGAAACCCTATTGTGGGGCGCTAAGTGCAACACCCCAGGCAGCAAAAAGGGGGGGGGGGGGCAGAGAAAGCGGAAAAAAGGGGGGGGTGGAGGCGGGGAGCAGAAAATCGAAGTAGCAAACAGCAGAACAGTTTCCAAGCTTTGCTTTTGAACAGGATGCAAGAATGCCCGTATGTAGGTCATCAGGGGGACTAGTGGTGCCGCCTAGGTTATTTCATTTATCCACCAGATGGCACTCCACAGGTCATCCATTGGCTTCTTCCCTCCCCTGCACTCGTAAAAATGTAATTGTCACTTGACAATTCCGATATTTTACAAGCGCAGGACAGTGAAGACAAACACAGGCTATCTTTGGGTAAAAAAATTTAATAGATATTTATTCCTGAAACAGCTTTACACTGAGGTAATCACAGATTCCTGAGAGCTGCTGAGTGTCATAAGCTTAAATCATTTAAAACTTGTATGAGATGCCATCTACACATATTTATGATTACAGTTGAGATTGCGTCCCACTGACTAGTTTACTTCACATCATGAGTCTAGAGTTTCATACATCTTTTGTTCCCCAGGCTTGACCATATAAACTTGACAATATTTGGTAATGTTACAACCAACTATTAATTGTTTTTAAACAGAACGATCTATAATTGACATAACGAGAATCAGTATACACTTTAATCAAGTCCCGCTAACATTAACAATCTTATTGGCATTAAGAAAACAGTATACACTTTAATTAAGTATCAACTAACATTAAAATATTAAGTCCTACAGTTGCCTAAGCTTATGGAAAACAGCCCCTTTTTATTGTGAAGGCACTGTTCCAAGGCACTACGAGCGAACCCACAGGGCTCTAAGTACAATCTATAGTTTATTATGTGAAATAATTCCTATCTTGAGTAGAACCAACAATATTTGACATAATGTGAAATGGTATATGGCTTAATTAAATATCTACCTACACACTAACAATAACAATCTGGAGTACTAGAATCACCTACACCTTGCTTAAGTAATTAATGACATTCAGAATCTGAAGTCCTAGAGTTGTATACACTAGATAAAACAACCTTTTATAAGGAAACCCTATTGTGGGGCGCTAAGTGCAACACCCAAAGCGAAAGGCAGCTATGGAATGGCTGACTGAGCAGCGGCCCACCAGGATAGGGGAAGCTCGGAGGAAAGTATGAGTGGGGTGGTGAGTGTGGAGACTGGCGAGATCCGGGAAAACCCGACAGTGGTAACCCCAGTGTCGACATCCCGTGGGCCAGTGACAAGATGAGAAAGGAGGTGAGGGATGGGAGGAAGGCAGTATAGTTCCGTGGGCTGTGAGTGGGTAAGGGAAGGCCTGAGGAGGGTCATGCGATCACTGTGGAACAGTTATTGTACTAGGACGAATATATCTTTGATAGGCATCAGATTTCCACCTTCCAATTCTCTGGATAACAGATGGGGTCTGTGTAAGTGCAAGGTCGCTGGTACGACCAGCGCGGAATGAATGGGTATTATATAATCCTGGTTGTAGGTGGGCCCGGACAATGCAATTTTTCAGAGTGGAGGCAACCTGTGTCCTAGTAAGTGGTAGTCCCTCAAGCGTGATAAACAGCGGGCCCGTAGAGGGTCCTCTAAGATCCAGGTAATGTATGAGGGCAGCAACTGGGCAATTTTCTCTGTTTTGGGATATGTTTATGCGAAGGTCAGGGGTGCACCCCTTGCTGTGCTTGTACGACTGAAAATGGATGATAATACCAGAGGGCTTATCTCCAAGGCGCACAATACGAATTTGATCCAAAGTGATGGTATTTTGGTCATGCAAAGAGACAGCCACTTCACCAACTCGGAGACAGGCGTGGTACATAAGGAGATACAGTGAACTAAACAGGGCTGTGTCATAGGGCAGAGGGCATACCGCAGGGACCTGTGCGAGTAGCTTATGCAGTATAGGGCGAGTAATGGGGAGAAGAGGGTGTATGGATGGACCAACGTTTTTGATACCCTGGAGAAGTTTGGTCAAGAGGAACGTGTCATGTGGGTCAGGAATATTTAGGAGTTTGTGGTAAAAGGATATTGCATTGACGTAAGTGAGGATGGTGCCATGCCGCAGATTAGATCTATGCAAATGGGTTACGAATAAGCCCAGAGCTGCAGGGGAGACGGGTAACACAAGGGGGCGCTGCAAAAACTTCTGAAAGAAGTTCACCAAGACATACCAGTGGTGCTCATACATGGCTGCTGTGGATGGCTTAACAGACGATCGAAGGAGCGAGACTGCTAGAGTATGAAGTTCTCTGGCTGGAGGTGACTGGGTATTGGGGTTGGTGAGGCAGCTAGACCATATCTCTGAAGAGTCTGCCGTGTTATCTGTGGGAAAGAAGTACGAGATATGAGGTCACAAACTTGGTTGAATTTGCCCGGGATGTGTTTCCCAGTGATGCGGATGTTGTGCCTGAGCAGCTGGAAAACCAATGGCCTGATTATTGACATGACATTTTTGTTTTTGGACGTGAGTTTGTTTAGAATTTCTGTAACAGCCATGTTATCACACAAGTACTGGACGTGTGAATTTTGGAGTTTGTGGCCAAACATGGATATGAGAACCAAGACCGGGAAGAGTTCCAGAACTGTGATGTGGTAGCCTGTCCAAGCTGCTGGAAATTTGGCCTGGATCCAGCTAGTTCCATATGTCCCCCCAAAGCCCCAGTGTGAAGCGTCAGAACATAGATTGATATGGGCCGAATCAGTAAAATGCCTGAAGTAGAGGAAGTGTTTTCCATTGTATTGCTGCAAGAATGACAGCCAAACGGAAAGATCGGCCTTGACTTGTTTGGAGAGGTCAATCTTGTAATAGGGGTGGGATTTGCCTATTGTGAGGTCAATCAGACGGCGCAGAAAGGGGCGACCTGGGGTAACAATACAAGTTGCAAATTGTAACTGCCCAATTAGAGAGCGAAGATCATGGAGCGTTATTTTGGAAGTGGAAAGGCGTGACTGAATATTTTTGGAGTAGGCGTGGAGTTTGTCCAGAGGTAAACTAGCTTCCATGTTTGAAGTCGATAACTGCACACCTAGGAATGTGAGGGTGGTTGTTGGGTAGACAGTTTTGGAAGGGGCCACCGGGACTCCTAGTGCAGAGCACATGTGTAAGAAGGCTTGAAGGCTACGAGTACATTGTTCTAGAGTGGGGGCGACAAAAAGGAAATCATCAATGTATTTGACAACCCCATAAACACCGTACTTATGCTGGAGGATCCAAGCCAGGGCAGTAGAGAATTCTTCAAAAATACGGCAAGAGGGGGCGGCTCCCATAGGGAGGGCCAGATCAGCATAATAGGCACCCTCCCACGTAAAACCTGTGAGGTGGTACATAGAGGGATGAAGGGGGATGATTCTGAAAGCGCCCTCTATATCGGCCTTACTGAGGTAACTACCCTGGCCAAAGGACAGTATCAAAGCCATGGCATCTGCAATTGAGGCGTATTTGACGACAGCCTCCGCTTTAGGAATGCCTCCATTCACTGACCGCTGGTCGTAAGGATAGCTTAGGTTATGGAGTAGGCGGAAACCACCTGGTTTTGGACGAAGGGCCAGTGGGGAAGCTTTGAAATTGGGAAAGGGGGGTTGTTGGAAAGGGCCAGCAACACGACCTGCTGATAATTCCTTATTGAGCTTGATGGAAATGGCCTCTGGATTATCTAGGGCCGACCTGGAATTTTTTGCTAGCACAGTGCACTCTAACCCCTGAAATGGAAGTATGAAGCCCCCAGAGAACCCCCGAACTAGTTTGTCTTTGAGGTCTGTGGGGTAGCCCTCTAGCATTGAAGCCAGTTTACTGGAGTTGACTGGTGTGGGAGGTTTGAGAGGCAGTGGGTTGAAACGTATCGTGGGCTTGTGTATTGGCATTGTTTGGTTTGAAGGTTTGCTGCTGACGTTGGAGGCAGCGGAATAAAGGATGGTTGGAGACATTACATGAAGGGCACCTGTGTTTGAATGTGCAATCTCTATCTTTTTGGCATCGGGTACCCGGGTTATGGAAGTCGAAGCAGTAGCCTTTTGGCACGTTGAGGGCGTTGGAGTCGATGCTAGCCTCCTGGGTTGATGTGGCCGTGGCAGGAGGCGATCGACGAAAGGGCGTTGGGTTTGGGGCCTGGCGAAAGGACTGCGGCCTGGAAGTTTGCGAGTCTTGTCGCATGAATGGAGCCTGCTTGGGAGTGTGATGTGGAGGAGTATGTGGAGTAAGCGGGTCCATACGTTGGCGGAAGGAGGCGGGAGGGTTTGGCGACCAACGGGCATTAGCTTCTTCTTTCAGGGCAGTGCATATGGTGTCCCAGGGAAATGGGCGTGACTCCCTAGCTTTCCTGAATTTGACATCAAAGTACTCCCAGTCCTTACCATTGTTAGCAATTTTCTTGATGTCAGAATGGTATTGCAACATTTGGGGGTACGCATTGTTATGGGCACTCCCATACACGTCTGCATAAATGTGCCAGGCATCCTCCCATTCCTCATATGACAAAGGCTTAGATTTAGGCGGAACAAGGCATAGTTGCGTGGTGCCCTGGGATTTGTGGAATTCCAGTTGCATCTTGTATTGTGTGTCCATATCGGGTATGTTATGTGGAGAGTGAGGGTCTAGGAGGGTCCTAAAGTCAATGAAGATGTTTTTGATAATTTTTTCACGCACAGTTTGGTTGACACTATCAGCTAAGCGAGGAGGAGCATGCATGACCGGTCTTGATGAGAAAGGGGCAGGCCAGGGTCCTGTGTGATCATCCCCTATGAAGCTAGGTTCCACGTCACGAATTGGGAGTATACTCTCACCTGGGTGAATTACAGCTGGTATGGAGTCTGTCACCTGGCTGACCAAAGTCTGTTCAGTGGACGGGTGATGCGATGCCGGACGGAGAGGAACCGAGGTGTTGTTACCCAACGATGGCTGCGCTGGCAGTTGGGACGGGTTGGTTTGCATCGAGTTTGCAACAGTCTGTGGCAAGGGGTCAAGCGGTGTGGCTGGTATGTGAGAGACAGAGTCATTGATATGGTGATTGTGAAGTTGCCCCACCGCTTGTAACGCAGTTGTCATCTGCGTCATCATTTGAGACATAGAGTTCATGGTCTGCATCATTTGGGCCATGACGGCATCCGGTGTTGTTGATGCAACTGGCTCAGTTGGTGTGCCAGGCACGCCTACAGGCTGGTGCGTGTTAGTTCGTTTGGAGGCGGAGGCTCGAGTTGATTGTTTTCGCTTACGCCCTCTGGCGGACTGCCCAACTTGCCCTGGGTTGATCTGCGGGGAGGAGTTGGTGGCTGTCCCCTGTGTGGCTGGAGTGCCTGGCAAGCCACGTCCGCGACCTAGGCGCTTTGGTGGCATCGTGTGGGCCGGTTGCAGTAACTGAAACAAAAGAACAAGTAATAGTAAAGGACGGAAAGTAGTGCAACACAATTGGTTTACAGGAAGACATATGAATAGACAGGGGGGGGGTAGTGGAAGTATAAGGAGGTGACGGCAGGCCACCGCATGGTGTGTAAAAAAAAGAGGCATAGAGACGTGACGGCTGTCTCTGCAATGTGTGCAAAAGAGGCATAAAGACGTGACGGCTGTCACTGCGTTGTGTGCCAAAAAGAGGCATAAAGAGGTGACGGCTGTCACTGCATTGCATGTAAAAAGAGGCATAAAGAGGTGACGGCTGTCACTGCATTGCGTATCAAAAGAGGCATAAAGAAAGGACGGCTGTCACTTGTATGCAAAAAGAGGCATAAAGAGGTGCTGGCTGTCACCGTGTTGCATGTTAAAGAGGCCTAATGAGGTGGCGGCTGCCACAACATTGTGTGCCAAAGGAGGCATAAAGGGGTGACGGCTGTCACTGTATTGCGTGTAAAAGAGGCAAAAGAGGTGACGGCTGTCACTGCATTGCGTGTAAGAAGAGGCATAAAGGCGTGACTGCTGTCACAACATTGTGTGCAAAAGGAGGCGACGGCTGTCACTGCATTGCATGTAAAAGAGGCATAAAGACGTGACGGCTGTCACTGCATTGCATGTAAAAAGGAGGCATAAAGAGGTGACGGCTGTCACTACATTGCGTGTGGAAAGAGGCTTAAAGAGGTAACGGTTGTCACCACATGCAAAAGAGAGGCATAAATAGGTTACGGCTGTCACTGCAACGAGTGTAATAGGAGGCAAAAAGACGTGACGGCTGGCACTGCATTATGTGTACAAAGAGGCATAAAGACGTGACGGCTGTCACTGCATAGGGTTGCAAAAGAGGTATAAAGAGGTCACGGATGTCACTGTATTTCTTGTTAAAGAGGCATAAAGAGGTCACGGCTGTCACCGCTTTGCGTGTAAAAAGAGGCATAAAGACGTGACGGCTGTCACAACATTGTGTGCAAAAGGAGGCATAAAGAGGTGACGGCTGTCACTGCATTGCATGTAAAAAGAGGCATAAAGACATGACGGCTGTCACAACATTGTGTGCAAAAAGAGGCATAAAGACGTGACGGCTGTCACTGCATTGCATGTAAAAAGAGGCATAAAGACGTGAAGCCTATAGCTTAATTAATCATTGGCTTGTTGACCTCACCTCTTTGGCACATAATCATTTTTGTTGTCAACTCGTCCCCTAGTTCGCATTATGTAAGACATTTTCTCCATTAGGATGCGATTATCACGCTCCACGATGGCTAAGCGCTCTTCTTCCATCTGAAACAATACATCTCTCATCATTAAATCCTGTATACACTGCTAAAAATATTCCTTGCAACTAATCGCTTTCTAAAATGACCTCAAAACTAAAAATTTTAAAATTCCACATTTACCGTGAATGGTATAAAGCATCTTTGATGTATTATTATAATTTAAGGCATTAATTATTTGTGAATACCTGTAATTTCTTGAGCTTACAATGAAGATGCATGTAAGTCCTTGGTGGCTTATTGTCTAACAGGGCTTTGGCTGAAATTCAATAAGCCCAAAAAATTAAGAGACATGTGGAAGCACATGATTATTTGAAAGATAATAGATTGTACGACGTGAGCAGAAAATCGAAGTAGCAAACAGCAGAACAGTTTCCAAGCTTTGCTTTTGAACAGGATGCAAGAATGCCCGTATGTAGGTCATCAGGGGGACTAGTGGTGCCGCCTAGGTTATTTCATTTATCCACCAGATGGCACTCCACAGGTCATCCATTGGCTTCTTCCCTCCCCTGCACTCGTAAAAATGTAATTGTCACTTGACAATTCCGATAGAGTTGCACTCAAAGATCACCTGGTACTGACTGGAGAATGGTCTGGACGACGAGAGAGAGGCCGGCCAGGGCGCTGATACTCTTCAGGCTCCTGAAGGCCCTCAGCACCCGCAGAATGCGCAGGATCCGGCTGCTGCTCAAGAAGGTCAACTGGGGACCAAGAATAAGGGCACCTATGATGATGAAATCCAGAATGTTCCAACCGACCTTCCAAAAGATCCAGAATCCATAGTACCACTTGAGCAAGATTTCACAGATGAAGGTTGCCATGACAACTTGATCGAAGATGGAGAAGAGGAATCGATAATCCACAGACTGTTTATAAAAACATTAAGATTGTGTTAATGTACTGTTAAGATAAAGAAGTGCACTTAATTCCAGAAGAAATTAAAAGAGTTTATGTATTGCATTTATTTGGTAATTGATTTTGAACACGCTTTCTTATCAACATTTCCTATATTTTACACCAACTATACAAAGTGTAGACTTTTCTATACCATATGTGAACATCAGGAGCATCAAGCCTCCCACACTGTAATACACCATTAACTTAATATATTCACCAGATTTTCGTCTGTTTGAAGACCGATCAGCAGAGAGTTGATGATAATCAGGCCAAAAATGAATATCCGGAAGTGCATGCTTTCGATCATGGCGCCCACCAGCTCCTTGCTGATAAAGGTGGTCACTCTCTGGTCATCTTGGTCCACTATCTCATTAAAGTCTTCTTCTGGAGGCTCATTCTCTGCGAATATGTTCTTGATGGAACCACCTATGCCCAGCTGAAAATGAAAGCATTCCATTCTTCTGATATATCTTGTTGGCATTATCTTTTGAATTTATATGAAGTGAACACAAATAAGAAATCATGCAAGTTGGAATTAATTGTCATTAATCTTGAACAAAATACACAATGATATAAAATCATATTAAGAATACAAATTAAACTGCCCATGGATATTTTCAAAAATGTTTCTTGTAATTTTTTTTCTATCTTTTTCAAGTTGTCATCCGTGTTACAAATAGCTTACAGGCAGATTTCTCTTGTTTAAATATAAGTCATATTTGTATAATAGCACATTTCACAACATGTCAATTCCATATTGAATTTACTAAGTTTGAATGTAAGATAATGCAAACAAAGGACAGAAATATTTGCTATCTCTCCCGCAAACTGGACTAACCTTTGTGTCATCAAACATGAATCGTCGCCTTGCCTCTGGAATACTTAAACATTCCCAAACAAAGATTATCAGTCATTTTCATATTTGACAGTTGTTATTAAATATCCAGAAAGTTATATATGTATGTGGAATGGTATATCAGATCTCATTAAGTTTAGCTCACAATGTGTCATCTTCTGTTGAATCCGATGGCTTTTTCTGATTCATACGACCAATCAACCTTGATATGTTTGATGCCTGGAATGGTAGACAATATAAGTTATTTTGTACATGTTTTACTGGACTTTGGAAGTTTGGTTCTCCAAAAAGGACCTTCCTGATTATAGTTAAGATTTTAAATTGGCTATATATTCACTTGGATACAGATACAATACAGGTAAAAGTCCTCTTGATAATGGTAAAATTTTAAAGTCATCTCATGGTTTCCATTAGACACCATTGCTTTACCCTTTCGCTCCAGTATTGTGGGTCACATTTGAGTGAACAGAGAGTCAAGCACAAGAGATCAGTGGCTATGGAGTATGATGATATGGAGTGACATCGAACTTATCGTCAGAATTGTTGGATTCTACTATATTTCACATCATATTAATATCCCCTCTTTGTTAGCATACATGTATCTGCTCATATTGATGGGTTATACAATTTTTAAGATTATAGAAGCATGTCAGATTCATAAACAAATCAATACTGATAGGTCTAGCATAAACAGCAATATAATGCATGAATGAAATTTTTGTTTCGGGAGTTTCTACCTCCCCCTTTTCCTATGATGATCACAGTTGTACTCACTTTTTTCCATCGTACGTCAGCAGCTTTTGGAGCGGATTTAGACGCATCTTCGGCCCCTGCAACCATTGTTCAATCGTCTTTGATATCTATGGCTAGATCTCCTTAGTCTTCCCCGAAAACGTAAAATCCACTGACCGACTTCTTGGAACACCCTTCCTGTTCAGCTTCCTGTTGTGACGTCATTTATCTTGAAGATGATGATTACGTCATCATGAAAGTACGTGCAAATGACGTCATATCTCATTATTGCCAAGCAACCAAATCCATTGTTTTGAATTGTTTATGAGTACTTTCATTTCTTCGGTTTCGTTTTTACTTTTTTGTTGTATTTTATTTTATCCAGACATTCAACAATCATGCATAGGGCGTATCAGCCCATTACACCTGCCAATAATAAGCTGCTGAAACAGAGGTGGGACCAAAGTCGATTTGATACCCATAGAAAGAAGGTAGAAAGTGGTAAGTTACTTTCACTGAGTTTAAAAAAATCTGAACTACAGTCTTCATGTACAAACTTATACAAGTACAATGTAAAATATGCGTAGCGTAAAAACAAATGCAAATGTTGGTGTATGGTAAGAAATATATTAATACCATCACATACAAAAAAAACAATATTCTGTGATATGACAGACAGATACAATTGGTGGAATATCAAGTAAAGAGGTGAGAGCAAAGGAGAAAGATTTGAGAAAGTCTGATCTACATATGTAAAAAAATTGAATGCTTCTCCTTGCAAAATACTAATCTAGTCTTTAATTTTAAATGAAAAAGCAATGTTTTAACAAACCCTCGGTTGTACAATCTATTATCTTTCAAATAATCATGTGCTTCCACATGTCTCTTAATTTTTTGGGCTTATTGAATTTCAGCCAAAGCCCTGTTAGACAATAAGCCACCAAGGACTTACATGCATCTTCATTGTAAGCTCAAGAAATTACAGGTATTCACAAATAATTAATGCCTTAAATTATAATAATACATCAAAGATGCTTTATACCATTCACGGTAAATGTGGAATTTTAAAATTTTTAGTTTTGAGGTCATTTTAGAAAGCGATTAGTTGCAAGGAATATTTTTAGCAGTGTATACAGGATTTAATGATGAGAGATGTATTGTTTCAGATGGAAGAAGAGCGCTTAGCCATCGTGGAGCGTGATAATCGCATCCTAATGGAGAAAATGTCTTACATAATGCGAACTAGGGGACGAGTTGACAACAAAAATGATTATGTGCCAAAGAGGTGAGGTCAACAAGCCAATGATTAATTAAGCTATAGGCTTCAAATTAATCATGTAAATGTCAGGATAGAAAATCACATTTATGCTTACTTGAATGTCTGGAAGTTATATGGATAGCTGCTTATCATTAGAAAAAGAAGAAGAAAAACTAATAAAAAAGTATGAGGTTTCTAATGCATGTTTATCTGCAGCCTCAACAAGACGAGAAGACAGCGAGAGTTGTTGAGGATAACTCACGAGAACCAGGCCATCCTGAAGAGAATCATGTCCAAGGAGCCCCATTACCATCACAGACAGTGGCTGGATGAGTGGACGGTAAGCGATCCTCACTGCCTCACCACCTTCACACTTCCAACTTCCTCCTGAATTCTTCCCCCAACTCTTTATATTTTATATGAAGTACTTATAGCCTATTCTGAAAGATTGCAATGAGCAGGAAAATGACATATGCACATACCTTTTTTCGGTGCCGTTCGGTTTCAGCTTTTATTTGTCATCATGATACAATGCCGTTCCAGGCTGGCCCACCGGTCAACCAGAAGGACCTCTTATATACCCCAGGCCATAGATGGTTGGCCGGCATCCTTACATAAAAAGTACACAAATACATAATCATGTTGCACAAAAACATAACTAAATACACCCTGGAGAACTGGTTGAACCTCATCATTTTAGATATTTTCTTAGAGTGCCCTTTCATGATTGGTCGGATAAGGGGTGCACCTGGTGATCAGAACTTTATCCTGGGCGTTTAAATCTTAGAATGTTGTTTGTCACCAGGGCCTACGTGTGCACTGAGTTAAACCATTCTCCCATAAAACTTAATTAATATTATATTTTATCTATAATTGTTTTAAATTTGGTTTTTAACTTTGAATATTTGTTGGGTTACAATATGTCTATTTTCTTTTTCTATTCTTCATAATTCTTTTAAAACTAAATCGTATGTGTATTTCTTCACTCATGTTGCAGGTGAACCAGTGCTACATGGCCAACATAGCGAAGTATCCAGTCAACTGGAAGACACAGGGTGGCATCAAAACTCCGTCCTCTGCACCGGGGAAGAACCCTTCACGCGGCAAGCGTCTGTAACCGTAGCGGTGCGCACTTAACTCTGTTGTCAATCGTTATATTAAGCAATATTAAATAACAAATGTTTCATTTTGCATAGTTTGTTTTGCATTTGTTGTCTATATTTAGCGTGATTTAAAAACTATGTGTGATGTGATGTTTTAGGTTTGTAGTGACCAATATTAGCTCCAGAGGTGAACAACCTCGCGACGTCTACAACATTCTCCATGAAACCAACAAGATTAAAAAATAATCTCAAAGTGAAAGGCGAAGTACGGACGGTTGATTTGTTTTATTTTTGTAAGCAGGATGATAATTTTAAATAATAATTTCTATAGTTTGTAACTCTTGTGTAACTAAAACTAAAAAATAAAGATATTCAGAGGCTGAAAAGTGTTGTTTTTTTTTTCGTTTATGTTTTACATCACTGCAGATTTCATGTCAACGAGAGGTACTCCACGAACATGGATTTCACAAAACCCATATCTGTCAAATTATGATAAATATTATCATAAATATTGCCAAAGATTTATAGCTATTGTTACAAATTATATGATTATGATATATTAAATTTGGTATGCTGTGACATCCTATTTTCAATGGGTCATAGGTGTATAGCGCTATGAACAGCGCTATGAACAGACTTGTCTGGTAGCAGCGCTATACAAATTTTATTATTATTATTATTATTATTATTATTATTATTATTATTATTATTATTATTATTATTATTATTATTATTATTATTATTATTATTATAATTATAATTATTATTATTATTATTATTATTATTATTATTATTATTATTATTATTATTATTATTATTATTATTATTATTATTATTATTATTATTATTATTATTATTATTATTATTATTATTATTATTATTATTATTATTATTATTATTATTATTATTATTATTATTATTATTATTATTATTATTATTATTATTATTATTATTATTATTATTATTATTATTATAGATACTTGTACTTTTAACTGCATTCCACAAAGGAGCACTGTGTCCATTCCATTTGGGGATTGTATACAGCAAGGTGCTGCACTCAGCAGGGTATTCTATATAGCTAGGTGATCCACTCAGCAGGGTATTCTATACAGCAAGGTGATACACTCAGCAGGGTATTATATACAGCAAGGTGATGCACTCAGCAGGGTATTCTATACAGCAAGGTAATGCACTCAGCAGGGTATTCTATATGACAAGGTGATGCGCTCAGCAGGGTATTCCATACAGCAAGGTGATGCACTCAGCACGGTATTTATACAGCAAGGTGATGCACTCAGCAGGGTATTCTATATGACAAGGTAATGCACTCAGCAGGGTATTCTATATGACAAGGTGATGCGCTCAGCAGGGTATCCTCTACAGCAAGGTGATGCACTCAGCACAGTATTTATATAGCAAGGTGATCCACTCAGCAGGGTATTCTATATAGCTAGGTGATCCACTCAGCAGGGTATTCCATACAGCAAGGTGATGCACTCAGCAGGGTATTCTATACAGCAAGGTGATCCACTCAGCAGGGTATTCTATACAGCAAGGTGATGCACTCAGCAGGGTATTCCATACAGCAAGGTGATACACTCAGCAGGGTATTATATACAGCAAGGTGATGCACTCAGAAGGGTATTCTATATGACAAGGTAATGCACTCAGCAGGGTATTCTATATGACAAGGTGATGCGCTCAGCAGGGTATTCTATATGACAAGGTGATCCACTCAGCAGGGTATTCTATACAGCAAGGTGATCCACTCAGCAGGGTATTCTATACAGCAAGGTGATGCACTCAGCAGGGTATTCTATATGACAAGGTGATCCACTCAGCAGGGTATTCTATACAGCAAGGTGATCCACTCAGCAGGGTATTCTATACAGCAAGGTGATGCACTCAGCAGGGTATTCCATACAGCAAGGTGATACACTCAGCAGGGTATTATATACAGCAAGGTAATGCACTCAGCAGGGTATTCTATATGACAAGGTAATGCACTCACCAGGGTATTCTATATGACAAGGTGATGCGCTCAGCAGGGTATTATATACAGCAAGGTGATACACTCAGCAGGGTATTTTATACAGCAAGGTGATCCACTCAGCAGGGTATTCTATACAGCAAGGTGATCCACTCAGCAGGGTATTCTATACAGTAAGGTGATCCACTCAGCAGGGTATTTTATACAGCAAGGTGATCCACTCAGCAGGGTATTTTATACAGCAAGGTGATACACTCAGCAGGGTATTCTATACAGCAAGGTGATCCACTCAGCAGGGTATTTTATACAGCAAGGTGATCCACTCAGCAGGGTATTCTATACAGCAAGGTGGTCCACTCAGCAGGGTATTTTATACAGTAAGGTGATCCACTCAGCAGGGTATTCTATACAGTAAGGTGATCCACTCAGCAGGGTATTCTATACAGCAAACTGATCCACTCAGCAGGGTATTCTATACAGCAAGGTGCTGCACTCAGCAGGATATTTATACAGCAAGGTGATCCACTCAGCAGGGTATTCTATACAGCAAACTGATCCACTCAGCAGGGTATTCTATACAGCAAGGTGCTGCACTCAGCAGGGTATTTTATACAGTAAGGTGGTCCACTCAGCAGGGTATTTTATACAGTAAGGTGATCCACTCAGCAGGGTATTCTATACAGTAAGGTGATCCACTCAGCAGGGTATTCTATACAGCAAACTGATCCACTCAGCAGGGTATTCTATACAGCAAGGTGCTGCACTCAGCAGGATATTTATACAGCAAGGTGATCCACTCAGCAGGGTATTCTATACAGCAAACTGATCCACTCAGCAGGGTATTCTATACAGCAAGGTGCTGCACTCAGCAGGGTATTTTATACAGTAAGGTGATCCACTCAGCAGGGTATTCTATACAGCAAACTGATCCACTCAGCAGGGTATTCTATACAGCAAGGTGCTGCACTCAGCAGGATATTTATACAGCAAGGTGATCCACTCAGCAGGGTATTCTATACAGCAAACTGATCCACTAAGCAGGGTATTCTATATATCAAGGTGATCCGCTCAGCAGGGTATTCTATATATCAAGGTGATGCACTCAGCAGGGTATTCTATATGACAAGGTGGTGCACTCAGCAGGGTATTCTATACAGCAAGGTGATGCACTCAGCAGGGTATTCTATACAGCAAGGTGGTCCACTCAGCAGGGTATTCTATACAGCAAGGTGATGCACTCAGTAGGGTATTTATACAGCAAGGTTGTGCACTCAGCAGGGTATATTCTATACAGCAAGGTGGTGCACTCAGCAGGGTATATTCTATACAGCAAGGTATTACATCTAGCAGGCTAGTCCATGCAGTAATATCTTCTATCCAGAGGGGTATTCCATCCAATATGCTCTCCATAAAGCAGGATATTTTGTACATTAATGTTTCCTTTCGGCAAGGATTACAATGATTCTATTAATATGTAGATAGCAGTAGACAGAGTTGAAAATACACAATGGAGGAAAAAAATAAAGAATACACTAATCACAAAATATTGCAGTTACGATTATATTTTATTTACAAGATATTTACACATGGGTCACTGCCCATGACAAGGCATAATGTAAGATTATTACATGTAATATCCCTCAGGAATGTAATTAAGCAAGACCCTTCTGAGTCAAGATAAGCAAGTTTAAAATATGCCAATCATGTTCATAATCAGTTCCATAATGATAACAAAATATAAACAGCAGCAGTCGGCCTCTATATTATTTCCTCTGACAGAGGGCAGCACTGAAGATCTTAGTCATCTGAAAGTCTTGTAAAATCCTAAATATTTTGGATGCACTGTAACTGCTCACTTTTATGTAAAAAATAAAGTGTTGACGTGACTTGACACATCTTTAACACACCAGTTTGTTATAATAACATTTATTGAAATGATCTGTATAATTATGTATTCAAAATATTAACATCTGTGTTTTTGGATTAAAGTCAGAGCTAAGGAGCAATATATATCACTGCTCTCAGGTCAGAGTGAAAAGGTAGTTCACAGAGAGCCAAATCATGTTACCTTAGATAAGACAGCTTAGCTGTTACAATACTTAGTATTCATGAATATACATACTGGCTTGGAAAAGTGTTCCAGAAAAGTAATCTTCATAGCCACTGGATTTTTTTTTAAATGGTGAATGTCAATGACTGAAAGCTGTTCATCCAGGCCATTTTTTCATTATACGTCAATTTGAAGTCCGTGCTCAGATCCCAATTTACTATGTATAGATCAGTGTTATGTCTGAACATGATGAAAAAAAAACGAAAATTCTTCAGTTTTGGAAACATACTTATATAAGCATGGCTTCAAATCTGAGTACAAATTTAAACTTTAAGTTCATTGAAAAAACCGGGCCCTGATGAATCTGTCTATCACTATGGAAGTTAACTTTATCTTTTCTCAGAAGATATTTCATTTATATCAAGGACTATATCTAACTGCAATTATTTTCTACTCATGTCCACACAAACTGTGTACAGAATCTTAAAAAACATTAAATTTGGTATTTATCAGTGATATACAA
Source organism: Amphiduros pacificus (assembly GCA_949316495.1). Taxonomy (NCBI): domain Eukaryota; kingdom Metazoa; phylum Annelida; class Polychaeta; order Phyllodocida; family Hesionidae; genus Amphiduros; species Amphiduros pacificus. The sequence goes on along the minus strand of OX439003.1, from coordinate 17,445,403 downwards.
TTACTGTGACAAGCAGAATGATTGGTTTATGTAGACTAAACAATAAAAGCGGTGGACACCATACTAACCATTTATACTCAATCTCTCTGTAGTCCATACTGGTTAAGAAAACAGCTTATTCATTCAATTTTGCTTTAGTCAAAAATAATATTACCAAATAATGTTTCCAGAGAAATCATGTCTATTACCAGTAGTTCTCGATTAGACAAGTCAGAATGAATGCTAGACTCATGCCCCTGTTTGGTTTAGTTTCTTTGGGGCTAATAGTATCGTATTAACATATTCATTTCTGTGAATATTTTACTTATAAACATTATATACAGAAGACAAGCAAATTTCGTATCTCTCATTAGAGGAAGAACATATACATTGAGTTATAATATAGTGGTCAATGGGTATACTAGTATTGATTATGAAGCCACTCAACTGAGACGAGGCCACTCAACTCTACTGTGCTTAAATTTGGGACTTTACTGTACAACAAATGCAGAATATTCTTTTCTGTTGTACCATAATCATGATGATTGTTGTTGACAAATACAAGAACAATGCTTTAATAGGCAAATCTGTGCTATCTCTGCTATTTCTCTGAATGATGTAAAGTACTGTATATAAACTGCAAAGTCACAAAATATCAGACAGGTCAAGCAAAGTTCTTCTCTCACCAACTTCTAAATTCTATCAAAAGAGTCAGATTTGGTATTTTGTTGATGAGAAAGAAGGATTATTTTTGTTTACTGGCTGAATACAAAAGAAGGTTATTATTTTTATGTTTCACATATAGCAGACCTGCAAACTGGTATGTGTATGGTTTGTCAAGGTTTTTAATAGCGTGGCATCCTTGGTGATCCTACCCTGAGATATAGCATTCAGAAGAACATTGCTTAGTTATCCTCAAACTCATCTATATCAAGGCTACCACTATGAATAAAAAGACTATGGCTGTTAAAGTCTGTGCCTTTCATCCTCATTTGGCCCTTGTTCCCAGCATAGGGATACTCTACTATTGGTCTGATCTGCTAATGGTACAATATCTCATAGGTGATAATTGTATAAGCTTTCACCTATTATCATCTTCTAATTTTGCCTGTAGGGTGGCCGTCATACCAGGAATTACAGAATGTTTTAAAATGTCTGACTAGATTAACAGTGCATCTTATATAGATAACCAAGCAATGATGATTCATTCACCATTTAATATCTTTCACAGTTTGATTTTACTCCATTTAATCTTTCCTGTTTTTGTATTATGATTTAAACACCAATACAATCATACATACATAAGGTGGAAATGTCATGATACAATTCCAGACAGAAATCTATCTGATAAACTTTATGATCCATAGCGAGTGCTCATTCGACTCATTGTTTAGTGGCAATACGTAAAACAAACTGCAAATAAAATTTGATTCTGGTAACAGAAGTACAACTTGACAGATGGGTGGCTTTTTTGTGCCAATCCTAATCAAATTATTAAAAAGTGATGAAGATTTTTTCTGTTACCACACAAAGTAAGGTTTTATCTTATTCATTAAGGAGCACCAGTCTGGCAACTAGATTCAATGCATTACTTTTTCATGACCTTATAAGACTGCTGCTTGTTTTACATGATTTTCAATAAGACAATGTTCACAGAGAAATATCATCCACTTTGATAGAACCTATAATTAACAAATAACAATGATTTTCCATGGCACTCTAACACACACTTTGTATAGCCCAGGTGTATAGCTTTCATAATGAAGTGCCTCATTTACTGTCTGACTAACCCTACTTGTGCTCACCTTATCCACGCATTTGCATCTTCCCATTAATCCTCTAAAGGCAATTTCATTTATTTATGTTTCACACAATCTCCTTCACACATGGTACTAAGATTCAGAATGAGTCGGTAATCTTCTCTTGGGTGCAATTTTTAGCATTATATTTTGCATCACCAATATTGTTTTGACAACTCAGTTCTTACTCTATTCAAGAATCCAATCTTTCCATGATTTGTTTTGGCTGCCTGGATGTTGTCTCCATAGCTCATGGGTGCTTTTCTGATCAAGGATGACATGGTCACCAGCCTACAGGATGAGTATGTTTCATAACCAACTTTTCATGGTTTCCTCATACTGAAGATCCTCTTCCTCAATGAATGGTTTGTCTATGCATCTGATCATGATCTCCCCACAATATATGCACTCTCCTGCCACCAAGTCATCTAAATCCTCCTGGAAATGTTCAACAATTCAAATTACCTAGATACAATTAGTCTGGATAGACAAATAAAGCAGGCCATAAAAAATTACTCTTCAATAGAATCTTTACAATAAAATTGTATCAATATCTGAATGGATATAAGTTGTGATTACAATTATTATAAAGTGTAAAACTCTTCCTACCTTGATTCCTTGTTGAGTAGTTGCCATGGATACGGAGCTGGCCTGCATCAGTGAGGGAGAAGGGGTGTGATCCCGGGCTGCAAGCTTTCTCTGCAGGTCCTCAACTCTGTGCCTTACTGCACTGGACAGATGGGGCAACACCTGAAAACATCACAGATATTCATTAATGCTTCAATATCACATTTAAATCAGAATTTCCATTGGCTTTGGCATAAAACTGCTTACTGCACAGGATAATTAGAGAAGATAATTAATATTAGGCAGGTTCTAAACATCTGAATGGTAAGGGTAATACACATACAGAATTAAACTTGGTACCATCACGATTGTGTATTTATATAGAGAAAGTATAAATGAGAGTCTCGGTCTTGGATACTTTCGCAAAAGGAATCTTATGAATTATTTCTTTCAAATTAATTTTTCTCTCAAAATATCTTTTTTTAATACTGGAGCACACTTCTGCTGTGCATATATTGTACATATGAGGAAGATGCCTCACCTCAGCAATTAGACAATCTGAATGGAACCTGTGCATACATGGGAACACATAGAAAGCCCTGGTCATCAGCGGGAAACCACACCCTGAACACTTGTCTGATGATTTCACAAACGCATATCTGCAACATATGAAAATCAAAATAAGCAAATCAAATCTTGGCGACACAAACGTTATCATTAACTTTATCATTAACTAAACTAGACTTATTTCCCTGATTTTTTCCTTATACTTGTAATTTTTTTTCTAATTTTAACCCTTTCCATCCCTAATCAGTGATAATATTCATACTCTTCTGAGAATAAATATTCTATGACATCATACTAGTCTTCTTTGTCCTCTTTTCAAAATAATGTCAGGTTTTTACAAACCAATATAACAGATTAGAGTATTTACATCTGAATGAAAAAAAGCTGCATCAGTTGGTAAATGAATTTATCATTATTTGACATATTATTAGTGCATAAAAATGCTTGAGCTGAACATGGTATCTGTGTGTCAATGTTAGACTTACTTGTTCCTGAAGGATTGTATTTCTCCACGTATTTCCTTGGCACTTTCTGTAGCTTCTGCCATTTCTTCTTTCAAAGTCTCTATATGTTGGTTATACTCCTCTAGCGATGTTACAATAGCATTCTATAACAAGAATTTGGAAGGTGTTATCAATATTTGGTTTAATATTAATCCTGCCTAAATTATTTTTAGTATTCCTACTATCATCCCCACAATATCTAACAGAATCATTATAATATATGAATTAAAGTTTTCTCAGTTAACTAATCAGTAGCTTTTGAATTCATATGTAATAAGTTAATATCCCAATTGACATGAGACATAAACATATCAAAAAACAGGAATGGCTTTTTTTTTACTAAAAACTCAACAAATAGAAATAAGATTAGCTCAATGACCTTAAAATGATCAATGGTGACAAAGTCAGGGAAGAATGGCAAAATGTCTTCTATTTTAAGAAGGTCACATTCGTGTAGGAACTCCATGGCTCGTTTGATGTCCTTCTCTTCTTCCACGACATGTCTTGCTATAAATAAAAATAAAAACATTCATTTTGTTTCCTGATATTGCAATTAAGATATGTGTTCTTGGTGTTTACTATGAGCAAGTTCTTACCTATCCTCAGCCAGAGTTTTTTGCGGAGCTCTTCATCATCTTCTGGTTTATCTGCATTTTGTTTTGCCAGGTCCACATCCACCTGTGTAATGTTAGAAGATATCTTAGAAATCAAGAGTCCATTAAAATATATTACCGGTATATTTTTAAAGACCTTGCAAGGGGTAATCAAAACAAGAGTTTGGACTCACAGATACCTAATTCTTTATCGTGTTTCATGTTCTCTTTCATTGTGATATTATTATTTAGGACTGGTTAATGATAATTCCACTTTCTAATAATACTAATATAATTACATAAAATGTAAAAGACTACAGCATTCTTGAAATATGTGAATTCCTGCAATAACTCAACTTGAATTTTGACAATATTTTTTCTTGAACCAGCTGCATTCTCAAAACTACTTATACAAAATGAAATTTAAATAAATTATGAAATGGAGTTTTTAACCTCAATATGTAGCAAGTACTATCTTGAAATCTTTATTTGAGAATGGTGGATGAATAGAGTCATAATTTCATACAGGATTTTGAATTATCTCTTAAATATTTATGATATTTGTCTTTTATGATGGCACATTTATATCAAACCTGTAATGCAAGGTCAACCGCTTCTTCAAAGAGACTCATGGTGGAGTAGATATGCACACACGCCCTCTTGTGGTCATGTTCTGCACACAGACGTAGACCATACTTGAGGTCATAGCATACACTATCTGGGTCCTGAAACATAAAAATACAGTCAAAATCATTAGAAGTAACACCATCAAGAAATAAGGTAATGTATGACAATATTTTATTCAAAATTTCCCATAATAAAATGCAATTATTAGAACTGACCTGGCCTTGTAAGTTGAGATAAGTCATAAGTTGATCAGGTTGAATCTTGGCATAGAGAGACAGCAGGTAGTTATGTATTGCCTGGTCACTGTTGTTCAACATCTGTACGCAAAACTCCAGATATCGAATAGCTTCATTTCCCTGAAAATGAGAACATAGTAATGAGTCATTAAGATTCTGTTAGCCATGCACATCGTATGGAACAGTTCACTATTTTGGACACCAGACATTATATTCATTACATTACATTGTACCCTTCATGCAAATATTATTAAAGAATTTCAAACATAATGTACATCATGGGGTTAAAATGATGATGAAAGACCCATCACTATGTTTATGAAGTATGATGCCATGCTGATGGCAGTATATAAATATTTGTGCCTTTAATCCGATGTGCAATCCTCACCTGAGTTCTGTATTTCTGGTGATCATATTGCACCAGGGCTGGTATCAACTTCTTGGGGTCCAGTTGTTTTCCCTTGCTGATCCAGGCATCCACTGTCTCCTTGGGGATGTTCTGCATGAGCAGAGGGGAGAACTTGTAGAAGAGTTCCACATCTGTCTGCTTGGTCAGAACATAGAGGGCATCCTTCAGGTTGTCATGCTGGATGTGGTGTGTGATCACACGCTCAAAATCTACAACAAATACAATCTCTTACTCATCCTCTGAAAATTTACTGTACTTGAAATAAGTAATATATATCAAACCACAATGTTTTATTGCAAATTGCATTGTGTACAGCAAGGTAATTTAATGGTATGTACATAATGAAAATTACAGATATATACTGGTTATGTATATGGATAGACACTGAAACGATATAGAATTGTCAAGACTGTAGAGTGGACTAAAAATTTTTTACTAGCTATATACCTTGCATTAGAAAAGCAAAGAAGACCATATCCTCCACATTTCCATGGCTAGCTATAAGGTCATATATGGTACTTCGGTTGTAATTCATGCAGTCTTTGACACGTGGCTGAGCCAGGAACTTCCTGAACTCTTCTTGGAGCTGTTCATATCTGTCAGAGTTATCCTCGCCCTGTTCCTTCAACACTCCCAGCTGGTTCAGGTAAATCTCTATCAGCCAGGTTAATATCATTGTTACTTGTGTTTTGTCCTACAAAACAAGAGGAACCTGGAACATTGGGACTTTGGCATTGTGTTCTTGAACATTTATATTCACTGAACCTAATATGAAAATATAAACAATGAACAAGCCTTTATATGATTTAAGTCATTTAATCCCATATTTTACTTCATTCAATATCATTTGGAGCAATACCATATTTTCTATACACCAGTGTCTTTAAAAATTCGACAACTCAGATTTCAAACTCCATGCATGCCATCTCTTTGAATTAATCCTTTTTCCCTCAATCTGCATCTATCATCCGATTTCCTCTCACTCTACTCACCTGTTGCTTGAGACCTGTGAGTTTCTTCAGCAGGAATGATTTTAGTGCATCCTTCTTTTCTAACTGTATAAATTTTAATGCAACTTCTTCAAAAGAATTTTGTGTCTGTGCAAATATTTCAGCACTCTTTTGGTGCCTGGAATAGAAAGAAAAGAAGAGAGTCTCAATATTTTTGTGATTATATTTAGTACAAAAAGTCTAAAACTCAGATGGTGGTAACAACTTTCACACTGGTTAATGCACATATCTATGCATATACAGGGTAATAAACATATCTATTCATATACTGGTTAATGTACATATTATTTGTATGCTGGTTAATGTACAGATCTAAGAGTATACTGGTTAATGTAAAGATCTATGAGTATGCTGGTTATTATACAGATCTAAGAGTATATTGGTTAATGTACAGATTTATGAGTATGTAGGTTAATGTAAAGATCTACAAGAATGCTGGTTAATGTACAGATCTATAGGTATGTAGGTTAATGTACAGATCTATGAGAATGCTGGTTAATGTACAGATCTATAGGTATATAGGTTAATGTACATATCTAGTTCAATGTACAGATCCATGAGTATGCTGGTTATACTCATTTTTAAGTATGTAGGTTAATGCATATGTCAATGATTTTGCTGGAAATATTCAGATATATGACTATGCTGGTCAATGTTCAGATCTATTAGTAGTTTGGTTAATGTATTAAATGTTGCATTACTTTATACTTTCAAAGCACATTGCAAATAATGCATTTGATACTCACTGATTATTTTTGAAGTAATGTTCTGCCTGTTTGGTGAGCACTTTGTCCATATTGGCTGGGTTCTCCTACAACATACACATTAAAGTTCAATTATTATAGTGTAGTTTAAAATTCTGTTAAATTCTGTAAAAATTCTATACAATTTTAATATATCAGCTTGAATGAAAGATAATTTCAACTTAAATAGTGGTAAAATGAAATCGTCTTCGGTCACTATTAATCAGAATGTTATGCATCCAAAATCATAACCATTTATTCTATTATTTTCCTAATGCATTTCCCATATCATGCATGAATATTTTATGCTTATCTTTAACAGTAGGGCACTCACTGCCTTAGTCAGGTTGATTTTAGCATCACCAGATAAGTAAAAATATTTATTTCTGCACCTCACCTTACAATATTCTTTGGCAAGTTCAAAATGTTCCTGGTCCAAATACATTTGCCACACATCTCTGAAACATATCAATCATCTTTATAAATCTTCTCATTGTCATGGGAAAAAATCACATGCCAGTTTTCATATTGACAGAACTTGTGAAATATGTGTAAATTAACATGATAATGGCCATTAAGATTGTTTTTGATGTGTTCATGACTGTGTTGCAGTTCTCATACCTTGATTCTCGGATGATCTTGTACTTGAACACAGCTTGACTAGTGTAGACCCAGATGGTACCTTTCAATGGGTCCTTACACATGCCCAGCAGCTTGCCAAATCTCTGAAGTATAAGTGAATATGTGTCATATAAAAGTGTAGATGAAAAGTGCTTCATACTCATGTCATATATAAATGTTTTCACAAGAAGAAGTATATATGGCATATTCTTCTCAGTTAGAAGGAAAAGGGTGGATTGCATCTCTATGAATATTCGTATTCTACTAATGTATAAATCATGAGAACAAATGTTGGTCAGACATGTCGTATTCCATTAGTTTATCCATTTGGAAGAGAAAGGTTTGTCATTCATATCATATATTATTAGAGGAAAAGCAGTTCATGAATGTTATATTCTACTGGTGTATTCATTCGGAAATACTTCCATTGGCAAAGAAGAAAAGTTGATCATACATGTTATATTCTACTGGTGTATATATTATTAAAAGGAAGGCAGTTCATAAATGTTATATTCTCTGGTGTATATATTATTAGAAGAAAGGCAGTTCATAAATGTTATATTCTACTGGTGTATATATTATTAGAAGAAAGGCAGTTCATAAATGTCATATTCTACTAGTGTATTCATTAGGAGATACTTACATCAGCAAATGTATCATCATATATCAACTGCTCATTAAGCACACACAATGCTTTTAATCTGAAAAAAAAAAAAAAAAAAAAAATCTTATCATTTATAATTCCCATAAGTTGTATAAAAAGGTTGTGTGAAATAAATCACTTTGAAATTGATGCATACAAGTTTGATAATGTCTAACAGTTTTCACCAAACAATGATAAAAGGAATTATCTAATCTTATCAACCATTTTTCACCAAAAAAAAAACATATCATTTATTTCAAGATAATTACCGTAAGAGAAATTACCAGCATCGGTTTAGATATATTTATAATTACTGACTTACTTATCAGGAAATAGGATGAGAACATGAAACTCGGTGAGAACGATGGCCTTTGCACGTGCATAAGAGCTGGGTTTGCTGCCGTCAGAGTCATCAATGGGATATCTACATGCTAGTTAAGGTCACTTTAACTTTCACCAGATGCTGGTAAAATATGCATCCTTCTTTGATCTTTCTCTTTTAAATTATTTCTCTCCTATCTTAGAGCCTCCTCTGTACAATTCTACATCTAGAATTTCATTTAATAATGATAATATAACATTCAAATTTACAGTATTTCACTTTAAAAGTATTAACAACTTAACTATGAAGAAAAAATGATTGTGAAAATGATTTTCTGGTACTAAGGATACTCCATAAGTTTAGTATCGACTGTGACAGATGTTTCTCCGGCCATGCCGCTCACATCGATATTCCCATGGTAAATTCCAGGACCTGCCATCCAGGCAAATGACTTCGGCACATCCTTAAATCGTGGATGAAAGAACTTGAGCTCACTGTAGCCAAACTCTCCCGGTAACTCCAAGAATCTCTCTACACAGAAGGGAAAAAGTTATATGAAAAATAGCTCAAATCCTATTATTTTACACATCACATTGCCATGAGCAAGAGAAATTCTTAATGGCTTAATAGATGAAATTACCCTAAATCTCATGAAATCTGCATTCTCATCTTAATTTATGGTTTAATACTTAACAGGTTTTAAGTCATTGGGATAGAATTGTTACTATAAAATGAGGAATGCAGCATTACATGTAAGGTAAATGAACCTGAAAAAATGTTGTGATGCAAAACACACACTAACCTGGAACATCTTCATAGAGAGAAAATATGTGTTGAAACAAGGGTGGTTCTGTTGATGTGGGAATGGTTCCAATGAACTGATACAATCGTCTGCAAATAAATGTCATTATCATTAATGCCATACAACTTTGATATCTCATTCAAATATAATTTCTTCAAATTCAAATAACAAGAACAAATCTACAGTAATTATATTAATTCAAATAATTAAAATTAAATATAAAAAAAACATGTGTGTTACTGGTGGTTTATTTATGTTCATTGTTTGTGAATGTTGTATCTCTCAGGTTTGTGAATGTTAAATCTATTACTTACCCAGGAGTGGTGGCCATCACAAAATATCTATATTCTGTCAGGGAAGTGGAGGACATTTTTTGGAATTCTACACCTGTCACAGGAGTCGATTTGTCCTTGCCCAAGTTGAATAGCTGTAAATATATAAATCCATTAAAAGAGAACTTGATTTCTATAACACACTGAGACATTATAGGAGATGTAATTTGCTGGACTTTGTTACTGTAAGAAATGTCTATTTTGGTGGAATGTGGAACACTCAGTGAATGTGATGGTTAAAAAAGACGGATGCCATCATATGACAATAACATACTTGCCTGACTAATTTGAAAACAAAGAGAATAATAGCTTGTGATTCTAATCTTTTCAGGGTAGAACACACACATTGCAGAAAGGAGAGGAAAAATCTAACATTTTGATAACAAGCTCATGTCAATCAGACCAATGTCAGCAAAGTTGTGACATGTTTTATCTTTTTATGAGAAGTGAGGCTACTGTAATTGCAGTTTCTTTTCATGCACTAAACACTGCACAATGATTTCATCCTAGAAATCATTAAATTTAAATAGATGACCCTTTTCTCTACAGGATGAAAGATGAATTAAAAAGGTTTCTAGCATATTTTGAAAAAAAATCTTATTATCTTTTTCTATTTGCTTTCATCAAACATTAGATGGGGAAAAATCTTCCCTTTTGCAATGATTTTTAAACATTGCAAAATTGTTTCCAGAAATGAATGTTCATCATCTCTAAAAGTGTGAGCTACACCTGTAAATGGACCATTAGTCTAATAATTCACAGATTAAATCTTTCATTGTATCTACAGTCTCACTTACACATCAATCTTTCGGCAACTTTCTTAAGATTTTTTCGTGACATGTTATGAAAAGGCATGAAGAAAAATGGTCTCCCCAATGAAAACTACAAGTAAATATAAAGATCTGATATTCAACAATTTTCACAATGAGTATTTTTATTCATAAAATATAGATACACACACAGTTGAAATAAGCAGATAATAAAGCCCTATTATTTTTTTTAAACATATGTAATGTGACATGTGTATTTAACCCTTTTTTCAAACATTTCACCATTTGTTAAGTTTCTCATAACTGGTGTGAATGCAAATGGTTTAAATGTAACTAAAATTGCTCTCCTATAAAATGGCTGGTTAGAATGCAGGTATTTCACATCACAAAATTAAAGGTCACACATATAATAACTGAAAGCAAACCAACAACATTTTGGGACAAAATGCTATATAAAGACTTGTAAGGCAAGATATTGTGTGTACCTCAAAAGTTTGTGTTGGTAACATGAGCTTCCAGAGGCAGAAAAAGAATGACATAATATTTGATAGAATTACAACTCAGTAATTCTAAAGCGCTATATCTTTATATTCCAACAAATGGAAGTTACTAATATACCTTTTAATCATATATTTAATTCCATTTATCTACATGATTTATGTATCTTTAAATGTAATATTGACAGCCAAAATTTGTTATATCATGACCAAATATATTACTAAATATCTTTGTCATGACTCTATTATTTTGTTATTTTATTCACAAATTGACACAAGACGACATTTTTGAGGGGAAATCAGCACAAGACAACATATATTTTTAAATTACCTGTTTCACATACTGTTCTAGACTGGCTTGGAAGAAGCGACCATCCTCTCCAGAAACAATCTCTGTCTCAAATATGTAACCTTTTGTATAAAAATCAGAAAGAATTAGCTTTACTCCCTAAATGAACAAGTAAATTATGTCAAATCAAATGAAAAATTACAATGTTAATTAATGTTGTGTTCATCAACAAAATATCTCTAGGCCAAGACCAACGGTGTAAGATAAATTATCATTTACATCATACAGCTGTATGACATAATACAAACTTATGTTGGCAGAAAGAAGACCCAGTTTCCACATGCCTCATAACTCAATATGTTCATGTGGCAATGATTGATGATAAGCACTTGACTACAACTATGTGCTTACTGTATATACATGTATATATGCATAATATAGCAACTTGTTTGTTGTTTTTAAAGTAACTGATATCTGAATAATCATTTACACAAAAGGGAAAAAAATGAATGCTGACCTCTGGTGGTGCCCAGTAAAATTTCCCCAGTGGATGTGTCACTGCTGGTTTCTCTATTCCAACCAATAGCACTAATCTGGTGGCCCTATAATAGTATGATAAAAAAGATTAATATAATGTCATAACACTTTCTTTAAATTGTGCAAAATTTAACATCAGATGTGTAGCAAAGGTTACCCTTAATTTTCCCAGTTGTTTAGGCTTCTTAGAGTTCCTTGACAGGTAGTAGTTCTCAGATGATAACATGCTTATCACAAGGTGACGCCCAGTTGGGTCAAGAAACATGTTGTAGATTCGGTCATCTACTGCCTTTGGTATCTCTACCTCTGTTCAAGATAATAAGATATTAATATTACTCATATCAGGCAGCAGTAAAATACAGGCAGAATTCAATTTTTGTCAGAGATGTTAGTTTTACAAAATATTTACAGTTTTTATAAAGATTTTTATGATGATAACAATAACTTTCTTGTCAAAAGTTTAGTTATCAAGAACTGGTGTATTATAAGTTTATGATTGTAATATTTTAAATCTATGTGATTGAATATGTTATTTCAGGTCATATATGATGAGATGGATTATATTTTAAGTCCATAATTCTCACCATCTTGAGAGTCTGGGTGTTCCAAATCTATTCTGAATAAAATATTACTACTCATAGCCATCACCAGGAAGTTGTTGCAGGCCACCAGATGTGTTATTGGATCTGGGGGACTGAAAATAAGAAATTTTCAAATTACGTATTTCATCAAAATAATTATTATAATTTGGCAAAGTTTTTATACTTTTATACACTTGCATGGTGTGTCTTATATCCATTTTTTATAAAATATGAGATTGTGATTCAAACTTTTACCCTAATACAATGAGATGTTCCACATCATTTAGTTATTGAATTTATTATGCCTTCAAGAATTTCATTAAAGTCATTGTTGTACAATTGAGTTTCAAGTTGTGAATGGTTCAAATCATATCATCCTTTATTCGAGATAGAACACTGACATCTTTCAAAGATTTTTCTCCCTTTTCTACATGGGATTACCTCATGTATATTTATGAGGAGAGGGTCAATAGAATAAAGGGAGATTCCTATTGGTCCAAAACCTACTTGAAATTGATCCTTTGCTTGTTAAATATTGGAGTATCATCTTCCAACCTTGCATTGATAAAGCCTGTTGCAATCTGAATTGAACATAGATATAATAGTAATATTTATGTATGATTTGATCAGTGTAAAAATTAAGTAATTATATTTGTCAAATATACTCATGAAGTTTAAATTGCATGTATACCTTATGTTATTGAGGTCTTCCAAATAATCTCATGTATATGCACATATTGAATGCTGACTTATATTGAAAATCACCTTTTTATTGAAATGTACTAAGCAGTTCATAAATTGATGATATATCTGGCAATGTAGCTTATCTTAAATTAACAAGTAAGTTATGAACATTAGTTTGTGAAAATAAATTACTGACTGGTTCTGGCATGTTGTGTTGTGGCCCTGCAACAGGTGTGAAGCGGGTATTCTCCTGCTCATATTGATCCAAGATAGATGCCATTTTCCACTTCTCAGACACTTCAGTTTGTGTATACTGAAAGGACATTCAAATAAATTAATAATTTTGAACAGTTAAAATATGTTTTGATGTTGTTGGGTTTTTTTTGGTCAAAACATATGAGTTAACTAGAAAATTATAGCATGTTTGCCTTCACTAGAAATAAAGTAGGCAACAAAGATGGGGATGAAGTATAGTAATATTCTCTTCAAAATTAGCCAATAGTATTTGGTGCATCATTATATTTATTTGATTATCTCAGCAGTTACATTGTAATTCTTTTAATAACTGTAATTGTGTTTAAGGCACTTTCCACACTGAAATAAAATTTATGGAATGCTTACTCACTTTCCCATGTAAACATCTTGATTTATATAGGAAGAAAATCAAGTGTAACTGAGCCAGATCTTTGGTAAACATATTATCAAAATGAGTTAATGACCATTCTATTTTACTAGAAATTGCCCAACATCATTATCAACTTGAAGACAACTACATTGTGTCACTCAGTCTGCTCTGTACATAAGTTGAAGTCACATGTCAAAACTGGAATTGATTATGGCTGTGTCGCAGCTTGCGTTTTATATGCGGGGGCGGGGCTTTGCTGTCAGTGTCAGACACTCAGTTTCTGGGATTCATTTTATCTCACCAAACTTGGCTGGTTCGCAACAACTTGAAAGGACATCTACCACAGTAAATATGTTCATAGGATATAACTTGAATTTATTTACCTTGTAAAACTGTCACACTACCTTTGCATGGACTATTTTATTCCAAAATACATTCTGGGTGTCCCTAATTCAAATTTTCTCTTGGGTTTTTCGTCCAAAACAAGGAAATCTTTTTCTTCTGATGTCGGCCTTGACCTTGGTCATGTGGTAATTGATAGCGTGAAATAAAAATATGAAATTTAGTAAAGATAAGAATTGAAAGACTTCAATAAAACACCTAAATATTCAAATACAAAATTTAATAAATTACGATTTTCACATGAGTATCAAATGAGTAAGTGTTTGTCTCACAATTCTAAAGCTATCTGATGGGATCACAAGTATTATTTGCAACACGCATCTCATACAACACCAGCCGGCAAAATGGCGAATTCTATGAAATCTTTCGCTCGGAACATTTCACTCTTTATTATTGCCAGATATCCGTTTGTAAATGCTCTCACATTGCTAATGTTACTTGGAGAGAGAGCAGAGAGAGAAAGGTTGGTAAATCAGTTGTTGATTGCACTATATTTTTGCATAACTCAGTAAAATCATGGAATACATATTTCTATCTAAAACTGTCTAAGACCTGGGAATTTATGGGTGTTGGCGGTGAGTGTCCTCTGGTGGCAGATTACAGACCCAAAACATGATATTTGGGCCTGGCTCATATGGAACATCCGATAATTCTGCCAAATCTGGTTCCGGAATAGGGAGAATTGTTGGCATTCCTTTTGTCGTCAGTCCATTGCGTATCCCTATGGCAATCTGGGCAGGCGGATCAGGATCCCAATCTTGTGACTGAGCCATCCCTGATTACAGCCGACGACAACAGAGCTGCGGTTCAGTTTATCAATTGATTACCGATGTTTATCACATCATTTAACTTTGTTTGCACATGCAAGTATCAGAAAACAACTTGGTGTGAATATTTTTGAGAGTGCAAACGCACTTAAAAGCACTGAGTCCAGAAGCTTGTGGGAGTGGGTGGGGCCAATATGACGTCAATGTTTATTATATATATACATTGACGATTGACACGGCGCATGCCATCTGGCTGCATCTAGACTCAGTGCTTAAAAGGCTTTGAAAATGAAACCGCAGCTCTGTTGTCATCCGCAGCTCTGTTGTCATCTGCAGCTCTGTTGTCATCTGCAGCTCTGTTGTCATCCGCAGCTCTGTTGTCATCCACAGCTCTGTTGTCGGTTGTACACCCTGTCCCTACTCGCACTGGAGCAGTAGACTGTGACTGGCATCGGCTACAAGGGTCCTCTCCAGTTTAGCTGCTGTAATCAGCAGTTATTGGTAGTGACAGAAAACTGGTCCCTCACAAGTAGGGCCCTGTCACACGATGGTACCCCTGGTAATATTCCCGTTTGGTGCAAAATGAGCCAGGCCTTGGATATTTGAAACAAATGTACCATTTGGAATTGGAGTGTTGCAGTTGCATTGTCCAGTGATCATAGTGTCCCACCCATTTCCTGATTGGTATACCAGTGAAGTTCCCCTGATTCACATTTAGTTTATACCTTCCATGTGACCAGGAGCTCCAGGACAAGATAACGTAGTATTTAGGGTATGGTACAAGACGAACCAGGATTTAGACTGAGTTCTTTCTCAATCCAAGTTGGCTACTGCACACAGCACACACATTGACAAGCAAGTTCTGAATGGTAAGATGTGGTAACACCATAAGTGTAAACCCGAGACTGCATAACTGGTTCCATCATCAACACTTACTTTCCACCAACAGACAGCATATTCAAACAATCAAGATTGGTTGGTAAAGAATTCAAAAAACCAATGAGTAGACCTCTAACACACAGTGATGCTGACAACCATGCTCTGAATGGCCCATCATTTTATTGATACCAAATGCAGTGATTCGTGGCAGCCTCAGGTTAACAAGTTAAAAGTCACATGACAAGAAAATTGTGAAAATGTTTATATTGTGCCATAATATATTACAATACATGGACATTGCATTTCAACATGTTTTACACATTTTTATAAATGGAGTACAGAATTATAGTGGATCAAAGTGATTTGCTGGACACGCCCCTTTTTATGTGGGTCAAATCAGGGCTGCTGAGATTTTGCTGGAAGTGACGCATGTTCGCCCTTCATGTTCAAAACAAACCACTCCAAGCCAGTGAAAGTCTTGAGGGATTGTAATTTATAAGTAATAATAAGAGTGTTGATAACATCTTTGAACCACTGGTGGCCTAATTAGCACATGTGGATAGTAGGTCAGATCATGTTTCACACCATAGACACTTGGATTCTGCCTGTGGTGATGGGGAAGACAGGAATACAGACTGCCACCCAGTTGAGTTTGGCAAACTTACATCTGCCTATTGCGATTATTCAGATCCCTCAAGGGACTGACTGAACTATTCTTTATCATAATGTTATGGTCAAAGTCAGTTCCTTGTTGAGAAAGAAATGTTGAAATCTCAAAGTTTAGTATCATTTTTACAGAATTTCTATTTTTATTCAAAATTCCTTTGTCTGTTTGTATATAAATATTGATGTATGATTTAGTTGGGTACCCACTGACATGCAATGACAGACATTAAAAAAATACCAAACTAAACATTTCAAATGGCCATTGAAATACAACTGCAATGCATAAATAATATATAACCAGACCTCAAAATTTAGAAGTCAAAATAATTTCCAGCAATGAATCAGATCTAAAAATGTGTCGAATGCTTTCAAGACATTTTTTTTCAGTTATGTCATACAAAGTTTAGCTCAACATTACTGAATATGAATAATATTCAACCAATTGATATTGTTACTGGTCATTGGTTAACAAATAAATAAATAAATTTTCAGTGTAAAAAAATATGGAAATATCAAGTAAAAATAATTCATAGATATTTTAAAAGTGTCATCTCAATGTTCCATTTACAGTTTGAAAACCCTTAAACTTCATTCCATAATGTTTAGGGCTATTCCATAATGTTTAGGGCTAGATAATAAGTGTCTTGAAACTGATAAAGAGTAGAGCAGGCCATATTTCAGACACTATACCCAGTTAAGTCATGTTTGTTTATTTTCTTCAATTAAAGTAGGGATTGTGGGATGGGAAGCTGATGTAAATGCAGGTCTCTATTTTACAGCCTTAAGTTTTGCCATTAATCATATTTTCAATGGATGTTATTTGTGTAGAAGAAAGGACATCAGCTGTTATACATGTATAGACATAGGAGAAATATGTGTGCAGGAGATGCATGCGGGGCGCAATGACGTAGGCAGCCTGCTGACCCAGTTCTAGGTCAAGGGAGTAGGTTAATTACCCTGGGGGTTCAAAGATCTTAGATTATAGCTAAACTAAACATTAGACTGCAGAAAAAATTGTCAGATGTTTCTCAGAGCTATGAAATCTAAAGATTTCCCACTTAAAAAAATTCTTGTCATATGACTTTTAAAGATAAATTGATAACATGACATAATTTATGATGAAGTGGGAAGCATTAAATCTAAAGCTGATCTGCACTTTTTCATTACCTTTCATGCTGATATTATGGGCAAATCTTTTAAATGCACCAATATAAATTGGGCCTCACTATAAAATATATATTAAAACCAAGGTTATATGTTTTATTAGGATATATTATTTCAAATATATTCTGGGCATATAACACCGGTGTTTGAATCTTGCTCTCTGGTCAAAAAGTTAATACATTGACAACCACTAGTTACATTTATGGGACAATCTTTCAAAATGCCCTTGTTTTTACCAACTATGGTCATATTGGTCTTTTTATGTGACATGAAATGTTCAACACTAGGTTTATTAATTGCACATTAATTTGGCTCTATACTTTCCAGTCAATTTTGCCTTAGATGATAGAAGACTTTAATCACGAACTTTCCAAAAGTCTCTTTGAAGCTGATCTTTGGTGTTCAGTATTTAAACTATAATCATTTCCTCAGGATTGGTCCAATGGCAGTGAATCTGTCTAATAATCAGCTGGACAGTCAAAACATTTAACATGACCGTGGAGAGCATACAACAATAGAGAACAATTCTGATTTAAAAGATTTTCACACATAATTTGTGTCATTTACCAGTAATATTTTTATTTTCAGTTTTCCACCTATCGAGCCAAGGCTTATTTATGGACACCTGGCAGCATTTGTTATTTGTGGAGTGGCAATGGGCTTCAACATTGGTCGCAAAAGTGCTTCTTTGATCCATGTGGGACATTTACTTTACCTGGCTTTCAGTATATACACCAATGAGAAACTGGAGTACAGGAGATGGATTGTGGTTAGTACTGTTGTGCATAATGAAGAAATAATAAAGCTGAAGAGTGAAGAAATAGAACTTCTTTTTTTTTAAATTATTTTATATATTGGCTTTAACAAACATATGTAATTTTTGATTACTTCTGATATAAGAGTGTATGAAAACAAGTCACTCTGTATATCCATGTTGATTTTGATCTTTCTGTGTAGTTTGGGTTTATGTTGTCCACATATTTATTTCTCATTTAAATCATAAAAAACATGTTATATTGTGATTAATTTTTAGGTAAGAATGTCAACCCGTATCCTTGGGGTAGCTGGAATGATGATGCTTTATGGATTTTTCACATCACCTAAACCCCGTTCAGCCCAGCTGCGTAGAATAGGTGAAACCTTGGTCGGTCTTTACCTGATGTGTATCACCTACACTCTGGTGGAGAGCCCGGAGGACAGGAAAGCCTTCATGATGCTGATGCCAGGAGGGGAAGCATCGCTCTATGTACTAGCCACACTGCTTGCTGCGTGTGCTCTGTGCTTCCTTCCAGGACTATTTGTTCATGATGTAGCACAAGCACTTGTACTGCTTATACCTTTATATACTATGATTATAGACTGTAATTTCAACTACTGGACCAAGAGGCGAGGAATGGACTATTGGAACCAGATCAGACTCATAGCTGATAATATGTGTGTAACTCTAGGTGCTGTTATGTATGTGGCTTGTACCAAGAAGCAAGGGCATACAAAGGAAGACTAATTCAGCTATGGTAACTTTTATCATTAAAAGTAGATCCCAAGAAAATTCCATATATTATTGAACAAAATTATTTGCTACATTTTTGGGTTATTTTTGTTTGTTGTGTTCATTGTGTCAGGTGCTAATTTCTCTGTACATTATCATTAAAGGTATAAAGTTGTGTTCTGTACTGTTAAAGGCTCAATTCAAATGAGATCCAGCTTTATGGTTCTATATAATCTGCACAGGGAGGTTCTAACTATAGATGTAGCTCTGTATATGATATTTAAGAGATCGACCTGTGTGGCTTTACACCATTTAGATAATGTCTGAGACTCAAACAACACCATACAACTGAGCAGCAATATAAACTCCAAAAAGAGGATGTCTCTAGCTGCATTGCCCTTTATACCCATATAGGTCTATCTGTGTATTGTTATATAACCCATACAGAGGAGATCTAACTTCTACCAGAACCACAGAAAATTTGTGTGATCCAGGATGGCACCACATATGAATATATGTGTCCCAAGTTTGTTGAGTTATGTTTTGCTGTTGCGGAGTGCATATTTAACAAGTGAAATTTCCCAGCAGTGTGTATTATCATGATAATTTCTGTGTGAACCTACCTGTCTGTAGCAAATGCTAATGAATCGTGTCTGTTATGATTTTATATTGATTTTAATTGATTGATACTTTATCAGGATAATGCTTTGAAATAAATAAAAAATATAAATCAGGTCATATATCATTTCAAGTAATCAACATTCTATTTTATACCTTTGTAATTTGATTAGATCTTTGTGTAAGCAAATGGCAAACAAGTGTAGAATATTAACCTCATCTTTTTTATAACTGTGCACACAAACTTTTCATTCTTGTGACCAGTCTCTCTGATGAACACATGCCCTTGATGTATAAAAGATTAGAAACTTCAAATGTATGATTCAGCCAAAAGATATTTTTATCAAATTCAACAGATATTTATTCTCTTGCCCTTGTTTATTCTGTCTTAAAAAAAATATGAATATATCAAGAGGCAAACTAGGAAAATTTTAATATCCAGCATTAGATCATTGTGCAATGGCACTGTATGAATATGGAGAATTTGTTTATATGTTTAATTCACAATAATGTTCAACTGCAACATATTTGTTATATAATATGGAGATGAAATTGTTTCTTATACTCTTCCAATATACAGTATATTTTTTACAAATATACAGGTCTGTTTTCAATAAAAAAAATCTAGAAATGGTATTTTGTGTTTGATTCCTAAGTATCACACCTTTTTTTCAATCTGAACTAAAGGTTTAAACTATCAGCTATCCCAATAATTTGCCATACATACAACCTCATGTAAAGTCACATTTATTCAGGAGCAAACGGGTGCCTGTTCTTTTGTGTTCGAAGGTATTGAACAATGTTATTTGGAACAATCTTCCAAATTATCGATATGGGACAAAGATTAATTGGTTCTTCAATACAACTTAAGGAAATAATCTACACTTGACAACAATTTTTTAATCAAATTAGATTAAAATTAAGATTTTATTTGTGTGTGGCATATGTTTTATCATAAAAAAAGATAGAACATGTTTAAATCTTTGAAAGATTGAAGAATTTTAAATTAGACTATTTACAGTATGAATTTTCTGTAGCAAGAAATGTGCCCTTTACATGAACCACAGATTTGAAGTAGTTTTTAAACTAGCAAAGTATGTTTGAATAAACAAACTGGATAATATCTGAAATTTAGTGTGATAATTTAGGACCCAATTATGAAAACAGTCAACCATCTTAGTTATTAAGATGCATTTAACATCACAAGTTTTTTTTTATACCATTCTTTCACTAATCACAGCAACATCATTTGGTGAATATTACAGTGCGTTGTATGCATTGTTTTTGGCAAAATTACAGGGTAATAACTGGCATCTTAATTCTTGATGTAATTGGCATCATTTGTGGCAATATGGTTCAAAACGCACTGGGTCATCAGCACAAATGTTGGTGGTACTCCAACATTTGTTTCGATTATGGACAAAGCCATATCGGGGAGTTTGTCAAGCTGCGATTGAATATTTTGGTTCCAATTTTACACACCAGTGGTTTCCTCAGTAAATTTTGTCAATAATTTGTGTTGTCTCCTGAGATGTTTGTCGTGTCACCATGCTAAAATCGTGGAAGAGAAGCTGAGTGTTCACTTCAAAAGGAGAAAACTTAATGAAATAAAATATAAAATAATGGAAATATGGGCTGGCTAGAAATTACGAAAGTGCTCCTTAACTTACTGTAATCCCATAAGAGAATCAAAAGATGTATAATAGTCAAGCACTTCAACAAATTCACAATTTTTTTATTGTTATTCACAAATTTTATTATATAATTACACTTTAACATTTAAAGTATTTACAATTTTTATAATGTTTTTATCACATAACTTAATGTACAAGTTGTTTATGTGTCTACAAGATGTTTTTTTTTGTTTACATGTTTATGAGAAGTTTCTCTTATACAAAAGCCTCTCCCATTATTACAATAGAAAAATTACTTAAAATAATATGTCTAATATCTCCACTCAATAAATCTATTAATCTTTCATTTTACAAATGATCATTGTGACTTTACATCAACAATGACTGAAGCTGTGAGCAATATATTATTATTGCTCTCAGATTGAAGTGAATATGGCCCCTTCAAAAATAACCTTTGCCTCAGGGACAGTTGTGTCATAAATATTCCTTATTCTGTAGCTTATGGTCCAGATTACTACTTTGAGTATTGGTGGCCTCATAAATGTATGAAGTATAAGCTTGTATATATGTTGAGAAAAAAAGCAAACATAATATAACAACAGTTTTGTTAATGTCCATATAGTTTAGTAATAGTTTCTTTCATCAGGACAAGAAGAGGATGCTGAATGCCATTGCTACACAACACACTGCCACATATGGACTCTTCCGCTCACCTGAAATATGTATACAATAGAAAAATATATGACTGCTCACAAATCCTCCAAAAATGTTGTCATTGACATAATAATCTTAATATGATAACAAAATGTGGCTCTTTATCAATGATTTTTTTTATCTCAATTGCAACAGTTCAAAATAAGCTAATATATACATGTACAAATAAGAAATCTTACCAATTCTTGCACATTTCCAGAAGATCCCTAATAGACTGCAAGAGAAATTGAAACAAGTATCGTTATCCTAATTATTTTGTTATCCAAAAGTATGAGGAGAGAATATCAGGGGAGTTCGGATTTAATAATCCAGGAAAAGTCTTTATTGATTATTTTTACTAGTAATATATGAATAAAATACAAAGTCAATATCAGTGACTTAAATCCAAATGTGATCCGAAGATCAACATGAGATTTAAAACAAACATTTGAGATAAATCTGCACCTCAAAGAGATACCATATTATCTTAAGCTAACCCCATTAGAGTATTTAAGTAGCCATTTTTCAACCACAAATATATACAAAAATCAAGAAAGGACCTTCAACCCTCAGAATGATTCTTATCGATGTCAGATTTTAAAATAATTGAGAAAACAACATTTCAAATTTTATAAAAAGTTATTGAGGTAATCAATTCTTGCATATATTAAGCAGATTGCAATATGCTTATATGCATATTGCATAGCAAAAGCATTGACATTGGCATGTCAATGTATGATGTCAATCTGAAATTTCCCTCCCATCTTGAAGAAAGTTAGTCATAGCTTTACGATGCAATATTTTTCCCGTCATTCACTGCTCTCATGAGCCATTTCCATTAAATTTCCATGGACCAGCTAAAACTCTGGGAGAGCACAAAGGGAGAATTAAAACTTTCCAAATTTTTTTATGGAAATGGTCATGTCATATTTATAATGTTGAGTTATAATTTTTATATTTTACCCTTCTTTGTTTTTATCCAGCAGTCTAGGTGCTATGGACCTCAAATATGCACATGTGCAGATGAGAAGAAGCACCACTGTCAGCAAACTTTGGAAGTTAAATATGGCAGACTGAAATCAAAGTCATTATATTAACAGATTAATAGACGTTTTTTCAAAATTCTTATATTAATAAATTATGTGAAACATACATCTGGCCCTGGGCCTTGTCTGGAAGTAGCACTAGTTTGAGCAGTGTCACTCAACCCTTGGCTTAGGTATGAACATTTTGAATATATCTGGAGTCTTTTGAAATGTTACATTTTGTATAATCATAGAGAAATTGTAAAGTATTATTATAATACGTGGCACTTCTTGCATTTTTTCCTTAACACAGCAGTATCAGAGAAACCTTGGGCGATAAATAGGGATTAAATTATGGCATTATCTTGTGACTGTCAAAATTGTTAGTTTTGCAATTTGTCATCAGAAGTTATTATGTTTCCCCATATCAACGTTAACAAAACTACACTGAAAGAGATCATCTTGATGAAACAGTGAAAATGCTTACCATTTTGGTTCCTAACCCCACACTTTTAACCGGAAATGGATTACTTCTTGTAAAACGACTTAGCATTGGCTAAAATGATCTGACCTATTTACAAAGCCAATGAGAAGAGGTTTTACAAGACGTCGATTGACCTACTTGTTTGGGTTCGCGAAGAAGCTGAGAAGCTTGTTTATGTTGGAAACAGGTTGCTTTGACTCAACTTAAGTGGTGAGTGCTTTGATGGTGACTGTCTGACAGTCTAGATTTAATTTGTGACTTGCTTAATATGAACAAAGCTTCTTAAAATGAACAATGCTTCTTTCACACAACGAATACATCAGTTGATCACCCTTTTTTATTTTCCTCAGTGTGGAAAGCACACACGCTGTACACTTATTGATTATTATTAAGATATAGCAAATACCCGGGGGGTCACTTGAGGGGGGAACAGTGCTGTTGTCATGCGCAAAGTAGGAATCTTGCACAATGTAGGAATAATTCCTACATTGTGCAGGACAAAGTAGGAATTCCTACATTGTGCAAATAAGTAGGAATATCAAAGTCAAGAATCCAAATGCCAGGAACAAGAATAAGGAGGTTCAGGCAATATGAACATAGGACTGTTATAATAATAATGATATGAGCATGCACTGATATTAGTTGTGTGCATAAAAAATATGAATTTATCAGTGCATATGTACATTTCTGATTGGCAAATAGGTAGATATCTGGGTATGGGCTTGTAAACGTATAATTATGATAGAAATATTTAGAAAAAAAAGGTTGTACATTTTCAGTCAAAATAAAATGACAATCAACATTTCTATTTTCAAAAATGTCGTATTTCCAAATTTGTAACCATATTCCCATATTCTTTAATGCCAATTATGTCCAATTAAGCCAGAGGAAGTGTCTGTTATTTTTTTAAATGTAAAGTTTAATAGAAAACTGATAAACATGTCGTATTTCCAAATTTGTAACCATATTCCCATATTCTTTAATGCCAATTATGTCCAATTAAGCCAGAGGAAGTGTCTGTTATTTTTTTAAATGTAAAGTTTAATAGAAAACTGATAAACATTGTAATTATATTGGCCACATCCAGTCATCTCAGTTATTGATATACATCTTAATATTCCTACTTATTTGCGCAAAGTAGGAATTCCTACTTTGGGCAGTTGCACAATGTAGGAATTCCTTCTAGGACACGATTCCTACTGGGTGCAAGACACTACCATGCGTGGTAATCAAATTTGAAAAATCCCCATATTGTGTGGTCTATTACTTCGAAATATACACCCTTTTCACACAATTTATCGCGAATTAGAGGCACAATTCTAGACCATTTCACACAAAACATCAAATCCTGATTCCATACCATTTCACACACATCTATTCAAAAATATACCACATCAGTCCCTACCCAGTTAACACTGTGTGCACATAGATTACTAGAGTAAACCTGGAAAATCAATTAAGGAGTCTTTGATTGTTTGTCATTGTCTTCTTTGTTAGCTAACACCTGATGGACTCACTAATCCATTGCAATTAGGCCTTTGGGCAAAGTTAGGTCAAATGTCAAAAGTGACATGTCCTGAGTGATTTTAGCCATTTCACACTCATTTATGAAGAGGCATCAAAAAGGGCCACTTTGTGTGATCTGATCTGACACAAGACCCATATTGTGTGTTTTAGCAGCATTTGACCCCCCATAATGTGTGCACACAATATCACACACTTTTCATCCTCTAAATGCCCCCATCTCACACAAAATCCTTACCACGCATGGTAGCACTGTTCCCACCTCAAGTGGGGGCCCCCCCGGGAGCAAATATCTTACACATGTAATCTTTGGTTACTAGTACACTTCAGAGGCAGTGAATACCTCCCACTGATGAGCAATCGTCGGTGTTTGGAGATAGGCTGTATCATAAGATGGTCAAGGAGAGGCCCCAAATTGGTTGCACATTTAAAACAGTATTCTGTCAGAAGTGTCAACCAACATGAAATTAATGCTTGCTTTTTCCCCAGATGACATTTGAACAAAGACAATTGTTGGTATAGATGGCACTATTGTAGTATTGAACGTGGTCGACAGGGTTTGAATATCCACTGGCCCAGGTATTTTCAATGTACTGACATAGCTCTGTCAATATGGTCTGGTTTGTCACCTGCTGTTTCAGGATCTTGAAAGTCAGGAGAATGTTTTTAGCTGGCAGAAACACAGGTAGTATTCCATTACTACCTCTGCAGTCATTGCCCTGTCTTTGATTTCATTCAAAGTTTGGAAATCCCCGAGTCATAAATACTTGCCTTACTCACAAAAATATCATTAAATCTGAATTGACCAACATTTGGTCATAAATTGTAATAAACTGTACAACTACCAGTACAAAAATCTATTTATATTATTTCACCAATGAGATGACAGTCAGATATATCTGAATACTAATGACTTGTGCTCGATTCTGTGTGCACATTTATAGTTTTGGTGGCAGGGACTGATATGATGAAGAAGACCTGCTGTTGAGGGTTTGGCAAGGGCTAGTATTTTCAAGATGATACTGCTGGTGTAGGGTACCTGGAGCCCAAGAGTCTGACATTTTATCCACACAGTTTGGCTCCAGACACCACATAAGGCCTGCCACAAAGTCAATTACAGCCTACAACACATGAACAGCATTGGATGGCATCTTCTTCTTCAGGGCCTAAAGAACTTTCCAGGACAACTTTGGTGAGAGTGGCTGAAAGTACCAGGTACGAAACTCTCTCCAATCTGGATGACGGAGGCTGAGCAGCGGTGAGTCTTGCTGCGGACACTGCACACCCAGGTGTCCCTTGAAGTTGCAGCCTTCTTCCACTTCTTTGTGAAAGAATATCCGTGGGAATTGACAAGTAATGGTCTGCCACGCTGAGAACCATTGGGAAGGATCTTGAAGGTGACCACATCATCTTCCCCAACACCAGGCAGGTCAGCAGGAATTTGTTGGTCAGGCATAGAGTCATCTTCTGGATCCTTCAGCTGCTCAACTGTGGCAGTAATGGTTACCGACTGGTCCGGGTCTGCTAGCAGGTCCTCGCTCACGCCCTCTTCCTTTCTGTACCCCTGTTCAACAACATCATCAACAGCTTCAACAGCAGTGCTCTCAGCAACTTGTATCAGAAGGTCGTGAAACAGGCTGAGATGACTGCTGTCGTCTTGGCTGGCCTTGATGGTCGGCGTGCCGTTTGTGGAGCTGTTTATGTGGAGCTGAATATGAAAAGAGGAACATTTTGCACATTGCCAATTAAACACTTCATACTCACCTCTCACCATCTTACGGTAGTCTGCCCTACTGAAGCTGGTCTCACACACTCTGTGTTGCCATCCACTGCAATTGTCACACTGCAAAGCTTCTTGTCTGGGGCGAACTTCCTTCTGACAGACAGCACAAGGATGCTCTGGCATCATAGTTAGTCTGGTAGAACCGCTGGTAGAACCGCTGGTAGAACAACTGGTAGAATGGGTGGTAGAATGAATAGAAGGCATCTTGAAGTAGTGGTGGTTTAAGTCACTATAAAAACTCAGCAGTCTGCACCCCTTTTTTGTAGCAAAATCTGGCCAATGATCTACTCACATACACTCACCAGTACAGCACACCTGCAGTGGTTCACACCTTGGGGGTGAGACTTCAAACTCTGGTGGCATTCTTTGTGGTTCTCACCTCAGATTGTCACATTCCTGTGACCTATTGTTCAGTGTGAACTGATACTGTCATGAGCAAGTCATGCTAATTAACAATAGACCCACATCATACACCAAACAGGACTGAGAATCAAAGGATGGGCCATGTAGGTGTGATACACTATCCAAACAGTGGCAGATCTCCTCAGTGCATCAAATGAGCCAATGTTGCCATGAGTTTTGAGTCAATCTTGAAATGGCACATTTGTGGTGCCAATATGTTTGGTTCTTGAAAAAAAGAGAATGAAAAAAAAAAAAAAACATTATCATTCTTTTAAAAATGTTATAGATAAAATGACATGTAAAATTCCTGGTGATTGCCCATATATAAAAAAGTGTAAAATATATATATTTATAAGAGGAAATATAAATATATATATTTGGAATTAACTAATCATGTATCTCTCATGCCCAACATCCATTGTAACTTTTAGATTCCAAAGCTAAAGAAATTTAATTTAATTTATTTCATGTTCTCACAATTATCAAAATCTCATCAATATTATTTAAACTTCAGTGAGAACAAATGCAGGAGATCCCAAATTTATTTGAAAAGTTTATACATCTGAAGATATGAGCTGGTACAATATTTTCCATAACAAAACACAAAATCACCTTCTATCTTGATTAACTTATAGCTATTTGTAGCATACCGGTAACTTCTGCAGGAATGGGGGAATTTTTGTTATTCTGGCCATCAAATCTTCTAATCTGAAACTACTGGTCAGAGTTTTTAGCAGTTAGAAGGAAAGATGTATTTTCAGGGGACCAATTCTATCCATTTTCCATTAGGCTCAAATTTTTACCCTTTTTTATTTTTTTTTTTTTTTCAAAACTCTAATAGCTATCACTTAATTTGTCAAGGAGGCTGCCATTTTGAATAACACCAAATAATTGCTTGTCACCAATTATTGTAAGGAATATGATGAAACAGCCCACTCTTGTTATTTATTGCACCTTTCTGCCACTAGATGGCATTCCTGTTACACAACTTGGTGAAAAAGGAGTGTGTGGTGAGCAAAATAAGAAGAAATCTCAGGCTTGGCTGAGGAGATTTTATTAGAATTATATAATTGTTTCATAAGCTTAGCTTTTGACCCCTGGGCTCTGGATTCTTCATCATATTGATTTACAAATCCTGCTAGAACTTTTTTTGGTTAAGTTTAAGGTGCTATTCAGCTGGTAGGTCTGTTCTTAAGCTGTTAACCCAATCACTACCAATAGGCTCTTGATTAAAGTGATAGCTCATGAGCAAGTCCTGAGATTTATTTTACTGCAATCTTCCAGGCTAACTCCACTAACCTTAGAGGGCTATACGACTATACTGCCAGCGTTATATTGTGATTCAGTAAATGTTATATATTGATTCTGCATCCATAATATCTATACTTTTATTTAGGTGAAGAGATGTCTTCTAGAAAAACTCTGAGCAAGATAGAGTGTGGAGGAGATGATATGTATATGATGTGCACTGTTCACAAGGAAGGTGAAAAAGGCTTTGACCTGGCCCTCAGTGAGGGTACTACTGCCTATACTGCAAAAGGTACGTTCAAATAACCATTTAGGCAGGAATTATTATGACAGATTATTAGAAAAGTGTGTGAATTTCAATTGTTCTTGTGTGTGTAAATGACATTTAATTTAACTGATGAAAGTGAAGGTGAAAGAAATTTGCAATTGGTATATTTTTTGTAACAAGATAGAGTGTAATTGATTTTGTTTCTAAAGCATAGCAATTTTTATACAGGTTGTGTGTAGTGCATCTAAGCAAAAGTTAATGTCAGACTAACAGCTGCAAAAATATACTTGGATGAGGTCATAAAGTAGGCAAATTGGTCTCACACATCAGACAGATACTGATGAAGTAATGTAAAAGACTCATCACCAACAATGTCACTGTTGTTTCATGTGTAAAATTATTTCTTTGTAATCACATTATGCAAATCAAATAAACTTTTAACATCCATTCTAGTCACAGGTGATGACCTGCAGAAAATGAGTCGTAAAGCAAAGATGAACTTTGACGACTATTTAGCTCAAACTCTGAAGGCTTTGACCCGAGAAAATGTGGGATCCTTTAACTTCCAGTATCAGATCAAAGATGCTGCTGGGGGCCATCAGTTCACATGGAAGAAACACATGACATCAGAAAACATCAAGGTATAATCAACAAATGTCTTGACCTATTTCTTCAAACTCTAGCCTTATTTACAGATTTACAGGTAAAAATTAAGATTTATGACTATAGTTGGTGATTGTTAAGTACAACACAATTGAGGGCATTTCAATTGCCCTGAACAGTTTCTCAGGATAAATCAATTATTATAATAGATTTACTTTTTGATAGCTGATATATATGTCTTGGGGAAACAGTTTCAGCTTGGCACTGTCAAGTTAAAGGAGGAGGCTGACCCATCTCCAGTGATCAAGGCCTTATTTGAGCAGTGTGTAAGTGGTACAACCAGACTCAGAGAAACCATCAGTGGTCTGCAGGCAGACAAGGAGAGACTGGCAACTGAGCGCACAAACGCACTCATACGTCTTGACAAATGTGTTACTGCCAAGGACAATCTCGAAACACATATGTTTGCTAAGGTTAGCATGAATTTCATTTTGTTAGGAAAATAAATTTTTTGTGATAAATTAGATTTTTTTTCCAAGTTCTAAACATCTATGAAATAAAACTAACCGGTACAATGATTTTAATATGTGACAAATGTAAATGATAGTTAATAATTTCTTTTCAGTTTATGACAATAGTTAATGACAAGAAGGCAAAGATAAGAAGTTTGAAAGATGATTGTAAGTAAAAAGATTCTCCTTTTTGACTATAGTTTTGATAAGATAATTTTGATATCATATTATAACTTAATTTTTGGGAGGAAATCTGTTTTTTCACTTAAGTACTTTTATTTGTATATTAAAATACTAATCGGGATCGATATATGTATATACAATAATATAATGTAGACATACAAATGAGAATTAAACATTATGTGACCTACAGTGGATGAGATGCGAGAAGCTGGCCCAAGTACATCACAGACTCGTTCCAATCCACAAAAGAGGAAGACAAGAGACTCTGAAGAGGAACAGCAGAGCAGTGATGCTGAAGTGAAAAAAGAAAACAATGATGATTTAGCCAGGTAAGCTAGTCTCTGGACACAAATGAATATCTTATTGTTTATTTTACATTTTACTCTTTATCAAATAAGCATTACGTTACCCTATAAACAGTTAAACATTTCTGACTTTATAGTGTTTTTTTCCTTGTTACCTTATCTACCTCTTTAAATACTGAGGATATTTCTTGAATTGATTTTGGCGTATGATTGTTTTTTTAATTCTTTTTGATCAACCTACCCATGTGTAGCAGAGAACAAGTATGTGCTCCTATATTGATGAACATAGTGCGACTGCGGGTTTCCATCTTGTTTTTTTTAGTGATTAGATTTTAGAGAGTTTTTTGTGCACTTCCGATTACAATTGTGCAGTTCCGGTGTGTTGTTTTCAATGGGGCAGTATGGCGACCCGCAAGCGGCCTATAGACAGTAAAAGTCTATTTAATGTAAGTTCCATAAGTAATGAAAGAAACTGTAATGACAATTTTGTTCTTTTTTCTTTCAGTGACTACAATACAGATGAAGACGTAAGAATATTCTTTTTAATTTCTGTAGATTATTTTAAGCAAATGACACATGGGTTGAATGTGGGGAAGATAAAGCCCATTTATATTCTGTCATGACCAATTTGTTTATTTGTGTCGAGTTTGATCATATCTCCAACACTCATAATCATAAAATGGTTGGAAAATATAGCATGAAAAATTGCTGATTTATTGAGCATAAAAGGGATTTTTGTCAAGGTCATAATCTCCAGTTAGGTTTCAGATAGTGTAATGATGTCATATTCAATTTAAATTAAAAAACAGACAGAAGGCTAATTTTATGAAAAAAGATGTACCGGTATTTAATAAATGACAGAAGCAAAATGTTACTACAAATTCGTTGATATTATATGTTGTTATTTTAAAAGTATGTGTCTGGGATGCATCAATTCTTGTATCTTTTCAGGAAATGCCAGTTTCAAAAAAGAGCAAAACAGTAACAGTGAAAAAAGAAGTTACGTCTCCAGGTGATGATTTATTTCTGGATGCAGGTGATGACGATGATGCTGTACCCACCACCAGCAGGTAACAAGTTACAACAATACACACATGTCACTAGGATTATTACAAAAATATAACCCCCATAAAACTATCACAATAACATTTTATTTTCCCTGGAGAAATGTTCTGAACAAATCATCACTTGTGATTTGTCCACCATTTTCATATCAGTATTTTGATTTCTCATCATATTGCTGTTAATTGTTTGTTCTTTCTTTTGTTAGAACATTTCTTTAGAAAGTTAAATATATATTTTACTATTATTACTATAAAAAAAGGAAAATTCATATTATGAATCAACCTTCTACATTAAAAGTTTTTGGTGTTCTAGAAGACGGAGAAGACAATTATCTAGTAAGAAGCAAACTCCATCCAAACCCATCATACCAAAGGTGCAGTCTACAAGCAAGGATAAGGAAAGGTACATAACAAACAGTTGCTAGTGTTTTCACATGGGATCCAGTTCGACCCTGGCAAAGAATTTTTTCCCCTAGTTTGACTGTGGCTAGAAGAAGTAGATCCCATGAGAAGGCTATTTGACCTTGAAGGCCAAAATAATATTCAAAAAGAGAAAGTGAAAAGGAGGTGATTTCGTTGTAATCGTAAGGTTGAACAGGCACAGTTTAACAGGTTACAATTAAACAGGGAAAGGGTCAAATGGGGAAAGGGTCAAACAAGGAAAGGGTCAAACAATGTGACAGTCAAACAAGGGCCCGTGCGAAACAGCCAGCAACCCTGCCAACTTTTCTTGTCTTCATCAGTTCTTTGATGACTGGAACGTAACTTCACCCTGTTTTATCTGTCTATTCACACTTTAAAGTGAAATAATTGTATTCTGAAAATCTGGATTGATTAATTTTAGATTTATTACAGTGGAAGAATTTGGAATGTTTGAGAAAACATGACCTGATTGTGACTAAAGTATAAGAGCCAAGGTTATGTAACATACCGGTACATCACGATAATTATGTAATCTTATTGGACAAATTGAGGTGGGGAGGCTGTGGGGTGATCTTTTGATATTTTGGTTGTTTCTTACATAAAATTTTATTGTATCAGGAAATATGAGACAATGATTTGATTTTTTGGCTGCTAGGTAACTTTTACATGTAGTAATTAGTGTAGTGATCAAATGTCAGCCTTGTGATATTTGTCATGTATTAGATGCTAGGTAACTTTTACGTGTAATAATTAGTGTAGTGATCAAATGTCAGCCTTGTGATATTTGTCATATATTAGATGCTAGGTAACTTTTACATGTAGTAATTAGTGTAGTGATCAAATGTCAGACGTGTGATATTTGTCATATATTGGATGCTAGGTAACTTTTACGTGTAGTAGTTAGTGTAGTGATCAAATGTCAGCCTTGTGATATTTGTCATATATTAGATGCTAGATGACTTTTACGTGTAGTAATTAGTGTAGTGATCAAATGTCAGCCTTGTGATATTTGTCATATATTAGATGCTAGGTAACTTTTACGTGTAGTAGTTAGTGTAGTGATCAAATGTCAGCCTTGTGATATTTGTCATATATTAGATGCTAGATGACTTTTACGTGTAGTAGTTAGTGTAGTGATCAAATGTCAGCCTTGTCATATTTGTCATATATTGCATGCACCCATGTATGTAACCACAGAAATTTATCAACCCCATGAAAACAGTACCTCATGTGACAAAGTTATTAACATTTAACAACAAAATGATGATGAATGATAATTTTAATAGATTTTTGTTTGTTTTTTACAGTCCAATTACTCCATCTACTTCAAGAAGATCGTCAATGAGAAAAACAACCTCTGCAGCTTCCAGCCGATCATCAGACAATTTTGATCCTGATGACTTGATTGCAGAAATGAAATAAAGTTATTCTGTATGATGAGTTTTGATGATACTCAGGATTGACTCTGTGAGATGAGAGTATGGCCCTTAATGTGTTGGCCATTTGTCCTTGGACATCGGTCTCAGAGGGCCACTGAAACTGGAACAATATTCTCATATCATGTCATTACATTGTAAATACAAGATTTAATTGCAGTTTAGAAGAATAGTTTTATATTAAATTGTGTAGCTGACACTGGGTGTTTTCAGTTGTATAAATGCAAAGCATGTCACGATTGTGTATTTTTTTTATATATAGTGTTCAGTTTACCAATGGTGCTTCATTTTAGATGTGAATGGGATATACATATGGTGAAAGTACTGACTGGTCAAATTGTACAATCTAGTAGATATTTTTGTCCCCTGCCAAACAATGTTGGAGGGGGACTTAGAACCTAGTCTCATCAGTACATCCATAAAAAATGCATTTTTTAATGCAATAAAACTTAGCCAAGTATTTGATTGCTTTCAAACTTAACACATACATTCTTCACATCAAAATCTTTGCAAGTTTAAAGTAAACCTTTCTGTGACCTTTTTGACCTCGCAAATAATGTCAAGCTCAAATTGGCATGTAACACCATAGAACCTTGGCAACCTGTCCATTATTACATATTGAACTTTGGGTTCACATTTAAAATTTGCATATTGGTGATAAATATATTTGTCTTTCATGTCTATTGATGCTGAGACATACCTCTGCAGGGAGTACAACTTCTATGTCTTATAGCAACTCATTTTATAACTTTATGGAAAACTTCAATTTGTCATGATGTTCATATGTGGATAAGCTTTTAATACACTAAATTATAGGATTAATGCTTAATAACTTTAATAAATAAATAAATAAATAAATATATAAACATATTTGACACACAGCTGAATAGGACACGTATATTGACCTCTCTTCCCTGATTGTTATTGGCTACAATGTTCATGATTTAAAGAAATTTTTATGGCAGGGGATAATAAACTATAAGCAGTTTGTTATTATTTATTTATGACATGAAACCAGCAACTGCCACAAATAGCTGTAACACTATTGCCCTTACAAAAGGGGCATGTTTAGTTTTGTATAGAGAGACAGAATAAATGTACTTTTTGATCTGAAAAATAAACTTTACCATACAAAATGGAAATCTTTGTTGATATTATTTCAGATCGGTGATAGTTTTGATGATATGGGTATAGGTCTCCCGATATTTATACTTTTAGACTCGCTGTGGATGTGGGTATTTGGTGATACAGTGTGTCATAATATTGTTCAGGTAGAAGGGCCTTGTTATCTAAACTGAGTGAGAATGGTCTTAGATTATAGGTCATGTAGACACATTCATATGTGCCAATCAAAAGAAAAAGTCTTGCTTTAGAAGAAAACAAGATTGTCGAGATTACCATGATTATGTAAAGAATTCTGGTGTGTTAAACTTTTAAAATATATTTCAATTATATTAAAAAATACTATTTGCTTAAAGCAAAAGGCAAGCCTAAATTGTCTTAGTATCTGTTTTCACATGTGGGTTCCCACTCTCACAAAAGCATGAACAGATTTTGCCACAAAATCATTCATGTACCTGTAAATGCATTTGTGCCTCTGGCCTATACAACTTTTTAATTTCCCAATTTCCCACTATACCAAGACTATTCTCAAAGTCAGGTAACACTGAGGGCAATAATAAATTATTTATTATGCTCTCAGGTATTTTATATTAAACGTAATAACATTTCATGGATCTTTTCATCAAAGATCCACTAAAATTTTCATTTTTTTAATATTTCCTACATAATTGAACATACACGTAATATGTGTGAAAGATACTCTTTTTCAAGAGGTGCACATTTTTTTATGAAAGAAAATGTGCAATTTATTTCTTTATTATCTGTTTGTTGGTAAATTATTTTTATTTTATTTTTTTAATATATATATATATATATATATATATATATATATATATATATATATATATATATATATATATATATATATATATATATATATATATATATATATATATATATATATATATATATATATAAATTTGGTTTATATATTTATATATATGTAAATTTGTTTTGAAAATATTTTTCTCTGACGAATAATTTTAAAGCTATACGCTCTGAGATTCAAAATGAAAAGAAAATACCTATTTAATTCAATTGAATTTCTAAAACAGAAAATGCTTTGGTCTTGAAATTAAACAGGGAAATAGGCGTTTGGTTCATGGAGAAGTTATACAGGTGTGCTATTTTTAGCCAAATGGGGGAAACCGTCCATCGCACCTGACGGTATCACTTTGAACTTCTGCGACCTACTTAACACACAAGATTCTGGTTTGAGGTTTGAAACAGTGGAAATACAAAGAATTTGACGCCAACATGGCGTATATAAATCAGATTTTGTGGTGTTTGGCAATCATACTTCTTCTTATTGATACAGGTGAGTTATAGCACTTTGCATAGGTGTGCCTTCAGTATTCAAGGCAAAGTTTACCTTAATGGCAATATGAAGTCCTGGTGAGAATGATTCAAAATGGCTTCCAGAAATAAACAGGTCTATCAAAACTATTGAAATTTTCATCACATAATGATAAATAACAATTCGTTTACATTTCAAAATTTTGTTTTTATTGGATTAAGGTTTAGTATTTTGTATTGTTTTGTCGTGGACTTTGTTCTTTTTTGGAATGGAAAGCAGTGGAGTTGTGTTAAAACCCCCTGACCTACATATTTGGTTTGACAACATCATGATAAGAGAAAACTTTGCCTTATCAAAACTGTCATTTTACATTTTAAGTTTCAAAGTAATTATATAACTTGAATATGTATCCTTTAAACATTTATACTCAATTCTCCAAAACAAACAAAAACAGTGGCAGTTTGCAAGTTTATTAGTGTAAAATATTTGTTTCATCTGCTGGCCTACTAAGCCACCTATTCTACCATGCTGCTTCATTTCCCTGCAATAGTTAGTATGGTTAGACATTCATTACATGTGCCAGTATTGTGGAAGTATTTGACTCACATTTCAGTTCTTGGTCAAGATATGTGATGTGTTTCAGTGCCTGATCAAGATATACATGTATGTGTTTTATTTCAGTGCTCAAAGATTTGTGTTATGTGCTTGATTAATATATATGTGTTAAGTTTCAGTGCTTGATCCAGTCTAGAGGAGATTTTTTTTTGTTTTTTGGTGGCATTTAAGTGTTAAGGATAAATAGTGTTACATTTCAGTGTGAAATCAAGATTTATGTTCCATTGCAACCAAGGGGCAAGTTTGTGTTGTACATGTCAATGTATGATTAGCAATCTTCATGTCTTATGCAGGTTTAATGTTTATGGCATCTTGACATTTCAGTTCTGGGGTTGAGCTGCTACAGTTGTGTGAGCACAGAGCCAGGCTGTGGGAAGACACTCAACATCCGCTTACAACGATGGCATTCCTGCAAGGGCACCGGCTCAGGAGGCGGAGAAAATTTCTGTGTCAAGGTCATACGACAGGAAGGAAGTAAGTGATATGTCATCTTTTATCCTGCACAAAGTTTAGAGATTTTGAGACATCATAATCTTGGACAAAAAAATTAAATAGAATCGAGAGATTTAGTATTGTTTGTTAAATCCTAGCAATGCGTTTTAAAGCAAAAATCTGACATGAAAGATATTACATATTAAAAATGAAAATGATTTTATCTCATGATTCCAGGTGAGGAATTTATCACACGAGATTGTCTGATGACTTTGCGCAAGGATGCCCTTCATCGTCAGACAATGCCTACAGTTCAGCGTCATGGTTACTGCAGCCTTGGCAGAAATGACGACCCCTACAACCCATATAATAAAAGAGAAACATACTGTTTCTGTAATGATTGGAATGGGTGTAATAGTGCCTCAGGACTTCAGGCCAAATGGACTCTTACAGCACTCTGTTCAACAGTACTAGCGATATTTCTGAGAAAACTTGCGTAGAGTTTATCTTAAGATTAAAACTTTTTGGTGCCAGGTTACATTCTCCTTTGTATCTTGATCAAATGATATCAGAATGTAATCATTTCTGGTATTTGAATGATCAGAGTAATTCTCTAAAATAACAATGAGGACACACCTTGCTGTCAAGACACATGAAACCAGTCATCTTTACCGACCAGTCATGGACCACATCCATAGATTTCTAATCTGTACCACACCTACTGATCACTGTCTAGTGCAGAGAATCTGAATTCCCCCAAATTGGCAGTGATACCACATTCTGTCCACCACCAATTTCTTGTGACTACTGAATCCATGCATGTGCCTTGATAAAATACTAAGAAGCAGGGAATGATTGCACCATCGCTGCTCACTCATTCTGTCCTGTTAAATCATCTCATCACTGACAGTGTCTCGACAACAAAGCAACAATGGACTTGAAATTATAATTTACCACCAGGGGTAAAAAAATTATGAAAAGATTTAACATGTCAGAAAAAATGAGCATTCATTGTATTATATGCAAATTATGTGATCCTTGAGTAGTGAAGTGCAAACTTTTCACTATGACGTAGTGTTGACACATTCCACATGTTTGAACAACATTTCAAACCATTCCATTTTAAATCTAATTTTGATCAGATTTTTTGTCTACACATAGTTGCTTTAAGTATGTATATGAAACTATATTCAAAAGAACATTCATTATCATGTATTATTATGCATATAGATCCAATTATTAATACATTCCAAACATGCTTATAAATTAAAGCATTAATATCTATGATGTTATTTAAACATTTGTGTTCATATTTGAGATAACTTTGAGGTCTTTGCACTTTTTGGGAGACATTTTTCTCAGAAGGCAATTACTCAACAATGGAATAAGATTTGCTTCTTGCGATTTTAAAGCAATATTTCCATTATTCATATAATATGTGAGATATAAATTATCCAAAACACAAACTGATTTTAGTATCCAAAGTATTTTTTATTTTTTTTATTTTTTTTTTTTTTTAAAGAAAGTCTTGCGATATTCACCACAACTGAAATGAGAGAATAAAACATAAATGCTTTATACTACAAAATCACATTGTATAATAGCCAATTTTGTAATCTTGTTTACAAAGATGTAAATATATACTTTGTCCATAGAAAAGGGAAGCATACTAGATAACACTAATCAATTTAATTGGAATGCATGTGTGTATGAAAGCTATTTTATAATTACTGTAAATAATTAAACATTATAAAATGTACAAATCTATTTTAGATTAATTTTACAAATAAAATGTGAATAGTAAAATGTATCACTGTTTTTGCTATTTTCTCATGCTGGTTTAAAAATATATCATTTGCATTATATGATTAGGGAAGTATGACAATATATAACCAAATATCAGGTTCAAACAAAATAATTTTCAATTTCTGGTGGCTTGAAACAAAATTCAATTGAGGCCATTGTAATACAATGATCAGTGGAAAAATCAAATTGACAATTCTGATGCAAATCATATATTGAACTATTCTTTCCCGACATAATATAAATGTTTATACCCTAAACTTTGTGATCATATGTTATTCCCAACATATATGTTCGAGTCATTTCAAAGCAGAAGAGTCTTCTCCTGAATCCATATCATCCCAGCATTGGAAACCTTGTCAACAAACTTTGCTCAACTGCATGACCATACTGTAAACACCAACTTGGTAAAGATTTGCTAACAATGGGGCACCTTCATATTGCGTAGCTTTTCATCAGTGCAGGGGCCAGCACTGGACATGCAGTACAAAAGGTACACAATAATAGGTGATTTTGCATATATGATCTTCTTTTGGGTGTTATTTATACTGCATAGGCTCTGAATGCCCACGAGACACAAGTGTAGCAGCCAACACAACAAATCAAATTAAATCAAACTGGGACAAGAGTGAATTGGTTTACAGAAGCCTGTTTTTCTGTGGAAAGGCACAATGGTGTTGAGGTCAAGGTCACATCAGTACAAGCTAGTACTACGCACCACCAGCATAATACTAATTCTTGGTGGGTGTTCATTTGTGAATTTCAAACAGATAACTTGTACATATGCATCTCAATATCATGACCACATATCATTTAAACATACCCCAAGTCCATGTAAAATCAAATGTGAACTCTGCTATTTCATGAAAGCATTAATAAACCCTTTAAATATTTGCAAGTAAATTAAATTGATTTTAATTTTTGGCCCTCACATTTGAACTCCCAAAAATTGCATAGTGCAAGATAACTGTTTTGTATAAAAATAACTACAAAACTGATTTCAACTTTTAATATATCAAATACAAAAGGATGGAATTTTCTTGTGATTTGGTTTTCAATTTGCTTTTAAAATTTTATCATTTTTAATCATTTTCGATTCAAAAATCAGAAAAAGATGTTTTTTTGCTAACAATAAAAAAAAATCATAGAGTTAACTGAGAATAACTACATTATCAATCTGCAAAACTAAGGCAACAATCTTTTGCTAGAATGATGCTATTTAGTTTAAATAGACAGAATTTTCAAAAATGTCTTATAATTCAAGTAATTTGCATTTTTGTAAATAAAATAATTCAGATAAATGTAAACTTCTGGCATTATTTTGTAGTTTTTTGCTTGACTTTGAAGAAAGCTATATATCTCAAAATATTGACCATTAATCCAAATTCCCTCTATTTAAACTAAATAGAATATTTGGAGTGAACCTGATCTTTAATTCTGATAATTAAACTCGCAAATGTTCACAATTTTGTCTTAAAAAGTGTGGGAAATTTTGGGAAATATATTTTGTTTACTTCTTATTTTGTATCACTGGGCAGTGATGAGGTCTAATGCAGCAGCTACTGGCTAATTAGTCAAAAAGATCACTATATGATGATTCCATGTGTATATATAAATATGATCCCCTCTGAATAAAAATGTTACATATTTAGTTGGCTTTGGCATGTTACATAGGTGCACTATTTCATGTAGTTCAAGGAGTAATGACGTCATAAAGGTGCTGTGGTTATTTATCAATGAAATAGTGACGGCATATATTTTGGTAACTTAGCAACAATCAACACACTTCATACAGCTGTGATCCTCTGTATGAAGTGTCCCTGTTCCCTCTAACATTAATTAGCATCCATTGTGGACCGATTCTAGACAAAGTCTGCTCATAGCACTTCATTAATATTAATTATTATAATCAATAAGCTTGAACTCAAGGTGAATACTCTACTATTGAACTTTTTTGGCCTGAGAGTATCCTGAAATGATCACAGAGATGTATTTTTGTATAAAATATTTTTATTTATCAACAGATTGCTTACTGGAAATGATATCTGAGTTGAGTATTATACATTAGACGTTTACAAAATCTTCAGATCCAGGCAATCTATTGAGAGATTCTCAGTATGTACAGGAATATGTAAAAATGTTCCTTACCATTGTAAATACAAAACAAATTGAATGGAAATATATGAATTTACAGCCTTTTATATTATCTACAAACAATATTAGGAATGCTTTACTTTTTTTCATTTCATACAAATATGTGACTTATTTACATGAATAAAATATGTCAATTATTGACAAACATACTAAAAATATATACAAATTCACAATTAACACTTTCCTTTCCAGGTATGTCATTCACTTAATGCGGATATGTTGCATCTTTTAATTTTGGGAAGGAGCTATTATAACATGTATCAGATTTTCAATTCTAGAAATATTAATACTTTATAACCATTTTTCCAAATCTCATATCTAAAATATTGCATTAAAAAAATAAGGAACTTGTCTTAAATAGACAGCATGAAAGAAATAAATGACAATCGCCTCCATGACAACCTATGAGAGGTGAGTCTGATCAAACATTCAGAGTGAGAGGATGATGATAATCTCAGTGTTAAGTTACCATGACAACCTAGGAGAGGCGAGCCTGCCCAAACATTCAGAGTGAGAGGATGATGATAATCTCAGTGTTAAGTTACCATGACAACCTATGAGAGCCTGACCAAATATTCAGAGTGAGAGGATGGTGATAATCTGCATGTTAAGTTACCATGACAACCTATGAGAGCCTGACCAAACATTCAGTGTTAAGTTACATATAACCTAAGCATCCTCCGCACCACAAATTGAGAGTTGGAAAAAATGGCAGATATCATTCAATATCAGATCTAAATTCAGAGATTCATACATGAATAATCGAGTGAACTTTGCTCCATATAATCTATGATGTCTCAAATAGATCTAATATGACCTTATTTGCTCACAAATATGAGTAACCAATTTTATGTTCCCATTTTGATGATCAAGGTATTCATTCAGAATATGTAATAATTAATTTTCCATCTAATTCCATCCAGGAACATGTACTTATAATATTCTGCTTGTGATTTAATTCAGTTCTTATTTCTTCAGTTCTTATTTGTTAATGCCAGGAACGCAGGAAAACAGTTGCTGCTGTTGATATGGTGATAGTAAAGGTCATGGACACCAGGGGGAGTGCTGCTGTATTGCAACCATCCCCTTTACAGGCACACTCTGTTGTGGTACTGGCAGCTCCACGTAATGTCCTGCACCCCGTCCAGTCTGCGTGACCACACAGTCGCGACGTCACATTGGATACTGTAAAAGAAACAATCCTTCATGACAAGTGATAAACATTACAGAGAGTCAATTCTACCAACTGTTTGCATTCTTTTATTCTCATTCAATTCAGTATGTTCAGTAATTCACTTGTACCCATTCATAATTTATCTCAGATTATTTAAATGCCTTAGCATCTATAGGCCCACTGCCCATCTCTCCGACCAATGATTAAATATAGTGCAGTTATACAGTTCTGGTTCTGGTTCCGGTAAAGTTGTACAGTTCCGGTGTGTACTTTTCAATGGGGGAAAAAAAACCACATATGGGTGTTGTGTTTTTTTGTGCAAATCTAACATGACTTGTTTGAAAGGCTGTCAATAAATTAAATAAGGAACACAAATAAATGACAGATATCACAGGACAAATGTGCTTACCGAGTTCATAGTCAACATCCCGTCCATATTTGATGACTTTATAATATCTTGTTATCAGTTTTTTGCAGACATTTTCCTTTGGTCCACAGATGAGAGGCTCAGAGAGTGTGTTCCATGAGCCACACAGAGGTTCTTCCTTCGTCCAACATTGATGACAGGAAATTCTGGGCCCTAAATTTATAGTCCTATCAACTGTAAATAAATTCAAAACAAACATTTAATTACTTTGATTATATTTAGTTTGCATTATGTATAACACACTAAGAAGAATGTTTTATTTTATATTTTATTTGAAATAAAAAGTTTCCCCCAAAATACATATCATTTATGATTATGATGGTTTTGACAACAGATACTTGTGGTAAAAAATGTTAAATTTATATTTTTCAAGATTTTCATCACCCACCCAGATCTTTGTTTTTTTAATGATTCAACAAGAACCCCCAGTAATCTTCTGGGCTTACCCAGGAATTAACTTTCAGACAACTTTTAAACTGATAATGATACATTGCTCTCAGTTTTAAATTTTTAATTTTTTTTAAACTGACTGAGTTATAGCCCCCTCCTTAAGAGAGCGCTCTAAGGATCACATTGCTTTTTCAAAATGTAAAATTGATCATTACACCCGCATCAATCTACTGTGTAGAAATTCAGGTGTGATGTATGGTTTCATATTTATCATTTCAGTATAAGGATTCAATGTTTTACTTTGGCCATATTATTCAGTAGTCTATTGAGTGACCTAGTTTTACCCTGGGAAGTTATTCATGAAAAACCTGAAACATTTAACTATAAATAAACCCTAATTGACAGTCCAGATCCATGTGATAATTTGCTCCATCACTGATGGGTTCTTTAATGTTAAACCAAATTATTTCACCAGGATTAAGTCAGACTTCTAGTACACAAAAATACAGCCATCATCTGCCCATGTTTGACAAACTCCATTGCCCCAGTTTGCTGGTTTGTTGTGTAGTTGGCGGGTATCGTGTGTCCGTATTTCTTTGAACTCTTATTACAGGTGTGCAAGTTCTGTTATTTCACAAGTTAAACTACAAAACCATTTACTTACATTGTGATCTGACCGTAGATACTAGAACTAGAAGTAAAACCGCCAATAAACAGTAGGACGGTGAGAAATCCATCTTCGTACTATGTATCTGAAAGTAGGACGGTTAATGCTGGATTCTGATTGGATTTTACCTGGGAAAGGTACATGCATATGTCACCCATATTCCAAACGTTAAAATCACCAGACCATGATTCTTTGCACTCCATGAAAAAGTTATAGTAAAAATCGAATAAAAACAAAAAAACATCAAAAAGTTATATTTTATTTTAAAAAATAGAAATCAGACCTTTAAATGTGCATTGCCAGATAAATAAATATTACATTTTATCACTATTTTAATAAAATAATCCGAAGTTTAATGTCTCATGCAAGACAATTTATTTATTTATTCAATCATTTATTTGTTTATTGCAATTTTTATTATGTCAACATATTCTAAATTTAAAAATAAATTATTTCTAATTCTATTTTTATAATATATTTTGTTGATGAGCATTGACAGACAAATAAATATTATATTGATGTCAATAATTCTAATAAATAATCGTATAAATAAGTCTCATGCAAGACAATTTGTTATTTATTTGTTCATTTATTTATTTATTGCAACTTATATTTTAAAAATTTTCTAATTCTATTTACCGGTATTTTGTTGAGTGGATATAGTACAGAAAATTATGTGGTGGAAATATAATCAGTAATAACATTTAATCACAAAGTTTAGGGTTAAATCACTTATATTATGTGAAGAAAAGGTGCTTTAAAATCTGTTATCATGAAAGCTGTAAAATAGATTAGATTGGTATAGAAGAGATGATTTTGCATGAATATCTTCAAAAAATACACTTATAGAATGATTCAAATGGTTTTGAAAGCATGGACACATAGATCCACAAGAATCTATTAGAGAAATTTATCTCAGTGTGATGTTTTCATTTATACAAAACTGAGTTTCATGATTTAATCATGCAATTTAAATTTGATTTAAGTTGGCCATGAGTCCAACCTTGAGCATGTATATAAAAATTAAACTATTTTGTGTTGTGGACACAAATTTTGTACAAATTTCGACATTTGGGATATATTTTACTCATGTGCTTTTGACACATGTGATGTGCTTATACATGTGTGCTTATGTCTGATATGATATTTGAAAGTTTCATATTCTTAAGTTTACTTCATTATCAGCTGTATGCAGGGGCACGGGATGTGACACAGTTGATTAGAGCGCTAGCTTATTAGCACCAGTTCCTCTGTGGTGAATTCACGATTCAATTTCACACATGCACTGAGGCCAGTGCCAAAAGGTTAATCCATTATTCTTGCAAATCTGTGACTGGGTGGGTTGTCATATCAAGGACCTGCAACATGACAATTCAATGAGGCAGCACTATATCTGCTACAAATAGGTCTCATCACGAAATGACTGAAAGAATGTTGAAAGTGATGTAAAACCCCAAACAAACAAACAGCTGTATGCATAACATCAGTCTTTTTTAAGACATATTTCTGATAGATCC
The DNA here is from genome assembly GCA_949316495.1 of Amphiduros pacificus. Taxonomy (NCBI): domain Eukaryota; kingdom Metazoa; phylum Annelida; class Polychaeta; order Phyllodocida; family Hesionidae; genus Amphiduros; species Amphiduros pacificus. Next base: position 17,400,497 of record OX439003.1, on the reverse strand, counting down.
AGATAGCTCAATATAAAAAAAATCCCACCAATAAATCAATCCAAAAAATAATTTAGACCATTTCTTGATAAAAAGTAAGACTCCTGCTCAAAGTATGGCATAGGTTTCATAGATGAGAGCTCCAAGAATTTGGGTGAAATGGCTTTCTCCTTGAAGATTTTGTGAGCAGCGGCAGGTACTTTCTTGCAGTGGATTGAACACACCTTCATGTTCCCCAATCAGCTATTCATATTTTATAAATTAGTGAGAGAAAGTCCAAACCTCACTCATAGCTCAAACAATGTACACAAAGAGACTGCATGAACAGAGGCAGCCCCTTCCAATATTTAAAACAGAAGCTACTGTAAAATATCCCTGACTTTTCACAGAATTAGATTTTATTATTTAGGTAGATTTGATATAGATACTTTAAAGATAATTATGTTTTCTTATAAACGTCCAGCATGAGTGTCTCTGAGGCCAAAAAAGTGAAGGTCATAGTAGCTTTCATCAATTCACAACATAACTATTTCTGTAAAGGTTAAAAAAGATCACAGATGGATGCACAATTGGACAGTAAAACAGATTATCAGAAAGAACTGACACTTTCTAAGTGAACAAAATATGTCTGTTTACTTTACTTTACAAATGTTATAATGAATTAAACAAGAGAAACACACTGTTAAACAATAATAATTTATTACAATACATAACTTATCCATTTCCATCACTATGGCTATTAATTAAAGTACCAGAGACCATAACCCCTAGGCCTATACCAAGTGGAAATTTAGTCTTTTTAAAGGTATTAAACATCAATTCTACAATTTGGTGTATTGAAAGCTTAGCCACATATGAACATCATGACAAATTGAAATTATAATAGAGTAATAATATAAGTTGCTCTTAGACATAAGAATTGCACTCCCAGAAGAGGTCTGTCTGAGCCATAAGCTGCACTTCACGGGTAAACACGGGTAGCGTGAACTTTGTTTGACCTCAATTGAGGCTCAAAGTAGGGTAGCACTGTGCGACGTTATTTTCTCCATATAAAATGTGCTCTCATAAAGGGGCAATAGATTAGGGTCTTGTTCAAATAGAATTAACAGGCAAACATGGGGATGCATCAATAAAATAGAAAATAGACATGAAGGACAATTAATTACATTTATCACCAATATGCAAATTTTAAACGTTTTTTTGTGTGCAAAATTGGTGCTTAATCCCTTTAAATACCAGACATTTTCGCTTTGGCTTATCACTTTTCACCAAACTTCAAATTGGTTGCCTCAATATATAGGCCAGGGTCACTCAGGAATACTACAATTCGAGACAACACAAAGATGTATCCTTAATTTGGGAGATCAGATCATATGACCTGAAAACTTTCGTCAAGGTCACAGAGAAACACAATTATGTATTGGCAAGCTAGCATAAAATAATGTGCCCAATACTGATGAACAAATTTGCACATTATGAACTGTCATACACTAGTGTACTTAAGCAGTAATATTGAAATAGTTTTTCAAGTCATTCATGGCACATGGCGAGAAGAGAAGACCCCAAGAAAAATGAAGTTTACACCTAAAAAAAAGAAAGAATGATGGACACTTCTCTTGATTTGACTAATAAGGCACTTTCTCTTCAGTAACAGATCAAATTTGGTCAGGTGGACACATTTACAGGTGTCTGACAAAGGAAAATAAACAATTTTCAATTCAAACATTACAAAATCACACTTTATCACATTAAAGAACAGTTATTTTACACAGAAATTGATTGTCGCATATGTGTTCACACATTACAGGATGGACATGGTCTGTGCATTCTCTGGAAACAAATATTTTGCAGCCAATTGTCCTCTGTAAATGTAAACAAGTCTTATGTAAACAAGTCTTAATATAAATATACTGATTAATAAAACAATTAATTATCAAGTGATAGAATAACAAATGTTATCACAATAAAAATCTTGGAATATCTTGTCACACAACATAAGCATTACCTGAGACAACTTTTCTTGCTGTAACATATTAGGCATCTATCTCGCTCAGCAAGTTAATTCAGCTTTGCTCATTTTCCTCACTCTGATAAAAATATGCTCAATAACTAAAGTAATGCAACATAATCTGATTCAACATACCTGTGTATAAAAGGTTATAAAATGACTTCAAAATATTCTGACCAAACCTTACTTTGTGCTTTTCCCCTTGGCTGGGGAACAATCCCCGGGGAACAATTGGCCAGATTTCATGATAAAATTACAATCGTGAAGGAAAATTCTCCTTGAAAACTCAGAACTTTAACGAAATCATATTTATATTCATATTTTAGGACTACTATAAAAATGTTCCTTCACAGCTAATTTAAAATGCCACCATGCCAAGATAATGGCAACAGGATAAAAAATCATCTTAATATGCTAAAGTCTTTGTAATAAAAAGTATAATAACCTTTTTTTGTTTTAAATAAATATAAAAACAATGTTGTTACTATGTATATCACACAAATAATATCATGGGTATATGTACAGTATGCAAAAAATACAGTATGATGAAAGATATTATATTAATACTTCAAATGACTGATATTCTCTGGTCCCAGTAGTTATGTATGTTAACAATAACACATTTTCTGAGCATGATAGTACTTATTTCAAGTGATGATTTTTTCACAAGGCAATTGGTTATAAGTTTCTTTTCAGTCTAAATATTTGCCTGCAGACCCACCTCTATTTTACTAAAGCACCTGAGGCAAATCATTACAAATATACACAAATCAGTACCCTATCTTTGCTTCGTAAATTTTAACATTTTTCATGTCTAAATCTCTATTATAAGACAAAAGTCAAAAGCTTTTGAGCTATGCTGATTATTGTTTTTTTTTTGTAATGTTTGTGAACAATTCCTGATAATTGCTTCCTAAATGATCATTAAAATCTTTTCCAGAGGATACTTGAGCTGATGATTAATCAAAGTGCATTTTACATATATTAAATTTTATAAAACTAGTCATCTCGATTCTCACTGGTTAATACTTGTCACTGTTATACAAAATGGCAGCCTCTTTGACAACTCAGTGATAGCTTATTTGATTTTTTTTTTAAAATCATAACAAAATGGGAAAGGTTCTAAGCCTAATGGAAAATGCATTAGAAATGGCTCCTGAAAATACATTTTCTCTGCCTAAAGCTAAGACAGACAGAATGACAGGAAATTCCCACCTCCACTACAGAGGCTGGTGGTTATCTATTATTTTTATATAAATACTGAAGAGGAGTATTTGAATAATCTTACAGTACATTAATGAAGTTGAGGATGCAAAAATAACTGACATTGAGTTCCTGAAAGGTGATAAAATCATCTACACTTGAAGTAGAGAAATAATATTTTTTCTCCTCATGAAAAAATAGGGAAACAGAAAATGTTTCACTTGCAATATGCCAAGGTCTAAAACAGTCTGTGTTGAATTAGAATTGTCACAATGTTGAATAACATCATATTATTCAAGTTTGCAGTTAATACATGTATAATGTAATAAGACACAATTAATTGGCACCAGAATTCATGATATGTGCACCAACCAAATAATTCTAAGACTCCACTATAAAAGGGATGTATAGACAAGTAATGTTCTGTCATATCAATCACAACGTTATCTCTTATCATGGTATCACAACTACCGGTACATTCATAAATCTCCAAGCACACACCAATAACATATGGGATATCATTTGATTTACCATGAAATCCCCACAAAATTCATGATATGTGCACCAACCAAATAATTCTATGGCTCCACTATAAAAGGGATGTAAAGACAAATAATATTCTGTCATATCAATCACAACGTTTAAGACAATTTATTAAAGTGATGAACAAAATCTTGAGATAATAAACATTTCTAATATCACATTTTTTTTACTTTGATGCTGTTCACACATTTTAGTGAACCGCTTTTCTCTCTTCCTGCCACATTTAAAAAAGACTAACACAATAATTCACAAAATCAACATGTATAAAGTCAAAACAAATGCACAATATAATCATATCAAAATGCTCAGTATAAAATTATATTTTCCTGTATTTAAAATTGTTGTTTTAATTTTTAACCGTTTCCCAGAAGTTGGTCAATATCAATGTGAAGTGTAGGCTCTAATTCTGTGACTGGCACCTCTGATATATCCTGTAATGCTGATAATTCTGCTTGAATACATGCCATATTCTCATCAAAACAATCTGCAATTGAAAAACAAGTTTTATGATATTTATTTCTTAACCTTTCAGATAAATATAGAATATGTGCATTTCTGACCACTCCATATATATAATCAAACAGGAAGTAATTTGTTTATAATTTAACATATGGAGATGTTGCTTATTCAAACACATGTACCGGTATGTATTTTATCCATTTCTGAGCACTGCATATTTGTAAAACAAAGCCAAACGCCTTAAACCTGTGCTGTCCATGACCCTTTTATAATGTTGGTGAGCATTTCCTGAAAATGCCTGTGCAATGCATTGTGGCAAAATTATTGCACCCAATGTGGTGGCTGCCACAATCACCCCCTCATAACTTTATTCCATAAGTTTCAAACTGAGGTTACCCGGTATATCTTAATTAGTAGATTGAGGCACTGGAAGTTCCAGGAGAATTTGGATGTCAGAAACAATTCAAAATCTTCTCAGAATATCTTCCCCCCCCCCCTTTTCATTGCATATTGTCCAGCGGTCCTGGAGCTATTGGTATTGGGATCTGTGTGTGTGTGCATATGTGTGCGTATGAGAAATCTTTTGTTAACTGCTGTCTGATTGGTCTAAATATTTACCATTGTCTCCCTTAATTGTCTCGACTGCCGTGATTGGTTAGGGAAGCAGATGTGCATGCAGCATTTAGAGTATTATTATTAAGATGGGTGAAGTACAAAAAGTGGATGGAGACCATGGAAGGCCACTGGTTGCTGGTTGAGACACAATATGTTTACCTTCAATAAAACAGTTTTTGTGCTTTGACCAAAGATACTCCAATTTGGTAAATATCAAAGGTATTTCAAGATTATTTTTATATTTCAAGATTATTTATATACGTAAACGTGTTGTGATGTTACTGACAATATCTGGGCAATTGTGTTGTGGGATGCCTCAAATGTGTGTTGTTCCTACTGGACATTAATTTGGGGTAATAAATTAATCATGTTTTAAATGATAAATGAAAGTATTTATCTTTACCATGAATTTCTGTTCCAGGCACAAAGGTGGTGAGAAGTGGTAAGAAGAGATCTAAATTCTACAAATATTCTCCCATGTTTGCATAACAGCCCACCAACATTTTATAATTGTATTACACGCAAGTCGAAGAAAATAAGATTCATCAGAGTGAAACCATACTGTATGTTAGATACTCATACTTAACGAAAACCAGATGTGACAACCAAATGTGCATAGAATACAAGCAAAGGAATTTTTACATAGAGTTCTATATAGCGTTCTTTTTCTGGCAGAATATCTTCATTATGTAATGATCTAAATCACTGAAAGTAATATTAAACACAGGTTTGGAGTGCATATATTATAGTAGTCCGTAATTTTGTGTGGAGCATTGTAAGTTGCTTAATACTGGGTGTAGTGTCAGAAAAGATCTCAGTTATCAATTTTTCCATTCAGGTGACACTCTAGAAATGTTAAGGGGGTTTCTGCTGTAATGCAGTTCAGGTGTGGATGAACAAAAAGACAACAACACAGCAATACCATTTGCTCATTCACCAAAGGGTGAAATTCACTAAATATTTATTTTTCACTCACCTGGTGGACAATCTGGCTTGAAATTTCCTACTACTTCAAGGTTCAATGCAGAGATATGATTCATGGTGGACATGGTCTTGAATATACTAAGGAGGATGACTCCTGCATTATTGCCATGGCTCTCTTTTATAACATGTGCCAATACATCTTTGTAATGGCTGTGCAACACTTCAATCTGCTCTTGATTTTCACTTTGAATATGTGCTGTAAACAGAGTTTATACTGATTGTTACAATGTTATTAAGATGGTTAAATGTTTGTTGATTTTCATATTTACTAAGAGCAATATCTAATGGGTATACAACATCAAATACCTTGAATGGATAAAATATTACTTGTAAGATCAGGATATTTGCTAGTTGAAAACTGCGCGAATATACAATGGCACCTTAAAAACTTACAGGTACAAATCCCAAATTTCAAGTAGAATATAATATATGTAAAAACAAGATGACATTAAATATTTCGATAAATTTCTTTTTATTTATGATGAAATATGGAAGACTGTTCAGGAACAAATGTTACCACATGTGATTGCAATGTTACTTTGGCAAATATCCTGAACAAATGTTACCACATGCGATTGCAATGTTATTTAGGCAAATAATCATGTTTTAAAAAAAAAAGATGGCAACTTACAAGGCAAAGTGAGTCTAATGGCTGAGAGCACGACAATGACAAGCCAGGAAGGGTTGACTGAACTGAGACGCTCCCAGAATGTTTGCATATTGCGGATGATCTTCAGCGGCAAGAAGTGTAGCATCCACCAATAGGAATAGTAATAGCTGTCATCGGATGTTTTAAACTGCAGCCGCGAATACGTTTCGTGCTCAGAGAACAGCTTGGACATATGGATCTGGAAGGCAACTCATTTATTCTAGAAACATATTCGCCAATTACACCCCTGATTAAAGAGTTTGGTCCTGTGCCCCAAAAGGCCAATTTTATTTTAAATAGAAAATGTAGGTAATTTATCTCATACCATATGAAGTTTTGACACAAATAGTTATAAACAAATAAGAAATGTTAAACTACTTTTAAAGTAGCTCTAATGCATATTAATGGGCAAATATCAGGGCAGAAATTATGTAAATTATTTAATTACTTAAAGCTAACATGATATTTTTCATTCACTGGTAACATCTGATATATTGAATCAAATTGACAATGTTATTCAGATATCAACTACCATGTGGTTCTTGCTGATTTTTTTTTTTTTTTGCTTACAATTGTTTCAAACAAGCTAGCAATCATATAGGTCCCCCACCCTGGTTAATACAATGTGCCAGCAAACAAAGCTTCCCTGGCAAGTTGATGACAACTCGGCAGGATGCCAATTGGTTTTGCTGAGTAAACTTATAGATGTAGATGTAGAGAACAAGTTTTGGGGCAAGTAAGACATCTGTGCTGCCAATCGAAATTTAACATTACCTGGACCTCAATAAATTTGTATGTATTTGTAAAGTTTGGTGTCAATCCATGAAGTGTTTGGCAAATTTGAGAGTCTGCAATATATTCTAACCTGATGTAGAATGGAGCTTGAATGAACGGATGCGGGGAATGACGGACACATAGATGCTGCCCATTTTATTGACCATAACATTTACAAAGATCAAATTAATTTTGATATGACTTACCAGCCAAATGTCAAAGTATGCTTCTTTTATGAGCTGAGATTGGTCATTCACATCCAGAGATTTGAATCCAGGAACATTCTTACTCATACCTAAAACAAAATGCACTCTCTTGAGATTGGAATCCAGGAATGATCTTTCTCATACCTAAAACATGATTCACTCTCCTACAATTGAAATCCAGGAATGATCTTACTTCCACCTAAAACAAAATGCATTCTCCAAAGGTTGGCAAAGATCTTGCAAAACTGGGCAAAAATATGTATTGACTGAAGAAATAACGTTTTATTCATTGTTTTATAAACTTTTTTTCATTGCGTACCAGACAGAAGACATGCAAAGATTAAGGCCACTTACACTTCTACAAATTTATATGCATGACAACATCTTGAAACTCACTCAATATCCTGGCATTACTTTCTGGAATAGCAGCAAAGAGATTCCTCCATGTGGTGAACCGCTGCTCTGCAGTAGACTCTGTCAACAAGTTCATCTTGTGTCTCTGTTAAAAGTAATATAACATTAATAAGCTCCTAATAGATTAAGCTTTGGCTATTTGACAATTAGCTACTAAGACCTGTTTTAAACTGGATATAATATTTTGAGGGATCATTATTTCATTGATAAACAGCCACAGCACCAATATGATGGCATTGCTCCCTCTAGTACATGTACATGCATTAAAGCAAATTTAGAAAAGAAATGACCATTTTTTGCAAGATATCCTAGGTACTCTTTTTCTGGAAAATTTCGATAACATTTGAATATCCATTTTTATTACATTTGTAATACAATGTTTGATATTTAGTTCAAAATGATGGAATTTTGATTTATGGTTCAGATTTTGAAAAATAAAATTTTCTTCTCAATCAAGTCAAAATTTATCACATGATGTAAATCTTTTTGATAATTTTGAATCATCTCATTCACATTTTTAGAGTTCACTTCTAAAAAAAAGCCCATTAAAAATCACATTTTTATAATCTGGAGAAGATGCATGTATTTGGAACTATCATTGGAAGGTTAAGTACTGCAGTAATGCATACATGGCACACAATTTTGTGTGGCTTTTATCATGCATATATAAAATGTAAAATTTATTAATGTAAAATACTAAATATAAGCCTCTTCGGTCATCTGCATATATCTCCTTTATCTTTCACAACCAGGCAACAAGACCACAACTGTGCCAAAGATCGAGTACTAAAGAATATAAGAATGAAGTCATCTGCTGGTAAAGCGACCACTGATAGTTTGGTTTTTATGGTGTTTATGGAATCCAGGCATCCATGACTTCAGGCACAATGCTCAGGGCATTGATCTCTCATTGCTGGATTGCTGATGAGTCATCTGGGTATAAGAACTTCATGGATTGATAAGCTACATTATTATTGGTTTGCAATCTTTGTTCGTTATGGTTACCGGTAAGTCCAAATGGCAAATCAAAAATATTCTTGAACGTTGCAAAAGTTTTACTATTATTCACTGTTTGAACAACTCTCTAAAAGAGATATGCTGTTTTTTGGTATACGTGAACTAAATATTACCGTATCAAATAATACTTGTTTCTTTTGAGAATTTTTATATTCTTTTACCTTTCTTCTGCCACTGATTTCTTGCTTCATAATCTCCTCCTGCTCCTGGACATCTTTTAAATCGTTATCTGCTACCACTTGCAGTTTCCTTATTGTATCTTCTATCATGCAAAGATGATCTGAACTTGGAGATTTCTTATCTGAAATATCTGTCTCAGTATTCTCGAAAGATGAACTGCTGCTGGATTCTTGACAAATATCTGATGAGTGAGATGAGAGTGACTGTTGTTCTGAGTTACTGTCTGTACAGTGTGAACTGGCACTTTCTGAATTACGCCCATCGTTGTCGCTGCTCAGAGAATCGCGCAAGGAGTTTTGCATATGCCGTCTTCTTAGGGTGACTTGTACTTCTACATTCTTTGCATTGTGATCTTCTTGTCCTTGTTCTATCTCAATGTGTTTGAACAGTTCTTGTATGTCAGTATTGTTCTCTTCAGAGTTATCTGACACCTCACGAGATGTCATTTGTAGGGCTCTGTGTAAGCATGACTTTAGCCCAGCATTATCTGTATTACTTTCTATCACCTGATTGATCAACTGTTTGATCACATCTGTCTTATAAGCTGTGCTGTTCATAGACTGATTAGATTCATCGCTAGAAGATGAAGCACAAGTCACATTTGCTGTGTCCATCCTATGCTCCTCTGCGTGTCTTCTAGAAACACGGTCCCCTTGGATATTGGCCTGTTGTCGCTGAACAGAAGAAAACATCTCTTCAGGCAGACTATGTCTCTCATGGGCACTTTGATGGTCAATCCCTTGTTTCATAGCTTGTGTCGTGGCTTGAATGGCATCAACATGAAGCAGATCAGAATTTGCATCATGTTGATCTACATCCATAGCCAAAGGCACGTTTGAATTAGCAAATGGTGCAAATGAAGTTAAGTCTGTCTGGCTTGGCAGGTTTGGATGTTGAGTAAGTTGAGGTACATGGTACTGTGAAGGACCAAGGGACGTCACAGTAGGTGGAAGAATTGTCTCACTCGCTTGCTGTCTTACTGGCAAGCAGGGTTTTGAAACCTGACACCCAGGCCATGGAGTTGTGAGGAGGGAAGGGATGGTACCAGACTGTGGTCCTGGATAATGCATGATGGGATGGCTCTGATGCGACGTAGGCTTCCTGTGTGTGTCCCGGTACAGACACCCTGATCTATCTGAAGAACAGGCAAACTCAGTCTCTGGAAAGACAACTCCTGCAGGAAGGCCACTGTGACGTTGTTCTTCAAGTGCCCTCTCTTTATCCACCTTTGGAATTCGACCCATTTTCACAGCTGTGTCAAATATAAAAGGAACATAATTTTGCATTGTTGGTTATTTGACCGTTAACACATAGTGACATGCTTATTACAAATGCTAAAATAAGGTTTCCGTAAAAATTGGGCAAATTGGTTTTTAATGAAACAAACATGGAAATGTACTATCTTTTTGCCATAAAATACCTTCCATGGACATTCCTACATTAAGACATCTTTGAAAGCGGCATGCTTTGCAACGGTTTCTATTTTGTGGACTCAACTTGCACTGGCCACCAAAGAAACACTTGTATTTATTTCCCTTAAGAAGACTCCGCTTAAAGAATCCCTACAAAATAAGAAATGAAAAAGTGTAATTTTGACATTACACAAATAACAAAATTGTAATAAAAACATGAGCCCCGGAGACAATCCAAGCTCATTGGCTCAGTTGCACAGGCAGAAATATTATCAAACAAGTGAAAAACTAAAAATATTTAAATCTTTAGAATTTCTATGCTAAAAATGAAAACCAAAATACATGCAATTTGAGAATGAGAAAATCTGCACACATATATATTCTAGATAAACAATGAAAACTATGCTTTGGTTACTTTCTGAGATTCTATGATCAAAGGTCAAATGTGAGACTGGATCAATATAAAAATCGAGGAGCCCTTAAAAATCTTTAAGTATTTAATTCAGAAATAACATGTGCATGTCTACAAGTTTAGATGTCTTTACCAGCAGTTTCATTTGATGACACGACTCATTCTGTGAGGGCTGTGGGTTAGATATCATAGTATAAACTCAAAGTTTCCTTTGATTGCTGCTGATTCAGGTTGATGTTTACTTACCTTACATCCTTCACATGTATTCACACCATAGTGCAGTCCAGTTGCTTTGTCTTTACAGATCCGACATTCGCCAAAAGGATAGGGGACAATTCCAGGTGGCATCCTCTTTTCTGATCTCCTTCAGCTTTGCCCTGAAAGCAAATAGTTTTAAAAACTTTACAAACAAACAAGATTCTCGATAAACAAAGTATCATTGAAAAAAGGCGGAAATAGGGCTGTTGATAGTTAAAGGGGAAGGAAATCTTCACAAATTGTAGATTAGCAATTTAAATTCCATCTATATGAATATATATGAATATATATGGGCTCAGCCAAGGGGCAGTGAACTAAAAATATGTGCTTATTTTAAATTGTACCTTATAAACTAAAAACTGTAGTTTCTGAAACTGTTTTATTTTTTTCTCTATCCTTATTGGTTGTGAAATAATCACAATTTGTTTAAAACCCTATTTTGTTGGCTCATTTTGCTGTCTGTCGTCGTTATTCTATCAATTTAGAAAATATGGTGTATTTTATTAGAAATCACATGCAAAGTAGTGGAAATGGGACTTTAATAAAGTTGAGATGCTGTGTTATTATCATGATTTAAAGTAAAATTCTTGGCACAAAAGTTTAAAGATGTTTTTGGGGAAAAACTTTAAAATATGAATTTGTCCCTCCGTTACATGTCCCTGCGTCACAAAAAATATTGATATTTTTACCTCACGCTATAATGCATATCACAAGGAATGTAAAACTTTCTAGAAGTAAGGTGCTTATAGTGAAGTATCATAATCTTCAGTATGCTTTATGAAACTCATTTAATTGTTGGGTGATTTTATATGAAGAAATATAGACCTATATAAAAACTGCCCCTAAGCGCTCTCAAATGTGTAAAATGCAAATAAAAGATAACAGGAAAAATCTCTTTGAAAGGGCTTGTTATTTAGGGAGTGGATGCCATGACTAGACAAGTATAGTTTAAGAGAAACAGCATTTGGTCCTCCTTATTCTCTTCTGGCTGGGCTGGTCGGAGCAATATGACCCGACGTAGCCTCCAGAGCTCTGCTCGCGCAAGTCAGGGTTCCACAACTACCTGTTGCCAGTGTTGGGTCTAGTACATGGCCTCTAACTGGTCCATGACTTCTGTTGGTGGGTGACAACAACGTCAACGAACAACTTATGTTGCGAAAAAGCTTGAAATGAAAAAAAAAACACCTGCAAAATGTAACTTACCAGGTAAGTCAAACGCCTGTGTCGCGGAAATTATCCGCGAGCGTGTGTACTGTATTAAGGTGGTAGCTGTATTATTATTATGAACACCTGAAACTGACAGTGATGACGTCATTAACAAGTAGCTAAACAGATGCTCATTCGATTTATTCGCTCGATGTTCAATTAATGCGATCAAGTAGGGCAATATCCCCGGGCAATATCTACCCGAAAAATGGGAATCATCGGTGATTAATGTGTGATAAGGGTTGGTAAATTTTGACATAATTTAAATCTTGAAAACGCGGGTTAAAATCATGAGAGTACCCCCCCCCCCCCCCCCCCCCCCGGGGTTATGGACTAATAGTCTTATTTAGTTAAGATTATATGTTAGTTCACCATGTCGCCCTCTGGTGGAGTTTGAGGAGAAAGGGATCAGCGTTTGCACATGTACGTGTAAGATGCATTTGTCATGCACAAAGTTGGAATCCCTACATTGTGCAAAATAAGTAGGAATGTATTGAAGTCATCAATCCAAATGTACATGTAGTCCTACACCCATATACATGTATATGAGCATGCATTGATACTATTTGTGCTTAAAATATAGATAATAGATACATTTCATGATTTTATTTGGTTTTTTTTAATATTTATTTGGAAATATGTATGATTGGCAGTTAGGTAGACTGAGTGGGTGTGATTCTGTAAGTGCACTTTTACGATACATGACAACTAACATCCCAAAAAATTAATGCTTGCGCACATTTGTTGAGGTCAAGCTGCAATCAACATTTCATATTTATTGAAGTCATAATAAAACTTAAACAAGGCTCAAATCATGTAATGTCAATTATGTCCAATTATGTCCAGAGGAAGTGTCCAACAGTTACTGCTTTTCAACATGAGAAACACACCTGCTCCTGTAGCAGACACACACACGCTCACGGGGGGTGTTACTTTCATAATTTTAACCCGCAGAGGCTGGGGTGGAATTGATAAACCCAGAAAATAGGGAAATATTCTATCTCCATTGGTACCCTGATTTAGGACTAACTTACATTTTGATATCCTGATATCCTCATTTAGGGATGATGCAAAGTTTAAATGAACCCTGACTCTGGGTAATAAACAGATATTGTGCCCTTGTCAAGTATCTTGCTTTAGATCATGTGGAGACTTCTCCACATCGGAAATTTTTAATATTTTCTGATTCTTGGTCTTGTTTACAAGCATTGAAAGCCAAGGATTGGAAAAATCCTTTTATTTTAAATATCCTTGAACGGTATCATAAACTCTGTACTGAGGAAAATAAAGAGATTCGTTTTTACTGGATTCCCAGTCATATTGGAATCCTTGGAAATGAGGCTGCTGACCAAGCTGCCAAAGCAGCATTGGATAAGCGCCCAATAGATATGCTTTTACCTTATACAGAGTTTAAGAAATATATTACTGTTTTTTTACGTTCTAAATGGCAATTGCGCTGGAACGAAGCTATTTTTAATAAACTACACGAAATTAAGCCTGTTTTAGGTAAAACCAAAGGTGCTATTAGAATTAACCGAAGAGAAGAGTCTGTTTTATCACGTATAAGAATTGGACATAGTCATTTGACTCACTGCTATCTTCTTAAAGGCGAAGATCAGCCTCAGTGTATTGGATGTCAAAGGGCTTTGACTATCAAACATGTTTTAATTGAATGTATCGATTTTGATATAATTAGGACTCAATATTTTAATGTGCAAGATTTACATTCGTTATTTGATACTGTAGATACTTCTGTGATAGTATCGTTTTTAAACCAAATAGGACTTTATAACCAATTTTAAGTGTGGAGCTCTTGTTTACTTAGGTCATTGGCCTATTTATCAAGAACCGCGAAACATCATATGGTATTTAAAGTCTTTTATATTGAATTTATTTATACAAATTTGTTATGTCTATTTTGTTGATAATTTTTGTGTTGTTAAGATTATTTACATATCATATTGATTTTATAAACGTTTATGTTTTTACCACTTTTAGGCACTGAATAACCTTAGTGGTTGATGTGCCTCTAAGCAACCATTCATTCATTCAAGTATCTTCGTGTAGATATAAGCATGGTGAGGCAGCAGACAGCTTAATTACCACCTCTGCTGAAAACAATAGGCACTGGCCAGCTGGTGACACTTATGTTCCTTTGATCAAGAAACAGGCAAAACTGACATAGATAGTCAGTGGGTGGGACTTGAAGAAACAACTTGGGGAAATTTATGATTGAGAAGTGATGCTACGAATTAGGAGATTTGGAAAAAGTGATTGTGATCCCAGTTTTAGGCAGAAATTTTAAAAGCAGTATCCTGTTTTAGGGAAAATGATAAAATATCTTAACCTGTCTTGGGGAAAATATCAACCAAAAGGGCCCTATTTTGCATAGCTTGTAACACTGACTATGAAAGTAACGGGACAGGAACATTTGTTTGTAATAATGACCTTTTCAGTACTAATCACAAATCACTAAGCACAAATTTTAGACAATTTCTCTTTGCAACTTTTATAACATAAATTTTTATTTCTTTTCAATAATTACATTTTATATTCTTGTTTTACTTTCCTTTAATCAGATGAAAGTCTTATTTCCATGATACAGTTAAAGTTAAGATGTTCAACTTCTCCGTGCTGGAAGTTCAGCGTAGAACTCATCACCAGGAATCTTTCACAGCTGTTAATATTACATGGCAAAAACAAACAGCCTTTTTGCTCTTCTACTTTAAATTTTATTTAGTTTAAAGATAATCTTAAAAAGGTTATTTCATGACCAAATCTGAAAAGGAATATTAAAGATGTCATAACTCGGACTTTGAAGCATATCACAGTGTTATTGCCTCTCAACGCTTTGTATACTTGAGTTTTTATTTTGCAAATGACAATTTTACATCTCATGTCAGTATGCTATTGTATCTCTTGTTATAATAAAGTTTTCCTGGTCAGAAATTGAATCACTGTCCACCAAAAAATTATGTAATCATCATATTAATCTATTTAATTCTGACAATTTAATCATAATAAATCAAATGGTCACATGATTGAAAGAAGGGTTCAAATTGTTATTACAATCAGAGTCTATCATCTTTTTTTAATTTTTTTTTCTCACATCTTATATGAGTGAATATTGGTTTTAAAAATATTGACTGGAGTCCATAATCCCTCAGTTTATAGTAATAAAAGGGACAGAAAGTTAAGCGTGATTTACAAGAATCCATCAAAATCCATCGAAATGCATGTGTTTCAAGTGTTTCAACACCACTTCAGAAAATACAAGACTTGTTGGGAATTTCATTGTCTAAATATATATGAAAATGCCGTTTTTTAGTTTAAAATTCCACTTATCAAGGTCAAGGTCATCAAGGAATGAACCATTCCAAAATTTTTAAGAACCATACATTAAGATTACCGGTATTTGTTCTGAAGTAATCACATCCACAAGAAGGAACAGATGCCCCAAGCTTGGAGTGCTTAATCCGACACCACCACTTCAGCAAAATTTGACAAGTGGATCAAGAAAAACATCAAGAAGAACCTTTAAAATAACACTTGTTTCTTGGCAACATTTCAATTTGGTACATTTGTTTGTCTTTAAAATGACAAGCAACGTCAAACAAACAATTATATATATCTTGATAGTGAAATACTGGAAACCATCTTAAATGATGTTGTGTCATCATTATAATTTTAATTCACAGCAAGATGTCATAATATTAATGATGTTTGGTTAATTCTCTTATCATTTTATGTCCAGATTCCAAATGCTACATCTAAAATTAAACAGAAATCATAGATGCTTAATTTTTTTGTTAAGCCCCCTCCTTCTATGATCTTTATGCCTATATCATTGAACCGGCAGAAACAAAATTAAAATATCGCAAAGAATTTGTGTAGTCAATAATATTTTTGATTTTTTTTTGTTGATGTTGCAAAGATGGTTATGACTTTATTTATTTGGCAATCATTCATATGTTACATTTGGCAGCATTATTTCATGTGATGTTTACTGTTTATGGCTATGACAATCAAGCTAATTCACATTAGAAATCTGACTTGGAACAAGAAGCAGAGGATAATAAGCTTATAATATAACACTTATTACTCTTCTTTGATGTACATGCCCAGTTTACAATAAATGGGTAGCTTGAACCACAACAATGATCTCAATTCATCAATATGAAACATTTTCTATTTGTCTCGTTCTTTTCTCACAAGGGAATATAGCCACTGTGCAATCTGAAAGCATTACATAGCATTCGGTAATGTTCCTGGTTTCAAGTTTCTCTAAACTACAATACTGGCTATGGAAAAATCCTATGTAGACTTCCTTACACAGCCACCACTTGGTTCACCCAATCATATCAAAAACAAACTGTCAACAGATTTTGATTCCTGCGTTTTTCATAATTTGCCCATGTCGAGTGTATTGAGTCTTGGCCGAGGTCGATCTCCAAACATTTCTGTACCATCACCGTGCACACTCCGAGCCAGAGCTTTAATACTAGCTGCCATATCCTCTGGGTCAAGAGCAGACACCTGCAACACATCCAGTCAACAAAACCATTAAAATTTTGTCCACAAATGTTTTCAACAACACATTGAGATTGGAAAAGGACAAATCCAAAAGTTTCTGTAACATGCTTATAAAACAAGGAATAATATCTGATTTGTGATTATATGGATAGGAATGAACCTCAGTTTAATAATAATAAAACAAAACTGCAAGATTTAGCCAAATAGGTATTCTAACAGAATTTCTCAAAATATGATCATTTTCTTGGTCTTGGAATAATGACATAAACTAGCATCTAATAAATGCATTCAAATATCATTTGTTAAAAAAAAATTGAAGCAGACACAACATCTCTTGAACTCAGAACTTCATTTTCTTTGAGAAATCAAATGCAACCCGAGTTATGTGTGCAGAACAATAATCTTACCCTCTCATCGTCTTCATCATCAAAGTCTGGTTGAAGGGGAATTTGTCTGGCTGAGGCCATCCTCCATGCCGGGATACTGACTGGCACTGATGAGGAGTACAATGATCTGGATGGGACATTCCTAGTCCCATATCCCTCATTCAAACTGCTATCTGTAAAATAACAAATAACAAATCCTCCTTTAAATTGACAATGACAATTGGAATCAAATCCGAAAGAAAGAAGAGTATGAAGATTGTAAAAATATACTTGTCTGCAATTTATTTGTTATCAGGGAAAGATTATAAATTTATCAAAGACATTTTAGTTAATATTTCGTAATATTATATAATACGTGACCCCTATCAGTATAGAGTGATGATTGATAAAGCTAACTGGATAAATATTTTCCTGTATTTATCACTCTTATCAAGGTTGTATCTTGATATGTATTGAAAGCTTACCATCAGTGTCTCCTTCGTTTTCATCATCTGACATATAGAATGGTCGACTCTCATCTTCATGCATGCCATCCAAGTCAAAGAGGCCTAAAAACAAACCATAAAACTCTATAAATTCAGAAGGTTTGCTGATGGGTTGAATTTATTTGTGTATCAAAATTCAGAGCCTTGGGCTGTTATTTACATGGAAATAATTGGTAAATCCTGGATTAAAAAAAAATGGGCAAAGCATTGAGTTGAAGACAAAAAGGTTTAGCCCAAAAGCTGGTGAATTCATTCATCTTTCAACACGATTAGATTCACTGTTTTTCTTTACCTCTAAATTCTTTGAACTAAATGCTTAATAATTAGGGTAACCAGTGACATTATATAATTAAAAAACAAAGAATACCTCAAATCAATATAACAATGATTTCAGATCAATGTCATTTTCTGAATTTGTTAGAAAAAGTATTTTAATATGTTTTCAGGTGAAATTAAAATAAAATCTAAATTTTAAAGGTTTGTCATTTCATAAATATAATTTCTCACCCTCTGCATCAACACTGTCCTCTGACTTGGGTACCACAAAACCTATTGTAGGCCTATTGGTTGCTTTGGAAGACTGCAACACATATATTTAATTAGGACTTTATCAAAGAAACACAATGACATCTCAAACCATGTGTGAATATCAAATCTAATATTTATATAAATAAAATAACAACTATACATCTGTGTGTCAGCAACATGATTTTAAGCACTACAATTTACAGTTACATGTTTTAACTCAATACGATTTTAGAAGTCTGAAGTAAAAAACAATAATTCTGTACCTTTGCTTTGTTTGAATTTGTTAGATCTCTGGTTGGAGCTTTATGTTTCTGTGTAGCTGTTTGTAAGTTAGATCTCTCAAGTTCTGCAAAATCATCAGCATTCACATCAACATACAGTAATAACATCAACCAAACAATATTTCCACTATGATTGTGATCATTTTTACACATAAAAAGAAAATTTGGACACCAACCATCACTGCCTTGACGTTAGTGTTAAGTTATGGGCTTTCAAGACAGGCTGAAACTTTATCAGATATTTAACAGGTAGAATTGCTATAATTGTAATCGAGATCCAAAAGTTGAGGATATTTATTTGTTTGTTTTTAGAATGACCAAATAATTACAGAAATATAACAAAATCATCATCCAATTCTAAACGATTAAGAGGGCTTAGTCAATTTAAACTTAAAACATAAAAGATATATGAGCTGATCCGAAAAATTATCAACATCATGCAATGCAAACTTTCTCTATCCTTATTTTACCCAGAGAGGAAAATATTGGTGATTCATTATTATATCAAATGATATCATGCATGCCAATGCATAACAATGCAGAGGTATGCACTGACCAGGTCATGACAATCCCAAGGTATGCATGTCCCAGTGGTATCATGCAATGGTCCTTTATGCCCTCACTGGAGCATATTAATGCACAACCATACAAATATTTGCCTCCCACTGATCAGAGCTGGGTGGATGTAAACTTACCATCATGACTTGAGCCTGGAAGGCTGAAAAGGCCTAGTGAACTCTCAGTCATGGCCTCTGATAATGACTGTGATAATTCTTGTTCTTCTGCTGCCAATAATAATCTACAACACAAATCCAATCATTTCTAAGGTGTAAAAATAAACAGTTATATATCTGGACTTTTTGTGTTCTCTTCCTGCATTTCCCAGAGAGAACTGACGAAAGAAGCATCTCAAGTTTTAAAATTGGTTTTGGACTGACAACATCATAGTTTATTCCCTTTGCTTTTCACCATGAAAATGCATTTTGCATATTTAAAGGTATTAAGCATCAATCCTCCAGTTTGGTGTATTGAAAGCTTAACCACATATGAACATTGTGACAGATTGAAATTATAATAGAGTAATAAGATAAGCTGCTGTATGACATAAAAGTTGCACTCCCAGCAGAGGTATGTCTGAGCCATAAGATGCACATGATGGGTAAAAACAGGTCGTATGAACTTTGACCTCTTTTGAGGCTCGAAGTAGGGTAGTACTGTTTGACGTCATTGTGGCACTATTCAGAAGTCAATATATTTCATGATGTCATAAGTATATCGCCATCTTTTTATGATGTTATTTTACCTTTCAGTGCCTCTCCATATAAAAGTGACACCAAGAAAGAAGTGTGCTTTCATAAGTAGGCTACAAATTAGGGTTTTGTTCAAGAAGATTTTGCAGACAATGATGGGGATGCATTTTTCAAAAAGTTTATAGACATGAAAGACAAATACATTTATCACCAATATGTAAATTTTAAATGTTTTTTTTTGCAAATTGGTGCCTAATCCGTTTAATTGTCCTCATCTGAGAACACGCAGTAGACATGGGTAAATGATATTGGAGATTTTCTCCATTATTGATGTTGCTTTTCTACCTTTAAATGATTACATGAAGCTTACCATATTGGGTGCTTCAAGATAAAGCATATGTCTGCAAATCATATAAAACTCACCCTACTAAAGCATTTTTATCATTTCTAGCTTTTGATTGGAGCTCAACGAAAGCTTCCTTCTGCTGCTCCTCATACAATCTGCAAATACACATTTACCCCATAAAAGTATCCTTTTTATTCATCAAATTCATTTTTTTTAGACAAAAGCCCTAATCTCACCAAATAAATATCTTCTAAATCTATAAAACTAAGAAAAATATATGTATATTCTAAACAAATTGTAACTATGCATGAAAAATAATCTTGAGATAATCTAAACATGTCAAAATGTTTCAAAATAAAACTTTTACAATGTTTTAAGTTTTTCATTGGCTCAGAGACAAAATTTAGCATTCTGATAATCTAAGCTCTGGTTTAGCTAATTGCAACATACCTGATTCTTTCCTCCATGGCTGTCTGTTGGTCATGGACAAACCTATTTAGTTGTTGTTGAATGGAATTGAGTTGCCTCTGTATTGACTCGTACTTCCCAGATTGCAAACCTATATAAAAGATATTATATTTGTTAACACTGAAAAATCTAGCTTAAATAAATCTCATTTAAACTATTTTAGCTAAATATTTGCCATGGGTGAAATTGTAGAAGCCAGAAAAATAGAAGCCCAAAATATGGAAGCCAGAAATATAGAAACCAGTAAAAACAGAGCCAGAAATATCGAATCCATTAATATCACATAACCAAATGAAGTCCAGAAAGATTTGTCAGTGGCTCCTTAACAAGTACTTGATTCCTTACCTAATGACTTTACTGGATTATTGTCGTTCCTACTTCGGATGACTATTTTGTACACTGGAGAGAAGTCTGGAGACTTTTGTAATCTTTCTATAATTGTTGGGTCAGTCTGAAACAAAAAAATAAATATTTTTACCTTCAAGTTATTGATTTTGATTACAGGTAAAATAATTCTAGCTGATAAATATCTGATTTCATTTATTCTAACCTTGAGCTTATAACTTCAAAGCAAGTCACATAAATTTAGACCATTACGAGTGTTGGTTAGTGTACATCTGTTACTTTAACTGCAAGTGCCAATGAAGAAAAGTGGTCAGTTGCTATATAGAAAAGTACCAATATGATTTGGTAAAATAAGATATCAAGCGAGAAAGTATCAAATGATCATACACCTAAAAGTTGTCTTTAGGGAAATTGCCCTGCTTGTAATGTCGTAAAATTTATTGGAACCTGCTTTGTAAAAGAACTAGCACCATCTCCTGGTTGGACATAATAACAGAACAACAAGGGAGATTTCTTATTTCTTGAGTGTCAGAACACATCATGATTTCTGCTCACTTTATTTTTAATTGACATTGTACTGACCTTGAGACTTCTATTGACCAGTACTTTGTTGACACCTTGCTTGGCATGTGTGGCATGTGTAAACATTACACAATTGGAACACTGGTGGATCACCCAATCATTTACTTTATGCTGCTTGATAAGGTATGAATGTTCCTGTTAAAACAAATAACAAAAATAATTAAACATTATTGAATGTAAAACTAAACACATCTATGGACTGCAAAAAATAAAGAGCAGGTGTGAATGATGTTACATTTTGTGTAAATATGGTGCTCATAAAATATTAAGAAAAGTTTTAACATAAGTGCAAATGTTTACTTCCACATGATGCCCATTGTAAGTATGCAGAATATAACATGTAAAACATCCTGAATATGTACTGGGAAATTGAAACACAGCAGTGATATAACAACAAATGCTTGTCATGATTAATAAATTAGACAAATACTGTGCACATTTTAGCTTCAGATTGCAACCATAAATAATAGTAGTACAAAGTTGACAGGAGATCATACGGCAATATACAGTGCCATACTTACTATTCTGACTCCTTCCAGGTCAAGCTGAACCTCCGAGATCTCAAGATTGAAAAACTCCTCTGTGCTGTCATTGCTGAGGCCTGTCAACAGATATATACATTACATATGCTTCACTTTAGTGATTTACAGTGAAATAAAACAATATTGACTCCTTTGATTTTATGCCCTTATGTACGATGTAAAACTAAATAGATAGACATGGTCATTGGTTTTATTGTGGATATCTGATATTATGTAATATTGCTACATGAAACATTAATATTTCAACTTGATTTGCTAACCTATTTGGCACGAACTTGCTCTGTTAACCACTTTTTGTGCTACTAATGAGAATATATTTTGTGCACATATTGAGAAGAAATTCTGTGCCCATAATGAGGAGAATATATTGTGTACTTGTTTTTGTTTTCAACAGACTTGAGCTATATAAATCATCTTCTTGGACAAAAGCTTACTAAAGCATTAAATGACATGTGCATATTGAAATAGAAAGCGTAAATTCATTTATTTATTTTATTGAGCATGACAGGGATGATATAAGAGTATTAACTCTGACAGTCATGATGCTTCCCATGCTGTACCTAGTCAGTTTTTAAACTCATAAGTGCAATCCTCTATGAAATTCGCTGGTTTGTTTTGTTCTTTTATTCCAAGTTTTGACTGCTTGGGCAGCCTCCCAACCCTCTGACCGACTTCTTCTGACTTCTGCTGTCACCTGTACCACTTATCCGGGATCAATTTGTGCATGCATTTGTCTACCTGCCCCCAGGGCACCAAGCCAAGT
Organism: Amphiduros pacificus; assembly: GCA_949316495.1. Taxonomy (NCBI): domain Eukaryota; kingdom Metazoa; phylum Annelida; class Polychaeta; order Phyllodocida; family Hesionidae; genus Amphiduros; species Amphiduros pacificus. The sequence continues at coordinate 17,377,669 of OX439003.1, read as the reverse complement.
TTTGAAGTAGGTTAATGTATGCAGTTGTTGTTGCTATTAAAAGGTAGGTTAAGGTATTTATAGAGACCAGCTGTCAATGGGTTGAGCCAAACAGGAACAGCTGACCACATCACCAAATTATGAATCAGATAATATATGTGATATACACATGTTACTTTAATATTAAATAGTAGATTTTACTCTTTGAATCTGTGAATGACACCAACATACTGGAACTGTGAGAAAAAAGATATGCGTGTTTCATTTATGTTATATTAAAAAACTTAACATAATACCCAATGCTATTCTTGTCACTGTATAATTATTATTTCTGGCATACTCTTAAAAGTGATTGTCCCATTTAAAATATGCAGTTTGTAATATTTGGGAAAAGGAAAGGAGAAAAAAAACATTTTATTCACAAAATTGTGATCAAGGGGTTCATGGTACAGACATAACAGAAACAAATTTAGTATATGTCTGATGTCAAAAGTGCTTTGTTCATAACAAACCCTGCATGAATCAAAACAATCCTAAAAGCATTCCTTTACAGCTAATCTTGGAGTTTAAAAAAATTACCATCCATTATCATATCATATGACACCGGTAGTGTTTTCCTTGAATACTTTGGAGTAATCTGTAATGTGCAATGAATATTTCCAAGACATTTATTCATCGATATCAATATTTTTAGACTCACCTAGTGTTGTGATGTCAAGGGGCTGGAGGTTTGAATTTTTATGGTGGATCTTCACATTCAGACAGCCACATGTCACCTTACCCATTTTGCTTGTTTCTGAAAGCATTAAGGATGTTTATCAATAAACAGTTACTATTTATTTTGTACCCCAATAATCATATCCTTTATATTGACTGTCTATTGTCACGTAGCAAGCGATAAGCAAGTACGATAATTATTTTCTGAAAGCAAATAAGCTCTTTATCACTCATGATTTTTCTATTTTTGATCCCAAATAATCAGATATTTCTCTGTATCTAACGTCTACTATAAGGTAGAACTTTGATTGTTAACAGGTGAGTTCAAACAAAGTGTTAATTAACCCAAATAATCATAATAAGGTTAAACTATTGAGAATTCAGAGGAGCCTTTATCAGTAATCTCATTAAAATCATATTATTTTGTTCGTGTCAATCAAAACACTTCCCTTTGTTGTTTTGTTAGTGTTCTGTGTGGTATTGTATGCTTGCATTATAAGAATGTGATAACTTGTATAAAAAATGTGAATATTCTTTTCAAGTTTAGCATAAATAATTGTACAATTACATCATGAGCATTATGAGGCCTGAAAAAGATATATCAGATCAAATCAAAATTACATTAAGCCAAGATCTTCAAGACAGACAGAATGTTTACACCCCAGAGAAAAACCTTGATACAGCACACACTGTAGTCTCAGCTGATCTGTTTCAATTTTCTCAAACACCTTCATGACCCTACACAAGTTTCACACCAACAATATATATAGTTTATCTCTCTTTGGTTTATCTTGTCATTTCAGTTTATAAATAAAGTATTTCCAACATGGGACACAATTTTGTAGCCTCACCAAATCTGTGCACATACATCTATTCAACTGGTTTGTTTGGACATCTTGCTTCAGCGAATGGTGTTCCGAATGTGGAGAATCTGGGGTCAACAAGTGAGCAAATAAGTCCCATGTAGAAATCAAGATGGAAATTTCCATGCTCGGGTTAAGGTGTTACAAAGGTCATGTGCAGCCAAGCGAATAATTACTTTTAATCTCAACAACAAATTACTCTGCATTACATTGCAAGTGATGCCAATTGTTCAATCTTTTCACTACCGTTGAAATTTGGAATGCCCATGTCCAGTTGTACATATGAGTTATGCCCACCAAAATATCACATAACCAAAATTGACCAGCATCAGGTCATGATCTGTGATAAGTTGGCTTACCATGCCAATAACCAGTCAGTAAAAAACAGGATCTGTATGAAGTCATTTATTCTTTCACCAATCAGTTCACAGCCAGATTTTTATGAATACTCAAGACTTGCGGCTGATCCTGTATGCATGTTTTTATCATTGACGACAGGGACTGATATGAGAAGTCCTGTTGACTAGGATAAAAACAGATTTATATAAACATGTCATTGCATGATTAGCAAGACAATTTACACCTCTGTGACACTTGTTTACCAGATAATCCATTTAAAATATTAGAATAGTGAAGAATTACCCCCACAGGTGGCAATAAGGGGTGAAGGCACCTGTGTCATGGCATGATTTGCAGGCCCCTCAGTGGTTTGCAGATCACTGCAGAATCTTTGGTGTGTCCGAGTGATATGTATTTGAGTGGTGAGGTTTATCATATTAGCAAGGAGGCACAAGTCTCAGAGGGAGGTTGTTTTGTCAGGATAGAGGTGTGTTATTTAATATATCTATATAAGGCTGTTTTTAGGTTTGGGGGTAATAAGATGTTAGAGACTGCTTACACTAGGTTTCCCTTGTTCATTTTCAAAATTGCTTGCAGATTTTTTTTTAAAAACAAGACCTGGGTCAGTGTCAGATACACTGGGCCTCTGTTGTCAACTGGTTGACCTTAATAATACACCTGAGGCTTGTATTATTTTCCTAACAAAAAAATACAAAAAAAGAACTAATTTTTTACAATGAAATTATAAAAATCATATATATTTGAATATACATGTATTCCAATATTTGTATATTTTATGATTCAAATTTGGTGCAATAATTATAACCAGGAGCATATCCATTAACATGATGGTAAAATTAGATAATAAAATAATTTCATTCCTTCCCTCATAGATGATCAAGTTTGAATCTGTCTCGGTAACTTTTGGCATGATCAAGTGTGTGCACTTCTTACCTTCATTAACGGAACAAAAAATAGTGATATTCTGTTTGTTGGAAAACCACTTTCAAAGGTTATCAGCGTGAGCTGCATGCCATACAATACTGATATCTGTGTCAGCAGTACCACTGTGAGGTGTGACCTGCATTTCTCTATTTATAAAACCCAGTCACCTGAGGGCAGATCAACTTCAGGTTACTCTACATGATGATATATAATAGTGGCCCGGCCTGAGTAATCCCCAGGCACCTGAGGCCAGATCAACATTATGATAGTCTGCTGTACAATAAAGATGCTTGTCCAGAAAAACCTGTCACCTGAGGCCAGATCAACATTATGGTAATTTATTGTACAATCAAGTGGCTTGTCCAGAACAAACCCAGTCGTCTGAAGGCAAATCAAAATTATGCTAGTTTAATGTACGGTTTGTTGGCTTGTTGAAATAACCCAAGTCAGCTGATAGGAAATAACCCAAGTCAGCTGATAGGAGATCAATATTATGGGTTAACTGTCAAACCATTTGGCTTGTTCAGAAGTGCCACCTGACTCCCACACTTCTTTTACCATGTTTACATGACAACATTTTCTTGTGTTTTTCCAGGACCAATTTTGTTGCAAAAGTTGATGTTATGTAATTTGTTAGCAACAAATAAAAAAATAAATATATACAACTCTTTCACGGCATTGATTTTTTTTATTTCCAGCTTCAGAAGTGTGGGAACCATGGTCCTACCTGACAAAAGCTGGACATGTGGGAACCATGGTCCTACCTGACAGAATCTAGACCTGTGGGAACCATGGTCCTACCTGACAGAAGCTGGACCTGTGGGAACCATGGTCCCATCTGACAGAAGCTGGACCTGTGGGAACCATGGTCCTACCTGACAGAAGCTGGACTGTGGGAACCATGGTCCTACCTGACAGAAGCTGGACCTGTGGGAACCATGGTCCCAGAAGTTGTGCCTTGGAACTTTTCAGGAAATTGCTTCAAAATGATCATTCAAATAATTTCCCAGAGCAGACTTAAGCAAATGACAATTTTGACCAATCAAAATGCATGTTACATATTGAATTTGGTCACAACTTGTTATCTCAATTCTCATTGGACAATAGTTATCATATTTTTCCAAAATGGTAGCCTCTTTGACAACTCAGTTATAGCTATTAGATTTGTTTTACAGAGAATGAGAGAAAATGTCTCCCTTCACTGCAGAAGCTATGCTATGCATAGCTGAAATGTTTAATTTGAGAATTTAACAAGAGAACCAACATAAAGCAATATAGTTTTAACACGATACTTTCAAATATTGGCAAGAATAACAATTTATTTAATTATCACTGAAATTCCTGATCGTACCAAGCAGACAATACCTACTTCAGATAAATATGTAGCAGATTAATGTATATCCAAGACAATAATAAGTATGACAATTCATAAGCATTGTTCTGAAACCAGTTCCAAATCGTTCGTTTGTCATCTGTAAATAATACCTTGATCTCTCCCATCCATGAGAAGTTATTTTGAAGGAGGTTTCCAATGTCTAATACCAACAGCAAATAATGGTTTCAGATTATTGAACAAAAACAGTTAAGATGCTTAACAATAGGCATGATACAAATGTAAAAATTCTTCAGCACTTATCTGTGTAGGGCAATGAGGGAATTATTTACAAATGATACATAACAGACAGAAGATAACTAACTGAATGCCTTATTTCCTCCTCAGCTAATCACTTCTGATTAATGTTTATCAGACCTGTGTATTGTCCCGGTCTATTTCTCTTTGCGTTTGTCATGATAACCAATGCTGTAAGTTATACCAGGATTACAGTTATCTTATCAATCATATTAAATTGTCATCATCATAACCTTCAAGATCATATATCATGTTGCTTGCCACAAATATAAATTACAATATCATAAAACAAATTGATTACACAAATTACTAACTCAAGGTTATTTGGAATGCTTCTAGAATTTTTCTCACCAATATGAATACAATTAGTTCAAAATTTACCTTGTTCCTATTTTTCCTGGTTAATTGATTTGTCTTCACCAAATAATCTCATGGAATAAGTAGATTTCTGATATCAAAATCTAAAAAGAATACCACACTGGGAAAATGTGGCACAATGTCATAAAATTGAACTGAGAATGCACCGAAATGTTCCTAGAAAATGTACTGTTACAATTATTTTGAAAACGGAAGTGGCACTCAGACAGTGATCATGATCATACTGCTCTGTTTATAAAAAGATGCCAACTATGGACTAGATAACCTCAGACTGGCTAATATCCAGTGTCGTGACTTCCCACATGTCCTATCCCTCATCATCATCATCATCATGCTTTAATTAATCATACACCTGTAGTTATCTCAGCAGTATGGAAATGAGTTCAGTTCAACCCATAGATATTGTGTTGAATTAAATATAACTTTTAAAACATCTTTTTATACCATCCACCAGGAAAGAATTCCATATGTATTGTTATCACATCATACACAACCATAGATATATAAATATAAAATTGATCATATATAATTGGATGATGGGCTTGGAAGAGTGTAGGAAATCCTATTTCTTGATTTTTAAGGTCATAGATATCACTGGAAATATATGGTGATTGGCAGAAGTATTATATCGGTTGAAGCTCAACATTTTCATCCCCAACAAGAGCAAATCTCGATTAAATATGATGCAATAATACAATGTATAATCATGATGACATATTTGAAATCTGAAAGCTGATTACATCGTTATGACTATATCATATGGATGAAATATTTCATGTTTTGCTAAATGTCATATCTCATGACAATAGCAACTGACCACAAGACTGAAGTTATGCCTATATTGACACCATCTAACAATAATAACTGCCTCGTGTGATGTGTAGTTTTTCTATATTTATTAAACTTTATGAAAATTTACTACTTTATTTGTCTCATTTGACATCCAATTTACAATCATGATCAAATAAAACACCGATTAGCAATCCCAGTGTCTAAAATATGGTTTGAATTGTTGCTTGCCCTGAGTCAATTTTAATCAGTCTAATCCTGGAAAATAATAGAAAAAAGATCTAAAAAGTTGCATGCCTGAGGCAACAAGGCAAGCTCAGATTTTGAATAATGGCCCTGAAAATTGGTCCTATTGAAACTAAATTATCTCAAAATCACACCAAAGAATAAAGTCTCAACTCATTTCTTCAATCTTAAAATATGATTTCATATGCTGTGGTCTGGGTGTGACAGTAACATTGGCTCTTTAAGCCAGAGATCTAGAGATCAGGTGTGAAAAATGTTCCTTAATGGAAAACCATAGTCTGTCAAATAAGTCTCAATATGAATTCTAAGGGTGATTCCAAGGTATTTTGTGACAGATACATGACAGGTTGGTGCTCAAGCTTATGCATCAAACTTAAGTTTCAAATGTTTGCTAATGAGGGGCAGCTTCAAGATTATTTATGCTACAATACATTAATAGTTTGCATTTAAATCTAAACAACATATTTCCGAAAACCATACTGTGCAGATTTTACTGGTAATTGCAGCAATCAATCAATTCTACTAAGATGTGAAACAATTATTGATCAAATCAATGCATGATGCCACCAGTGAGTAAACTTTAGACGAAAACTGTCACACAGGAAAATATATAATCTGAACAAGAATTTACATGACATGTCCCAATGTTTTGTTATCCAAATATTGATCAAAAAATGAGCTCAATGCAGAATATTCAAAGTCAAAGATCTGTTGGAAACTGTTCATGGAGACCATGTTCATGGTTTGAAAGGATCAAAATGACAATGCACAAGGCAGATGCCTATTGGCCTTGTCGTGTTAATGTAAATATATAGATGAAGTGAAGCTACATTATCACAGGTGATGTTGACATGATGTCAATGCATGTCAATGATGGGCTCCTGCAGACACTAGTGACGGGAGAGGGAGATGATGTAATTCCTTTCAGAGTTTCAACCACAACCAATTTGACATTGCTGAGCAATCTGACAGAAACAAATCTGATGTCATTTCAGCTGCAAGTAGGAACTTTACTCTCAGGTATGTACACATAACGAATTTATTATCCTCTTTTCGGTAGATTTGTGAAACAAGAAGGTTTGACAAATGCCAAGCAACACGGTTTTCAATGGGCTATTTTTGGATGCTCAATTCTGCCTCCTGGTCTGTTCGAAAGAAAAAACTGGGTCAATCCATAAATCGCACGAAATTACGCTGTTGTTGGCCATTTTAGCCGTTGATTCGGCTTATAACTCATCAAATATCGAAGAGAGACTTACCAACGACGTTGTGCACTTTGGTTATCCTCGAAAAATTATGTAGAATACGTAATAATCACCAAACAAGCGAAACGAGATAATTGACGTCTGTCCCTTTCACCCGACAACACTGCTCAGCTGGTGACACATCGGACAGTGGCGCAGCTGTTTAGTGATCCTAAGGCGCTGCTTGGAGGGACGTCCTATCACGTGACATTATAGCTAGTTGACTCTGCAAGCCAAACCCTTAACTTGACAGATGATAGTAACGAATATCAGATCACCCACCAAGAAGAGAGTATCGGAATTTCAGAACAAACACGAAGGAATATGGCGGAAAATTTGAGTGATAACTTCGTGAGAACAGCGTAAATACAATGTTATTTCCATCATCGAACACTACATGTTCACTTAAAGTCGTAACAGTTTCAACAAAGGTCTGAAGATGTAAGTGGGATATTTATTTGCCGAAGTTATCAGGTGACTATAGCATGGTTTGCTTATTAGTACTGTTTCCATCCAGGTAAAATTTACCTGCTGCTTCGCCCGAAACACTCGATCGACTTGAAAATCATAATTACACAGATCCTTGTGCCCAAAGTCAGTGACAGTCTCTAATAAACCCAACGATTAGTTGTTGTACTTACTGTGTCATCATCTTTCCCAATCAATATTGTGCGATTGCAGGTTACCATCAAATTTTTGTCTCATCTGCTGCGAAACTTGTCAGCCAGGATAGACACCATCGCTTTGAATTAATTTATGGTCAAATTAACCGCGATACCAAGTGGACCATGCTATTGAACTGTCACATTGAACTAATAATTATAGATATGTTTTTTCCCCTATTGAAAAGTACACACTGGAACTGTACAACTATACCAGAACCAGAACTGTACAACTCCACTATATTTAATCAATGGGTCAGAGAGATTGGCAGGGGTGTCAATATTCAGTGGTTATTAAAGATAGAGTTGTCATTATTGATGGGGTGATAAATTTTGAAAAGAAGAATTAGTTACCCAGATGAAAGTCATGTTTCAATGAAAAGTCATATTTCACTGAGCAATTCAACATTTTGCAGAAAAAAATTGAAATGTCTTTCATCTCTTGATAGCTTGAAAATCTGATTTTAAGAAAGCTTTAAGGGTGCCATTTTAGTTATCTGTAAATTGAAAGCAGCATTTTGGTATAAGAAAATCATTGTAAGCCATGTAGGAGAGACAAATAATGAAATTTAAGGTTTTAACTGAAGGTTCACTCCCCTCCCACACAGACTGAGAGGTTGAGCAGTCCCATAAAGCAATCCCAGACCACATCTATAGGATAAAGCCTTTCTCAGCAACAAGACCAGTACAGTTTCATTTCCTCAAAATTCACTGGTGCATGATACTATTCTCATTCTACAAGTACTCAGGTAAAAAATATCAAACAACTCCCAAATACTCGAGAAAAGTCAACTTCATGGTTAGGATAGCAGAGATTTGACCAATAGAGCAGCAAGCTCCAGAATTCATGAATTTGACAGGAAAGAAATTGCAAGTCATTATATTAAAAATAATGTTAATAATTTGTATAGTGCTCATACCAGGAAATGTCAGTTCATAGTGCTTGACGAATATATAATTTTCCCTTGCAGTTAAATAAACAATATCAAATCTGGTATGAATATCTCAGTGTCCCAGGAATCTAATGCCAGCGGTGGCTCAGAGATCATTGTGGGATTCATCAATCCTGCCCAGTCTGATGACGACAGCGATGCCACCGAAGACTTGAACGCTTCCGAAGACACACAAAGGGTAAGTGCTTGATTCATCATCACTGTTAAGTTGCATCCATGGTCATTTCCCTTAAACAATTTAGAAAGAATAAATGAAAATTTCTGCAATGAGGGTTAGACAAAATTGGAAATATTTGGTTGTTGTGGAATTCACAAAGTACCATGTATGTACAACTTGACTATTGAGGGTGAGACATTTTGTAATCTCTAATTGCCGTTAAACTTTATTACTTGATGTGCTTTGTAAACCAACCATCTGGATGTGGCAATTTTAACCAGGCTGAAATGAGTGTGAAGTCTCATCTCAACAGCTTTTAGCCGTTTTTGTCACAAAGTTGCACTGTGCAATGAGCAAATATAAAAAGAAATATATATCAGTTTCAAAATGATTTATTTGTACATTTAATTCTGATGATTTGAAAATTAAAAAAAATAATAGTTATATTGATACAATGATATTATTGAGTCTGTAAGTGGTAATGGCAAACTTTAAGAAAAAAAAAAAATTCTAAACTCTCAAATTGAATTATAAATTTACATATTTATATGGTAAATTTTGATGTTTATTTTGTGAGATAAAATATATTAGTAAAATAGATAATGAAAAGGAATATTCAAAATGTCTGAAATTATCAAATATTAGACATGCTGAAAATATGGTAATAATTAAAGAGATACTTTCTAGTAAAATAAATTATATAAATTACATGATTAAATGATCATATATGTGTAAATACATCAAAATTCATAGACAAAATAATTATATCAGTAACCATGGAAACAGAAACCAACATTTAAAACTAATCTTGCAACCCCCATAAAATATGAGCAAATATTTCAATCACTGTCAATGACGTCATCGTAGGGGATTTAATGCACGTGCAACTCAAGATGCAATGATCTTCAATTTTCATCAAATTAATAATAACTTTGTTAATACTTGTCCGATTGACATGCTTTTTACACCAAAATAACACATGTTCTTTCCAATGCACATGACCATTCTGCAATGGAGCTGTTTTTAGACCAGAAATTGTAGCATCGCTGTTTGAGCTGCTTCCTTCTTTGTTTAATAATTAGTTATGTAAATAGGTAATTGGCCCACGATGACGTCATTCTTTTTTTTTCACCATGTGCATTTGAAAAAGCTACTTTTGTCCCCAAAAACATGTTTCTCTTGTGCAGTCATACTAAAAGAGCCCACAGATCAATGTGCATTTTACTTCTCTTTCTTAGTACAAAAGTGTTCCAGAGAAGTGAAAGTTGCCCTTTAAATGATGTGAATAATGAAACGTTTTGGCAACTAGGTACCAATGAGTGGAAGTGAGACTGAGGATGAGACAGGAGGAGGAGTTGTTGTTATGCAAGGGTCTCCAAGGCAACAGGCTCAGTCTCCCGATCTGATAGGCTCTGAGGTAGACAGTGATGCTACGGAGGACATGGATATTGTAAATCAGGACGTGAGTATGATCAGCAATACTAATATTTGCATCATAACAAATTCTATAAGTAGCCTTATTAGCTATGGCGTCTTTGTGACTTCTGAAATAAAGCAAGGTGGAGTCAGCATCTTGACCTGCAAACTGGGAAAATACTTTAAATGATCATTTATGAAGCAATTTACATTCCAGAAAATGTTTACAAACAGTGGCAAAATGGAAAAATGTTGAAGTATGGGAAGTTTGTCTTTTTCAATGATTAGCTATTGTCTGAGTTGTGAGAATAATTGTATCTGTGTAAAATGATAACAAATGCAAATAATCAGAGGAATTGACAGGTGCATTGAGGGAATTTTTTTATAATCTGGAGCTAGCTGTAAACAAATTTGCAACATTCTCAGAATGATTTGAAGTCAGGCACAAGACATCTTTGGTTGTCTGGGCTTACCCATTTTAGTTGAAGAACAAATTTAATTTGATGTTGAAAGAAAAAGAAGCATTTTTGACAGTCTTATGGTTGCAGTTCTTTGAATCAATCGTTTTACAGTACCATTTTATTTCAGTTTTTGTTCAAAGCACATTTTCAAGACACAATAAAAGTCTTTTAAGTAGAAAGAAAATTCATTTGCCCAGCAATTGTTGAAATCAGTCATTACAAAATAAACTTGATACATTTTTTGCCATGCCTAAATAGTTATTCAAGGACTCCTTTAGAAATATGTTATGTCATAGAATCCTTATTTTATAAAAGGGGTAAATGGCACTATTAGTTCTAATTTTATGCTACAGTGATTGAGAATTTGTAAAGGTATCATGATTGTAGATATGTCCTTTCCATACTTTTTAAGTTTTTCTCTGTCAACTTTCAATGCAGACATCGTTATGAAGATTGTGTTTACACATAGGTTGATTGGACTTTTCTGATTAAATTTTGCTTCATGCACCAAATAAGACAAATGAAATCAGAATTGCAATATTTCCTGGTTCAATAGCTGTGAATTTAACTGTAAATATCTCTCATGGACCATGATTGGTTTGAGAACTGTATATTTGTAAGTAACATATTTGTTTTTGGATATGCTGCCTATTAGTCAGGGGTATTATCAGAGGAATTATCAAATTAAAACCCCCTAAACAGTTTTGGATTACCCTCTTATTGTATTTGGTCACTCACAATATCAACACAAAAAGGACTATCTTTTAAACTGTTGTGTACAAAATAGCCATGTAAAGAATTAGTACAAATTTGCGTTATCTAAATAAGGTGTCACATAAGAGACCCCCAACATCACTCTTCAGGCTGAATGGAGGTAGCATGACAAACACCATATTATCATCTCTATTCATCGGGAGTTAATATTATCATAACACCTGATAAACAGCTTCTAATCTCACATTTCCCTATTGTAAGTAGAACCACCTTAAATCTTGGGAAAGCAGTCATTCAAACAACTTGGGCTACACAGGATAGGTGTGTTTCAGTTCATTATTAGATTCTGTCTCTGGAGGTCATCCACTTCACACTGATCCATGGAGCTATTCTGCTTGTGTCTGTCTAATGTGAGTACTCTAATTCTTATTTTTTTCAAACCTTTCCAAAGAGCAGTGGTTTTTTTTACTATAAAAGGTGTGATACTTCAAATTTTTGGGTACACTGTTTTATGATATGTTCATTTTTGTCATTTTTGTCAGGACTATTGTTTATTCTCTGCTATTAAGAAATGAGAAATAAATGATTATAAAAAAAAAGACAGCCATAATTAAACCTGTAAATAGCACTGACCTTATTTTTGGCGAGTTTGATGATGGATGACCTTCATCAATTGCCAAGGTCCTCAATGTCCATGTCTTCAAAACACTTGATTTGACTTTTTTTTTCAAAGAAATGCATTTTTTTCATATTCTAATGAAAAGGGTTAGCTTTAATGAGTTTGTTGATGGTACCCTTTGCCAATTTTAAGGTTGTCCAAGTTGATTTATTGAAAACAGGGTTTATTGGCTAGTTTTAAAAAAGTAGATTGAATTCTTTCATATCAGACACACTGGGGACCTTTGTCAATTTTCTTGGTCAAGCACATCCAAATTTCCAAAACACATTTCATTGAAATCAAATTGATCACACTGAATTTTATATAGAGGAGCTTGTATTGTTGGTCAATGTGCCATATCCAAACATGGAACTTGGTGGAAACGTGTATCATAATGATCTTCATAATAAAAAGTCAAGGGTAACTTTTACTTCTAATGCACTTAAGCAGTATTGAGAAATATTGCAACTAACATTGATCTGTCGAGGCTCCCTCAAGGTGACTGCATTTGGCAAACAGGATTTTTGGGAGGGAAATGTGGCATTCAGATAAATGTGATGGTTAAACCAGAAAAAGTGATTCTCCACATGTAACACAGATTGGAATAAAATCAAAGATCAGAGAGTAACAGAGGTAGTCCCACTTTTGAGATCCACAGCCTGTTGGCTGTGGTACAAAAAGAATGATGTCATCATGAGGCAATAACCTACTTAATAACTAATAACAAACAGAAAGTAACCAAAATAATAATGTTACAATCTCAGATTTAAGATTAGACAGGCATTATTTTGCTGATGCTCTAAAAGAACATGAATATTTTGCTGATGCTCTAAAAGAGCTTGAATATTTTGCTCATGCTCTAAAAGAGCATGAATATTTTGCTCATGCTCTAAAAGAGCTTGAATAATTTGCTCATGCTCTAAAAGAACATGCACAATGTCACATTTTGGTACCAAAAGCATATCAATCAGACCAGTATCAACAAAGTTAAATGCCTTATGAAGATTAAAGATCAATGCAACTTTGGTTGCATGTGAGTCAAATGTCGCACAATGACGTCATTCATGGTGACTGCAATGAAGTGATCACATTTGTATAGATGTATTTGTATTTTCAGACAGAGGAGTTTGATGCTGATGATGAGGAGGTTCCCACACGTCCAGCCTCCCCTATTCCCCCGTCAAATGATGAAGCTGACCCAGCCTCAGGAAATGAGTCAGCTGCAAGTCAGGAGAGACCTCAAGCACCAGGGGGCAGCGCTGTGATGGCTGAACAGCCTGCAGGGGGCATCATAGGTGCCAGCAACCATGCCATCAACAATCAAACATCAAGTTTTAATCAGCTGCTTCAAGAACAGTGGATCCAACCAGAAAGGGGAGGCCAACCAGCTGGACCCTCAACCAATGACACCCCGAGCCACGGTGCAGGGGATAGGAATGGTTTACCCAATCATCTAACTTCTTCAGTCACCAAAAGACTTGATACTTCATTAAATGAGTTCTGCAGTCCAAGGAAACGAAAAAGAATAGATTCACCTAAAAAGACTGTGAACAATGAACCGGAAGTTGATGAGGATGCTGAGGTAGGGTAGTTTTGTGAAATTGCAATATTAAGATATTGATATTTATTTCTTAATATTGAATGACATGTTGAGATAAAGAAAATAACTTTTTATTAATGTTTATGATCACAAGATGTTAACATTGAAACTCTACTTTTTTATACCTTCATTTCATTTGATTTTTCCCAGCCATAGAAATATATAAAGAAAGAGATTTTTATTAGTTGATCTAATTAAGTTTTCCAGTATACCTTTATTTTATGAAAGGGAAGTACCATTTTATCAAAATACCTCAATTTGTTTTCAGTGTTGTCCCATCTGTTTTGAACAATGGTCAAACTCTGGTGAACATCGTTTGGTTTCCCTCAAATGTGGACACCTCTTTGGCCAAAGGTATGTATATATCAGTTGACAAGAAGATGATCAAAACTTTATGCTAATATTATAAAGACAAAAGAGGGAGATCAATTAATGTTATATCCAATTAGTTGCCAACATAGTTTTAATTCCATCAAGAGAATATCATTTGGATCACAACATCTACTTAAAACTACACTGGATTGATCAAAAACTTGTATTTTTGACAGCTGCATTAATCGATGGTTGAAAGGGCAAGGAGGCAAATGTCCACAGTGTAATGTCAAAGCCAATAAGAAGGATGTCAGGGTCATTTATGCCAAGGCATTAAGGGTGAGTTATGCTATGTATATCTCTTTCTTTAAAACATGTTAAAGAACTAATATAAGGTACAACTTAACATGTTAAAAAACTAATATAAGGTACAAATTAATGCTCACCTAAAAATGGAAAATCTTGTCATATTAGCATAGGAAAACTGCATACATAAAAATACTGTGTAAATTCTTGATGTGAATCTAACAACTGTCTCAAACAGCCAACCAGATTGTACATCCATCTGCTTCTTGTGAATTCCTACAGGCAATAGACACGTCAGAAAGAGACCGGGCCAAGGCAGATTTAGAGAAGGAGAAAGTCGCCCGAAGGAAGGCCGAGATGGAGGCTGCCCAGCTCCGCCTCAACTATCAGATGATTGTGGACGAACGCAATAAACTGCAGCGTGACTTAGAAAGAGAACATCAGCAACTGACTATGCTGAGGTACTAATTAGCAGATTTCTCTCAAAACAAAGTAAATAATGACTAAATTTATATTTCATAGGCCATCTGCCAGTATCCATTAAAGTGGGGGAGATTAAATTGAGCTGTGTCCATCCGTCCGTGCATTGTTTTGTGGTAAATTACTTGTGAGCATGATACAGCCACAATGATTTGATATTTAGCTTAGATATTGCACACATGCACTCCTGGGGACCTTATTCTGATCTGATTAGATAATAGTTGTGATTGAGCAATTTCTGTTGCTTTGACATTCATGTCGCTAACTTGGCTATAGTGCATGATACAGCCAAAACCGTTTGACATTTAGCATAGATATTGCACACATGCACTCCTGGGGACCTTCCTCTGATCTGATTAGATAATAGTTGTGATTGAGCAATTTCTGTTGCTTTGACATTCATGTCGCTAACTTGGCTATAGTGCATGATACAGCCAAAACCGTTTGACATTTAGCATAGATATTGCACACATGCACTCCTGGGGACCTTCCTCTGATCTGATTAGATAATAGTTGTGATTGAGCAATTTCTGTTGCTTTGACATTCATGTCGCTAACTTGGCTATAGTGCATGATACAGCCAAAACCGTTTGACATTTAGCATAGATATTGCACACATGCACTCCTGGGGACCTTCCTCTGATCTGATTAGATAATAGTTGTGATTGAGCAATTTCTGTTGCTTTGACATTCATGTCGCTAACTTGGCTATAGTGCATGATACAGCCAAAACCGTTTGACATTTAGCATAGATATTGCACACATGCACTCCTGGGGACCTTTCCCCAAACTAATTAGGTTATGCCAGTGATGAGGTTTTTTTGGTGCCATAAACATCTATCGTGCCCAAAGTGCAGGGGGACTTAGAGTCAATGCTCTTGTTGATGATTAAATTTACCATTTTACAGTTCTGGTACCAGTAACATTGTACAATTCTGATGTGTTCTTTTCAATGGGGTACAAAAACAACATGGAGATTGGGAACTGGTCTGTGCTAAGTTAGGAAGATTTATCTTTTAATTTATTGATTTTTAATGTAATTAATGTTTTAAATATAGACCTAGAAAGTGTGCCTGATAATATTTAAGGTATACTTATTAGGATAAACTGGAAACAATAATAACAGTATTTAAAAAATTCTTCACTCTTTGTATTATCCTGCAATGTGGGAGGGGGGTGGGGGCTTGTTTAAAACAAAAAAATGTAATAGTATTTCTCCATGCAGGGCAAGAGCACCAGGTAGTCCTGCAAACAGCCCGTCCAAAATTATGGGGAGTCAATTGTCACAGTCAGGCCACAGATATGTGTTTGATAGAATCATTAAAATTCATGAGGTAAGTTTTCTTTATATTTATTGTTCAACACATTTTATTAAAATGACATAGAAATCTTATTTGCAACTTGGGGATCCATACATTGTATTTACTAATTGTCTGTCTCCTTCAGCTAGCATTTCTCCTGATGATATTTAGCTCAAGTTTGATGATATACATGTGACCTTGACCTGAGTCATGAAAGAAATCAATGAATTAAAATCATGCTCTCATAAAAAAAATTCATGAATTCAAAATATGGTCTCATCTATTGGTATCAATTTGAAACACTGGCATTGAAGAAGACCAAAGCTGACTATTTGAATGAGAATTGAGATAACAAATTTCATATTAAACCTGCATTTCGATTGGCCGAAATTATCATCTGCACAAGCTTCCTCTAAGAAAGAATTTAAATTATCATTTATGAAGCAATTTGCATGCATCTCCCGAACATGTTCACAAACATTATACAAAGCAATGACCATCATAGCTCTGAGGCCATTGCCCTTTCTATGTTTTCAATAAATTTAAGGATGTCTATCTTAATATGATATATGGTATGGTTATAGGCTGGTGATTGCCGTGTTATGGCGTATTGCCCAACCCTGGGCCAGCTTGTTGTGTCTCAACCATCTGCCAATAACCTCTTCCCAGGACATGGCGTTAAAAAGGTATAAGTGATTTTAATTTAACATTAAATAAGCCTGACCGATTACTGTCCTTCCTATAATTCAATCCTCAAAACTGTTCAGACCTTGACATTAAGGTATCTAGTCCCTGGCCTGAACCGTTAGACTGCCCTAAAATTTCCTGGCCGTTTAGTTGTAAGTTGAAAGAAAAGAATAGTGAAAAATAAGAAAATTTTAAATAAATCTGGGCCAGTAAAATTTTAAAACCACTGGCCCATACTGACCTAGAAGCTCTCAAAACATCCCTTCAGAACCACCGAGCCAGTGCAAATGTTAAGCCCTGCATGTTTCACATTAACAACATATGATATATTTTTTTTGTAGATTAATGCCTTGGACATGCGGACCAGTCAGTATGTGAGTATACACAGTAAACATATACGCGATATGGCCTTTAACTCCAGCCAAAACAACGGCCTACTCCTCACCTGCTCTGTGGACAAAACTGTGAAAATCACCAGCCTCATCACTAATAATGTTTTACAGTCGTAAGTGTATTTGTGTATCATTAGTTAAGTTATTTTGAAATGTTATGTCCCCATCTGAGGTGGAGACATGTCTGTATCTTGTACCTCCCAATCAACATTATGTGAACACTCATTTACTGCTAGGTTAATAGCTTTTGACTTTTTGTTCTGGTAAAATCTAAGTCATCCAGTGAACACTTTGTATGGGCTACTTATTGAGCTCAGCAGCCGCAGACCGGAAGTTGTTAATATTTGGTAGAGAGAATGCCCTTGTGAGTGGTAAATGGGCAATGTTATATTCCATTTACCTTTTGAGCTTTAATCTTGCTGATTCTAAAAAAAAATGCCCAGGCTATTTCTCAGCAACTGAAAATAAGAGGTAGTTGAACTTAGACCTTACTGGGAAAAGATTATTTTTATAATTTTTTAAGGAATGATGTACTGTCAGACTCATATGCTGTACAGTTTCATTGTATTGACAACTATTTAATATATATATTCATAATCTCAACACAATCAAAAATTTTTGTTTAAATTTAACAAGCAAAATCGATTTTAATCGTTACTTACTTTCAGAATCAGATTGAATTTTACCACATATGACTTAATATAAATAGCAATAACTATATAAATAGTTATTTCAAGGTGGTAATATATTAATAGATTATAATTTGAAGAAATATTTGATTGTAGATACCAGTGCCCAAATCCACTTTGGTCATGTACCTGGAATACAGATGATCGCAATTACTTCTTTGCTGGTCAAACAAGTGGAACAGTTATGATGTTCGATATTCGAAACACACAGTGTCATGTGAGCCAACTTAACACTGAAGGAATCCGGGCCCCTACTATATCATTACAGTATGTCAAGAAAAACCCACACCACACATTTAGGTAGGTAATTGATAGAGAGGTAGACACAAATAAAATGTTTAAGTCTTCATGTATATCTCAATCATAGACTGATATACACATCCAATTCACTGACAATTCAGGACAGCTAAGGCAAAGAGCAATTTTCATGAGCAATCAGAAACTTGCTAACAAAAGGTTAGAAGAAGTGTCCATGGTAACAATGGTGGGAGATGATGAAAAAGACATGTCAGCATTTCTAGTAGATGCCAAATTAATAAAAAGGGTGCAAGAAAATCACGGACCAACTTCAGTTTTGCACAGACTGAAAGTATACAAACATAAATTTCTTTAACAGCTGGAACCAATTATCACACATAAAAAATATCTCCATATCAAAGCCAGTAAGCAGTCCCTTCCTCTGAAGGCCCAACAGACCATATCAAAGCCAGTAAGTATCCCCTTCCTCTGTAGGCCCAACAGACCCTATCAAAGCCAGTAAGTATCCCCTTCCTCTGTAGGCCCAACAGACCCTATCAAAGCCAGTAAGTATCCCCTTCCTCTGTAGGCCCAACAGACCCTATCAAAGCCAGTAAGTATCCCCTTCCTCTGTAGGCCCAACAGACCCCATCAAAGCCAGTAAGTATCCCCTTCCTCTATTGGCCCAACAGACCATATCAAAGCCAGTAAGTATCCCCTTCCTCTGTAGGCCCAACAGACCATATCAAAGCCAGTAAGTATCCCCTTCCTCTGTAGGCCCAACAGACCATATCAAAGCCAGTAAGTATCCCCTTCCTCTGTAGGCCCAACAGACCATATCAAAGTCAGTAAGTATCCCCTTCCTCTGAAGGCCCAACAGACCCTATCAAAGCCAGTAAGTATCCCCTTCCTCTGTAGGCCCAACAGACCATATCAAAGTCAGTAAGTATCCCCTTCCTCTATAGGCCCAACAGACCATATCAAAGCCAGTAAGTATCCCCTTCCTCTGAAGGCCCAACAGACCATATCAAAGTCAGTAAGTATCCCCTTCCTCTTTAGGCCCAACAGACCATATCAAAGTCAGTAAGTATCCCCTTCCTCTGAAGGCCCAACAGACCCTATCAAAGCCAGTAAGTATCCCCTTCCTCTGTAGGCCCAACTGACCATATCAAAGCCAGTAAGTATCCCCTTCCTCTCTAGGCCCAACAGACCATATCAAAGTCAGTAAGTATCCCCTTCCTCTGAAGGCCCAACAGACCCTTTCAAAGCCAGTAAGTATCCCCTTCCTCTGAAGGCCCAACAGACCATATCAAAGCCAGTAAGTATCCCCTTCCTCTCTAGGCCCAACAGACCATATCAAAGTCAGTAAGTATCCCCTTCCTCTGAAGGCCCAACAGACCATATCAAAGCCAGTAAGTATCCCCTTCCTCTCTAGGCCCAACAGACCATATCAAAGTCAGTAAGTATCCCCTTCCTCTCTAGGCCCAACAGACCATATCAAAGCCAGTAAGTATCCCCTTCCTCTGTAGGCCCAACAGACCATATCAAAGCCAGTAAGTATCCCCTTCCTCTGTAGGCCCAACTGACCATATCAAAGCCAGTAAGTATCCCCTTCCTCTGAAGGCCCAACAGACCCTATCAAAGCCAGTAAGTATCCCCTTCCTCTCTAGGCCCAACAGACCCTATCAAAGCCAGTAAGTATCCCCTTCCTCTCTAGGCCCAACAGACCATATCAAAGCCAGTAAGTATCCCCTTCCTCTGTAGGCCCAACAGACCCTATCAAAGCCAGTAAGTATCCCCTTCCTCTGTAGGCCCAACAGACCATATCAAAGCCAACAAGTATCCCCTTCCTCTCTAGGCCCAACAGACCATATCAAAGCCAGTAAGTATACCAATCACCATGTGTCTGCAGTTCAACATCACATAGATGGCTCTCATCTGATAGAGAAAATCATTAACCAGATAAAAATGGAGAACAATAATTTTTGTTTGTGTTTGTGATAATGGTGCAAAGTTCAAGTTAATTGGCAATTCACAGTGATAGAAACAGATTTTCAGCAGTACAAGCCAACTGGTGTTTTTTGGCAAGTGATTAATTAAATTTAACAAGAAAAGGGCTAATTTAGTATGAGCCAAATGGATTTAGTAGTATATTGCATTATTTTAGTTCCAATATGCGTTAAAAATATATATTGCCAACCTTATTCTCAAATGTTAAGAGACAATTATGATGTAAATAAAATTGTTTACCTGTTTGTAATATTGCCTTAAGATATCCTTAAATGTCTTTTCAGACCTGGAGGACTGCTGGTCAGTCAACAATTAAGAGCCACATTTTATGAGGCCAAATCAGACAGAGAGTTCACTCCACATCCATTGCCCATTGAAGGTCAATATATATTATTTATACATTATTTTTAGATGTTCTTGTTTTTTGTCTATTCCAGGGGTGACTATGGTTGACATTTTGTTAAACCTGCCCTAAAAAAAAGAAAAATATATTTTGTGCCAGGATATTGGAACAATTTTTGAAACTGTTATTGTTGGCTCAATGATGCAGCTTTGTTGAATGAATGCATTTCAGAATCTTGATCATTACTCTGTTGAATACAGGGAGTGAGTTAAATGAGGTGACAGGTGAGACCCAACTGTATATCTTTTTATGATTAGCTAACTTTGAAGAAGTGTTTTTTTTTAAATTTTAGGTACACTGACTTATCTATCACTTGAGGAACAAACGCGGCATGTATTGACAAGTTATCGTCATCCCAAGGTGAAGCATACCATGTGTGAACTCAGTGCTTCTAACGTATCCATGGACCCAGCAGCGCCCCCAGTCAACATGTGCTCTCTTAACACTGTTCAGACTTTATATGGCGGCCCCTCCCAGAACAAATTGGCACGTTCCCGGTTGGTGCAACACCCAGGTGGAAATGGACGACTGCTGGTGTGTGCTGGGGACGACACTACTGGCTCTGTGAGTGCTGTTTACACACAACTTTACCATTTTATTTTTTTAAAGTTTAAAACCAGTTAAGCATATTTTTTTATTTATTTCCACAAAAGATAGCATATTGAGGCATAAATTAAACGAGATTGTTTTTTTTTCTTGTATTTCAGGTACAGATATGGGATGCCAGTTCTGGAGCAGTAATGCAAAAACTGTTTCTACAAGCAGATACCATGGACATATGTCCCATCAACATTAACGATAACCACTATCTGGCAATATTGACTGAGAAAAATGTTCGGCTTTTTAAGTGGACGTGACACAGCAATAAAAAGTGACAGTTGATCGCTTGTTTGGGCAAGCAGAGTGTCGCACAAAGCATTATGACCAATGTTATGCAAGAAAAATTAAAATAGAAAGGGACAGTAGAAACAGTATTTTGGGGTCTTGGCAATCACAGGCCAGTGAAACACCTGATGTGTCTCCTTGAGAGAATATTCGTGACAATTTGGATGCGACAAATTCTTGATTTGCTCAGCCATTGGTCTTTAGTGACATGGTCTTAAGTGACAGACTATGCCATGCCACAGTAATATGTGACAAATACTTGGTTTGCTCAGATATGGGTCTTGAGTGACAGTTGAACCATGCTACAATAATATGTGGCAAATGCTTGATTTGCTCAGCCACGGGTCCTAAGCGACAGATGATTCATATTGTGTGACAAAGCTTGTGATGATACCAAGACATTGCAGTAAATAAAGGTTGTAAAGAATGATGTAATCTGGCATTAACATTTTCATACATTTAGTGAAGGTTATGTACGTGATTGAGTTGCTGACCTAGACTCTTGTCATGGATTCGGGTGACAAACTGTGATAAATAACTTACCAGTATATGCTATGTAATGATGAGTGATGAGATATTTGGATATGCCTTCATTGTGATTAAAATACCAGAAAAATATGTACCTGTGCATTGGACAACAAAATAATCCATTTGTTCCAAGTCTTTTATTTTTGGTATTGCAATTCAAGCAGTTAGAATTCATTTAGTGTAGAGATTAACATTTTTTTTTATCAATTTAAGGAATGTGAATAACAGATTTGATTTATTATTTTGATTACAAACCACATGATTCAAGACTTTGGCAGCCAATTTATTCATGATAGGCTTTGGCAAGAACTAGAAATTTGGTTTCAGGTTTGGGTAAAAAAATATATTTGGCCCTGCAGGCAGGTTTATTTTTTGTTGGGTCAATTATAAAAAAAAATTAAACATTCTGAAATTCTATGCAAAATGAATGATAAAAGGATATTTTTTTTTCAATTTTCAATTATTTGACCAGTGCCAATGTTTACATGGAAAGAAAATCCTGTTTTACGAATGTACAAAACAGTTGTATAATTTAATAGTGAAGTAACTTTTTTATTCAGATGTTTGTTGATATAAACAATGAAAGAAGATGTGCTGTATTTGGTATATGTGAAAATGAAAGGGTAACATTTGCCATATAAATGGTAAAAAAAAAATCGTTGGTTTTAGTTATTTCATTTGGAGAAAAAATCTAATCCTTCGTTTTTAGCTCTGCTGACTTTTTTGAAGTTGCAGAGCTTTAGGAGTGGGGAAACTGTGTGTCCATCTGTCTGTCTGTACGTCTGTCAACATTTCTTTAAAAATCTTCTCCAACGCTACCAGTAATATGTTTCATATTTTATGTAGAGGTAGATATAGAGGTGAAGATTCAGATTTGTGTCCATGTAAAAATCTCACAACCATTAAAATTGAATAAACATGTCAATGGCCTTTGAACTATGCTTTTCATTGCTTTTTACCCTCAGCCCCTGATGTAATCAGGCTGAGGGTATTGCAGTACTCCTGGCGTGGGTATGTATGTATGGATGTCTGTCTGTAGCAAACATGCTTGTCATCGCGATAACTCGAGAACAAATGATGGCAGCTTCATGAAACTTTACACACATAAGCATCTGGTGAAAACCTCTGACAAATATGTGACAATTATCTGAAATTCCAAGAATCACAATAACTCAAGAACAAATGATGGCAGCTTTATGAGATTTGACACATATAAGCATCTCGTGAAGACCTCAGACATTTTTGTATGAAACATGACCTTCACCTACTTTTCAAGGTCACAGGGAAATCCCTATCATTGTCATAACTCAAGAACAAATGATGGCAGCTTTATGAGATTTGACACACATAAGCATCTCGTGAAGACCTCAGAATTTTTTATATGAAACATGACCTTCACCTACTTTTCAAGGTCACAGGGAAATCCCTATCATTGTCATAACTCAAGAACAAATGATGGCAGCTTTATGAGATTTGACACACATAAGCATCTCGTGAAGACCTCAGACATTTTTGTATGGAACATGACCTTCACCTACTTTTCAAGGTCACAGAGACAATTATGTGAAATCCCTATCATTGCTTTAACTCAAGAGCAAATGATGGCAGCTTTTTGACACACACAAGCAAATGGTGAAAACCCCAGATGAGTATGATGGACGGTGAGCTTCACCTTTTTTTCAATGTCACAGGGATAATTATGTGAAATTCCAAGCATCACAATAACTTAAGAACAAATGATGGCAGCTTTTTGAGATTTGACACACATCTGATGAAGACTTCAAACTTTTTCATGGAACATGACCTTGACTTACTTTTCAAGGTCACAGGGACAATTATGTGAAATCCCCATCATTGCAATAACTCGAGAACAAATGACGGCAGCTTTATGAGACTTGACACACATAAGCATCTGTTAAAAACCCCAAAAGAGATTGATGAATGTTGACCTTTACTTGCTTTTCAAGGTCACAGGCCCATCCTCTCAATAATTCTAGAGTAAATGATGACAGTTTCATGATACTTGACACACATAAGCTATCAAGGTAAGTAGATGTGAACTATTATGTTTTTTTACCCCTACATCGATTTGCCTTGGTGCAGTGACGTTCTGTTCACAAATATTGTGTGGAGTGAATGTTGTGCAGTAAGTTATGAGGGCTGAGGGTTGATGCATCTCTGATGCCTATGTTTTGTAATTGTTTGTGAACACTTCTTCCTAAATGATCATTTAAATCCTTTCCAAGAGTAGATTTGAGCAGATGTTTTTGCCCAATTAAAATGCATGTTACATGTCAAATTTGGCTTGAACTTGTTTTCTCAATTCTCATTGGCTAATATTTCTATGTTATTAAAAATAGCAGCCTCCTTGACAACTTAGTGATAGATATTAGATTTTTGAAAAAATCATAACAAAATGGAAAAAGAACTGAGCCTAATGGAAAATAGATAGAATTAGACCTCTGAAAATACAACATCTTGCCTACTAATACATGATGAAGATCTCATGAATGATTAAGAAAGATAATAAATATTGGGCATGCCTGACAACCACAAGGTGCAGTTGTGCAGTCAGTTTTATTTTGCCCCTGCATCCATTGACCTTAATGCAGTGACATATTTTGTGTGTGAAATATAGCATTGGTAACAAGATAATAATTTACAAGATATAAATGAATATCTCATCAAATCTGAATTGGGATCTTGTATGGAAAACCATAACCTGTTTGCTAATTACACTTTATCTCAGTTCATGTGTTTTCATTCAAGTCAACAGAGCTATCAACCCAGGGAGCTATATTTAAACGTAACTTTATTCAGTTTGTACATCATTGAAGATAATTTACATTACGATTGCATGATGACTTCACAGAAATAGTCATTTCGTTCAGTCATAATTTGTAAACTGTTATTGTCTATTGCACCAGTTAAGGCCTCCAGATGAGGCTTTTCATGCATCATTCACATGGCAAGTTTAAACTTAAAATATACTTACCCCAACATTAATTTCACTTGTCCTGATTCATTAAATAATATAAAAAAACTGCCCTACATACCAGTAGGTTTGCAACTTAACCTATCTTCAATAACAACATTTCTGAAAATGTTTGCATGTACATTTCTTGTTGCTTACAAATATATTTACCACAACTCAATGCCTTTGTATCCCTCATCTGGGGTAGGCCAATTCACAATTCAAAAATCACAATTCTAACATGCATCATTGATGGCAAAGGGAATTTAGAATGCTCTTAAATTGATTTGAAGCACTGTTGATATGGGAAACACCTTGACAATAGTCAGAATTGTGAATTTGCCCCGGGGAATTCGCCCACCCCCGATGAAGGGTACAGACCTTAGAATACATCCCTTTGTGTGACAGGATTAATCCTACAGCCCCCTGACTGGTCATTTGGCATTGATTGTTAGGACACTGGGATAAAAGCAGATAAGTAAAGCCCTTGAACTAATGTGACATACAAGTTTGACCACTGTATTATGATATACGCGATCGAAGGCTCGTATATCACACGGGAAGAAACCCAATGATCTAACTTTTATCTCCTGTATATGCCATAAAATCATCTATGACAAAAAGACAACATGTCACACAGGAAGCGATGTCCATTATACCACATTATATGGCTCTTTTTGTGAGATACAAAAGATAAATACGTTCCAGAGATGTAGGTATCCTGAGTCTTGGGGCTAGAATATAAGAACCCCTCTGATATTAACTCTCAGTCCCCATGCATGAACTCATTTGAGATGCTCATTCAATGAAAAGTCATCAAGTTTGGTCATTCTTTGATAGATCAATGTATCATCCGAACAAAATTGACAGACAGCCATCCATAAAGGATGTACAACTAAAATATAAACCTTGTGGTAAAAACTTATGTACATTTTAACCAGTTCTAAAGTCAATATTTAAATGCAATGTAAACAAACACAAACATGAATTTTATTTTAATAAGCCTAAAATCAACTAAAATTGTAAAGAAAAAGCAAATGCAATATTATTTAGAAAATGCCAAATTAGATGAGGATTTAGGGTCATGCATTGTTTTAAGCAGAAATGTGTTTAATGTAATAAACATAAGAAAATTAATTTTTAAAAAAATAAGATAATTTTTTTCTCTAATCGAGGAATTTTATCTCATACTTTGGCACCTATTGATACTTTATTGGATATAATCCATGTGCCAAACTAACTACTCAAGCAGTTTATCCTTGTGCTAAATTGCAGGGTTTTTTTCACGTGGGTAACAAACAAATTTTATATTATTTTCTGATCTGAAAATATTGTTTATTCTATTATCATCTCCTGAAAATACTCAGCCAATGAAACCCAAATCATCTGACATTAATTGATAAAAGTCTCCCTATTTCAATGGTATACTGAGGCAATACACTGTAAATAATTGTCATTATCACCTTAAAATAGTCCCGACATTTGGAGAACATTATACAGACAGCAGAAACCAAGCTGTGTCTGAACTTGACACTCCTAATCTTAAATACTAAGTTTATTTTTATGAATTACTTAATGATATCACAATAATCTTGATATAAATTGATTTTAGATTTTAACATTGTGGATTCAAATTTTGAGGATAATCACCTTGGTTTTGAAATCAATTTTTAAAGCATCTCACAATTTGTGTAAAAAAACTGTACAGCATTATCGATGGTTCATGAAGTTAAAGAAATCACAGATAGCAATAATCTTTTCACTGAAAACAATGCCTTTACTATCACAAACAAAATTCAATATTGTCAACATGATTTGTTGAGATTGTGACTGCAATATTTCAATTACTTGACAGAAACATATATCAATATCAACACAAAAACCTCAATCTCAAATCAGCACCACCTGTTTCTGTTAAAGTGATAGCTAATAAAATTAGAGAATGATCATTTTCTCTCAGTTCATACTTTGCATTTCCTGATCCTAAAGTAAAATTAAAGGACCATTTTACTACCAAAAGAAATGTTTACAAATCAAACCTATCTATCCAAACCTTTCAAAATCAACAGGGAAGCTGGAAGGATCATATTCAGTTGCGCAGGACTGGCAAAATTTTGTATCAAGTAACACATACATTTTTTTTACAAAATAACTGGAGTTAAAATTGTCTCCAAGGTGGCTGGCACTTTGGCAGAGGGCTGAGCAAACATGCCAGCCCCCATCTCAACACTTGCAGTCTGAGATGCCCAATCCATGCTTTATTAAAAGTCTTATTTTATCTGCTTGGATGTTAATTTCAAGAATAATTGAAATTCTCACTGTTTGCATTGATTAAGTCCACCTGCATGTATAGGTGGCATTATCCTTTAGGCACAATAAGACATAGTATATCAACATGGCTGGCCCTGATCTTGGTCCTCATCATAACATACTGTACATGTTTTGTCAAAAAAAGCGATATCAAAATGTTAATACTATGAGCATGTCTCATTCAGCACCATATCATAACTAAGCCTCTCGAGTTTGATGACTCGCTGATCAATGCCGATAACACCGAAGAAAATCAATCATTTTATCAAAGTATTAATTCTGAAAGCTCACTGCATTTTCTTCTTGATAGGGATAAATTTATATTCAAAGTTCCTTGTGAGTATCTTGATTATTAAAACAAACACAAGTAGCATTTCTAGGAAGACAAAGGCTCCATGCCAGTCATGTTTCTTTGCTATGGAACTTATTGGGATGCCAGCCATCACAGCTCCAACTGTAACACACAAACAAGTGCTCATGATGTCATTTTACAAAGTATGAACTCGCCCAATATTTTGCTTTATTTTATGATTTAATAAGTTGTTTGAAGTAGATCTTATTTGGTAGGAGTGACAAATTAGTCGCCGATAGGCCATGGACAGTGTGGGCGATGCCAATCATATTTTGATACTTACTATTAGCAGATAGTCCTGAGATGGCATGGGCTGTTCCAGATAGATGGCTCGGGGCAGCCTCCATCGCCATAACTCCATACAAAGCTACTGGTCCATAAAGGCCAAAGCCAACTATAAAGCCAGATGCACTAATAAACAACTGAAAATACAAATATTATCATATAGTGAATGTGATCGATGCCAAATGTGCACTGTGGTATAATTATAATTTGTAATATATTAAATTTGACTGACCTGTGATGAATCTGATGATATCAAGAAAAGCATGTTGTGTAATGCACCAATAGTGAGAAGCACAAAACCCATCAGTACCCACATCCTTGGAGTTCCACGAGTATCCTCTCGCTTGGTCTGAAAACATCAATATTGTACACAGTCAAATCTTAAGCCAGATATCATCAATATTATATAGTCAAGTCTTATGCCAGGTATCATTCTAAATACATCAATATTGTACAGTGTCTCAAACCAGATATCATCAATATTTTACAGTCAAGTCATATCAGATATCAATATTGTACAGTCCGTCTTAATCCAGATATCAGAAATATTATACAGATTGAAGTCTTAAACCAGATATCAGTATTTAATTGTGCAGTCAAGTCATATCATTTTATCAGATTCCAGTCTTAAACTAGATATCATCAATATTTTACAGTCAAGTCATATCTGATATCATCAATATTGTGCAGTCAAGTCACATCATATATCATCAATATTGTACAGTCAAGTCACATCTGATATCATCAATATTGTACAGTCAAGTCACATCAGATATCATCAATATTGTACAGTCAAGTCACATCTGATATCATCAATATTGTACAGTCAAGTCACATCAGATATCATCAATATTGTACAGTCAAGTCACATCAGATATCATCAATATTATACAGTCAAGTCACAATATGCTCAATATTCTGTAGAATCAGTTCTGAAACTATATCATCCATGCTTAAGCATGTCCATAACCAAATAATGAGCAGACTTAAAAAATCTAAATAAATTCTCTTTAGATATGTTAGATGTTTTGGAGGAAGCTTTTTGGGTTAAATCCAAAATAACATGAAAATTGAGTAATTTGAAATATAGTTGTTAAAAAATAAACGTCCATGAAATTATAGATTCTGCATCATTTGCAAAAAAAATCCAAAATAGCAATTTCCCTCACCAAGCTATCCAATTTTGCTTCTACCTTCACAAACAGATTTTCTCTAGTTCTTTGCCATGAAGAGTATTATTATCAAGCAAAAAAAAAGTCCTTTCTTTTCTGACCTCAAAATACTTTTCTTTTGCTGACTTTCCTTGAGTGTATACACATATTTTAATGCTCATTTACTTAAATACTGGTGCCTTGATTTTTGTTTTGTTCATTTCCAAATATTTACTTTTATTATAATAATTCAATGCCTTGACAGAAAGATGACATGGAAATATCATATATAGCAAGAAAAAATAAAAAAATAAATCAGATTTGTATGATATGTATTCAGTAAAAAATATAAATAAATGTCCTAAATTAGCTGCCATTAAAGCAATACATCAATAACTAAATTGGTCATATCTGTTTTGGTTGCAGTAATTTCCCAGCAGAATCAGTCACTATACAATGACCAAGGTACAAAACCATTTATTCATCTTTTTTCATCTTAACAACTTAGTGCTTTATTTATATTTTGAGTATAATTTTGATCTGCTATTGATTCAAAGTTGACCAATATACTAAATAGTGATTTAGAAAAATCATGAAATGATTAAATTTGACATTATTTAGGTGTGGTTACATTTCTTCATCAAGAAAGGAATGTTCTCTAGCATCAACATGACCCTGCCATGTTACTGGTATGAGAACAATTAATTATCATTGCCTTATATTGCAAGTAAAATTTCAAAATGACATCTTGATGATTCAACTTCACCTACCGGTAATAAACATCATGTAAAAAAATATCTCAGAAATGTTACAGAAGTTGGCCCATTTAAGAATTTCAGAAATGTAGGTAAAACACTAGAATCAACAACAGGTGATTATAATCACAGCTATAACAACCACGAAAAGAACAGGAACATACCTGGGATCCATCTGCAGGCTGGCATTTATAAAAATTATCACGCTTTTAAAAAATCTAGCAAAATGGCAGGTGTATCACTGCACATTGCACAACATTGTATAATGTTTAATAAAATGCTTCCTCTCAATAATTTATCCATATTCAGTCATCACAGATGTCCATGGTTCAAATATTTAATGTTTATATGTAAATGTAGAGATGTTATTTAATATAATATTATGAAAATAATTTGATAGTCGTGTACTTTAGGGATGTTGCATTTGCTTTTATATAAACAGTTTATTTAAACTGCTACATGATAACAGCTTTTGCCTCATTTCATAAAAAAAAAATGCAAATCTACCCACCATAGAAACCACTTTGTCACCAAGGTAACCAGCAATAATGGAACCAATTATTCCTCCTGTTTCCAAGGTACTAATGAACATACTTCCTGTATAGAAAAATTCAATATACCGGTATTACTAATATATTAGAATATTACTTTAGGTCATGTTTTGAGTTTGTAGTTTCTTTTCCAGACTTGCCTTCATATTTAAAATAATTGTAACTTATTTCCATTTATTTATTGATTATTATTATATCTTGGTATTATTCATTTCAATGTTTTCAATATTTAGATGATATAATTATTCCCACAGATTACTGATGATATTGCATCTCCTAAAATGTCAAATGAAATAATAATGATAATAATAATGATAATAATAATGATAATGATAATAATAATAATAATAATAATAATAATAATAATAATAATAATAATAATAATAATAATAATAATAATAA
The DNA here is from genome assembly GCA_949316495.1 of Amphiduros pacificus. Taxonomy (NCBI): domain Eukaryota; kingdom Metazoa; phylum Annelida; class Polychaeta; order Phyllodocida; family Hesionidae; genus Amphiduros; species Amphiduros pacificus. The sequence continues at coordinate 17,346,908 of OX439003.1, read as the reverse complement.
TAATAATAATAATAATAATAATAATAACAATAATAAAATTTGTATAGCGCTGATACCAGACAAGTCTGTTCATAGCACTGAAATATATCATTGTACCCACCCGAGTACTGAGACTGATTTCGTTCCTGCATGAGGTACAAGACAGACCAGTCCAGAATAGCAGTTCTGGTCATGAAGACGACCATATAGCCAAAACCCATCACCCACATCAATGGGCTTGCGATCAGGTCCTGCCATGTACCACGGCCCCGCCGAGAACGACCTGCATCACACAACCTTCCACATAATTTTAAGCTAAATTTTCACCAGATTAAACAAAAAATACACTAATGGTCATGTTTCAAAGGCAATGTAATAATTAGCGTTATTTTGTATCCCAAAAATAATTATCTTTACTTTGCACCCCCCCCCAAATATGGCGATGTTTCTGCTTAACTGCAATGCACATTGGCCTACCTTTGTCTTCCTTGGCCCGCACGACTGCCATGGTCTGTATGCCTGTGATGCCCACCTCCTCTGGGTTGTTGATCAGAGTCAACAGACACAGTCCTGACATCCCCAGGGACAGCGTGCCTGCAACATAAATGCACTTTTTTTTATTTGTAAATCGTTGCAGTCCTCCAACTACATCTGCCAAAAAAGGAATTGTTAAAAAAATTTTATTCATATCTTGGATCATTTTAACTAACTGTATGCATATGTTTGTCATTATGTGAAATAATTCCTATTCCCTAAAAGTGAAATCGGTGGTCCCCCTGGAGAGGTCAATTCTGATTACTGTAATTAAATGCATTAAATCTCAATTTATGAAAAAATATCATTTTAATGTGGTTTAGTAAAATTGAGTGCATTCATTTTGTTATAATGCTCTATGGATATGTACCTGGAGGTATGAACATATCTTTTGTATTTATTTGAAAAATGAGTGCTGATGATAACCTACCAAATATCTGCATGCTGAGTCTCCATCCAAAGTTAACTATTATAAATGTAGATATCATAGGACCTAGGCTACATGCCAGATTCATTGACGTGCTCATCACGCTCCACCATGTGCCAAATTCTACCGCAGGAAACCACTGCAAACAGTTAGTACACATGCACTACATATTTAAGTCCAGTCAGTACCATTTTTGTAATTTTTATTTCCCCTATATTTTCTCTCCTATATGATATAATTTATACACACACAAACAAAGAATACAATACCAACCAAAGTTTATTTACACACCACTTAGTTTCCTTTCGGTCAAATTTAAAAACAATTATAGTCTCTACAAAAAGATCTACATACATCTTTGAATGTTAATTTACCAGTTGAAAATAGTTTCTATTCGGATCATTTTTTTCTAATTCTTTGGTTGCACTGTATTAAATTCTTGTTATTAAGCTCACAAAATCAAGCTTATCATAAATGATAAGAAACATTAATGTAAGCTCCAAAAGCTTTTGTATATTTCTTTCATGTGTAAATTGAACTCAAACTGTTTAATTATTTTACATGTGTAATGAAATGCAGGATACATTTTTTCAAAATAAATTGTAGCTTTAAGCAAAGGAAAAAAAGTGGCATGATATTAATATTTTGTGTGTGAACTATATTGTGTGCTGACCATGTGTGTTCACCATTTATTTTAATCTTGACATAGCACAATCACAGAGTGAATTTACCAAAATAAGATATACCCCAAAAAGATAGTGATAAACTTAAGACAGATTGTATAACACAACGAAATAGTATTTACATAATACATCAACTTTCATATGTCAAATGATAATATTTCAGCTCATTTGTTTAAAAACAATTACATTTTGATTTAACCAGAATGCCTTTTACCAATGTGATTTGTAACGTTTTGTTTATTTTTGAAAATATCACTTATATTACTTCTGATTGCTTTAGAGTAAAGATAATATATATCAAAAATAAATTTAAAAAATCATCATCATTCATGAGATCATTCAATGATTATCTGTATGAATATTTTGTATGGAAAATTAACTGTGTCCAGTTTGTAGAACTGCTTGCGACATCACCGACCACAAAAGCTAAAATACTCAAAAGCAAATAAAAGTTTATATATGATTTATATAAGCGTGCAGCAGATGACAACAGGACATTTCATAACTATGTACCCACCAACCACCCTCAGACTGGTTCTCCAACCATATTCCATAGTGACAAAAGTTGTCACCAGAGGGCCCATGGTACCAGCCATGTTCACAGAGGTCACCATGACAGCCCACCATGTCCCCATTTCCCATGCGAAGAACCACTGAAAGGTGCAAATACACTGCTAGCTTTTTGTAAAACACAGAAATTAAATATGTATAATCTGTCATAATATAATTTTAGATACATTTTTAACAAAAATGATTTTTCTACCCTGGAATCACATCTACCCAGATATAAACAGGTATTGAAAAGAAAATTGTACCTGTCTGAGAATTCTTGCACAAGCTGGCCAGCCTCCACCCTGAACCAAACCACACAGGAACCACAGGCATGCAAACATCAGCACAGAATCAAACACTGAAAAACAGAAAAGATCAAGTCTGACATATATATCATGCACATTAATTACAATCAAATTTTCAGAACATTTTCCTTGAGAAATATAGGACAGACATGAAAATGCATCTTTTGTATCTTATCACTTGGCACTGATGTGAGTTTTATGTTTTGGTAAGACATGTTTTGAAATAAAATTCAAAATAAATGTCTACTGCACAATACCAGTTTGGAGGCCATTCTTAAAATCTCTAGATTTTTTAAACTAGTTTCACATTGTATTCAGCAATAATAAATGATTAACTTTTTAACTTAAGGGTTTGAAGAAGAAAAATATTGAAAGCAGAACATACTTGTGAAGCTGATGACAACAATACCAGAGAGGAAAAGGCCAATACAAAATAGATATTTGGGGTTGGCTCTGTCTGACAACAAGCCTCCAAGAAACTTGCTTATTGTATATGCCATATTCTGACTGCTTGCTATCAGACCTAAGAACAGAACAAAGTTATGTGATGATATTAAAAGAAATTATCATATGAAAAATTCATGTACTAAAATGTAAGATTAGAATCTTGCTGATAAAGCTTATCAAGATGTCACACATTTCAAAAGGTATGAAGAAACATATCAAATTCTTTTGACTTACCAAGGTCATTTTTTTCAAGGCCAACATCTGTCATGATTGCTGGTGCAGCAAAAGAGAAAGCCTTCCTGTCAAATATGACAAGAGTGTAGCCAATATACATGGACACAAATATTGTCCACTTGTATGTCTCATACTTTGCATTGATTGCCATCTTTCCTGATTGTTCTTATCTTCTTCTAAAAAAAAATCATATAAAATATATATCAAAGTGATTTGTTGCATATAAAAATATATCATCATCTGCACTTGCAAAATGGTCTCAGTATTTTTTTTTTTTTTATTTATTTAGAAATATACATACCTGAGAAGGAGATGAGGAAGGTGGTATATGATAAACATATATTGAGAAAAGAGGGCTATAAATGATAAGGCATCTTGGGAGGCTAATGACTGAGTTCAGATTTGGGGAAAAGAGAAGGATTTGTTTGATTGACATATTTGAAAAGACGAGGAAAGTGTCATGGTTGAGTAAATAAGCATTAGCTGGGACATGGGTAATGATTGATATTATGATAATTAAATGGGACCAATACCTGCTTATCTGAGACATTTTTTGAAATATTATACTTTTCCAACAAAAAAATGGTTCCTCTCCATAGTTAAACAGATTTTCAATTCTGAATTTGGCCACAAACTGACCAAAGTAAATGCTACTCTGATTGAGTCTGATTGAGTTTGAGTCATACAAATTAAAGTCATTATCTAAAGTCTCATTGCTACATTTGGCATGATTTTTGCAAGTTTTTGGAATGTTGATGTTTGACATTGACTCAGCTGAGAAGGGCAACAAGCCGGTCGGCAGAACATCTGCATCCACCTTATACATTCATTCAATCTGCCAGCACTGGCAGCAGTGATCAAACTTTCAGTCTGAGATTCATCTCATTCAGGATCCTTCCAAAATTCTCATTTTTCATAACAATCGCAGGAAAACAGCGCTTGATACATACATCTTAAACTCTTCGGTGTAACACTTTATGTTAGCTCATTTCTCTGCGGATTTCGTTCACGTCGTTGGTGCATACTGGTGCTATTTGCAAGTCAAAGTTCTCCATCCCAAAACGAAAATAACTCCTGACTGCCATGACACCGGAAATGTGCAAAGATGTGGCACCTGGTGGAGGGATTGTTAATAGTGACGTCATTTAGCGGGAAAATCTGTCAAAAGAACTTCTGGAAATGCAAAGTCATCAGTGATATATCAATCGATTGCAGGTACTTTACTTATCTTATTAGTTTGAAAAAAACTCTATTATATATTTGTCATTAACTTAGACATTGTGATAATAAGGCACAAAAAATATATGTATCTGACATCATGGTTTTGCTGTGAGATTAAAGTGAAATCTTAGATTGGTCATTTGGGATGAAAAGAGAGGGGTAACATTACAAATATATACATGTATACAATACCTCATAACATTACCTGTGACATAACTTATTTTCTCATCTTTGAAGTTGCTGTCCGACCTAAATATACAAGTTTTTTATTTATTACTGCAGGTGATCAGCTAAATTGGCTTCCCAGCCTTTCTGGTAACCTCCTTTATTTCATAATTGTACTATATTGTGGGGAATGGATTTAAATAATCATTTATGAAGCAATTCACAGAAAATATTTACAAACATTACAAGAAAGCCATGATCAGCATAGCTCTAAGGCCATTATGTTTTCAAAAATTCTTATAGTAATATCTTCACTGAGTTGTCAAGGAGGCTGCGATTTTTACTAAAATTACAAATAATAGCCAATGAGAATCAAGATAACAAAGGGACAGATTCAATATGTAGCATACATTTTGATTTGTCAAAATCATCTGCTCAAGTCCTCTATGGAAAAAGATTTAAATGATTATTTATGAAGCAAATTTCAGAAAATATTCACAAACGTGGAAGGTCAGCATAGCCTATGCATAGCCTATGTAAAAGCGCTTTGAGCAGACCTAGTCTGGTATAGCGCTATATAAATTATTATTATTATTATTATTATTATTATTATTATTATTATTATTATTATTATTATTATTATTATTATTATTATTATTATTATTATTATTATTATTATTATTATTATTATTATTATTATTATTATTATTATTATTATTATTATTATTATTATTATTATTATTATTATTATTATTATTATTATTATTATTATTATTATTATTATTTGTTTATGCCAGAGCAATGGTTTTCTTTCATCTTTGAACAGAGCAATGGTTTTCTTTCATCTTTGAACAGAGCAATGGTTTTCATCCGTCTTTGAAGAGTAGTCCGTAGATGATATGCATTCTGTTATTAGGGTATAGATCTATACACAATTTTACAAATTGAAATTGTATGTTTTTTCTCAGTAATTAGCATGTCGGTCACCTCATTGCACACTCATTCAAATTCTTCAAGCACCAAATTACTCTTGGCAGTATGTCAATTGGTTTTATCAAGTGAACTCATAGATGTAGATGTAAACTAACTTTCTCTCCTCTGATATTGATAGAAATTAATATATTGAACACCAGACTTACATAATTGAAGGGGTGGGTCAAAAAGCTAGATCTTGAGTTGTCAATGATGTAAATAGAGCAAATACTGACGGAGCAGCACCATTTTGTATTTGATTTTGTCAGAACCTGGTGCTTGCATATGCACCTTTATGAGATAGGCAAAGCTCAGCAAATTCATATAAGGTGGTTCATATAAACTTTTCTAAGCAAATTAAAAAAAAGAAAAATCCCATGTTTAATATGTTGTATGTATACAAGATAATTTGCTAATTATCAACCAATGTTATGAATGCTTGAATCCTTTGAGTGTCAGTTCTATGAGCATACTCGGCAGAACAATAAGGCATCCCCCAAGAGTGCATTAACTGTTGACACCAGCATCAAGACACTGGCAAGATTGTTGCTAAATGATGCATAGCTTTTATTGTCTGGCCTTGTTATGTCAGGGGTAGTTTATTCATGTCAATGATTGCCATCAAAATTTTATATATCACAGTTTGTTACCAATTACCCTACCACCCATTTATTCTATTATACATGTCCCGTGTAACACAAGCAACCATGGCCACTTTCATTAAGTTGCAGCCTAATGTGTTAATTGTTTTTTGACAGTTGGTTGCCTAATCTTTAAGTTGCTGTGTCACAGGGTCCTGTACAATCCATTAGGATTGCATGTTGCTTGTTTCAATAATACTAAAAATTTAATGATTATTTCAGTCATCTGGAGAAGCTGTGCAATAATGCGGGAAGTTTATGCATGGTGTGGCATGCTCAAATTCCAATCTGATCATGAATGAAGATTAGGCAGACAGCTACATTTAATTAGGAAGCATGAAATGCTACCTTTATGCATTTGAACCATTCTAAAACAATCAGTTTTGATGAAAGTAAAAGTCATGTTAGTTTTGGGGAAAATAATTGATTTAAAAAAGTAACAGAAATAACAAAAGGGATATACAATTTTAAAATGAAAATTATTTGGTCACAAATTTGCTGTAACTTATTGTAAGTTTTGCAAGCTTTTGATCAAAAGATTAGGTTTCTACCTTCCTGGGCCAGATATTTAGGACAAGTTAGAGTGTACTATATTAACGGAAACATGCTAAATTCCTGATTAGTTCTAAATCCCTGAGATGATGCTAGATGTCTGATATTTGAAAAAGTTTATCTGACTTGACGTTTCTTCATTTGGCTTGATTTAGCATGATCCCTAAGACAATTCTGTGGCATACTTATACATTCGGAAATTGTACTAAATTTATGAAATCAGTTTTTACAGCCATTAAGAGCCACCCTCGCCTTTAGAATGGCCTAGCATGTGCAGAGCTTTTCCAAATAATGATATAATTATAAAATATTAAATGATAAATATAAAACAATTACAAGAAATCATGGAGCAAATTAATGGAAGACCTATCTGGGCCTCAAAACTGTATAAAAACCTTGAGGGCCTCAAAGTTATGTTATAACCTGTCAGGGCCTTAGAGTAATCCTTAAATTAGGTCAGAATATTGACATAACGTAAACCACGGATTCTTACTGTTCAGAACAACTTGTTTGAAATGTCTGGCCCTGGAAATTGTTGAATAGCCTTGCTTTAATCAATGTCATTTGAGAACAGTTTCAGTGTTATATCATCCATTTAAAAAAAAATATATTCCTACCCCAAAAATTTGTAATATAATGTAAGCAAGTGTAATGTTGTTGTTTAATTTTTCCGCAGTCTGTTTTTACGGTGCAGATGGTGAGGCAAGGCGTGCAGCTCATGTCGGTTGTGATCAGAGTGTGATTGATACCAGCATATCATTGCATGTCCAGCCATGGATTTCTAATTATGTTGAAATAGTCGAGCAGGTGAGCATTGCAGGACATTCTGTGGGACCGTCTGTCTGGTTATTTCACTCATGAGGTTCTATATCAGACAGAAACAGGAAAAAAGATTTTTTTGTTTTGGGGTATATGGAGTTTGCTATATGTGACTCAAGGGCTGTATTTATATGGGAGATGTCAAAGATGCTGCGGTGGTGAGTATCAATCCAACGGTTATTCCCATGGTATACAGAAATGTCAATATGGCAATGCTCTTCTGTTGGCAGATCTTTGGCGTTGCTGACTGGAGTAGCTGATTTCGGGTCTCGGTCAGTGGAGTGTGTCTACGGGTGGTGAGCAGTTGAGCGTGACCAGATGCTACACACACTGTAATTGTGCCCCAGTTGACGACACGAATAGCGACAAACACTTTAACTTACAGGAAACGTGTCTCAATCACACAAGGGGCTAAATACAGGTAGGTAATTTTGGATTTTTAAAATAGTACACAAACTACATCTTAGTGTTATTTCACGATATATTTTCTCCTAAAATTTGCCAGATTTGTGTTTTTCCACCAGGCTATTATAGCATTTATCCAGCTTGGGAATGGCATAGGATCACAACAAAACTCTGCCACCATTCTATATATTGTACAGTTACTGTATATTCTATACATATCATATTCCAGATGATTCGTACCTCTATTATACTGATATCAGCTCAGGCTTAGTCTCAATAATCAGAAATCTCAAAATTTCACTGCTCAGTTTGAGAGATTTTCATTTCTGCGACTTGTCTTCTTCGCAGACCAGTAACTTGAAATAGTCACTTTAAGTCATTGAGGCAAGCTCTTTATAGATTAGCATGCTATTTTTATAAGCTACATCTAAAGATTCTGAACAATGGAATCAGCAAGTGTGAAGGAGAAAAAATCCATGCTTGCCACATGACCGGAATATATAATGATCAAAAGCTAGCACGAGGTGGGGAAAATATGTGGAGAATCTTGACATGTCCTCGGTGTGAGGTGGGGTAAAGGATGTATCTGACCTATGTATGTGTATTTAACCATATTCTTTGAACAAACCTTGACGGATGGATTCCCTTCCATGTGGGAGTCATAATATGTCAGATGTGATAAGGATATTTCTCTTTAAGTTATAAAAGTGAAACCTTTGAAAGTTGTGTAAGATCTGGCAAAAGAAAATGATGCATATTTCAGGCCGTGTTTTTTATGTTCATTCCTATTTGTAGCTAGTGACAAAATAGATGGTCAAACAATGGTTGAATTGTAATATTTTGGTATGATTGATGTAGTATGGAGACAATGGGGTGGATATTGTTAGTCTATAATTGCATGTGTGTGGAGTGCCAGGTGTTTTGAGTCATTGACCGAGCATTGTTTTTAAAATAATGACTGCTTAATTAAGCCCCTGGCTATCTTACATTTGTAGATATTTCCATATAAAGGACAAATTAAATTTTATATTTTACTTATAAAATAATTAAAATATCCTTTTTAATCCCAATATAATACATGAACATTCAGATAAAGAAAATGAATTTCAATGAAATGCAGTCACAATACATCACAGGATGGAAGAAAATGATAAAAAGAATCCCCCCATTAAATATTAACTGTAGTGTTTGTGAGTCACACAGTCAGGCACGCCAGCCACTGTAAGCCCATCTCAAAGACAGTACACATGTTTTATGCTGGCCACAAAGTCATTCAACTTAAATGAGGCAGGAGCGTTGATTATTAATCCGTCTCTTTGATTAGTATCCATTTTTGGTCTTATAAAAGCTCGTCATAATCAAGGCTTGAATATTTGAATGTGCCTCAGGCTGTTCAGTTATATTAGTCCTTAGAAGTTTGTGTCATAGGGGAAGCTGTAGCTCAGACTCTTTGTGCCAGGGTGCAGATAGTGTCAGAAAGTGCCAAAATGAAAATGAGCCCGAGGACCTGAGTCAGGGGTCTGCACAGCTGGACACAGGTCAGTCTATACAGTAAGTTTGTTGCCTTGGGCAGCCACAGGTCAGTCAATATAAGTCTATATATAGCATGGGACCACCACATGTCAATCAATATAAGTCTATAGCATAGGATAGCCACAGGTCAGTCAATATACATGTAAGTCTATAGCATGGGACCACCACATGTCAATCAGCCACACTGTGACAGGTCACTCAATATAAGTCTAGCATAGGCCAGCCACATGTCAATCAATATAAGTCTATAGCATGGGACCACCACATGTCAATCAGCCACACTGTGACAGGTCACTCAATGTAAGTCTAGCATAGACCAGCCACGGGTCAGTCAATATAAGTCTGTTGCACAGCCATGGGTCAGTCTATATAAGTCACTTACATAGGACAGCCACGGGTCAGTCTAAATAAGTCACTTACATAGGACAGCCATGGGTCAGTCTATATAAGTCCCTTACATAGGACAGCCACGGGTCAGTCTATATAAGTCAGTTACATAGGACAGCCACGGGTCAGTCCATATAAGTCACGTACATAGGACAGCCACAGGTCAGTCTATATAAGTCACGTACATAGGACAGCCACGGGTCAGTTACATAGGACAGCCACGGGTCAGTTACATAGGACAGCCACGGGTCAGTTACATAGGACAGCCACGGGTCAGTTACATAGGACAGCCACGGGTCAGTCTATATAAGTCACTTACATAGGACAGCCATGGGTCAGTCTATATAAGTCAGTTACATAGGACAGCCATGGGTCAGTCTATATAAGTCAGTTACATAGGACAGCCACAGGTCAGTCTATATAAGTCACGTACATAGGACAGCCACGGGTCAGTCTAAATAAGTCACTTACATAGGACAGCCACAGGTCAGTCTAAATAAGTCACTTACATAGGACATTCACAGTTCAGTCTATATAAGTCACTTACATAGGACAGCCACGGGTCAGTTACATAGGACAGCCACGGGTCAGTTACATAGGACAGCCACGGGTCAGTTACATAGGACAGCCACGGGTCAGTCTATATAAGTCACTTACATAGGACAGCCATGGGTCAGTCTATATAAGTCAGTTACATAGGACAGCCACAGGTCAGTCTATATAAGTCAGTTACATAGGACAGCCACGGGTGAGTCTATATAAGTCACATACATAGGACAGCCACGGGTCAGTCTATATAAGTCACATACATAGGACAGCCACGGGTCAGTCTATATAAGTCAGTTACATAGGACAGCCACAGGTCAGTCTATATAAGTCACGTACATAGGACAGCCACGGGTCAGCCTATATAAGTCACTTACATAGGACAGCCACGGGTGAGTCTATATAAGTCACATACATAGGACAGCCACGGGTCAGTCTATATAAGTCACATACATAGGACAGCCACGGGTCAGTCTATATAAGTCACATACATAGGACAGCCACGGGTCAGTCTATATAAGTCACATACATAGGACAGCCACGGGTCAGCCTATATAAGTCACTTACATAGGACAGCCACGGGTCAGCCTATATAAGTCACTTACATAGGACAGCCACGGGTCAGCCTATATAAGTCACTTTCATAGGACAGCCACGGGTCAGTCTATATAAGTCACATACATAGGACAGCCACGGGTCAGTCTATATAAGTCACATACATAGGACAGCCACGGGTCAGTCTATATAAGTCACATACATAGGACAGCCACGGGTCAGTCTATATAAGTCACATACATAGGACAGCCACGGGTCAGTCTATATAAGTCAGTTACATAGGACAGCCAAGGGTCAGTCAATATAAGTCTGTTGCACAGCCATGGGTCAGTCTATATAAGTCAGTTGCAAAGGACAGCCAAGGGTCAGTCTATATAAGTCAGTTACATAGGACAGTCACTGGTCAGTCTATATAAGTCACTTACATAGGACAGCCATGGGTCAGTCTATATAAGTCAGTTACATAGGACAGCCACGGGTCAGTCTATATAAGTCAGTTGCAAAGGACAGCCACGGGTCAGTCTATATAAGTCAGTTACATAGGACAGCCACGGGTCAGTCTATATAAGTCAGTTGCAAAGGACAGCCACGGGTCAGTCTATATAAGTCAGTTACATAGGACAGCCACGGGTGAGTCTATATAAGTCACATACATAGGACAGCCACGGGTCAGTCTATATAAGTCACATACATAGGACAGCCACGGGTCAGTCTATATAAGTCCCTTACATAGGACAGCCACGGGTCAGTCTATATAAGTCACGTACATAGGACAGCCACAGGTCAGTCTATATAAGTCACATACATAGGACAGCCACGGGTCAGTCTATATAAGTCAGTTACATAGGACAGCCACGGGTCAGTCTATATAAGTCACATACATAGGACAGCCACGGGTCAGTCTATATAAGTCCCTTACATAGGACAGCCACGGGTCAGTCTATATAAGTCATTTACATAGGACAGCCACGGGTCAGTCTATATAAGTCCCTTACATAGGACAGCCACGGGTCAGTCTATATAAGTCAGTTACATAGGACAGCCAAGGGTCAGTCAATATAAGTCTGTTGCACAGCCATGGGTCAGTCTATATAAGTCAGTTGCAAAGGACAGCCAAGGGTCAGTCTATATAAGTCAGTTACATAGGACAGTCACGGGTCAGTCTATATAAGTCACTTACATAGGACAGCCATGGGTCAGTCTATATAAGTCAGTTGCAAAGGACAGCCACGGGTCAGTCTATATAAGTCAGTTACATAGGACAGCCACGGGTCAGTCTATATAAGTCAGCTGCAAAGGACAGCCAAGGGTCAGTCTATGCATAATGTTGTAAGTGACATAATGGGTCACAGGTCAAGTCTTTTTCATAGGGCAATCACAAGGGCCATGGTACGGTTGGGTATAATGCAAGCTTATTAAGTTCCTCTTTGATGATCTGAAGGTTATGGGTTACAATTTCTCATATGTGCCTGAAGGGTTAAACCTGTGGCTGGACGAATTGTCATGTCAAGGACCCTCACCACGGCAATTCAGTCAGGCAGCACTATACCAGCAATAAATCATAAAATGTCTGAAATAATGTTGCAAGTGACATAAAAATATATAAAAAAAACAAAAAAACCCAACTATAGATGAGTTAATATATGACTATCCCATACCAGCCATATGCCACCCTATATTAGTCTGTCTCATAGGCCAGCCAGGAACATTCCAATGCCCACCTAGAATAAGGAAAAAGCCAAACAATTTACCTCAAACATGAAGCATGCCATTTTCAGAATGCATTTAAAATAATGAGTAAGATTAGTGTTAAATTTGATGAATCGTTGATTGAAAATTGGGTAAGATATTGTCACATTGAATGCATAGGCGTAGAAGCTGGCAAATGGGCTGGGAACATCAATATTTACTATTTAATATTTGTGTACACACAGCGATTTCACCTGAAATGTTTACACCACTGAGGCCACCTTGCTGGCAATTATAGAGGGCAGCCTAATACTGGCAATATTAACACCAGGTTGTCTAATATTAGGCAACCTTATTTGTCCAATATAAAGACAAAATACCAGCAGGTTTCTCACCACTGGAAAGAAAAGTAATAGTTGCTATATTTAGTTTACATTTATAAAAGAACTGCACACCATTAAGCATAATACTAGGAACTTTATAATTAGTGGCGTGGTACGAGTTAGTATAAAGTTAGGCACCATAATGCTTAGCAGCCTATTGAAATAAAATCTAATACCAGGAAGTCTAATATTACTTTTAGGGTATTTGCTTATGAGTAGATGTTTTTCAGAAACACATCAAAATTAGACGCTTTATTGCTCCAGAAAGTATTTATTAGTGTATTATAATCATTTCAAATGTAATGCTGGATATGGAAGGATTCTTCTCGAAAATTATCTTTTACCAGTAAGATAATATGTACCGGTAATACCTAGTTAACTTTAGACCAAAGGCACAAATATAGACTGGTGGTTTTATCTCTTGGAATAATTTGAACTGATTTTATTTAATTAAAATTTTTAGAAGGTAATACTAAGCACTACATTACTTGTTGTACAATTTATGGCAAAAATAAGTTTCTCAGAATTTATCATGTGTTGAATAACGACATTTTCCCAATGTTTGTGGTGACAGTCAGGGAACAATTTCATTAAAAAATACTTTCAAAAGAAACAAGTTCCACCTTTGTAGCTTGCCAAAACAAAAACAGGTTTTTCCTCAGGGAATAAATCAGTAAAGAATGAGGGGCCTTCAATTTTTTAGGAGGTATCAGTTAACCATATTGTATGACTAATTATACTGGTCGCATATTTGTGCTGGGAGAACCAACCATACAAGTTTGAAAATGTGCAGTAGCATTTTGCAATGTTTTGGACATTTTAACATGCATTGATCCCCAGGTTAATTTATCTTTATAAGAAACAATTAAATTTCTCTCTATATGTTCACTGAATTTCACCATGAAGCATTAGATTTGGTTCCCTTAAATTCTAATAATTGAGGTTAAACCAGATCTTCCACTTAAATTTTTGGGTGGTTGGGTTTGATACAGATCAGCAATTATATCTTTTATATCATAGTTTAACTGCTACTAGATTTTAGGGAATGCAGTAGAATTTATAAAAACAAATACAAACTGAGAAAAGAATTACTGAGCAGAAAATAATAACAAGTATCCAAAAATGCTTCATATTTTATTATTATTATTTTTTTTATAAACAACAGGTATTTAAAATCTCAGCAGACCTTTCTTCTTATTTGAATTATCAGAGGCTGTTTATCATGATGAATGAAGAATAGAGAATACATGGGAAGAATATATTAGCATTTGTAAGGCACTTTGTAATAATTGAAATATAGATAAAAATGTCACATTTGATAAAAAAAAATCACATTAAATCAAGACACAATTGAAGGATGGAATAGTTAGTTTTTTTATCTTTGTAAACTATGTAGACACATGGGTGTTCACAGGGGGCCGATGGTGGCATGAAAACATTAAGTGAGAAACAAATTGTGCATGCGCCCATTAATGTATTTTTGTTATTTAACATTGCAGCTGCAGTCAAGATGCGGGTGATATTTCTGCTGGCCATGACCAGCCTATATGGCATGGCTACAGCTCAGCTTCGGTGGGAAGAGGTCACCAATAGTACGAGCGCCGCCGGCGAATACCCTGATGCCAGGAGGGATTGTGGGATAGGATACGATTCCATCAGAAATCGGCTTGTGTTATTTGGAGGAAGAAGTAGCAGGGACAAAGTTTTAGGAGATACTTGGATATTTGAGATTAGTACCCGTAAGTTATAAAATAAATCAAAACTAAATTTGTAATGCTTCACCATCTGTGAAATATTTATTCCAGAAATATGTTTCTTTGCATGTATAAGCACTGAGCTTTGTTTTTAGCTCTGATTCACATTCAAACTCAAAAAGCTTTTTTCCTGTGTCAAAATGAACATGCACACATAGTTGAGTCATGAGCTAGATGTATGAATTCTCACAACTCCTCACATTTTTTTAGAAGGATTAATATGTATGTTGATAATTACCCATTTTCTCCCTTGGTTTAGTTTTGATGTAAAGCTTGATAGAATGGGATTAGATTGTTTTCTTTATTTTTTATGCCACTTAACTCTAATTATTCCTTTCAGATTTTATACAATATGTAAGATACTGTATACTAGTGAATTGACCATAATAAACAAAAACTTTTACATCACTTTTCAATTTGGTTTGGTTTCTAGGTGGTGGTTAAAATGATATGTTAACACGTTTCTTATTCTTCTGCTGGACCTGTAAATGTTTCCATGTAATTTTCAGGAAAATGGCGGATGGTGCCGACCCTAAATTCGAGTCCTATAGCCCGGTTCAGTTTTGTATCTGGTGTGAGTGGGGACTATTTCTACATCAGCACTGGAGAGGGACCAAACAGACTCTTCCTTGGCGATATATGGAGGTTTGATTTAAGGTATGTCACAATTTAATAATAATAATAATAATAATAATAATAATAATAATAATAATAATAATAATATTATATATTATTATAATAATAATAATAATAATAATAATAATAATAATAATAATAATAATAATAATAATAATAATAATAATAATAATAATAATAATAATAATAATTATTAAAAATAACACTCATTTACTATTTTTCTTTAAAGTTCACTATTTAATAACTTTTAGGGCCAAGGAGACTGTTGTTAAGATACAAGTAAAGTTTGTGAACTGCTTTAATTGTTAAATGTTCCTTTACAGGACAGAGAAGTGGACGGAGATGCCAGCACAACAGAAGCCATATTACTACAGGTCAGTGAAGCTGCAAAAGGGTGAAAGTATAGATTTAATTATTCATCCATATTCTTTAATCTTTCCACTCTACTAACATTGAAGAATTTTAAAATGCATTTTTGTGGACTATCTTTTGGGCTCCCTGTATTTTAATATGGGCTATAGGTACCCATGCAATCCAATTCTCCCTTTATGATATAGTTTCACCTTGGAGAATCCAGAGAGACATATTCTTTGAGCATTTTAGGCATTTAATCAAAGGCATTTAAGGCATTACAAAAAATCTGTCAGGATGTTAAGCATGTAATTAAATAAGACAGATTGCATATGATTGTTTATAAGTTGTACACACATAACAAAAGCCTGCCATCTTCTACAAAATTATGTAGTGTATTTGAAATCTTAGAGCAAACCCCTATTCTTATTTTCAGTGATCAGCAATGGGCACAAGAGGTCAGAGACCAGGTAAAACCAGCATTCCGGTATGGCTCTGCAGGTGGAATCTATCCGAATAGCTCCAACTTTTATGTATCTCTGGGATTCTCTGATATCCGATACGGAGATACACTGAGCTATGACACCAACAGTAAAGGCTGGTTCCTGGGTAAGTTATGATAACAAAGCTTAATCTGGTACCTTGATGATTTATCACTCTGATGTTTAAAAAGTTATCTTATCGAAAGTAAAGACTTGTGATATTATATATTAATGGCAATTAATGGCTGGTGATAGACTGAGTTATGACACCATTAGTAATGGCTGGTACCTAGGTGAGTTATGCTACCATTAGTAATGGCTGGTACCTAGATGAGTTATGCTACCATTAGTAATGGCTGGTACCTAGGTGAGTTATGATACCATTAGTAATGGCTGGTACCTAGGTAAGTTATGATACCATTAGTCATGGCTGGTACCTAGGTGAGTTATGCTACCATTAGTAATGGCTGGTACCTAGGTGAGTTATGCTACCATTAGTAATGGCTGGTACCTAGGTGAGTTATGCTACCATTAGTAATGGCTGGTACCTAGGTGAGTTATGCTACCATTAGTAATGGCTGGTACCTAGGTGAGTTATGATACCATTAGTAATGGCTGGTACCTAGGTGAGTTATGCTACCATTAGTAATGGCTGGTACCTAGGTGAGTTATGCTACCATTAGTAATGGCTGGTACCTAGGTGAGTTATGCTACCATTAGTAATGGCTGGTACCTAGGTGAGTTATGCTACCATTAGTAATGGCTGGTACCTAGGTGAGTTATGCTACCATTAGTAATGGCTGGTACCTAGGTGAGTTATGATACCATTAGTAATGGCTGGTACCTAGGTGAGTTATGATACCATTAGTAATGGCTGGTACCTAGGTGAGTTATGATACCATTTGTAATGGCTGGTACCTAGGTGAGTTATGATACCATTAGTAATGGCTGGTACCTAGGTGAGTTATGATACCATTAGTAATGGCTGGTACCTAGGTGAGTTATGCTACCATTAGTAATGGCTGGTACCTAGGTGAGTTATGCTACCATTAGTAATGGCTGGTACCTAGGTGAGTTATGCTACCATTAGTAATGGCTGGTACCTAGGTGAGTTATGCTACCATTAGTAATGGCTGGTACCTAGGTGAGTTATGCTACCATTAGTAATGGCTGGTACCTAGGTGATACCATTAGTAATGGCTGGTACCTAGGTGAGTTATGATACCATTTGTAATGGCTGGTACCTAGGTGAGTTATGATACCATTAGTAATGGCTGGTACCTAGGTGAGTTATGCTACCATTAGTAATGGCTGGTACCTAGGTGAGTTATGATACCATTAGTAATGGCTGGTACCTAGGTGAGTTATGCTACCATTAGTAATGACTGGTGCCTTGGTGAGTTATGATACCATTAGTAATGGCTGGTACCTAGGTGAGTTATGCTACCATTAGTAATGGCTGTTACCTAGGTGAGTTATGATACCATTAGTAATGGCTGGTACCTAGGTGAGTTATGCTACCATTAGTAATGACTGGTGCCTTGGTGAGTTATGATACCATTAGTAATGGCTGGTACCTAGGTGAGTTATGCTACCATTAGTAATGGCTGGTACCTAGGTGAGTTATGCTACCATTAGTAATGGCTGGTACCTAGGTGAGTTATGATACCATTAGTAATGGCTGGTACCTAGGTGAGTTATGATACCATGGCTAGTTCCTAGATGAGATAGAACTATAGTAAGAGGGCAATATGTCAGTAAATTACGAGAACAGTTATGTATCGAGAACAATCATCAAATCTAAGAGAAACTTATGCATATACATTGATGGCATTATTGACATATACTGGCATTGTTGATATGTAATTTTACAGAGTTTCCAGACAGTAATCCTTATAACCCATCTTACCCCCACGCCCGATGCCTCCATGCTGGCACAATGATAGCCCCAGATGAGCTCTTGCTGTTTGGTGGTTGTCTCACGTAAGTGACATATAATTCATATCTAAGGAACCTCAGTCCATAATATTTTATTCGTATTGCTATTTTAGTGTTTATCATTTTGTGATATATCGATCTTTTTTATTGGGAGGCTGTAAGTATGGATGTGATATTCTTGTTTACAGAGGGGGTGAAAGCGGTGGCCCATGTCCAAGCGGAGACTCCTGGGTGTTTAATGGGAAAACAAAGAACTGGAAGGCAATGTCAGGGTGTGCGTCTCCAAGGTAAAATACCACAGCGATAAAACTGAAATAATGGAGTGAGATTTTCAATGCTAATCATAAAAATTGTCTGTTCATACAATTTACTCTCTAGGATATTAGCTATATTAACAGAATATGACCTGCCTCAGACATGACATAAACATGACATGTTTATTATTGAATTAATCAGCGGTGTGATTCAAGGGTGTGTGACTGTTTGCTTGTAGAACTTATGCATCCATGGCAACACTGCCTCTGCGGGATGGACAGAGGAGAGCAGTGCTTTATGGAGGAATAGAGCAATCTGACCAGGTGCTCACTGTAAGTATAACACTAGATGGCACCACTATATGGCAGCACCAACTAGATCATAAATGTTAGAACAATCACTACATATTATGATTATTATTCAAGTTGATTATTATTCATAAGCATAATTTATAAACCATTTATTGCTGTTGAATAAAGGTGATTTAATCCATATTTCACATTTCTTTGAGAAACTATATATAATGATTTGCACCAATTTGATTGAACCATTCATATATATTTTATTGGATTTGGTGAGAAGAAGTAATATTATTAAACGCAGTCAGACTTTAGAAGGCATTTTATCATTATTCATGCATTTTATACATGCAGAAAAAGTAAACTTGATAAGGTGCTGATGTATTGTCACATTTGTGATGTTGATATTGACAGACGGTGGAGTCTCCAGTAGATCAGGTTGGGGTGTTTAACCCTGACACCGAGACCTGGACGCTGAGAAAGACTCAGGGAACTATTCCCCCTAAGAGGGCCTCGTCAGCGATGGCAATGGGCCGAGATGGTATCTTCATGTTTGGCGGCATCAGTACACAGGAGTAAGTTCTTTAGGCATCCATCTACTTTTTAATCATCATACTATACTTTAAAGACAAAGTTAATACCGTATTATCCATAATTGCCGCCCGGGCTGGAAACATTGACTCTGAGGGGGGGCACTAATATGGGACTGGCTGACATGCCAAGACCTGGGTTCAAAATTGACTGTGTTTCAGATTCAAAATAGATGTTTTGTAACTAAATGGTCACATCTTGTTGCACTTGAAGAATAATTTGATAGTAAGAATAATTGCACAGCACAGTATTTTTCAATATTTTTGATTAACTAATAAAAATGAATATGTCAGTCCAGACACAAAACAACTAAGCATGCTAAGTATTGAAAATGACAATCTCTTATAATCAGTGTTGAAACCAATTACCGGTAATCATATTTGGGACCAATGGTTTACAGAGATAAAATAAACAAAATATCTTTTTGAGTTGTTTGACATAATAGAAAGGAAAATTGTTCATTAACTAATTCAATAATAATAAGGTCCTGTTATTGAACTTATTCAATAATAATAATAAGGTCCTATTATTGAACTATATCAACAATAACAAGGTCCTATTAATAATATAATCATTCTGTTCTGCCAGTGATAGCTTGCTCTTTAATGAGTTGTACCTACTGCGAGGTGATGCTGAGACGGCAGACCAGGCTCCGCAGCATGGCAAGTGTCATCCCACATTCTTCTCCTTCATGATGCTGCATGGCATCCTCATGGCTGCCGCGTGGGGCTTCTTCTTACCCTGGGGAGCATTCATTGCCAGATATGCCAGGGACAAGAAAGCCTGGTTCCACCTGCATCGCCTCTTCCAGGTTAGGACTTTGTCTTTTTACACTCACTCATTGTCCAGATGATCGACTCAATCTGTTCTATCGTGGGTTACACTGTTACTTTGCTTTTTCAAGGACCAAAATGAGATAAAAACCACAGAGCAGACCCTTAACTATAAAAATACACTCATGCCTTGCTTCCATGTAATTTTGTTGTTGTATTGAACTGGTGCAACAAGATATCATTTTAGATAATGTCAAAATGGATAGTATCAAAACCTGAGTTGATTTGCTACTACATATCAGAAATAATAAGCCACTAGAATATAACAATAGCATAATAGAGCCTCAGCATTGTGGTTTTAGACATCCATGTTTTCTTATATGATATTAAACTGAGAGTAATTATTGACTTTAAATGATCCATTGTGGTGGTGCCTTTTACCTGATGTTATTAAGTCTGTAATTCACATTCATTTAATGTAAATAATCCATTTAAAAGACAAATTCAAACAGTACTTCTGAAAAAACAATCCATTTTCCAGGTATTCATGTTTCAGAATCTACCGTATTTACTTGTGGATAAGACGACCCCACCCAAACATTAACTAAGTGTTTGTGTACAAAAACCTTGTCTTATACACGAGTAAATACGGTATCTAAAGCATTGGTGTTCCCACTTCCCAGTTGTACTTTAATACGTAACAGTTATAAAGTGACATCTAGTGGCAGTGTGCAGATGAACAAAACATATCAGTTCCAGCTTGTGCTGCCACCTGGAATATGGTCTTCACTTTGTGTAACCCAGAATAATAAGATCTTGTTTTCATTCCAGGTGTTTGGTCTTCTGATTGCCATTGGAGGGCTTGTGGCAGGAATTATGTCTGTGCAGTTTGACCATTTTAAATTTGTACATGCCATAGTGGGCCTTGTTGTCATGGTGCTAGGGATACAACAGCCCCTCAATGGATTAGCGTAAGTATTCAACACAAAAGTTTAAAGCATTCATGAAACCACAGAGGTCACAGGAAATTTTACAGAAGTTTGAGGTATGCTTAAATGATACGTGGCCTTGAAACTGTGATACAAGCAAGCTATCTCAATGAAATCACCCAAAATACACCGACCATGGTTATTGTGTTTTGCTGAAAGTGCCAGGTGCTGCCTGTACTTTTTTGACCACCAGGTGGCCACATCATGTGACCTCTATTGTGGTTTGTCAGGGTGTGAGGCCTGTACCATTGGACAAACATTAATGGACAAACAGTTACAGGGCTCTGTAAGCCAAATCACTCCATTTTCCCAATCTAAAGGTGCCCCACTGTTAGCAAGAGTTTACTTTGCACAAAATCACTGGTCAGCTGAACAAAGTTTGTTGGCAAAGTGTCCAAGTTTGATTTGGATTTTAGCAGAAGACTCATCCACTTTCAAATGACACAGAATTTTTTGTAGGGGAAATATGATGGGTAATAATTTTTTATCACAAAGTTTGGGGTATAAACATTTATATGATGCACGGAAAAAGTATTTGAGAACCTCATTTCATGAATGCTTTAATAATAGTACTGATTGATATATTTTCTTTGCAATCATCATTTTTGAGACTAAGATTTCAAACCTAATTATGTGCTATTTTAATTTTTTTAAGACGACCTAACCATCCACGGCGGGGTGAACCTAAGACAGTGCGGCGGTTGCTATGGGAACTGTGGCACCGTTTCTCAGGTCGCATCGCTGTGATTCTCGGTCTGGTCAACGTGTCGCTTGGAGTCTTCCTGGGCGTTGCACATTTCATCATCTGGGTCCTGTGGTTTGCATACCTGAGTCTTCTTGTGTTAATACACCTTATCGCAGAAATCAACAAAAGATGGTGGGAAAACAGAGAAGGGGAAACTTTCATCTCCAATAGATACATCCTCAATTCAAAGAGACATGCCCTTATCATGGAGGACGTGAAAAATGGATTTGAAAATCCTGCATTGGAAAGTGAAGGATAGGAGAAGAGATGAACTTTAATCGTAATTGCCGAGCTTGAAAAGACATAATGAGTTGATGTTATCTGTTTATTTTATGATGCTCTAGAATAATAGAGGAGGCACAAGTCAACTTAGATGTCAGATTAAATTTAAATTGGGTATATGAAGTCAACACATGGATACGGAAAAGAGGAGTTTAAAAAGTAAATGACATGGATAAGGAAAAGAGGAGTTTAAAAAGTAAATGACATATTGAAATCTCCATCCCATTTCACACTCTCCACAGCAACTTCACCACCATTGACAGCTTGTATCATCTCAGATTGTTGCTTGACATTTGGCGCTGAGTGGAGTGTGCACGGTCCACAGTTGTGTGAAAGATCAAAATGAGAAAAGCCATATTATAATTATGAGGGAGTGTGTATGCTCAGTGTTGTTGTCCATGAGATGAAATGCCACTACCAAGTGCAATATTGAAATATAATATATGGATTATCATAATATCTTAGGAACACATATGATATCATATATCTCTGCATATTACATATTTTTGAAATACTGTGTCTCCTTAATATTGTTTAATTATCCAAATGTGAGGCAATTATGTACATTTCAGAAAAATACTGTACATTTGATATCATAAGCAAGCCCATCCTCCGGTGAAAGCCAGTCCATACACCACACCCATCTTTACATTATAGCCAATTCTGACCCCTTGCCCATCTTTATATTATAGCCAAGTCTGATCCCTTCTCGAATTCTTATCCCTTACACATCTTTATATTATAGCTAATTCTGACCCCTTATACATCTTTAAATTATGTCCAATTCTAGCCCGTTGCCCATCTCTACATTATAGCTAATCATGACCATTTATCCATCTTTACATTATAGCCATTTCTGACTCCTTATTTATCTATACATTATGGCCAATTCTGACCCCACCTCTACATTTTAGCTAATCAAGTCATAAATAAAATTAATTAAAGTTTTGGGTCTTAGTTGTTCAGTTGTCATAAGGAGAGATATATCACACATGAACATGACCAAACGAGGTCACTCATGGTATTTGCATGACTATATTTGATACCCAACAGCTGTGTGATCAAGTAATGTGAGGCAATATTCATGCATGACCTTATTTTTTTACATTTATGCAATTTAATAGATATTTTGTTCCTCAGTGGGGAAAAAAACATTTAAACCTGTAACTGCTCCATGCCTGATATTATGTCTATTCATTTGATATCAAGGAAGGAATATAGAAAAAATAGGAATATAATTGTATCTGATATACTCAAAAGTGCATCAGAAAAATCATAATGGCCAAAATATAATATTGGAATGATTTTTAAAGTTTGTACTACTGTTGTGTAAATACACTGTGATAAGAATGTGGATTCATAATATTTGTATATTTTACATGATTTTTTTTATAGTTCTAACAATGCCTGCCCACCTACTTAATGTGCATATAAGATATATGTTTCTATCACGGCTTTTAACATTGTATACAAAGTGCATATAAACTGCATATATATGTATGTGTATATATATATAGTGTATAGATTATGACCATTATTTCTCTGATGTGTTTCCGAGTTCTACATGCTAATGTGGCAGTTATCATGACAGCATGTTATAAATACTAGTACCTTATCTGTCAACTAATTGATCACAAAGTAGATGAAAGTCTGTGATGTAGGAATGAGGTTCTGGTCTATTTTAATCATTTATACCTTCATCTATGAGTTTACTTGGCAGAACTAATGGACATCCTTCAAAGAAGCCAGATAAATCATGTGAATAGTAATGATAAAATTTACCAATCCCAATCAAATATTTGATACAGGTTCATTGATGGTAGATTCAAATTAATATCTTTGTTCTTTGGGTTTTTTTAGTAATTAAAAATAATGTCCAGATCCAGTAAAAAAAAAAACAGTTTGTGATTACATAACAATTTCTCTTTATTGCTGTATGTTTGGAAATCTGTCCAAAGACAGAACAATATATTCAAGATAACAAAAATGTTAATCTTTCGTGTTTGTGGATAGCCAGATTTTACTTTCAAAAAGTTATATTTTGATAGTTTGTTTATGGATGGTAAGCTTTAATATGGTTGTGTGATTCTAGTGACAACTATACCACAGGTTTGTGTATAGTGAATGGCATAATGAGACTTGAAGCAGGAGACATCATGTGTAACTGTATTTGTATGTATTGTACGAGATCAATATTCAATATGTTCTGCAATCAAGAATCAAAATTATTTTTAAGCATATTCTGACTATTTCTGGACTTTTTGCAAGGTTGAAATGCAGAAATATCTTGTTTGTCATCTCCTGTCATTGTTAATATGGACACTTCTTGTAACTTGTAGCTGGTCTCTGATAGGTAACAAAATCACTCTTCAACCCCTCAATTGTTTCATCTGTCATGATTAATCAGCGAACCATATGTGTATGACAGTCATAGAATTATAACTTAGGATGTGTCAGTGAAGCTTCACCTTATGAATGTAACATAATAATCTTACTTATACAATTTAAACTAAAATAAACCATATATACATTACCATGTTTTGTGTTTTAGTTGGTTTTGTTTTTGTTATGTTTTTTTGTTTGTTTTCCAGTTTATAAAATGAACAAACTTTATATCAACTTATATGATGTATATGAGATATGTTTATATGCAGAAAGGTTCTACATGCAGTGTCTGTGAGGTCTGGAGTCGTGCTTGCAACATTACATTACAAGTGCAAATCATTTCTGCCCATATTCAGTTATGGAATGGAAAAACTCCACCCGCGGCCCATTCGTCCTTTTGTGATATTTCATCGCAAAGTCATGGCCTCATAAAATAAATGGAGAAACTCGCCGACGGACCAAATCCAATCAAATAATGATCACGCACCCATCGTCAACTTCTCGCATTCATCTCCAAATATTGGCGTAAATTGTTTCTTGGGGCTCGTGGGGGAATCATTTCATGAGGAGAACCTATTCTGGAAGCACTAATGCGATCACAGATTATTTTCGCCACCAAAAATTTACAGTGCCTTTGACAAGAATAGTTGCGTAACCCCGACGGACTGGATCGTGCAGCTATGAATCCGTCCCATTCGATCTGCGATGAGTATCGCCATGATGTATTAAGCGGTGGGAAATGAAAGCGTGCGCTTCTTTATTCAGCACCTAATGAATTTATAACCCCAGTGTGATCAGGCTTTGAGAACTCTCCTTTTCCATCGACCATCATCTTTTCAGTGGAATCTCTTGTCCTTTCGTCATAAATTTCCCCACCTCCCCACTCCCTTGTCATCACTTTTGCAGATTAACGCCACAAAAAACACCACCCTCCTGCCATATTTTGCCTCAATAGTCTTGCCATTCCCCTATTATATGCCATAATCACACTTTCTCGTCAGATAAGCTATTTAATTAATGAATTGTCATTGTGGAAATTGGAAACATCTCTTGGAGAATAGGCAGCTAATATAATTATCCCCATCCAAAAGCTATTACTATGACTGGCGGCGAAGTAATCGCCTTCCTTTCAACAAATTAAACCTATCATGGACTAGGAGAATTATGCCGCCGATTAATTTTTCATTCAAATAGAGAAGTGATATGCAGAGATTACAGTTTTAATAGAAATGGCCTTGCAAGCCTCTATAAAGCGCACCTATCTCAAATCGGGCTTTGACCCCCGTTTTTCATTTTTGGCTGCTTTGGAGAAAGGAAATCCTGTTGATGCATTTGAAAACAGGCAATTGTGAGGAAGAGGGCGAGGGCACTTTGGTAATGGATGTTGAAATGGCAGTATGACTTCATTAGATTCCCGCCAGAGATATTACCCGATATTAGCCCCACACCAGCTTTTGGGGACAGCTTTTAATAATTGAATTTCATTTGGTTTGGTGAAGATTTGGTGCGTGACTGATTAGCCCTGGTGCAATGTCAGTGCTGCAGCAAAGATCCGACCTGCCCACCAGATAGTGGGCCACTTCATCACGCAGGGAGGGACCAACGGGGTATTGCAACTATTCCGGGCCAGTCCCGAATAGAAGTCTACCCATTCAAATGTGAGAAGACCTGCTCATGACCAGATTAACAAGGAATACGTGATGTCACAAATATGAGTCATATATTAGAAATGTGGGACCTGATATCAAAACATTTTCTTCACGTTTTAATTTGATTTTAGACTGACTTGTTAAAAAATAATTCTGTTGGGAAAAATGTGCATCCATTGATAAATAGGCATGAATTTTACTTCACACCCACAGAAAGTTTTTAAGATATACTGGTCGAATGTTACTGAATTAGGTCAATTTGATTATCAGACTAAAAGGTTCAAGCTAAATGTTGACCAAAAAGGGTCAAAGATGATCATACAAAATACTTTCAGATAGTAATGTGGGAATTTGTTCCTATGGGGAATATTGAAATCTTCACCTATGACATTAAGGGTCAATTTGAACATTTGAACAGAAAATTTGCAATCAGAATTTCACCAGGTTAATAAACATCAGAACGTTAATGATTGGCCTCATGTCATGATCTGGAAAGCTGTGTTGGCCAGTTTGAAGATCTTTTTTTAAAAGATTTATCATTATTTTCCAAATCTTAGATAGGACTTTTTATATCCACATAGATATGAAAAATTTAATATTAAAAATATAACATTTGCTGACTTCATTACTAAATGAATCAACCTTATTTGGTTGATATGCAAAGAAAAGAAAACAAGAACATATTTAATTAAATAACTTTATTTATTTAGAAAAAAATGTATTCATTCTTTAATTTAAAACATTAATTGTTTAAACATTTTTTTCAAAATTAACGCACAATGTTGAATGCACACTGCACCTGATGAGAGAAACAAGCTCCACAATAGAGACAGTTGCTACCATTCACTTGGATCTTTTGAATGGCTGATGTACAGGATAGCCACCCTTTCTTGTCATATGTGATGCAAAATTCTGGTCATATAATTTTGGGGGTTTCCAGTGATTTTTGACAAGAATTTAGCAATTAAGATACCACCTGTTTATTAACATTTATTGGAACAGAAAAGTGACTCCATCATGGAGAGAGAACCATCAAATTGTTTGAAACAGTTTTTTGAAATGCTCACTGACAATTGATCACTATACAGTGTGTCATTATAATTATCTGTGTGGGAATGTGTGCTTTAATTTGACTCAATACTATTTTATATATTTTGGCCTAAAGTTATTTCACCTTGCCTCAAAACGATTTATGCACAATTTTCATTTCATAGTTCACCTAAAATATCTTAATTAATGAAAAATTATAATGACCAATTATTATAATATATTATAACACAAAATCAAACAACTTTTATTTTGAAGGCAATTTATCAATATACAAATATAAAAGTTGGTCATGAATGTATACATATACATGTATTCATATACAGATACATACATATATATACATATATATATATATATATATATATATATATATATATATATATATATATATATATATATATATATATATATATATATATATATATATATATATATATATATATATATTTCACAATAAACGTGTGTGGATGGTGTTGTAGGCTATGTTAGAGTGTTGGGATTATACAACTTGTAGATATTTACAACATACGTACATCAGTATACTTGCTACAATCACAAACACACCCACACTCACGTCTCCCAACTCCATGCAAGACACAAAATATCTGTATAGCAGATCTGCTCTCTTCCCAACAAACACCTCCAAACAAACCATGCAGAAGGGCAACACTTCAGTCAGCACATGTTACTTCAAATCACTTTATTTCACAGGAAAGTATCAATTCTGAATTTTTCTTTTTTCTAGAAATCAGTACATTTTAGAATCAGTACATTTTCGGTTGCCCCTTTGCATCTTTGTATTTCTTGACTTGACACATTTTATGTTACCATGACCCACTTTGTTAATTCTGCCCACTGAGCTATACATAACAGAGATATCAATAGAATCATCACCAGCATCAAACTAAAGCATATCACATGTAGAAGTACATAACATACTTTTATATATTTACTCGATAGCAACAGTTTCTCGCATATACCATTTAATGACACTGCAACTTGTCATGTTTGTCCACAAATCAGGATTGAGAGTGCCCTTTTCATTGCACAATATTGACTCATACTTTCTTTTAGATATCTCTGTTATGTATAAGTCAGAATAAATATTATATCTACATATATGTTTATTATTTTATATTAAAAAATCTCTCAGACTCACAAACCTATATCACACAGCCATAAAATCTAATGAAATGTGCTTGCATGGTACCCACACTTGTTACCATGCAAACATATTTGCTAATTTAGTTCAGCAGAGGTGTGAATGTTTACACACACCCCATCATGACAAGCATACAAGTGATATGAGAAATGACAAAGTGGATTCTCAAAATAGGAACACACATCAGGCTCCTAAGCAGTAGAAATAACCAGATCTGTTTCTCCTCCTGAGAACCCACCAAAGGAAATGTAAGAATGATCCTGAGATCTTGCTTTATATTTTTTGTTCTATGTACAAAGTTAAAATCTGATAGGCAATGCTCAGAAACATTGGAGCGCTGTGCCTCCATTTATTTAGTATTGTCTTTCGAAGAGGAGACTCCTATAATCAGGAACATATCATTTGAATATATCATGTAAGCATTAACAGCACTTTAACCTTACTCTCTTACAGAATTTTCACAATATAACAGAGTTATTTCTTGAAATTTGAAACTATTATGGGTCAAAATGTTTTCATTCTTCCACTTATTCAAATGGAATTGTCATACAAGTTGACGGTATGCTTGAAACATATACCAACCATACAAAATATTAACTGTTACAATACTCATTAACCAATGGTCCTCCTGTAATAACATGTCAATTTTAGTACATTCATAATGATGTGTAAACTGTTGTGTGAATTGGACTAATTCCGACTTTAATATGCCAAAAATATACATAAATTTCTTAAATATAATAATTGTGATCTACTATTAACTGTTGATGACCACATAATCAGTCAATTATGTCAGAACAAAGCTACATATTTACAGGGTGTGTCCCTTAAACTGTAATCTGGCATCAGTGTCATTACACCTTGCTATAATCACAAAGAAACATTCCATGAATCCTGCCACTGGATTCGTCAGACCCTTCCTTGTATCTGATTGGTCAGATTGGAACTCTCCTGTCATCGGATTGGATATATGTTACATGTCCCATAATATCCCAAGATTCACCACCAAATGTCACACTTATTAGGGTCCTTTTGTCAATGTTCCTCTCCTCTGATTGGTTGAGACTCCCTGCAGGCTTTTCAATATTACAAAACACTATGGCACATGGTGCAATGTTCCTTGTTCTGGTGAAAACATCAGGTAAACAATTTATGATTTTGACAATAAATAGTTTTGGCATCAGTATTCATTAATTCTTTTTCCATGAAATTGGCAGTTATCAGTAATAGATTATGTTTGACCTAGGAATTCATTTCAGGTCAATAAAAGTGACAGAATTCCAGTGTTAAGTCCACACCAGATACTCTCTCACATTCAATATTGTTATTTAATGTTTTGGCAAAATTTATGCCAAATATGTCCCCCTTCTCTCCCCTGGCCCCGCCTTGATAAACAGAATTATTCACAGTCACTGTACATATAATATAATTTCATATATTAAATGTTCAATTTGGTCCTGTACAAGTCCGCCCCTTCTTTCTGGAAGGCGGGGCCAGTCGCCCCTATAAGGAGTTAGGGGAGGGACTACCATACCCGGAGGACATATCGTCACTGAGACTCTGAGCCTGACGTTTAATTTGAGACAGAGCATTGTAGTTATAGGTCATGCTGGCAAACACCATACGCTCCTCATAATCATATTCACATAAGATTTTGTTGTCGCATAAGTAGAACCGGTCCCCGACACAAAACCTGCAAAACATAACACAAGAGAATACTTAATATGATGCCATCGACTTTCTTTTGATATCAAGGCAGTTCATTTTATAACCATTTAAGAAAAGAAGAGGTCAGAGAAGAACTGATGGTTTTACATCCTGATTTTAATAAGTCAATTATGGCTTGGTGCAAGATGTTCCAATTTTCCTCTTAAACATGCAAAGGGACTTGAGTCATTAACAACTGCCGGTAATAAACCTATAAATCCACTAATCATGTACCAAAATTTGATTTTGCTCCTAATGAGATGAGGGTGTTCATTTCTTTGTTGCATAATTAGTTTACAGTGCAGATGGGCCCTTGCCGGCCAATTATGTGAGGTGGGTTGAATAATTAATGCTCAGAATTTACCCATAATGAGCTGCATGTTAAAGCACAGGTGCTGGGAACTAATAGCCTGAATAGGATCCCGGGAGAGCGCTGGTCAACAGACAGGGTGAGCTTACAGACAGGGTGAGCTTACAGACAGGGTGAGCTAACAGACAGGGTGGGTCTTCAGACAGGGTGGGTCCCCAGACCAGGTGGGTCCCCAGACAGGGTGAGTCCCTAGACAGGGTGGGTCTCCAGACAGGGTGGGATCCCGGGAGAGCGCTGGTCAACAGACAGGGTGAGCTTACAGACAGGGTGAGCTAACAGACAGAGTGGGTCTCCAGACAGGGTGGGTCTTCAGACAGGGTGGGTCAACAGACAGGGTGGGTCCCCAGACAGGGTGGGTCAACAGACAGGTTGGGTCTCCAGACAGGGTGAGTCCCTAGACAGGGTGGGTCCCCAGACAGGGTGAGTCCCTAGACAGGGTGGGTCTCCAGACAGGGTGGGTCTCCAAACAGGGTGGGTCACCAGACAGGTTGGGTCAACAGACAGGGCAAGTCCCCAGACAGGGTGGGCTAACAGACAGTTGAACAGAGAGCAGGTCAACTGGACATTGACATTTGTTCTATTTATACAAAAGTTTAGACATTGAGGTATTTCTATTTGTAACGAGAGAGTGAAACTTATACATTACTTGTACATTACCATAGAATAGTCTGATATGCTAGCGTGTCTATTTGAGTTCAATATCTCCTGAATGGCATGTATGGCTTAGGATGCATCTAATATTACAATAACGGCACAAGAATTGAGCTTACCTATGGTTACACTGTTGACAAGCAAAACATTCTAAGTGATACACATTGCCTTTGGCTCGCATTACCATCTCAAATGCTGGAATCATCTTGCTACATGCTGAACAATACCCCGTCGTCCCAAATAACCTGCAAACACATAACACATGCAAACTTCAATAACCATGAGGTGTACAAGTGAAAGGCTGACATGCATATAAAAAATATCATAGAGTGCTTTATGAAGGTCATCTCCTATTTCCCAGAATTCTGAGTACGCTTCAAAGTTGTGTAAAACTCAACAAATGAAACAATAATGCCACAGAAATATGGTACATGAGCTCCTCTGAAATGTAAAATATTGCAGTGTTGAATATATATATATATATATATATATATATATATATATATATATATATATATATATATATATATATATATATATATATATATATATATATATATATATATACCGGTATATATATATATATATATATTCATTTTAATATGACAAAACTGAAATTAATCAATGATTATGATTGTAGCTGGAGATTAATATACACAACATACACATCTCACACAAATTACTGCAATTTTCTTTCTATTCAGAATTTAAACTTGTATCTGAATAAATGTAATAAAATACAATGGAGGATTTTCATCAAATCATACCATATACAATTTGTCTCTAGGAAACTAAATAAAGTCAAGCACATATTTTCAGAAACAATTGCAATGATGAAAACTTTTATTATTTATATCTATATACCTGAAATTACATTCATATTAAATTCATGACAAAGATATATATCAGACACTAGTATATTACATATTTGTTTTTTTTGGGGGGGCCAATTTTCAATTAGTTGAAAACGAGCAATGTTCTACGTATATTACAGAATATTGTATTATGAATGAGTATAAGCTTGACGAGCTCTGGTTACATTCTCTACCAATCTCAGATAGGACGACTTCTTGGAGTCCGCATGAAATCAGAGATTATCTTGTGATAATAAGCAGATAATCTGCTGAGTGTGTATGAGGTCATTTAGCAGTCCCTGGATGAAAATCGTATTAAAAAACTGGACAAGTTACCAGAAATGTATCTCTGTTACAATGAATTAATCTATATTAAAGTAATTGAGACTCTGTCAGGGTATTATTAATGAATATATTTCTCCAGAGGTATTTGTTATAATTTGTGTTGGGCACTGTCCACCGAGACTCACTTTGCAATGAGTATGACTGTGTGGCTCATGTCAACATACCTGACCACGCTCTTCTACAAAGCACCCAGAGGGCACCACCAGCTGCACCAATGACACAGATACAGCAATCATTGCCCACAGACAAGGGAGGGGCACCAAACTCATCTTGCCAAAACCTAATTGCTATCACACAAGAGAATTGTAATGATTCCTGCCGCTGAGGCAGACTGTGGAATACCATGGTGGCTATGCTGACAAGACTATGATCTACCATGATCGTAATGCTGGCAAGACTGATATTCCAGGGCAATTATACTTGCAACTGATATACCTTGCTGATTATGCTGACAAGACTGATATGTTAAGGCAGTTATGCTGACAAACCTCTTATGTCAAGGTGATTATGCTGACAGTATAGGACTGATAGGTGAGGGCAATTATGCTGATGAGGCTGGTAATTGAGGGCTGCTTCAAACCATGTCAGGACATGGTTGGTGTTTAATGGAATGATGATGATTATGATGAGGATGATAATGATGATAAAGGTGTTTGCCCATTAAGGTTTTGCCCATTCCAGGTTATATACCTGTTCACCTGAACTTCACCAGTGCTTTCATTAAATCCTGTATTAACATGACTGGCCTTACACAGAAAGCAGGGCCGTTTCAAACCACGTCTGGCCATGCTTGGCCCTGCTGGGTGGCTACCTGACAACCACGCCGCTTTGAAGCTTGTGTCTGCTCATCATTATTACGATTGTGTGCACAAATGAAAAGGGTTCGATTTACGAGCTCCAATGTGGAGGAAAATGAAATGACACAAAACAATGGCGGACAAGATTGGTGGTGGTTGTGAGTGATTAGTGCAGCGGCATGTGACCTGCCTGGGCCTTTGTCATGGTCCCCGATGATTGGGGTGCTTTCATATACCTGACACAGGCATACACAACACAGAGTGATGATCATTGTATTGTCCCTGCTGAATTAAGACACTGACAAAAGGGGCCAATTTCTGCAAAAACCCAAGCAGCATCTGTTGGCATGCGTATGATGTGTCAGGCTCTGTTGTGATTGTCTCTCCACCGTTTTGTTCTTGGATTGTCTATTTGTCAACTGGCTTTGGCGGATATTGCTTCGAAAATGAATTGCTCAGGCAGTTCTCTTTTCTGCGAATGAGATTATATTTCAAATTAGCAGATCCCCTCTTTCAGGTCGGATTCTCAAAAGAGTTACATTTGCACAATGAGTAGATCTCTCATTACACGAGTATGGCAGCAATCACGTCTCTGTCTCACCCAATAGTTTCCCTTGGTAAAAAGTTTTGCACCTGTTAGGTGGTGGTGGGGAGGAATTCATCAGGAGTTTGTCACGTTGTAAGTGAGTTAGCACAACGTGTGGGAGTGATGCCACAGCGACACAGAAACAAGACTGATTGACCACGTATATTGTGTTTGAAAAGCCAAGTCCCCAAATGGCCATTACGCACAAATTACAGCATATTCATTGTGGTTTATTCTGTGAGTGGATTTAGACTTGATTGGTAAACATGGCCGGCAGGCTGCTAAATCATGGCCAGCCGACAAGCAAAAGTGGCTGTGTCCCCTTCTAAATTATTTCCCCTTAACAAGAGTAAATGTCCCAGTGAAGATTTATATAATGGGTGCAGTTGCCGCCACACAAAGAACAATTAAGTCCAAATCGGCCACGGGGATCTAGGGGCTTCTGGCGAATGATGGTCGCATCATCAGCAGGGACAGTGACATGGTCAGGGGCACAGCGCGAGGCTGATGAGTCCTCAGAACAATTGCATTGTGCCAAAACGCAATTTGGCACAGATTGACGATTGGGGATTTGGTGTGAAATGAGAGGGAGGTGATGAGACATACAGGCAATGGACTCGCGATGCTGGAATGCTTTGTCGTCCTTCCTCCTGTTGCCACTCCCCTCTACAAGTTACTACCAACCCTCTCCATTATCTAAATCAAGTGTATTAATGCACTCAATGAATACAACCTCAAAATGCAAACTGCCAAATCTGCAACAACACTGGACCTGTTTTTTTTGTTTGTTTGTTTTTTTAAAATCTTTATGGATAAAGAAAAGAAAACAGAAAATGACCAAAATGGTGAAATATGGTGGACAGTTTAACGGCAATGTGATGGTGTGTTAGAAGACAACTGGGGTGTGTATTGAGTCCATTGTGGCTGCAGACAGCACAAGTTATGAGGTGATTATCCCCACCCACTTGTTGCTAATCACCAAAGTTTGGACGGCGGTGCAGATTGATGCGTGTCTAACTGTAGCTTCGTGACCAGGGGGGCCATGCGCGAGGCACCACCACATCCTTGGCCATATCCTCAGCGCAATGAGTGAGCGACACCATTTGCAGAAAAGCCATCAGTGTGTTTAGATGAGCTCATTGAGACGTGGCACAGGAAGTCTACACCAGTGTGGAGTTGAGCTCATCGAGGAAGATGGAGATTTCGGAGGAAGATGGGGATGGCGAGATGGATCGTGGAGCCGAGTGTGGCTCGATGTTGTGGCGGTTTGGCCTGAGCGAGTCATGTGGCAGCTCGACTATAATGGGGAGCCACTTCCTGCCAGCCTGGGCTCTAACTGGCCTGATTTCCTGACCAACCGGCCACTCCGAGCACAAATAAAAGGCACGGACTGTGGGCTGATTAAGGAACGGATATGAAGGTGATGAGGGAGGCTGGGCCTGATGGGGGACTGCATGCCCCTCATTTGTTCCCTTGATCCCCACTCACTCATCCACACCACATACAAATACATATATCTGAGAGTCATTCACATGCAAGATAAACCTTCAACCAACTCCAAGTATGTCTGCCACAGATTGCTCCATCTGGTGCCCTGCCTTGTGTGTATACCTCTTTGTAATCTAATACTTATATAAAAGCATACAATAAATTTACCTGGAAAACAAAAAAAAAGATTAATTGTCCAGTGGTCCTCACCTTAAATAATCTCTCCTACATAACATGAGGTTGGCTTTTGCAAAGAGTGTGGATCCGACCTCTCCCAGGCGACAGTCACAGCAGGAACATTTGAGGCAGTCCTCGTGCCAGTACTGGTCCAGAGCTTTGAGGAGATACCGGTCTGTGATCTTCTTCTTACATCCGGTACACTCCTGTCGCTCTGCCATTGTGTTTGAATCTTGCTGAGAGATCTGCATACCTCCTGAAACACATAACAATAGACCACATTAAACATAACTGAATACCATTAGCTCTACATAAAATATATATATATATATCGGAATATATTTATAAACATACATATCAAGTCATATAAGTGTCAGCATCTGCTTGCATGTTTCTAGACATTGAATCATCATCCTATATATAAGCTTATATAATGGAAAGTTCAGATGAGCTGATGGTAAAAGTAGTGTTAAGTTGATGGGCCTGATGGGAATGTCATTCATAAGAGAGATACTTCTAAGCTGCATTGTTACTCTTTAATATCCATTAATATTGAATATTTTCACACGTTGTACAGAAGCTGTTTGATTTAAACGTCCTGTGGTTGTTGGCCTGTGGAATAATGACCACCTGAACATAAAGCAAACCATTTCCAACATCCCTTGGGTCCTATTATGGAAAGAATAAAGTCAAAACGGCACACCCTTGCTCACACCACACGATCCTGATTTGTATGACCGTGACCTTAAAAGGTCATAGGATCATTCCATAATTGACCTTTGTTGACCTACAGGCTATGCTCTTTTGATGCTTAAAGCCTATCTGGACAATGTTTAAGGTCCTAACTCTAGCCCATCCATTGGTCTCATAACATTTATATAAATACACAAGTCTTGTCTTGAATGACCTGTTCTCTGGTTCTGTCAAACATTACTGTGTGACTTCAAGATGACTTCTGTGGTCTGCTCAGAATGTGTTTGCAGACTTTGTGGGTGTTGCACAGGTATTTATCATGTGTCACTTGTTGTTTGTGACACAGACCAGAGACACCATGTGGGGAGTTATAGACAGCAGAAGATGGGATGCAGAGAGGTCCCACACACCTGATACTACGCAGAGACCACTCCCTCCCCCACACACCCACCATGTCCCTGTGTGCATCCCCCACACACCTGACACTACTCACAGACCACTCCCTCCCCCACACACCCACCATGTCCCTGTGGGGTGTGCATCCCACACACACACACCCACAATGTCCCTGTGTGCATACCCCCCACACACCCACGATGTCCCTGTGTGCATCCCACACACACCCACAATGTTCCTGTGTGCATCCCCCACACACCTGATACCAACCACAGACCACTCCCTCCCCTACACACCCACGATGTTCCTGTGCACCCCACATGCACACCTACATTGTTCCTGTGCACATCCCCCACCCACACTCACAATGTTCCTGTGCACATCCCACACACAACCACAATGTTCCTGTGCCACTACATCATAAAGCCTTTCTCCGCCACCCTGCCATGTGACCTTGCGGCCACACTTTGATGCTAACAATGGAGGGTGCGGAGGTCCTTGTGTGGAGGCAGTAGAGTGCTGGGAGCGATTGGTCGGTGAGGGGACCTCAGATGGTAATGCCATGGCTAGGTTATACCCTGCACACACCTTTCTGCCATACCTGGCTTGTCTTACACATGGCAGCCATCCACATCTGTGAAACAATACTCCCGACATCCTCTGCCCACAACACTTGAGTAATGAGCCCCATTGAGATTTCTACAACAAACTCTTGGAGCAGGTGCAGTTACCTAAAACTGCAGACTCAGTTACTTGACTCTGGACTTTGTCATACTAATAGTCCATAGAATATGATCGTTTCTCGGCATTCCCCCAAGGTCATATCTGGTGTTTAACACCTCCAAAGCATATATCACTTTTCTCTTGAGATCAAACAGGTATTTTACATGCCTTTTTTATGTAACAGTATTTTGATAGTTTTTGTATTGCTTTGTGTTTATGCCTCACAAGATGACAGTATGTGGCTGCAAGATGTGGCTCCACTAATTCCCTTTGATATCTTTTATTTTTGTATGATTTAAGTATGAAACAAAGTCGAACTTTTTAACAAACAGAGCATCTGGCTCTTGTTAATCAATCATAACAGGTCTTTGAGAGTACCGCTGAAACCCTCCTAAACCCAGCTGGTAATCTGAAATACAACAAAGTTAATCACTCTTAATAACTGCAGTAGTTTACATAGCCATTGCCTCCTTGGGTAACCAGGATTTCTCTGGGGTTAATCTGTTTGACAAATAAATTTACAGGAAATGCAATAGATAACCTAATATGCACACAAAAGATTATGGCCAAGAAAAGCTCTGTTCATCTTGTATACTGTGGAGTGGGGAGTCAGAGAACTTCAGCTGGTTACATGCGGCAGAGAATTAAACTAGCAAATTGTCTCTCATTGTATTATTTCAATGAATGCCAACAATAGAAGGCAAGATTCATTATGGGTA
Organism: Amphiduros pacificus; assembly: GCA_949316495.1. Lineage (NCBI taxonomy): Eukaryota > Metazoa > Annelida > Polychaeta > Phyllodocida > Hesionidae > Amphiduros > Amphiduros pacificus. The sequence goes on along the minus strand of OX439003.1, from coordinate 17,309,032 downwards.
AATATAAGATGCATAAATATTGCCTTGGCCACATATGATGATTACAATGATTATATATGGTACATATATAAATGGAGGATAAAAGCCTTTAATTAACATGTATTTACCTGGTATAAGTAAGTCAATTAGTGCTAATGATCCCACCGTGTAATCACAAATATCACTACGAAGTTATTATTAATTAATCATTAACGAGAATCAATCCAGAATATGATGAAAAGCATTGCATTTTTCTTTCCTTATCTCATGGATAAAAGCCACATTTGATTTAGTCCATACTTTCATCTGTTTTTATATAGATTCTCATACATTTTGTTTTTCTCTGAAATTATTTCACATGCACTTTATTGAGTTGTATCAAACTTTAAATGCAAGGCATCCTTCTATGCAAGTAGGGCTGCTTGCCGGCAGGGCAGAGCTGTGAGGTTAAATGTATTTTTATGGCAGTGTCTGCTGTGGCTGTAGTCATTGTGTGTGTTACAGGAGGGGTCAATACTGTCATATTGATGAGTGTATTGTCTTACATAACACATAACCATACCAATCTCATCCTCACAATGCCCTGATTACACTTCCATGTTGACCCCCACACTGCCATACAATCAAATCAACTTCACCAATCTCAATATATATTTGTTATTTTTCTCAAGACTTTTTGAAAAGCGTTCACTTGAAATGTTTCACCACATGCCAAAATTGCCCTTTTTGTATATTTTCTCTCTGCCTTACGTGGGTTGAAAATGACATGGCTTTATTTTTGTCTGACAGAATCAGTAGAATTGGCATGGTCGCAGCACCGGCCTCAAGTAATCAACTTGCCTTCAAGTGTACATAGCCATTTGTGTTAGCAATCGGCTGCAGTCATACAACTTCAATTTGCTGGACGTTGATTAGTGAACACCACTGTATTACTGAATAACCCACACACTCCCCACTCTCCAATGACCCCACACTCCTGCCTCGAAACTCACAAAATCTAAGTTGCTTTTAATGCTGAAATTCCAACAAATTGCTGTTAGTGGTCTGGGCCCATTAACTGTTTTGATAAAATCTTCACAGACATTGTGCCTGATGATGAAGGTCTGATTTTGCAAAATGTTTGTGGCATGACATTCAAAGACTCTGATTACTGCGTAACAAGTTTTTCTTCTTCATTTAGAAGACAAACAAGCAAATTGAGTAGCAATTTCTGCTTTGCCTGCAAGAGTCAATTGAGCTAAACTAATCTCAACACACATTTAGCTTGCTTACATCACACACAGAAGAACCCATTTGATTGCGATATTGTTCATTTTCTTCTCGTTTCTTTTCTAATCATTATGCAACTACGTTTCAGAAACATTCCTAACAATCTAAGAATACTGTGTGTTCCTTAACTACGTGTACTGCAACATGACATGTGTGCATCAAAGTGTTCATGTCAGGTGGTGCCACCTACCAACAATGGTGTCCTGAATCGACGACGAGGTTGTAATCACATCGGAGCTCGGCATGGCCGTGTGAAGATTTCTGACAAACCCTATCTTCTCAGTGGCATCAATTCCAACCTCACACCAGTGATTTGTGTTTAAACTCTTTGGTATTCCTGAATGTGTTGATTACTGACGTGGGTGCCAGTGCTGTCGAGAGATGCCGAGTGCCATTGAGAGATGCTGAGGGTATTCACCACACCGCTGCCGTGTCTCTGTACCAATGTGGCAAACTTGTGTAGACGCTACTGTCTGTGTATTATCCGACAAATGTTAGGTTCTCTCACTCTGCAGGCACACTTGTGCAATGTTAATGTGCTAGCATATTTACGTACATCCCTGTTTGACAGTGTGTCAGAGAGTAGTGGCCGTGTTGACAGTGCGTATCTTGTGTGCCTGGTCTGTCTAACTCTGTGTGTGTGTGTGTGTGTGTGTGCCTGCCTGTCCGCTCTCACTCACTGAGCTTGCCTCTCTCCACACGCTGGCCTAATGCACTAATCATGGGCCGCAGTTCATAATCACCCCAGCTTCCGACCACCATCCCTCATCTCACAGGGGGACACTCAAATTGCCAACTTTTGCAACGCTAACTATAATTAATGTCCACATCTCCATCTCCCCACCTAACACTTTCTCTATACTTCTGGAATAGGTTTTAAGGGTTGCAGGAGATTGGCTGGGTGACTTTGTGGTGTGTCCCCCCTCTAGATGGTGTAATCAGGCAGGTTGCTGCAGGCATCCTTCATCAGACTAACCCGTCAGTGGCGGTGGTGCTCGCGTGTCACTCCCCCATTTCTATCCTGTGCTATTAACTTCCATCAGAGTACCATGGCCGTCTGCTCTCCAAGGATTACTCCCCAATCCCACCACCTTATTTCTCATCCCCTCATCTCCGTCATTCTCTCAAATGACATAATCCATTATGACCTGAGTTTCATTCATTAATACTTGGTAATATCCCTGTGCACAAAGGTCAGTGATTGGCAATGATAGCATCTCACCATGCAGTCTTCGGGTGAAATATGTCTTGTGTGGGGGATCTGGGAGGAAGTGGCTGGTCTGATCACATGGCAACAATGGGATCACCATGGTAACAATGTCACTGCCATTGTACCAGGTGTCACTGCCCAACTCATCAAACCCTTGTCCTGCAACCACACTATATATGCACCAAAATTGAGCACCCCGGCCCTACAAATTGAATTAGCTGAAAAATGAGCTCGGTTTTCCCATGCAACTAAATGAAGCTCGTTGCTTGGACAGAGTGTGAGAAATGGGCTGACAAGCTGACTGGCATGACCACAACTCAAACAACTGCACACGACACAAAAAACATGCAGCTAATTGCAAAATGTATTTGACATTTTTATATGCAGCAGGCCAAGTTGATTGTCAGTGATGGTGACTTTATCACCGGTCCATGGTTTCAAATTAGGGCTAATGTAGTATACAGGGGTCATAAAGCATGGGAGACACTGGAGTCCTGAGGATGCTGCCATCAGCACAGGAAGGGACCAGTGCTGCAGTGCAGGCACATTTGTTGATCTGAACAAAGCATTTGCATGCTTTCAAATCATCAGGTAATCTACCCCTTTCATTTCCATTCATGCAATCATTTTATTTATCAGTTTGATTTGGACATAACTCTGTTCGGTGATCACGATCTGTAGGATTTGATATTTTATCAAAAGTACAGAAATTGAATCAAAGAAAGTCAAAGAAAGCAATGGGGATAATATAGCTTATCAACAGAAGAATATGTGAAGGGCAATTGATCAAATAATTTGGTCAAGGGATTAACTGAGATTAGCCAGGTCAAGTTACTGGCATCAGATGTACTAGCCAGGTCAAGTTACTGGCATCAGATGTTCTAGCCAGGTCAAGTTACTGGCATCAGATATACTAGCCAGGTCAAGTTACTGGCATCAGATGTACTAGCCAGGTCAAGTTACTGGCATAAGATGTACTAGCCAGGTCAAGTTTCTGGCATCAGATGTACTAGCCAGGTCAAGTTACTGGCATCAGATGTACTAGCCAGGACAAGTTACTGGCATAAGATGGACTAGCCAGATTAAGTTATTGACATCAGGTGAACTAGTAGGTCATGTTACTGGCATCATATACATTAACAGTTCATATTACTGGCATCACACATATAAGTCATGTTACTGGCATTACATGTATTAGCAGGTCATGTTACTGGCATCATATGTATCATTAGGTCATGTTACTGGCATCATATGTATCATTAGGTAATGTTACTGGCATCATATGTATTAGCGGGTCATGTTACTGGCATCATATGTGTTAGCGGGTCATGTTACTGGCATGATGTGGCATCATATGTATCATTAGGTAATGTTACTGGCATCATATGTATTAGCAGGTCATGTTACTGGCATCATATGTATTAGCGGGTCATGTTACTGGCATCATATGTATTAGCGGGTCATGTTACTGGCATCATATGTATTAGCAGGTCATGTTAATGGCATCATATATATTGACTAGGTCAAGCTGTTGCCAAGACAGCAGGGTAATTAGGAACCTCTTTATGTCTTACACAACTACAATTATGTGCCATATGCAAACATGAAGCTTTCTAAGACGTCCCTTAATTGTGGTCTATCTGCCGTCTTTGATTGATTGAGACTCGCCATTTCCGTGAGCTTTCACTAAGCAACGTCTATAAAGCTTTGTGATACGGCTAATTTAGTGGCATTGTTTCTAGTGTTTTGTGCCAGATACACCAATCATGCTGACAATGCAATAAGCAATCATAGCTACCCTGCCATATCTCATGTAATGACAACATTGAGTCTCAGCTATCACAATCCCTAATTACAAAATCAGACGATGGGATGATCCACTAGATACAACATTCAAACAGACATTTTCAAGAATTTTTCGTCAGAAACGATAAAGTCGTCTTTCATAAATGATGTAATATAGATTTGATTTCATAATTATTTTGCAATAAAATTACATCAAAATTGTCACTTATTGTAAAAAATCTCCTGAGCACCACATTGCAAGGCATAAAAGCAAGCTTTTTTTGTAATCTGGGAATAACAGTATATATTCCTCCAGATCAGGTAGGAGTGATAAGGGCACCACCCCTGCATCTCAGCACAATATGATTGTATGTCCTCCCTAATAGTGCCACAGTGATTGAGTATGTCCTATTATACAAGATAAATGCACTGTATGATAGAGTCCTTCCTACCGCCCTGCCCTCTAGCGGAGTCTTGCCATATCTTCACAAATATTACCTGCCATGATAATCAAATAAGACCTCTACACCATCCCAGATACGCTTCCTTTTCAAACAAAATGTGCAGATAAACATATATGGAACACTGCTTTTCATCGTTCTTTTTACCCGATTTTGTCAAAGGATGGATAAAATCGGCATAAAAGATGGAGGCGGGCGTTTAGCAATGGAAGACAAGGAGTTATGTGCACCATTAAGCAATGTCTGCCATTGTGGCACTCATCACCTGATATTTCTTGTGGATGATCGTCTTCAAGTTTGCGGCGGCACTCTCAAGGCGACCACTTCTCATCAGAGAAATATGGTGCCCAACCTTCCCACAATGCCCTGGGTAAATAAAAATCGCTCTCTGCTGACTGCCACCCATTTATTGTGACGATCAAATTACCAATTATTGTTTGGTTGCCATAAAAAAGTATTGGCGTTAATTAAAACGCAAACTACGCGGGGCACCAGGGGAGTGTGCTTCATCAGTAATGGATGGGGAGTCATGTTTGTATATGAGTTTAATCTTGCCGCTAACGACTCTATCTCTCCTGCCCAAACTCTATCTTACACTCGTTTATTGCACATTTTCTCATTTGTTTCAGCATCGCCATCAATTTCCTGGTCTCAGAAGGATTTTGTTTCATTTCAAAGAAATTGCCAAAGAAAGGCTGCTTGGCCTATAATGATGTGGATTTTTGCGAGTTATTATCTGTGAGCGCATGATTCTCTGTCGAGGGAGTAATCATGTTTTCTCTTGCCAAGCCCCGGCCTTCAGGCACAGTCCTACATTAATGACCACTTGCTGCAGATAAATTAATGGCTGCTCCCCTGTTTTGCTGTGTTGTCACGGTGATCTTGCTTATAATTGCTTCATTAGAAGTGGATTTGGAAGAATCCCTCTTGGAGCTCGCCAATTCCAGGTAACTCCATCGCCCAGGAGGGGCCGGATCAGGACTCACTTAGCACTGATGAGACAAAACTCATATCTCTCTGAGCAATCATTTACTTCACTGGTCATATCTCGGGTCCAATATCTCTTTAAATCAGAGTCATTTTCAGACTGACAAAACTTAATCTGCCACTCTAATGACAGTGATATTCTCTGATGAAACTCATTCCTGCCTGCTAATTAAGTCAACATAAAGAGGAGCTGATTCAATCAAACACACTGTCATGGGGCCATATAGGGCCATATCAGCAATAATATGACACAAAAAATAATTCAGTTAGATCTCTACATCTAATTGGGTGTGTGCACTGTCATTTGACCCAATCATCAAATTCTAAAAATAAGTGTCAAGTGTTTGTTTTGAAAACAGTTAATTTGGAAATAGACAGTATTAACCTTTTAAAGAAGAGCATGGGTTGTGCACATAGTTTTAGGATGAATGTGGTTAGTATGTGTACTTTTAGACCATGGGTAGTGTGAATACCTTTAAGGGAACAAGGGCAGGATATATACCTTTGGGGAGACCACAGGTAGTATGTATACCTTTAGGGAGACCACGGGCAGGGTGTACACCTTTAGGGAGACCACAGGCAGGGTGTATACCTATAGGGAGACCACGGGCAGGATGTATACCTTTAGGGAGACCTTGGGCAGGGTGTATACCTTTTAGGGAGACCATGGGCAGGATGTATACCTTTTGGGAGACCACGGGCAGGATGTATACCTTTCGGGAGACCACGGGCAGGATGTATAGCTTTAGGGAGACCATGGGTAGTGTGTATACCTTAAAGGGAGACCATGGGTAGTGTGTATACCTTATAGGGAGACCATGGGTAGTGTGTATACCTTATAGGGAGACCACGGGCAGGGTGTATACCTTTAGGGAGACCTTGGGCAGGATGTATACCTTTAGGGAGACCATGGGCAGGGTGTATACCTTTAGGGAGACCATGGGCAGGATGTATACCTTTAGGGAGACCTTGGGCAGGATGTATACCTTTAGGGAGACCATGGGCACGATGTATACTTTTACATGTTTAGCAAAGCCGAATGTAAATCTTCAGGAAGACCAAAAGCCACTTGAAAGATTTCATCATTATTTTCACTCTTTGGAAGGCCATTCATTGTTGGTGTATTCCGTGGGTAATATCTTCATCCTTTGCTGTGTCCCATGATGTGAGTTCTGTAATATGGGGGAGTATGCTGACTTTAAAGAAGACCATGCCCCTCTCTATCATGCTCAGTTTCAATCTCATTAACGTTCATCTCATCTTCATGATCAGCCGCACTGGCATCATGGCCTAATTGTAACTTTAAATTAACTCTGCTATTTACCTCCACCGCCAATTCCCAACTTGTTCCAAACCTATTTTCACCATGCCATGTTTTTATTCCACATGAGGTCTGTTTCGTGTTATTACAGGGCTGTGCGTTGTTTTGATTACCCTGTCATCTGTGCTGAAATTTATGATATTTCATTAAACTTGACAAGATCTCTACTACCTTAACGGAGACTGCGGGTATTCTATATAAGCTTCATTTCATGCAACAATAACCAGATTGCAACATTTACCATATCAGCGTCCTAATGACAGGAGAAAAAAGGCCAAAAGAATCATGATTTTAATAAAAGATTATTTGGCAGATGTAGCCAAATGAGACCCAGCCGTTTAAAATTTAATTAGCAAAATTAATAATGCCACGGCACTGGCCCATTTTCTTTTGAAGCCCTGATGGAAACTTTGTCATGAAGTAATGCAGTGTTATGCTGTGAAACTTGATAGCTGGGGTATGAACTCATAATCATCTCCATCCATTGCCCAATTAGATTCAGATAAATCCTTCCTTTAGAAGATGAACATTTGTTAGTCAGTAACTTAGAGTAACTTTTCACACCTATTTCTTTTTATGCATAGAGAGTTGCAACTCCAGGTGACTATGGTACCAGGGGTTTCTTTAAGCCCTCTGCCCTCGAAACATTCTCAACACATTGCATAAAGCAGAGATACTCTCTCTTATCTTGCACTAAAATCTTCCCTACTTATCAACACTTTTAAGATGTAAGTCATAAATCTCAGGTAAGCTGTGATTGCTGGAGGGGGTACGTAGTATGATCACCCCCTTCCTGGTACCCCATTCAGCCTTCCCTTGTCTACACTGCTCAGTCACACCCCTTCCCCAACCCCTCGGCTCTGTTTGCCCTCCCTAACTACCTTTGCCATATTTCACCATAATTTATATCTCCGTGGTTCAGGGCAACTTCTGCCTGAATGTTTTCATTCACTGTAGATATTGATATAAAAACATGGTTCTATTTATTTTTCTTATGATAGTAATATAATGATACACTTTTGCTCTCAACAACAGTGTTGAATGCCTCTGGAAGTCAATGATTTGATCATTATAGGTGATTAAAGACACAGGGAAAAAATGAGTTCAAGCCACTACTTGATGCCTCATCAAGATATTGAGTGACCATATTATCCTATGAGAGCAGACCAAAACCAAAACAAATACTATAGAAGCACAATTTTTTTTAATGTAGCCATGAGTGAAACCATATGATAGTAAATTCAAGTGAACACATACGTATTTGGCCTAGACTGATGAAAGGCCTCGTCATGTGTATGTTGGCTGCAGGGAGTTTGGTTATCTTTACCTCTGGTGTCACCACCCTGTCACCATCCATAACCCACCTTATGCTTCACCCGACCTATAACCAACACTGCTTCACAACAAAGTTTTCATATTTCCACTTTAATGACAAGACTTTATGAAATATAAAACATGCTTTATGAGATATATTGCATGCCCATGTCCAGAAAACGACACTTCATGAGATAATGTTCCCACCACATCATCTCCAATGTACCAGCCATGACTGGTCATTGCATATTTAAACCTGGCAAGACCCTGGGAAGCTGAAAATAAAAAAGGTTGTGGAGAAATATTGAGATTTGATAGCAACTAATAATATCTGATATGTTTAATTAAAATTTATACAAGTTGTACTCCCAAGAAGTTACAAAGTTGTAGTTAATTAACTTTCTGTGATATGAAAATGTAGAAATCAAAAATCATTATTACAAGTATCTCTTGTCAGGAAAACCAATCAAATTGATTTTATTTGGGGTTTTGATTGCACGCATATGTGTTTGACTCATGAATCATCTAAAATTTTCGTGGGGTCAAAATATGAAATTTCATATCATTGAGGAATTCTTGCATTTTGTGAATTACAAGAGTCACCAGCTGACCAACATGTATCTATGCAGAAAATTAAAAAAGAAAAATCCCTTTGAATTAAAAGAAAATGTTAATTCAATAAGCAATGTCAAAGAAATATAACATTAGATTTTTTGGAAAAGAAAAAATAATAGGATCTTCAATGTACACCAAATGATATCATAATGCTAGCTGAAAAAGATGACACTTTCCAAGAATTCTGAACAATTGTTGGTCTTCAATAATACTGAAGTTAAGATGAACACTATCTGTGTGAAGGTTAATGATAGTTTAAACATGAGAAAAATTCACAGAATTATCCACTAATATGTGTCGATTAATTACCAAGTGAGCATCAGTTGAATATAATTAGTTCCCCCCCTGTTATCTGAGTGCAAGTCACTTCTGAGTATTAGTTGTTATCTGAGTGCAAGTTACTTCTGAGTGTTAGCTGTTATCTGAGTGCAAGTCACTTCTGAGTGTTAGTCGTTATCTGAGTGCAAGTCACTTCTGAGTGTTAGTTGTTATCTGTGGGCAAGTCATTTCTGAGTGTTAGTTGTTATTTGAGTGCAAGTCACTTCTGAGTATTAGTTGTTATCTGAGTGCAAGTTACTTCTGAGTGTTAGCTGTTATCTGAGTGCAAGTCACTTCTGAGTGTTAGTCGTTATCTGAGTGCAAGTCACTTCTGAGTGTTAGTTGTTATCTGTGGGCAAGTCATTTCTGAGTGTTAGTTGTTATCTGAGTGCAAGTCACTTCTGAGTATTAGTTGTTATCTGAGTGCAAGTTACTTCTGAGTGTTAGCTGTTATCTGAGTGCAAGTCACTTCTGAGTGTTAGTCGTTATCTGAGTGCAAGTCACTTCTGAGTGTTAGTCGTTATCTGAGTGCAAGTCACTTCTGAGTGTTAGTCGTTATCTGAGTGCAAGTCACTTCTGAGTGTTAGTTGTTATCTGTGGGCAAGTCATTTCTGAGTGTTAGTTGTTATTTGAGTGCAATTCACTTCTGAGTGTTACTTTCCTTTACTACAAGAATTTGAATGTAAAATGTTAATATCCTTTGTTGTTGTGTTTTAATCATTAGAGAATGATTGCCATCTTTGTTCTGTTTTCTTATTTAGATGCTCATATGCAGGATTATTACTTAGCTAATTTTTGGTGATAAAATGATTGTTCAGGGTAGAGTGCCTGGGATCAGTTTGGATGATAATTAATTAAATGATTATATGGACATACTTAAAATGAATTTAACTAAAGTTTATTACAGTTTATTTTTATAAAGCATTTGACCTTATAATCAAATCCACTAAAAAATAAATATGGTGAAAAGTAAAACAAAGTAAATATTAATAAAAGAAATTGAAAAAAATATTATGTTCCATGCTTATATCAACGGGACTTTTCAAAGTTTGAAATCTTCATTACACACCCAGGATCCTGTATTAGTAATTAGTAATATCAATCCTCAGTTTTCAAACACTTGGGAAGTATCATATTTAATCTTCAACAATCGCGATAAATAAAACCTCTCCTCAAGTGCAACTTTGAAACTTCTTCTTTTACACATTCAATATTTGAAACAACTGCAAGAGTTGTACGATCAAATTGCTCCTGAGATTACCATGAAATACGATTTGATATTTGGGGGGGAGCCCCTATCTTATATCACCCCCTCCCCTCAGGATATTCTGACCCAAGATGATACCCTCTCTCTCCACCTGAAGCAAAAACTACCTAAAAGAACAATACAGTGTCTATGCCACCCCATGGGAAAGTCCTCTACCCAGTAAAACGGGCCCCTTCCTTCTCTGTGGTGTTTCCTCCTTGTTTTGTGTGAAATCACCGCATGCTGATGAGATAGCATTTATTTCTTTGCATCTCTACTATGCATGATTAATGGACAGTTTACATTATCACCTGTATCCTGTGAAAGTGACAGCAGAAACAAACACCTTAAATATGTGTTGATTTCATCAGATGGTGTACAAAGACATCAAAAGTTGACGGTGGCAGTACACGCTAAGTTGCCGCAAGGTATGCTGGGACATCCCAGAATGCATTAGTGCAAAAACCCTAACTGTGTCGCATTACTCATCAAACAGCTCTCATCTACATGTCACTTACATTATTCTCAAGTCAAAAAACTTATTTAGCAATAACTGCATCTCATGATTTTGATATAAAATCTCATATTCTCATTACTGGCAGCAGCCCTCAACATTTGAAACTTTCACCTATGTGCAGATTTTCGTTTATTCCCAGATCATATCAAATGCTGTGATCAAATTGAAGTTTCATTTACTTTTTTTTTTCAATAAGCAATAATCTTTTAGATGCAGGATAAAAAGAAATCTGAACTTTGCTTCTTTCCTCTCCTTACCTTTAATTATCTGTCTAAGAAGCAGCAGAGAAAGTAGGTGGAACTGTGTGGGACGTGTTTCCCTGGCTCAGGCTGTGCTCACTGTGTTCAGGCTCAGCTCCTCCTGACAAGTGGACTTTGTATGGGACAACCTGACTCTATATCAGCTCTACCTGTTTCAGATGATGACACTTAATTGTCTCCTGTTATCTATTGTACCCTCATCCCCATCACTGTGTGTAACCTGCAGCTATCACCTGGCCCACTGTCCACCCTCCAGGCACTCCTACTCAACTAGCGGTGCGCTCCGCTTTTGATCTTAATGGACTGAATGGGTATGGATTAAACACAGAACAAAAAGATGCCAAATGAGGCATGATTTGCAAAAAAATTACTTCCCCTACTTGAGAAAAATAGTGCTAGCATACATGATGAAAGGTCTTCTACAGGTGGTTTGACCATGGCTGCTTTGGGCAGTGAGCTTGAGCTGTACCAACAATGACCACACATGAATGTGATGAAAGAATAAGCTGTGTTCTCACTGCATATGTTCAACGTGAGATTACTCATTCAAAATTAGCTCTTGACATTAGAAAGTACTTCAGATTCATGACCAAAGTTTTTTGGCCTGAAAGTCCACTCGAAAAATGACCTTTTCCTAATTGGATACAAGGAAAAAAACTCTGGTAAATGTCTCACAAATGAGAACAATGCTTTTTACCACAATGCAGCTGATGACCATCAGTGATGAGACACTCAGGGTGGGCAGGAGATAATGGCAGCAAAGCCACGGAGGTGGTGGCAGAGTCATGTGGAGATGATGGAAGGTCCAGACCTTGACAGCCTTGTGTCACGCAGTGATAACTATGTATCTCATTAGTTTAGTACTGCAAATCAAAAACTATCAAAAGCCCATGGGCTCCCAGACTTGCGTTTCTGTGACCACCAATTTTCCCCCATCATCACCTGAAATGGCTGTGATTTGGAGGTGTTGTGCAGAGGTGGACTGCAGTAATCTTGGACCACGGTCAACAGTGGCATTAGTCACCTGCATCTCTGTCCATTACCCAAGGTGACAATACCATTTTCTTGGCTAAGTGCATGTCATCCGCAGACCATGTTTGAACTAAGTCATCCTTATAATAGACTCGCAGTATAGCACACTCAGCAACATCAACCTGTCACAAACTGAGATAAACTCTCTTCTCTTTTGTACATTTTGTTTAATGGATGCACACATTATCCTGTGCACTTCTTTTGTAGTCTTCCTTTTCACGAATGCCATTAGACCTCTTTCAAGCTCGTTGTGAGTGCTCTAGAGGGCCAGTTATGTCAATTAAAAGCATTTTGAGATCCCCTTCAAACTGAATTGATCTTTAGCTCAACATTACACAGCAAAACAAGCAATGCTAAAAAGTACTATCATGCTATGTCTGTCCTTTCGTGGTGGGTGAGGCTTATTTGGTTGGGGGGCACTTCTCACTATTGTGGTAAAAGTCTGCCAAATGCATTAACAGAACTACAAGATATCAGCCTTTGTGGAAGTATTATGGTATAGCGCATTGACCAGAGTGTAACCTTCAAAGTGGTTTGTATTTAAGGACATGGCTCGTGGGTTTGTCCCTTGTAGGTTTAAATGTAATATTCTGGTTTGTCAACATGGTGAGCGCTTCCACGACAAGACCACTAAGTGCCCGTCGCATTCCATTCTGATCCAACCCATCAGTGGGTAAACAAGGCTCAATTCTCACCAAGTTTAAACACCGTTAAGACAACTTTACTTAACCCTGCACTCTTAAAAGCCTGCACTAATTGCTTAAAAAGCCTGGGATCATCACCATATAATGGCTCAATTTAAATTGACCAATGATCTTGAAGACAAGCATTGAGTGCAGCACTTGTCTATGTATACATGTCATACATCGTGACTAAAGAAGCAGAAAACTGTGCTCTTAGTGAAGGAGACCAGTCAACTATCCCTCTTCTATTGACCACTCTTTCATCGCTGTTTGTACACCAAAGAGCAAATCCATTTGAGCTGTGTAAACAGCTCTGCTTTTTTTCATTTTCTTCCCACTGATTGGCTAATGAGTTTGGAGTAAGATGTCATCAGAGAACTAAATGGCAAAGTAAGGCAAGTCCATTGTCGTCCGGGAAGTAACTGTTTTCACTTGGTCTGTTACAAGACAAAGCAGCTACTTAGTAACATAGGAAGGCTATTTGTGTCCATTATGCCGTGTACAAACACCGTAAATGCTGACCACACTGAGTGACCACACCAAGTGACCACACCAAGCCCAACAGTGACCACCTACTCTTAATAAACTCTTTTTCTTCTGCTATCCATCTTCAAAATTCTTGTTCCATATATTTAGATCAGAAATAAAATAAATATTATGATTCATCTTGTTGCTTTAAAAGGGTACCTGGCAAGCATGTGATAGAAGGATATGTATCCTTTATAAGTGCGAACACAATGCTTTGATACCAAACCAGCCAGTAACACTAAGCTTTTCTTCATTTGTAGACCTGACACATATTTATTTGTGACTCAGGTAAAGTATTACCCTAGTTGCCACAAGTTCCTTGATTAAGTGCCACTCTAGTTTGCAATGCAAGATTTGTCAGTCTTCTGTGACTTTGTGGCAATTTCTTCATTTGCCTGGTAGCCTTCCTTCTCTCAATAATTAAGGGCATTCTCTGTGGGACCTGTCTAAGAGATGAGAGAGGTCTGCCATGTCGTGTTTAATTGAAAGTGCGTGAAGTTCTTGATATTTATGTGGTCAGAATAAATGTACCTTTAAGACAAAAGAGCGGGCATGCTAAAAAGTAGAGATAGGTTTGGAGCGGGTGACAGAGTGTCTTGTCAGTTAATGGGTTCTGTGAGGTCGCTGTCTAATGGGATCTGGGACATCCAGTGTTTTGCATGCTTACCTCATGTATTTTGGGGCAAAATGCATTAGGGAAATTACGAGTAAATCAATGATGAGAGTGGGGCCAGTATAATGGCGTGTAATCACAAGAGTCGTTTACTTGTGTGCGTCGTTTGTTTCAGTAAACAGGATGAAAACAGGATGACATTCGGCAAGCTTCCCCTCCAGTGGCCACCGCCCCTCCAGAGTCACATTGTACCAAATGAGAAACCTCCCCATCTCAACTCTCATCTCCTCTACCAAATGCCACGTGTCTGTCCTACGATTTCACTATCAACCGAGCCCATCTTTATTTTTCGTGAGCAGACTTGGGGAAGAAAAATGGCCCAAAAAGCTCTCACGGCAAGTTCTCCTTGCAACCTGACTGTCTTTGAGCTCCTGGAGCTCAACTCTGACTAAAAAACATTTGTCAAATTTCCGGACTGTCAAAGAAGGGCCGAACTGGGTATAATCCTGCATCCTTCCTGGATGCATCAGCTTCTGGATGCGGACAAATCTAAAGACATCTTCCCTGTCACTTTACCAGTGCCCTCTAGTGGGCAGATTATCCCCTACAAATCCCACCTGACACCGTGGTATAAAATCTGCACAGAAACGTCCATAACAAATCTGCCGCTGGCATCCCATATCTTTATATCTATAAATCACTTAGCTGCTCTCCCCCATCTGTTTTAATTCCACTTTATCTAAATGGACAGGTCTGTTTGGATGTGATTAAAGTTAAATATTGTGTTTTCCATAACGTGTCATGCACTCAACAAAATGAATTGGTGATGATGGTGGGCTCGGTGGGACTGGGTTGACAATTAATGGTCCCTCCTCAACAGTCTGCTCCATTATGGGCATGTCACACAAAACCACGGCCATGAATCAAGCCCTAAATCCTGCCTGATACACCCATCAATGTTAAACTTACATACCTGTAATAAAGATGGATAGTTCTAATCACCAGTCCTCACCGCCCAGACTTTATCTTCATCTTTCTCGTTCGATAAAACCACTCCTCCAGGACATGTGTTTTTTTTTTCATAATGTGTAAGATATCTAAGGCAATAAAATAAAAATGCATTTCTATAGAAGACATCTTTTCTCCTGTTCGCCACTTCAGAATTTACGAGTAACTTAAGATTTTGACCTTCTATTCTTCAATCCTCATCAAGAGCTTTAATAATGTTCTCAGTGTAATACGAGTCAATAATAATAGTCCTTCATTTCCCACTCATTATCTAACACAACAACGCTTAATATTAACATAAGCTTGCTTTCAAAGGAGTTGATTTTCAATCACTTAAAAGCAGAGTGTCTTGTTTTGTCTGTCAGGCCCTATCCTGTTAGTGGATCCAGTGTTATTCATTTCCATCAGGGAGATATAAGATATCTTACGGGAACTTCAATTAAGTCCATGTTTCCATTCATTAAATGATGTCTCAATTCTTACCAGGCAAAGATATTGCCACAACGGCAACTTTTGCTTTCCATTTATGACACAAGATTACAATTTTGTGAAACCTTACACACTATCAAATCCACCTCTTATTGTTTTATGACTTCAATTGTTCACAAATGGCTCTCATAATACTCAACCTAATTTCAGAGTCCATTGTGATCCGTGGCTGAGATTTAACCTCAATTACTGTAACAGTGACATGGCATGGGCGGTTTATTATGCACCGACAAATACCAGAAATGGAACAGTGTCAACTTTACCCACAGATGTAACTACTGATATCAAGACCAGGTTTAATTGTCGTGTCATAACACATGACCTCACTGTCGACCATAGCGACATGGTTGTCATGACGATCAATTATACATGTATCATGTGATCTGTGGCAGATCATCACATGACACCCCATCAATCATCGGTGAAGGGAGGACGACAGCTGAAAATACACAGCGCTTCCTTCTTGTGATAAACTCATTTAATTTCAGATGTCTGTTTTTATTTGTAATCTCAAATAATGAAGTTCTAAGGCTCAAGACTTGATTGAAGTTTATTTCTGTGTCATTCTTATTATTAACTCAGAGCTGCAAAGCACAAAAAGGGAAAAGGCAAAAAGATGTTTAATCAAGATCCTGTATCTGACAGAGGACTTATGTGTTTGTAAAACTTTGAATTAAATGTATAAATTATTAATAACTTAAAAAAAGGATGGGCTACAAAGCTCTGAATTAAATGAATTGTTTGTATGAATCAAGTATAAGCCAATGTGAGTGTAAATAAGCCAAGAGCCTTGTAACTAAAGACAAAATAGGAACTGGGATTTCTTAAATGTTGCTAATTCCTGCAAATAATATACCAATAAAATGGTTTTAAGATATTATCATGAAAGGCATCTTATTTCTTAGCCTGACATCCATGATCACAAACCATGAACCATGACTGATATGACATAAACCTGACATCCATGATCAAACCATGACTCATATGACATAAACCTGACATCCATGATCAAACCATGACTCATGTGACATAAACCTGACATCCATGATCAAACCATGACTCATGTGACATAAACCTGACATCCATGATCAAACCATGACTCATGTGACATAAACCTGACATCCATGATCAAACCACGACTCATGTGACATAAACCTGACATCCATGATCAAACCATGACTCATATGACATAAACCTGACATCCATGATCAAACCATGACTCATGTGACATAAACCTGACATACATGATCAAATCATGACTCATGTGCCATAAACCTGACATCCATGATCAAACCACGACTCATGTGACATAAACCTGACATCCATGATCAAACCATGACTCATGTGACATAAACCTGACATCCATGATCAAACCACGACTCATGTGACATAAACCTGACATCCATGATCAAACCATGACTCATGTGACATAAACCTGACATCCATGATCAAACCATGACTCATGTGACATAAACCTGACATCCATGATCAAACCACGACTCATGTGACATAAACTTGACATCCATGATCAAACCACGACTCATGTGACATAAACCTGACATCCATGATCAAACCACGACTCATGTGACATAAACCTGACATCCATGATCAAACCACGACTCATGTGACATAAACCTGACATCCATGATCAAACCAGGACTCATGTGCCATAAACCTGACATCCATGATCAAACCATGACTCATGTGACATAAACCTGACATCCATGATCAAACCACGACTCATATGCCATAAACCTGCACAAATTTCTCTATAATTTTATACATGTGCAAATAAAATCTCTGGGTTTTAAAAATAATTAATGATATATATAGAGTCGACTCATCATCGAGCATGTAGTTCTGATGTAAAATAAAAGTATATTGTACTAATATGCACATATGCAATACCAGTTCACCAGTACAATCTGCATGTGAGTTGATCTCTAAACAAGTGAAATAATTATGTGCATGTAGGCTAACCACAAAACTATTGAAAGAAATCTCAAACTTAAAGGATGTAATAAATATGAATTTTAAACACAAAGAATGTCCTGTTTTGGGTGTAAAATGTCACAAGACAACGATTCTTGGTTTTCTATATCTTGCAATTCAGAAAGAAGTGTGATGTATTTTCTTAAAACACGACACTTGTTTTAAATTACTTATTCAGTAAAACTCAAAAAGTTTTATTATATTTCATGTCATAAAACACTTGATTTCCTGTCATGATTTGTTTCATTAAGACAACAATAATGGATCATATTTTTATATTAAATGTCTATGAAATCTGGGAATATGTCGCTCATGTGAGCCTATATATCAAGAGAAGCAACCAGACACTCCTTCAAACTTGACAACTTTCCGCTGCTTTTGACACAGTGTAAAGGACACTTCTGGCAACACGTTAAGAGTATCCAATCTGAATAACTAAAAACCTTTCTGTGTCACATTGACATGCATGTGGTATCGGGTGAAAGTCGATAGCAGATACTCACTCATGTGTGTGCCGACATGACTTTTGTGTTATGTTGTATTTGGTCATTAGTTTTGCTGGGAAAGTTGTCATCTGAGGTCTGCCAATGTGAATCCTGAGATGCACCAGCACTGAAAGCTGGCCACTACTCCTACTTGACTTATTTGTCATTTCAATATATTTTACCGTCTGAATTCAGGGGAAATTTGTCTCTATGTTTGCAAAGATTTGGTGAAAATTTTCCTTTTCTTGACACACCAAAGAAGAAAGTGTTACAATACAGTAAGTTGACCTAATTGAATGACAAATTAGTGGCCATTATTGCATGCTAAAACTGATTCCTGAGTGAAACAAGCAATTCTATATGAACTTGCTTATTTCTGATTATAATTATTAATTTCATCAAGCTAATATTTAACGAGAAGAATCAGCTCACTTTTATCACCTTATGGTCTGCATTATGTGTTATATATATTCTGTAAATGTGTGATAATTCAATGTGTCTCAAAGAAACCCAAATGGACTGCAAATAAACTGCCAACTTTGGTCTAAGAACATTCTAACTGCAAGGCAATATGTATCATTGTCTACTTGGAAAGTCTTAAAGTAACAGCCTGAGAAAATAACTGTTTCCTTAGAATATCCTGGAAACATAATTCAATTCTGTAAAGTTTCTTCAAGCCTGGAAACATTTATGTGTATGTGATGCTTTGTAAGATAAGAAAATGCTGTCATACAAAACTAAGATACTATGGGTTTAAACCTTTATTTGTGTTTTCCTATTTCTAAAATTGAAGAATATGTTCTAAGAGATTTTTTTATAGAAAATATGGAACAGAAACCATTGGATAGAATATTCAACACATCTAAAAGAAAACCAAATGGGCTGCAAATAAGACATATGAATAACCTACTAATACAAAACTTACACATTTTTCTAAAGATTTCGGACTTGCAGACACCATTAGAGCAAATATATTACATGAGGTTTCCAGACACAAGAATATATATATATATAAAGTTTGCAAATGGATATGAGTCCATAAAAAATAATAAGTAATGCATCTCAAACTTTCAGGTTGCAGATCACAATTGAAATATATATATATATATATATATATATATATAGATAGAGAGAGAGAGAGAGAGAGAGAGAGAGAGAGAGAGAGAGATTGAGAGATCTATATATATATATATATATATATATATATATATATATATATATATATATATATATATATATATATATATATATATATATATATATATACATATACATATGGTCTTTGTTAAAGAATGTGCAATGGACAAGAAATGTTTCACTGTTAAGATGTATGAGCGGTCCTCCCTTGGCTCCCGTTAATGGCAATGTTTTTTTAAAAAGCACATAATTTTCCAGAAAGCTTCTTCAGAATTGTGATATATGTTGGCTTAAGATACATTAAGGTAATGTGAAATGCTACATTAAGGTGGTGCTAAAATGGCCAAATGCCATAAATGAATCTGTCTATATTGCGGACTTGTAGTTGTACATAGTAAATATGAGGTGCATTATCTTGCCAGGTTTATTACAATTACGCCTCCGAGGGGACACCTGTAAAACATGCTGTAAACTTTTCTTGGGAAATATAAAAGATAAGTGGGTACGATGAAGTCTATATATACAGTGAACAATATCATATTGTTCTCATCACAAGAGAATAAATGCCTTCACTTCGCTCAACCAAAATGTGTATTCTCACTTGAAGAAAAAAGAAAGACGGCTTTCCACTAAAGAGTGATAGTGTAGATGAATTCTTGCTCTTAAAACTTGCAGTGAAGTAACTAAAATTAGGTGGACCTGCCCACATCCAATGACAGAATCTGTGTAAAGATGATACTATGGATATATTTGACCAAATATCTGTTTTTAAAGATTTAGTGCATGGTGATAAACAGGTTGGAAAAGTTGTTAATGGCTTGTGATTTGCTAGAACATTACAAAACAATCTATCAAAGATTACAAAAATAGTCTATTAGATCTCAATAATTGTTAGATTCAATAGTTCAAACTTTTTAGTGAAAACAATGCTCTTATCTCAGTTATTTTCAAGTAACAAATCCTAAATGCAGCAGCGGTATTTTCTCAGTTCAAGTAAATTTGATAATCCTAACATTTAGTTTTGTACATAATTAATTTGACCTCAAATCTTTATGAGGAATCTAATGATGTGTGATGACTTTAAATGAAGAAAGAACATTTTCACTCCCATTTGTTTTGCCTTAATGGATGGATGCTTGAGGTTTCAACTGATTATGCTGTAACTCTATGGAGTGTCAATGCATTATCGTCCCATGTAATGTGTTTTAGCAGCCATCTCCAGGCTATCTGCCACTAGATGGCGCTTTGCATTTAGATTTCAAAGGAAAGAAAGCAAATTGATGTTTGAGCATTTTGGCCAAATATCAGAAAACCACAGACTTTGCTTGTGAGATTTTGTCAAATTTGAAATTATTGCAGAATTTTGCTTTTCATTTTCTACAAGTTTCCTCTCATGCTATATTGTAATTTGCAAAAGCAACACTTGTTATAAATGAGTTACAATAAAGTTAAGAATATGTGGTGAGTCCCCCATAACTTGACTTGATTTGTGGTGGGTAAAAAAGATCCCTATAACTTGACTTGATTGTGGTGAGTACAAAAATCTTATGACTCATAATGAGTGATAACAAAGCTTAAAGCATAGCTCATGAAATTTGTTTGGGGGATCCATGATGAGGATTGATGATTTTTTACACTCACGAGAGCTTTGGAAAGTTGCAGTCTGCTTGCATGTGACAGATGTCCTGGGGATTTGTCCAATGTTGGAAACACACAGCTGCTCCTTTGACCAAATAATGTGTCTATCCCTATTACCTTATTCCATGCAGGACTTGTTGCTCTCCTGGCATCCAAAACTCTGCTTATCCAGTTCCTAGACCTACAAATTTGTGGCTCTACCCATCCCTGGACAAAACTAAATCACTGGAGCAGCCGGCTTTAATCTTCTTCCCACAGGCGTAGCCACACCTTACATGCAAACTTCCCCAGAATTAATTCAATTTAATTATCTGAATTGTAAATCGAGTACATTTAATAAATGTATGACAACGGCAACGGGCCAGGAATTGTGCACAGAGTCTGAGGTAGCATGCTACGTATCATTAGTGAAGACCTGTTAATACTTTAATAGGATAGTGTCTTAATTTGGCTAGATTTCCCCGGACAAGGGAGGCAATGTAACTAATGTTTGGATCTGCCAGGTTCTGGCTAATTACTAACCCTGTGAGCATGCGAGGAAAAAAGCAATCAGCTACTTGATTGGTTCATGTGCTGCCACGCAGCCAACTCAAACCAGCCTCAAATCTTGGTAAATATACAAATTATAATTACTTTTTCTGCAGTTAATAATGTTCATTGGAGCATCCTTATAATACACTCTTTAATTTATATTCTTATGATTTGATAGCTTCTGCCATTTGTTCCAATTGTGAATGCAAAGAATGCAAGCAGACACTTTCTGGCAGCGCAAACACTTAAATTGGACTGGCAAGTTGGTTCTGGCCAGTCTCCCATTGATGAAAGCTGACGATGAAGCAACCCATAAACCAAATCTGCATTGCCACAGGGTCACACCATCCGAAAACACCTTTCATATTGCATGTCAATATTTGCATATGGGTGTGTCTTTATTTTTGATTAATCTAAATATTATATTTACAAATTAAACATAGTGAATCAAACTTAATGCCAAATTGAGCATGGTAGTGTGACGTACAGAAAGGTCGAACTGTTAATTCAAATTAGTTAAGTTAATTTTCCATCCCCTTTAATGCATGTTTTTTTTACACTGAATAGAGTGTTTCATATGTTGTACTATAGGAAGAAATCAAAGAATTTGCACACATATTTGCCTGATTATGTGCTGATTTTCAGGTGAGTGTAATCCTATTGTGGGTGTGTAATGATATTATCTGTATCGTGATAATCTCCATTGTCATATGACAATCATACTTGCTAATCACTATGGTAATCACTCCATAGCAACCGTAACCATGCTAATCTCCCATTGTCTACCTGAAAGTCTTATATCCCATTGCTGATTACTGATATGCCTTATGACAAACTCAGAACCATCAAATATATACATTTTCACCTTTGTTTTTCTTTATCAAATACTTCAATGACACATTGTTTGCCATAAAAAATAGCCAGTTATTTTTATGTGGCGATTATAACAGATACAGTGATGAAGAATATTAGAACATGCAAACGTGTCCACATATATGATTGTCCCTGTAATTGTTTTAGTATATATCCTGTTTAACAAATTGACTCCACTTTTTGAAAGCTTGTGATTGACTGACTTTGCATTAATTTGTGTCCTGGCTTATTCAGCATGTAAAAAGTGAACTTATGCCAGATAAATTAATGACAAAGCTCTATGATTAAACAGGCATGAGAATATTAATAATTGAAGTCAAATCAATTATTTCTATATTTTAGAGGAAGAATTCCATGCCGATCTCATAATTGAGGCCGGATTAATTAGGAAAATTGTGATTCCAATATGCAATTATGTAATTCTAATCATTGCTGGTTCCAACATTAGGCTGCAAACAAATCATTATTCCCAATAGTAATTACAATAATTCACATTCACCAGTATGCTTCATGCACTAATGTTTTTGTTCAGCATTATACAGTTAGCCACTTTGTGAATAACACAAATGTTTGTATCAACCACAAATATCAGTGATAATGATCACATATTACCGTAAATATGTTACATAATAAGTTACCAAAATGCCAAGTTCTTGGCCAAAAAGCTGAGCAATTTTTTTTTATTTTTTAAACTGATTTATATTTATATTTATAAAGTTTTCAAACATGTTGATTGTGCATTTTGTAAACGATTTGCAAATGGATGAAGAACACAGGTTATCAAATTGAAATAGAATTTGAAATGAAGTCCATTTTTTCACAACATAAACAGTGAATTTGATTGAATTGAGCTTTTATATTAAGGATTGAGTTTCCCTGACATTGATTTGTATGGAAAAATACACCTGGCTTTAACTCTTCAAGGGAACCCAAGTTTACACACTAAAAATGCTGCTCTTTCTGTTTTGTAGTCATTTGTTTTAACACACTAATAGCTGTCCTCACTGTTTTGTGGCCATTTGTTAAATGTAATATGCCATTTACAAAATGGTGCCTAGTTTACATAGTGTCATGCAGCGTTGTTTTCTGTTACATTTACGTAATTGACAACATTTTCGCATTTGATCCTGTTGTATTTTGATTGTACTGTTCATCCTCGCAGTGCGATGATCATACACTCTAGTTTAAATCTCAACATGGGAGTTGCGTAGGCTTTATTTATATGATGAGGCTGACTAAAAACAAGAAAATTCACCATTTGTGTGTACTTACAATAAGCAATTAACAAAATGACATTGTATCTCATGTGTGTTTTCTGTCACACATCACCCAAGTAGCCATCCTGGGGGATATTTTGTGCTGCAATACGACGAATGACAAATAAACATTATAAGTTGCTGCCTTCTAATGGACCTCTGTGTTTGTCTGCCAATCTTCTCTTGTTAAAACACCCATTAGTCGACAGGCTGCTTGAAAGGCTGCACCAAGCAAATCGACATTCACACAGAATGAGATGTACTGTTTCTCAATGACAACTCACTCTTAGTTTCAGCCCATTAATACCACCTGCCATATGTAATTTTCTTCTTCTTCATTTCCCTCAAAAAGCTCCATGCTCATTAGCTGTCTTTCACACTTTAAAGATATGAAAAAATCTAATTTTGGCCAGATTTCTTTTTTGTTTAGAACAACAGATTAGAAGCTTAAAAAAAATAAAATCCTGCCTTATTTCTTGTACACTTTCTTGCAGCAACAATCACAGACACAAATTTGAGTTTTTCAAAGAAAAGGAATTAGTTTCTGGTATGGCCCAGTCAAGTCAGATCTCCAGACAGAACCCTGCTCATCACAATGCTTCCCCATTTAACATAATGATAGATGAAACAAATTAAGTAAAAACCATGTCTGTGTCGCCTTCAGGCCCACTTTCATTACTTCCCATCCCAGGTTTTTGTGACCACTTTGTATTTGAAATTTAATCATTCTTGTCATATTTCCGCATTAATTCCATCAATGATGATCCACAAGAAAGCATTAAGTGCAAAAGATGATGCAATTTACATCATTTCATTTTTCGCCAACCTAAATGGGGTGGAAATTAACGAGACGCATTAAGGGACATAGGAATCCTCATGCGGCATGATTCCACCTCATTTCTACTGGACAAAGTCTCATATTGTCCTAGCCAAACAATTAAATGGCCCATGTTCCGATGGAAACCTACATAATATGTTGATTCAGGCCATAGATAGCTCTGCAATTAGCAAATGAGTCGGAACAAAAACCCCAGCGCAAACAGTCTGCAGCCAAAGAAAATACCATCTAAAGTTTCTCTCTTTGCCACTTTTCACTTTTCTCATTATCTAAATAACATGTTCCAACCTGAGGCCAATGGCGCTGACATGAAAAGTCATTTTTAAAGGCAAACAAAACTTCAGTGCCAACACCAATGTTATAACAAGCTATTTACATTATGGAAGATTTCTTACTTGGGACTGGTTGTGCTATTGAGGCAATTATTCTAATAGGATCATCTGTGGCTATCTCAACACGTGCCATATTACAATATATAGACAATAACAAGCATGCATTTTTTTTTCATTTTTCATAATGTTATCACTAAACAAGGCTACTTGGACATGTATCAAAACCATTATAACATTGGTAATTGGCTGTAAATTACATTGTGTATTAAAAGGTCTCATTATTGGTATGTAAATATACACTTCCTAGACAGTCTTGTTCGGCTGTCCTTATGATAAACGATCTACACCAAGCATCATAAAAATGGTGCAGCAAATATGTAATCAATGGCAAAAGATCATATTTCATGACAGGCCTTGTATATCAAATCTAATACAATGCCGGAATGACATGTTTGGATCACTTACAATTTTGCTAATCATTACAATGTTTAATTAATGCTCGCATACAACTAGGCCCTGTTTGGGACATCTTTTCTGGGAAAATGCTTTAAAAAAATTGTTTTGATATGTACAAACAATGAGGAAATTATAAAATCAATATAACATTTCTATATAAATATACATAGTTTTGCATTTTGTACTTGAGCTATGGGAGAGCATGGCACATTGACTGAGTCACAGTGAGCTATGCTCAGATTGTGAACCACAATAAACTAATGTCAATCACGTTGAGCTCAACACAGTTATTGGCAATGATTTTGGCCCAGTGAGTAAGCTCAGCAGGTCAGTCACAGTCAGTCAGTCACAGCTGGCTAAGCCCAGTGAGTCTGTGACAATGAGTTAGGCACAGTGATTAAGCTCAGCCGGTCAGTCACAGTGAGTCAGTCGCATCCAGTGAAAAGGGCAGTGAGTCAGAGACAGTGAGTTGAGCACTCTTAATGAGTCACAGTGAGCTAGGACAAGTCAGAGCAAGCTCAGTCACAGCGAGCTCAGTCACAGTGAGCTCAGCCACAGTAAGCTCAGTCACAGCGAGCTCAGTCACAGTGAGCTCAGCCACAGTAAGCTCAGTCATAGCAAGCTCAGTCACAGCGAGCTCAGTCACAGTGAGCTCAGTCACAGCGAGCTCAGTCACAGTGAGCTCAGTCACAGTGAGCTCAGTCACAGCTAGCTCAGTCACAGCGAGCTCAGTCACAGCGAGCTCAGTCACAGTGAGCTCAGTCACAGCGAGCTCAGTCACAGTGAGCTCAGTCACAGTGAGCTCAGTCACAGTGAGCTCAGCCACAGTAAGCTCAGTCACAGCAAGCTCAGTCACAGCAAGCTCAGTCACAGTGAGCTCAGTCACAGCTAGCTCAGTCACAGCAAGCTCAGTCACAGCGAGCTCAGTCACAGCTAGCTCAGCCCAGTAGGTCAGTGTGAGTGAGTCAGTCAGTCACAATGAGCTAAGACTGAGCGGCACAGTATCCAGCATATTGACCGTGGGCCGAGAGTGAGAATCAGAGGTGGCATCAGACGCGGTGTGATAAAAGCTGTCAATGTTGCCCTGCCACCAAATGGCTCAGCCTTGTGGCCATTCATGAGTACATGCTTCTCCAATCTTCCACGCTGTCCTCCCGCTAAATCTAATGAAGAAACACTGTTGATTTGGCAACAACAATGTCGTGAGAGCTTATAGTGATTGGCTGTGAGAGCACATCAATATGGTCGTGGGCAGACTCCTACCCGCCTACTGATTGAGTCAAACTGAGTGGAAACAACTTATGAAAGTAAATTGGGTGATTACAAAGCCAGAGGAAGTAGAGCCGGACTGCATCAATCTCTGGCGAGAACAACCATTGTGCGGAAATAAACACAGTGCGCCCTGGTGGTGACATATCTGTCAGCAAAACGGGAATAAATAGCCATGTCAGGGCACAGTCATGGCACCCAGTGAGGGGGAAGACCTACTAAAATCACCTATGAATATTAGCGATGCTTCGTCTGTGAATAGGCCAAGCCTGGCTGATCTTGACGTGTAGCGACAGCTGAATTTTCACCATGCTTTTGTATGGTCCTCAGAGGCAGGGGATTAGTAAGCCTCATGTAAATGTATGTAAGCACAGTATGGGATGGAAAGCCGTGGACAAAACACACGTGGTGCCCCCTGCTCGGCAACGGAGCAAGCGCACACCAAAATGAATGCACACCACCATCAATTGGCAGAGGAATTGAGGTCCAAATTGAACAAAGTTTGTGTTAATTGTGTCCAAATTGAAGATAAATGCCGAGGAGAATGGAGGGAGGGATTGACTAGGGCAACACGCCGAGGTTGCATCTGCAAGGGGTGCATGGCGATTGATGTGACAGCACCGTTAATTGAATGAAATGATGAGGGTGGAGTGCTCAAGTGTTGTGTATGCTGACAACCAAGCCCCCATTTACTGTCAATGGACAAAGCCAAAATGGCCTTCCCCTCCACAATCCTTGTAAATCAATACCAAATAACTGTCAGACCTCGGCAAATCTTGCATACACACTCTCCATTAGGCCGTTTCCACCCGACTCGTGCTACATTCTCCGTCAATTTGACCAAATGGCAGCAGAGTGTTTGGTCGGCAATTGTGCCCAAACTATAATGGAAAACCACTCTGTGCTTTTAGTAGCTCACAGACGAGTGTCCATCACAGTCTAAGATTCACTTGCTTTCATCTACGCAACACTAACGTGATATCAACTGAGTTGCAAATGGAGATACCGCTGGTTGTATTCGTAGTATGTTAAAAGGGACTCAGGAAAAAGAACTATTACCCAACACTGATTCAGAGTTAAGGATTTAAATGTTGTTCCAGTCCATTGCGATCGGCAATAGTTGGAGAAAAATGCCAGTGACTACGGATTTGGCATGTTGATGAGTGATCACAAGACATTTAGTGTATGTTCACCCAATGAGGACCTAGTGTCTCACTGCTGCAATGACCCTGAGCTCTCAGCACTAATGCCCCTCCCTGCTTCTTCCCATGCTATCATGTCCGACATCCTCGCTTCCCTCCCCGTCACTGTGCAGTAAACCCTCCGCAACTTCTTGCTTTATTCACCGTCTCTCAACATCCATCAGTGATCCAAACACATACTCCATTTGGCCAACACAAAATACCACTCTCCATCTACCGCTAAATGACGATTTCTTTATTTCCTTATTCATCCCACAGGAAAGCCTTTCCCTGTCATGAAATTTCTGAATATCTCTTCCACTATTACAACTGACAGATCTCACCTCAAATATTCTCTCAACTGATATGAATCAATTACAGGCATTTCTAAACACTTTTATACACATGTCGGTGGTTTTCATAACATCTATACAAAATCAGAATCTAATTGTTCCTGTAGCATGGCATTAATATGAATCTGTCACGTACAGCATCTTAGTTCATATATCTTATTTAAATATAAATATTTTAGTGGAATATTTCTACATTCATGATGATAGATGTGATATTGCACTCTGGGGGTTGGGAATTCTTCCCTCTGTTCATCCTTTCTTTCTCTGTCCTTTCACTAACTCACACATGATTAGATTTTAATTACATCACTTTTTTTTCTAATTTGGAAAAATCACAAAAGCCCACATCTCAATGGCACCCCGTATTCAGGCAGTATGTTTTGAAAGACAGCTTACATTAAAGACATCTTCAATCTTTCATCTGTCACCCTAGGCAGGAAATAATGATCTGATTTCTCATCATTATTGATGTTTGTAAAATTCAAATTCCTGATGATCCATAATGTCTGGTGCATTTTGTCAAGGGCTTTCTTTTCCAAGGCAATTGAAGCATCTGTTCCCATTTTCAAGAAAGACAATCTGGTTATGGATAGACAAAATGCCTGTCTAACATTAACTCTCACAGATTTTGCTGATTAAAATTTTAATTCTTTAATTGACTCATGCATCTCTGCAAATTGTGAGGAAGACAGATATCTTCATGGATAATTCATTTTCCAAAAATGTGCCACATAATTTTATCTCCAACTTTTAAACTATGAAGTAGATATAAGAATTATACAGAAATATATAAATTACAAACATCCATAGAGAGAAGCTCTTGGGAAGAAGGAGGCAAACTTGGCACTGAATGTAAGTTGTTGAACTGCATGCAGTGTGATATGACATGGAGAAAAAATCTTGAATCATACACTGAAGTCACATTCTGCTTAACCTTAAAAGGTTAACCTCCTTAAATTTGTTGATTGGCAGGACGAATCAATTTTTTTTCTGGACTGGTGAATATGCATAACTAAGTCCTATAATTCATAATAATTTATTCATTATGCTCAATGAAATGCTGGGCTCAAAAGTTCATGGTCCACGTTGCCCAACATCATCATTATGATTAGGTAAAAAGATGCAGCACAAGAGAATGTTATAAAATGACGTCATTAAGTCAGAACGACGGGGAAGTTAACATCCTTGCTGGTGGTGGATGCTGATGTCTTTCCTGTCCGTTATAATAGGTTTAAATACTATTCTAAATTAGAGTGAGTCAGGAGCAGTTCCGAATTATACTGAAATATTAACAATGACAGGGAAGTAGAGTTTTGAAATCGAAGTAATTCTATCTTATAGGCGTATTGGGGAGTTCTAAATTACAACGCAGACTGTGGTCACAATGATAAGGAAGAAATTTCTAAATCTGACTGAAATCAATTGTTTAGAAGAATCAATACTTGCCTATACTGAGGCAAAAAAAAAATCCAAATGTACCAAGAGTGTCTGGCGTGCCCAGAAAAAAAATGACCATTGCTTGGTTTGAACTCTGTCTTCCTACTTTAACTTAGTTCTGCCACCATGTTATGTTTTTCTGTGTTAAAGGGAAAGTCCTGTCTTGTCAAGTCTAAATTCTTGCTACCAAATCAGCTGCATATTTCAGCACTAGTACAGTTTCACTGGATAAAAAGAAATCCCTCAATACATAAATTGGGGAGGTGCTTTCCTGGCAAGTAAGCCTCAACAAACAGGAAATCTTGTTCTCGGTAAGCAGCCTAGCAAACCAGGATTTCTTGCCTGGGTTTCTTTGCGACAACACCAGTGTAAGACCTGCTCAGTCTCACAAAGGCCTCGGCATAAGTTATCTCTGCATTGCTCACCACTGTTTCCATTGGCAATGCAGCTGTCATATGAGCGACTTTATAATTCCTATCAGTCTTTAAATTAATCAAATTTGTGTGTTGTTGTAGTGGTGCCCCCTGGTGACAAGTCTAGGGCATGTAGTTGGTGGCGGGCACTAATCCGCGACAGCTGTTCTCATCCAACTCCGTCCAGTCCTTCTTGATTACATTTATTGATTTCATTTAGCACTGCCGTTTTGCAGACTCCTCATTCCTGTATGATTGTGGCGTAATTTTGTTGGGGTTCTCCGGGGTGCGTCGCAGACACATCGGAGTAGGGC
Organism: Amphiduros pacificus; assembly: GCA_949316495.1. Taxonomy (NCBI): domain Eukaryota; kingdom Metazoa; phylum Annelida; class Polychaeta; order Phyllodocida; family Hesionidae; genus Amphiduros; species Amphiduros pacificus. The sequence goes on along the minus strand of OX439003.1, from coordinate 17,278,892 downwards.
AGTTCTCATTGCAAGCACTTTACTCTGAGTTACGCATCAGGCTGAGTTTAATACACTCAGATTGGATGAAAATCTCTGAGGATCTGAAAGCCCAACCCAACTCCGCACGCGGCCTTGTCCACATCCACATGACGCTGTGCTTCAATTTGGACCCTGCTCGCCTGGCATAAATGGAACATTGTCTCTGACTTTGATTACTTTTAACATTCATTTCCCTTGTTCAATGTGGATTCCATTAGATTAGATTTGCTCTCCTCGTCTGCAACAGCAGCTCCTGGTCTGAACTCTGTCGATCCAATTTTTGAAGGTTTAAACGGAATAGCAAAGTGGTCAAAAGCAAGGGGAAACTCAATAATGGGAAAGTGCGTTCAAATCAGAACTCATTCATGGAATGACATGACTAAGCTGTCTCTATAATTGAACATAATGCAACAATGATCGGAGTGAGTTTGTCAATTTGGCTGTGATACCATTGACAACCCATTTCCCTCAGTAAAAGTGTACTGTGTGATAAGTGGGCAAACCCTGCTGTTCTACCATGAATACCCATTAATGAGGTCATCCATAAAATAGCAGTTGCAATCTTGAACTATTGGAATCAAACAGTGGCCATATTGGAACAAGTCCTTTCCACCTGCAAAAAAGGTCCCGCAGATGTCCTCACTTTTGACTACAAATGACCTCCAGTGTGATTAAAATAACCTTTAACAATGAATGACCTATTATTCCTTACTCTTTAAGAATTGAAGAAAACAAAGATTTTTTTTAAAGTGGTTGATGCGATTGTTGTTCTGGTATGGAGATTTTGCCCATAGGATTGCTGTTGTGGTGCAATCAAGATGTAACAACCTCTAGGATTGATGTTTTTGCATGGACTTTGTGACTTTGTGACTTTAAAGATTGCTGTTCTGGAATTTAGTGAGGTGGGGTTGGGATGGCCATTGTGTTTGATGTTATGTACTTATGTTATATTACATTCTGGAAGTCACTCATTTTAAAATACAGCAAATTATTTGTCATATAAACAACATCTGCAGTACAATATTAAGAGCTTTTCACCTACCAGTTTTGGATTCTGTAGGTTCAAATGAGTCACACATACCTGAAAACAGAAAAAATGATAATGACATGTAAATATTGTGGATTTATTCAACACATTAATAGCAAATTATTTTATCAATTATTTATATACTTCTGTATTCGGAACCAAAATGGATTTTTAGGCTACGAGGCTACTAGACAGTCGGTCACGTAAGTGAAAATTTACACTAGCCCAAATCATATAAAGTAAGATTAAATGACATAAGGACATTTTTACCAATACTTCATGAATGATTATGATCAGCTACTAGACAGTTGGGCTAGCATCACAGGAAGGTATACTAGCCTGACAAAGTTTCTTCTGGTCTGGGACTACAGGCTAGTGCTGAAATCCCAGACTCTTCTTGAAAATTTGATAGATAAACAGAAAGTTGAAATTTTATCTAAAAACTTTTACTGAAAAATATGTGTAACTTTTTGCATAAGTGTTTCAAGAATGAAGATATATCTAATTCAGCACAGAGGTGTAATGTGTCAGCCATTGTTAATAAATCTGATTGGTTATTCAGGACAAACCCATTAATCTTCCATCAGATCTGTTTGAAAAGAATGCACCAAAATGATGGACATGCAGCTACATGATATAAATTCTATCCACATTTTTTTACTTGCACCTTATAGATTGAGCTACCTGGTCCTAGTTTGCATCCAATGAAACTGGGCCTCATAATTGGGGTGAAATGTGGGTGAAACAGTTTCAGATTTTAGCACATATTGTTAATAAATGAGGCTGCCCTCTCCTCTACATATCCTCAATGCCCTTTTCTCATGTCAGGTTATTATGAATTAGGGTCGGTAATGAAAGCGTAATGACCCCAGATTAATGACTTTTCTGAGCTGTATAAATGTAATAAGACATGGAAAAGGGAAGAAACCTCAGGAAATTAATTCTGTTTATTCATTTCCCGCAGATAATGGTGCTTTTAACGTGAACATGGTGAGAATGATGATTGCTTCGTGGCCCGCCCCCAGGACCCATGTCCTTTCCGAGCACAACCATCGGCCATAGTTATGAAATTTATAAGTGCAATTCAATTATCGTAATACACACTTGATGGTGATTTTCTCCTCAGTCCCTGAGGTGCACATGATGATGATTCAAATGTAAATGTCTTGTCTGGCCACCTACCCTCAAAGCAAGGACATCAGGCATTTATGGCCTGACACCAATGGATAGAAGATCATCGCCCCCATGAGGCTGTCCGTGCAATTTTGAGTCATGATAATAAAAGTATAGCATTCCTGATATAATTCTAATTATTTCAAAGTCTAAAACTACTCAGGATTTTTAGTAGAGTTGTGTAGCATTACATGAAATTTCTTGAGAATTATTCAGGTTTTTATAATTTTGTGAAACTGTATGGAACTAGATACCTTGTGAGTAAGTTTAGTTCGTGAAATCTTGTTTCACTCCTGATAACTACGGTAACCTTTTACAGATAACCATTCGGGCACAGGCCTCCGATCAAATGAGAAATTATAACATAAATTCATTCTTGGCATGGCTGGGAATCGAACCCATAGCCTTTGGATCATCACAGAGGGAATGGTGCTAATAAGCTTGTCCTTTAACCAAGCAAGCCATCCCATGGCCTAACTCAAATATAGAAAGATTTTTCTCAGCGAAAGTTTTTTTATATATATATGTGGTCACTAGCAATATGATTTTTGTGATTATGAATAATTCTTTACCGACAGAATTATGTGGCACTATGAGTTGCCAACAGAATTATGTGGCACTATATGAGTTACTAACAGAATTATGTGGAACTATATGAGTTATCAACAGAATTATGTGGCACTCTATGAGTTGCCAACAGAATTATGTGGATCTATATGAGTTTCCAACAGAATTATGTGGCTTTCTATGAGTTACCAACAGAACTATGCGGAACTCTATGAGTTACCAACAGGATTATGTGGCGTTATATATGGGTTACCAATAGAATGATATGGTACTATATGAAATTATGAGCAGAATTATGATAAAATATACATGATTACTAATGAGACTTTTATTTTTTATGAAAATGTTGCAAGGTGTGAGCAAGTAAGACCCGAGAAAGCGGCTATTGTGGCGATATTAGCGAGTTTCCTCACGATGCCCTGGGTCGACCTCCCAGCTGACCAGGCAACATGACAAATGTGAAAACAGGGACCAGACTGCAGAGGAAGGGGCCGGGAAATGGGTGGGTGGGGCCTCAGAAATTATGGCCCTACTTTACCTCTCTATAAACATATTGATTCTGGGTGAAAACTTGGTGGTAGGTCCAAGTATGGACGATCACTGTGTTACATGGACCTTCCACGGGTCAAATTGAGCATGGATAAATCATATGGCAGTGAAATAGGTCTGCCCCTAATGCCTGATACACTCAGCCCCACCCGCCACATACAACTATACAAAAGCCTTAAATCATTCACAGAATCCGATGAAACTTGCAGACGAGTCACTGAGAATGATGACATTGATAGCTGAATAGTTTGAAATGTGCACACAAAAACTTTGGACAACATTTATGACCAAAACAAATTTAATAAAAATCATAATCTCATCTTATCTGGGAAAAAAATCCCATTAAGTTGACTTAAACGTCTAGAATTTCGCTCATTACAAAAGAGTAATCCTTTCAGGAAGAAATATTAATAATCCAAATTAGAAACTCATCTCTCGAATTGCATTTATTAATTCAATACCAATTAGATTTTTATGATTTTTGTATTTTTCATTATGGAACGCTTCTTTGCTGCCAGTGATGAAGCATAAATACCTGAATGTTATTGACGACATAAGAGATGAAGAATAATGAGCTAAAGACATTCAATTTAATTATGTTTGGCCACAAATTCACTACACGCCTGTGGACAATGAGACCACACATTCTCCAATACAAAAAGTCAATTGACGCAGTCACATCTGGGTGATTCAGGACATTTAAATGAGTTTCCTACCAGCTATTGATATTATGTTTTATTTTCTTCAATATCCTATTTCGAATATGCCCTTGCAATACCATATCAAATTTCCACTCTTCTTTGTGGTAATTGGCCCCATGCTATCACATATCATTTTTTATTGTGTTAATTGGCCTAGATTATGAAAACGCCACCCTCATCTGATTAAGCCAGTCGCTAAGTAAACTAATTGAAACTTCAATTTCGTCATTTTTCTCATATATCATCAGTTGGCACCACGAGGGGGTCTATCTCAATTTTGAAATGTCGCTCGTTTCTCATTTTCAATTTGGAACCAGCGAAAAAGAAATTAGGTTTATTTCTCATCAGGATTACGAGGGCTCCCTATTCACAAAATTGAATTGTCACGAAATTACTCCGGTGTAGAATGATCAAATCTAATCAGGAGAAATGTAAATGAAATCAATCTAATAGGCCCTTCAGAATTAAAGGTAAACCTCATCTTAATAAACAAGTCCTTGCAAATCATCATCCTTGACTCAAAACTAGTCTTGTAATATCATTGCTTCCAAAAGTCAATCAAAAATAATCCAAAAGGGCTGTTCCATGGAATTACCACCGAGAGCATGTTCAGACTTCTTTGCAATAGATGTTGAATGATGTCAAATATTATGCTTGTAAAGTCCTGAACAAATACAAAGAGATAAATATCCTTTTGTGAAATAATCCTACCTGAATCTTTTTGGGACATATTTCCATGACATTTTTTTTTGGCATCTAAAATGTTTTTTTTTGCTTGTTTGAAATGGGACAACAAATCGGTTCATTTTCAGATAAAGTGTATTTGCCTACAAAAAGTTCCACTGAAAAAGTCTCCCTTATTGCTGAGATATTTTCCTGAACACTTTTTTCATTGAGTCAATTCAGCATTTGTCATTGACAATAAAAACAAAGAAATCTTCATAGACTTTGCCTGATGATGACATCAATTATAGCTGAGGCATTGTACATAATGACGGCCTGACATGGGTATGGCAAAACAGCATCGCCTGATTAGTTAAACAAAGGTCTAATTGTTCATTCATCCCTGTCTCCTGTCTCATTACAATACATTTGTCAGACTGAGTGATAATACAGGTTTTTATCATAACATTTTGTGGTTGTGTTTTACATCTCATCGGTATCCTAACTGTTGCCAAGCAACCAGATGCTTTGCAAGTTTTAAATGAATCCATGAATATTTCTCTTTTTTCCCCAAAATATTAATTAAATGTTATCATTTGAATTATGTACATAATGGTGTGGTTCATTGTTCGAGTTATGAGGTTTTTTAATCTGTCGATGAGGTGGCATAGTGTCAGTGATTTTGACCTTCTGACCTCACGTTAAGAGGTCGACAATTACCATCCCATAATCGAAGGAAATTAGCACCTATGTAAGCATGTCCTTTGTCAATATTTAAACTGTACAATTCAGCCAAAAAAAACTAGACAAAATAGTTAAATTCTCACCTCCCTCTTCTGGCACCATAATTTCTGTAAACGAGAATGTTCTCAGCAAATTCTTTCTTCTAAATAAGTTAAAAATGTATCCCAAAATGAGTATAAAGTGATTGTGTTTTGTAGGCAGAATATGAGAAGCATCTCTGGGTCAGGCTGCTTCTATGTGTGACACAGCGTGGCAGGTTGGATGACATTGCACGCTTCTGTGGCGATGCACAATGCTCCCCGTGCAAAAGTCTCGCAGGAACGCACCCCCTTCAATGAAACTACTCCACAAATGATTGCCCTAAGCCATCGCTATTTATCACATGATTGGCTGCAAAGCTCAGCTGCCGATTCTCCTCTCTACAGACTCCTGGCAAAGCTTATTAACTTTGTTTGTTATTGAAACATACAACGGTGCCTTGAAACCGTTCGATGTGTTGATTTATTGTCCGCAGCAACAATAGGGTTTTGAAAGCTGGGGTAATCAAGCGACAGGGGTGGGCATTTCACTTGTATTCATACCTCGATTACAGCTCAACCCCTCGATCAAAGGCTGAAATCCACTCTCCATTATCAATCATTATTCTAATGAATTTGTTACTCGAGTGATTTACGATGTCGTAGAGTCTGCCTGCTTGCAAAGAGATTTCTCTTGGTGGTTGATCACAGTGCTAAAATGAATGCCGGGCTTTGATGGACTCTCCTCCACTTGCACAGATCCCAACAAACATCAAATCATCTAGCAATCCGCAAATCTCACTTTCCTGTCTCAATATGGTGCCTGCATATCATATTATCCATTTTGAAAACTCACGATGGAGGCAAGCTTTTATTTGGACATTTTATAAACAGGTCATGTATAAAATGGTTAAAAGAGAGAGATGTTTGGTGCATGTGCCTTTCCTAGGCAGTGATGATATTTCTGATTGGAGTATTCCATACACAGGTTGGCCATTGCCTATGAATAGCAAGTGGTGGCACTTTGGAAATATTGGCCCTATCATAATGGTCCACAGCGTCACAGCAACCGCAAAAATCAATCTTGGACATGAACTCTTAATATTCTGCCTTTTCATAAAAGATATTAATTTAGAGCAAGGTGATTCTCCCTTGTTTGGCTTTTGTTAATGTGATTTTGGCTTGGCGACTATCGGGGCATAAGCCATGGTTGCATCGTATGGTGCGAGGCAGAGTGATCAGGCACAGAACGCCTTCCTGGGGCGCGGCTTAATCAGTGAGTAAAGGAGCCATAGCCCTCTTCACGACTGCCCAATTTCTTCTTCGCGGCATGTCATATTAAACTCAGCAATATCTAACACCTTAGAAGCATTCAAGATGCAAATGGACGACAAAAACTTGTTCTGTAGACACCACACAATATTTCCTCCGAATCCCGACATTCCATTTGGTACACTTTCGGAGAAAATCCCCTCTGATCTTGTCAAAGTTTTACCAAAATGTCATCGGTAACATGACAAAGGTCAGCTGAGCAAGCAGGGAAATTAAGACTAAGAGGATTGGGCACATTTCCCCTCATCAGCTCCATTGCAACCTTTGTTGTTGGGCGGCTTGTGTACTCGTGGAATGCTAATTCAAGGGTTTAATTTCCTATAATCTGTGGAAGCGAGGGGGGGATAAACCGTGCAGGTAATCATGCCATACAAAGCTGCCTAACTACATATGTAGCCATTAACTCTCAGATGCTGCATCTTCACAAAACCTTATCTGTATATCTCCCTATGATCTTCTTCATTTCACCACGGAAGTTTACCGCTCTTGGAGAATTATGCCGGAGAGGGGCTCAGTGCTATAATTACATAAGGCTGTTTAGAGGCCGAGGAACGTCTATGGAGAGCCATATTACCATCATGATGTATAAAGCAAATGAAAAAGGAGCACAAGAAAATTACCAAATTCTCCTGGGGAGTGTTCATTATTTGTGGCAAATGGGGAAGGATTGGCCACAAACATTGAGCATCCAAAGGCACAACTTGCTAGGCATTATAAGTGCCAACAAAGTCCCACAAATCACCAGAGTCAGTGAGGAGAGGGCATGGAATTTCCTGTCTGTCGTCAGGCGGAGCTTTGTGCTGCCGAGGCATGGCCACCACAACCAATCACCTGTCCGCAACACAAATCCTATTATCGTCATTATAGCCGCATCACAACAAGAGTGATATTCGCCGCCTGATTCCCACACCAAATTAATTTCACATGAAATTAATTTAATGGAGAAGATTTCTTTTAAAATGAGACAGGAGATTAGGTGGTGAGATAAATGTGACTGGTGTGGAAGGGTGAAGGAGGTTGTGACAGCATGCTGAGCATCTCAGGCCACTAGATGGCGCTCACCAAGGCAAAGGACCTATCACTCACATGGTTCAAATGTATAAGAGGCACAGATAGCAATCAGCAGACTTCCCAGAATGCAAGTCTAATGAAAGTCTGTCCTGCACACAGGAAGTGGGCAAACTGGAGAGATCGCCACAACGACCATCGCCATAGAAACACCCAATCCCCGCATTCATGTTGGTTGCCGATGACAACCTATCCTGATGAGAAAACATGCAGCAAAATGACTGTAACAAGAAGCAGAAGTGAACTGGCCTGCAAAACCATGCTGGGTTATATCACACCATCACTGCCAAGCCTAAGCCCTGCCCAAGGACCAACACACAAAATACTAATTCCAACTAATTCCATTATGCCCACCCAATCAACTCTTATTGACGGCAAACCAATAATGTAAAATACACCCAGGATAATTACCAATATCTATGTGAGGAGAAGGATGCAATCAACATGATACAGGCGCACCCAAGGGGTGGCAATCACAGGGAAATCACAAGCAAGCATTTCACAGGGAAAGTCAAAATGAAGCATTCACAGGGAAATCATGAAGAATGCTTCACACAGAAATCTTGGGGAACCAGTCATAGGGAAAATCACTAAGAATGTTTCACTGGGAAATCATGAGGAACAGTTCTCAGGGGAATCATGGGGGCCAATCACAGGGAAATCATGTGGAACCAGTCACAGGGAAATCATGGGGAACCAGTCACAGGGAAATCATGGGGAACCAGTAACAGGGAAATTATGGGGAACCAGTCACAGGAAAAGTCAAGAAGAATCATTCACATGGAGATCATGATTGAACCCATGACAGGGCAAGTCATGAGGAACCATTGACATGTAGCACTACCCACTGAGAGACTGGTAAGGCATTATTCAAGGAAAAATGGTGTAGGAACTTTGAATAGAAAACTTGCAAGGTGCACAAGGGAGGCAGAACTCAGTGAAACACCCCATGTCTTGGCATATGATTTCATATCAAAGCTAAATATCAAAGGGTACACAAAGAAGTTTTTTTATACTGTGGTCACTTTGTAGAAGATGAAAGATATGCAAATATTCTTTGAGTCGTAGGAAGAAAGAATAAGCCAAAAATATGAGAGGTGCAACCACCACTGGTCATTGCTGGTCAAATAAGGCAATGTCTACTTTCTTAATGTGAGAGGTGCAGCCACTGATGGTCACTGCTGGTCAAGGAAGACTGCGTCTGGTTCTATGAATATAAGAGGTGCGGCCATTAATGATCATTGCTTCAAGCAGACTTTGCTTGGCTTTCTGAATATGAGAGGTGCAGCCACTGATGGTCATTGCTTCAAGCAGACTATGCTTGGCTTTCTGAATATGAGAGGTGCAGCCACTGATGGTCATTGCTTCAAGCAGACTATGGTTGGCTTTCTGAATATGAGAGGTGCAGCCACTAATGGTCATTGCTTCAAGCAGACTATGCTTGGCTTTCTGAATATGAGAGGTGCAGCCACTGATGGTGATTGCTTCAAGCAGACTATGGTTGGCTTTCAGGATATGAGAGGTGCAGCGACTGATGGTCATTGCTGGTCATATGGTATAAGACTGAGCTCTCTCCTTGCTGATTGCCTGCCTTGCGATCTGGGTGCTAAGCCGTGAAGGGCTTGTCATCAGTAAATGAGACTCATATTAGATTGCAACATTATTAATCAATCAGGAAATGGACAATAATCCCACAAAATGAAGTCAGTTGCCAAGGTAACAGGGGTGAACATCAGGGAATCTGCTTCTTTATTTTATGGCGATGCACAGCATTCATATATCTCTGTGGCCAGGTCAAAGCTTCCCTCAATTTTGAAATATATTTGACCTGAGAATAACAGATCACTTATCCAAATGGGCTCAGATTTTCTCAGATTCATCTGATATTTAATAAAATCTACTGGCCCATGACATAAAATATTAAATATAAAGGATATACTGACTTCAAATCATCAAAGGCTACTGAACAAATCTACACGTTAAGCCTTAGATGCGGTTATAAAAAAAATAACTTTTTACAAAAGTTAAATCATTTTCTTTTTACAAAAGAACACTGTGCAAATGAAACACCTTAATGAAGACTGTCTTTTTTAAGATGTATAAATATAACAGGAGAAGATGAGACTTGTCCATCCCTGTTTATGGAAGGTTGGGATGATGCTGAGTCCTCTTGATCTTTTCTCTATCCCTCAGCCTCATATCAGCTTTACATGTATCCAAATTGACATTTTTTTTATCCCAAACCTGATTATTTCACAGGCTGTCCATCCCATATATTAATATTGGTTATTAATATACACTGCCAACTCTGTGGAGATTTCTGGCACATCACATTTTGCATTGAACGTAGTACTCTCCAGAATGCCCGTAATTTGATTAAAAATCTGCAATTTGTGTAAAAGGTCATTTCCTTTGAGACTTGAAAGCTTGTCTGAAAGATTCACTTATAAATATTGGGGATGATTAGATATGGGATCACAGTCACAGATTAACAACATCCTACTAGACAGATACTTAATGTATAGTTAGGCTGATGAATATGAACTTTATATTTGACAACACTCAAACTGAGTTCCAAATAAAAGTAACTGTATACTAAAAATACCACCATGTGACAAAGGTGGGATTTTCAAAATTCTCAACTGGGTCCATTTGCACATTAATTTGAAATAGTTTTGAAGAAACATCAAACTTCAAAGATGAAAGGTGGGGAGGCAAGAATCTATGGACAGAATGTAAAATATAAACCTGTCATCATGAAGTCTAATACATCAGTTCATTTTGCATTTTCTTCAATTGCTTTCTTCCTGATGGCTTTTCAGAGTGTATAAGTTCAACATGCGAGCGAAAGAGTCTCATCTTAATAACATAAAAATGTTGACAAGACAGTTTACTTTTCTGTCTAAGCTTTGCATTTTCCTGCCATTACAATTTCTTTGTGGTGTCATTCACTGTCTGTGCATGAAGTGAAGACATTTTGGATGGCAATTTGTGTTGCATTTAGCACAGAGAGGAGTAGCACCTTTCCTGATACATGTGTGCACCCTGCGGTACTCTGCCGCCCATATCAAAGCCCTTGCCATTCTCTGGTCTCGCACATCTCTGTTTGATGTCCATATCAGCCAGCCACCATATCCACCGAGCCCATTGCTTTCTGCCCCCACTCTTGTCCATAGCCACATCTTACTTAATACCCATTTTAGCTTTTTTGTGATGTGATCCTGTGCTTAATGCATTGCTTTAGGTGGGATTATGTTTTGCGGCACGTTGCACCGTAACTTCACACTAATGTGTCTTGTTCCCTCTGGTGAAATGCTCCACAATATGTACCAATGTATCCCTAATAAAACAATGAATGATCAGTACAGTATGAAATAAAACACATGATTCTATTTGCCTTTATGTAATCATGTGGACTATGTTGCATTTATATATAAATCCAATATTATAGAAAGAATTCAATTTTGTTTCCAATTCACACTAGAAGGCACTTAGATGAATGAAGTTATTATCTGTCACAGATCATTTCATTTATTAAAATGACTTCTCAGATTTAGAAAGTATTATAAACCATTTTATGTAATAATTCGCCAGGGCAAACTGTTCTCAGTACTCATCTACCATAGTGCTTGGGTATTAAGTTTGTTTCTGTTGTCAATGTTCAAAGTGAGTGTTTCTGTTGTCATTGCTGATAATGAAAGTCTCAGCAGTCACCTCCTGGGTGACTCTGCCTCTGTGGTGACCTCCATAATGACACTACTGTCTCAGCAGTCACCTCCTGGGTGACTCTGCCTCTGTGTTAACCTCCATAATGACGCTACTGTCTCAGCAGTCACCTCCTGGGTGACTCTACCTCTGTGTTAACCTCCATAATGACGCTACTGTCTCAGCAGTCACCTCCTGGGTGACTCTACCTCTGTGGTGACCTCCATAATGACACTACTTTGTCAGCAGTCACCTCCTGGGTGACTCTACCTCTGTGGTGACCTACCTCCATAATGCCACTGTCTCACCACTCAACTGTCTGTAATCACTGCTTGGAGTAGATCCTTCTCTGTGGTGCACACATTAGGGGCAATACAAAGTGTGGATGGACAGATGCTTTCAGGAAAGTGTCATCTCAGATTTTATATTGATGAATTGTGTGTGGCCAGCAGCCTTGTACATCTAATGCACATGGCTGGCAATCTGGTAAGTACCACTACTTAAATCACTAAGAGACTGTGTCTTTATTCTGTCTTTCTGGGCTAATGCTGTATGTTTAGCTTTCAGTATTAGTACCATGTTCAGGTAGGTGTATAGCTTATGCAGGGGGGAGGGGTGTTTCAATATTTCCAGTCCAAAAGATGTATTTAAAAAAAACATATACATATATGAATATATTTACTTGATATCATTTTAGTTCTATACATTTCATACTAAATTTATTATTTGTTAATCATCTCATATTTGTTAATTATCTCAATTTCAGGCAAATAGTTGAAAATAATAAACTTTCCAAGAGGAACTGAACTATGAGGAACCATCACATGACCAGCCATGATTTTATTGTTTAACCAGTCAGACTTGATATGTATGCATTTAAATGGCACTTCATTGGCTTGGTAATTGATCTGGTAAAAGTAAGGACTATGCCTTTGAGTGCCAGAATATGGTTACAATGGCATTTAATGGACCAGTGGATTATGAAACTTTATAATTCATGTAAATACTCATGTGTCTATTCCCTGGTCAGAATGGAGAGGTGTGTTCTGCTACTCTAACCTGTCCATTTGACATCAGAGCTGTGCACTTTGTCAGCTGTGAAATGTGATCTCTTAATGTCCACCTTTGTACAGACAAATATACAGGGACATTAACTTAAGAGATCTACAAAGTTAACTTACTTATCATGACATTAATGCCCCTATCACATTAAGCTTAAATTTTCAATACCCTCTGTGAAGTGAAGTGCAGATATATGGCAAATCCAACATATCCTTAATGCAACTCGCTATTAGAGGAATTGGGTACTGATTGTGAAAAAATACATAAAATAAGGACAAAAACCACATGAAACTGATGTTACCACTAATGTTTGTATACTTAACTGAAGAAGAACTGACCAAAACTGTAGAAAAGTGCAATAGGAAGATATGGCATCCAGGAATACAAATGTGCAAATATTAATGTAGGTGTCCAGATATATAGATCAGCATATATTAATGCATGTGACACGATATATAGATGTGCACATATTACTGAAGGTGTCCAGATATATAGATGTGCATTTATTAAAGCAGGTGTCCAGTTATATAGATGTCTTGTGCTTAATGTACATTTGGTGTTCTGGGGTATAGACATATGTGTGGGAATAGAGCTGTCCTAATCTAACTGTAAGTATGTATTAACATAACTTTTCTGAACTCCAGATTTATGTGTAATTGAAATTTGATATTGGATACTGTATTTTTATTGATGACAATTGAGAATGGCTGCAATTTTAATCTATATGTTCTACATCTAATTGTATTTGATTAATGCTTGTACTATTATAAGAGTTTTGTACAAATATATTTACAATTTACGTGAGTCACATATATGGATATTGTAATTTAAAGTTTAAAAGTCTTTAAAAGTCTTTAAAAGAATTAATCATAACAACCAGACCAATAGTATTCATAGCTGATAGACTGATATCTGCAACTTTACCTTTTGGCTGAAACTCACAACAATAAGTCAGTGCATTGATAACATATACATTAAGTGTGGCCAGTTGTCAATATTAAGTATTAGCCAAAGAGGATCGAACACGTCTGATCCAGCAAGCTTCCACTAGGGCTTGTTGCCATTGACAACCGACACATTACCATGACAACCACACACAACGTACCTTATCAGTGGGAGGATAGTTGGCTGCTGTGTTAGTGTGGACAGGAAGTGCTGCAGGAAGTCCACCGCTATATACTATACGTCAGATTCCCTCGGCAAGTAAGGTCTGGGGACACACTATCACTGTGTCACAACTGTGGCAGCCACTGATTGCCTTTGCCAGCCGGACTATGTGCCGGTGTCAGAGCCACAGACCTCTCTAGTAGCTTCATCAGCAGCCAATCAGCCGCACCCATGTCAGGTACCCTCCGTGTGCCGCGATGCCTCACTTGTTCACGCAGATCACACATTTTTCGGCCCATGTATGAAATTGTGTAGTGCTTAATGAAATCGGTGCACACCATGAAATAGAGCTGGTTAACCTATCGATTTGGGGCTACTGGGTGAGCGGCGAGCGTGCTCCCCTGGCGGTTCTGCGCGGCCAATCTAATTGCAGTGGGCAGGGGTGAGCAGCACACCGTACGATGATGAAGTGTACCCCAGTAATTGACCAACCACTCATGACAACTCAAGGGGAAAATTTTAGAAATTTTCTCATTATGTGAAATTAAGGCAAAATGTGCATTGGTTGTAAACGGTGTTCCCTCCACTCTGAGAACAGTATTTCCGATTGCGCCTTAGAAGTTGGGAGAAAATTTATGGGGTTTTTCATTGACTTGACTGGGGCCAAGTGACCTCATACCCCTGTGCGGCCCTAATGCTCACTTAACAGGCTGGGCGTCCACTCTTCATGGAATAGGCTCCCACTATAGCCTTAATATGCAGCAAATCTGACCAAAACCCTGCAAATTTCACAGTGGACCACCAATGCTGAGACGATATGTCAGCGCTTGGCATGCTGTAAGCCCTCGTATAGACAAGAAATAACTGGCCGAGATCCCAGAAATCACAACTCTCACATTCCTACCATCTGTCTAATCCAGTGGCAATGGAATCGAGATGTGTCAGCGTAAATCATCCTGGGGAAGCAAAATAACCACAGACAAACAAAAGAGCAACACAGACAAACAAAAGAGCAACCCAATCAGCAAGCACACGTCTTGAGGCGGATGGTAGCATTCTGAATAAACAGAGAGAAGGCTGGATGTCTGAGGCATTGACTGTGATAGCCGTCCCAGATCCTCGCCAGTTTCCCGCCACGTCTGTGTGTCTTCCCATTGTAGTTGTTACTCCATTGTCAGCCTGTAATTCACACCAACTCACTGCAAATATTGATAGTACTGTCTATAATCTGGATTGGCTCGTCTGTTCATTTCTGACTTGGACTCTGAATCTTCCCTAAATTCCACTATTCAATAATAAGGACAGACTTTTTGCAGAGAGCACCATAAAAACAGTCTCTGCTGTCATTTTGGGCCAATTTGAAATGCTTGCACAAATATTCTGTACTCGCTGTCTTCCCATCCCACAACTCCTCCTAAGTTTGTGCAGACTCCGCCATTGTGCTGTCTGTTGCTCTTCAGGCAGCTTTCAGCATTCATCCCCAAACACAAGACAAACACATTAACACCAGTGCTGGATCACATGGCTATTGTGTGTGAGCATAATGCTGATCTAGTTGCACCCTACCCCCCACCCAACATGCCGCCCCACTCTCCATGCCATGCTATACTCATTGTCACGTCACCCTCCATCCTCACACTCACCCCTGCTTCCTTTTGTTTCTCTCCTATCATATATCCTTCTCTGATATTCAGCAAACATTTATAACTTGCCATCTGCCCTCTTTGGTCCTATATTTTGGTCTAAGATGACCTACAAAACAGACACTCATCACCAGCTGGAGGCCACCAACCTGTAATATTCTGCTCAATACATACACATATTCTTATGGATAACTCTTATGCTGGATCTAAGACTGACAAATAAGAAAATCCCTTCTACTATGATATATCAGTCCATTTAATTCTTTGATATAAAGGTTGCCCTTATGCTATGATTTATAGATTCCCCTTATTGCATGATTGGTTCTATTCTATCATCCTGGAACCTCAATGATAAGAAGGGTGTCCTTAAAGAATAAGTCTCTTCTCCCATGCCATACAAATTCTCAATACTATCTAATGTACAAATAAAACATTTTGTCAAATATGACAGCATTTAGTATTCATGAGTTGTCTTCATGTTGTTAAACAAATGTGATTCCTGTATAACAATATATGAGATATTTATACCCACAATAGATTTAAAACCCTTCTCCCCTATCAGATATGTATGAATCATCTTTTATTATATATGTGAAGCCTTTATATTAATAAATCTTTCTACTATGAGACATGGGTTGCCATTCTCCTGTGGTATACAGGTTGCCCTTCTGCAATGATAAATGGACAGCCCTTATATCATCATATGGGAAGCCCTTCTTGTGTGATGCATGGTTGGCCTTTCCCCTGTGATTATGTGGATAATCTTCCACCTTGTTTGGGAGTTGCCCACCTCCGATCTTATGGTAAAATTATTGGAAATCTGCTGCTCAAGAATATACAACGTTTAGTTTATATATCTTTTCTGTTAACTTACCTATCAGAATGTAGCTTTATATTCTATACTTTGAAACACAAACAGTTTTCGTGGTAGCTGGCAATATGGAAAGGTCTGAACAGAAATCTTCCCCTTTCCACCTACATTGAATTATCTTAATCTCTAAATGAGATGCAGGGATTAACTTGTGCCTCTGGCTTTGCTTGTTTTTTCACAAAGGCCCTTTGAAGATTACCTCACCTTTACCCATATTCATCACAGAACTCTCTTTTAAAGTGAAAATGCAAGCATTGAAGTTTGCTTATAAATACAATTGGATTATTTAGAGAATGTCTTTTGCTTTGCATATCAAAGTTCTCCACTGCAGTGGCCCCATGGCATCTCTTAATGTTCATCATCAGTTACTTTCTTGGCATAGATTTAATTTCAAAGCATGAAATCTTGGGATTTTAATTAGTCCCATAATTGGATGGTGCTCGTTAATTTAGCTGAGAAGATTGCTGTGGATGTTAGGGAGGAAATGAGAAACTTGTCAGGCTTCAAGTTTTAATACTCCACATAACCCCAATGTTTGTGTTGGCCAAGGAGGGCGCTTTTCACAGGTTTCTGCAGCACCGATCTCTGCCAGGAGTGTCAGCAAGGAAAAAACCACAACTGGGTATTAGGCGCGGAAATGAAAAATTACAAACAAATCAGGCTTAGGAGATGAAAATATGCAAGAAAAAGATGTTCCTGATCAGGATGGTTATTGCAACTTTCATCACTCGGCATGTTCAATACGGTTTTAATAATAGTAATTACCAAACATCATTAAGCCGAAATAATCAAGTTGATTACAAAGATGGGAAGTTTCAATTAATTTCAATGTTGGGCGATATACGAGCCGCCTGACAATTTACTTCAAATATAAGCCGGCAATTACTAGGCATGCAACTGAGAGAAAAACTACAACAATCTGCAATTTGCTAATCAACCAACTTCTCTAAAACACTACCAGGGATGAGAGAAAAATAAATTGATAATAACTTTATGGAAATTGGAAAAACGGAGAAGAATAACAAGATGGAAACAGGAGAACATATATGCAGAAAATTGAAATATGAAGATTTGAAAATGTCATTAATTTCAGCAAATTGAAGGCGGTGTTAAATGCCTCTTCAACAACTGCTTGGTATACACTGATTATGTTCAACAATTCTGCACAAACAACTTGGAAAAAAATATATAAAAGAATTTAAAAAATACATTACCTATACATTGTGTGGAGTTGTACATGGCAAAATGAAGCTAATTTTGCAACTACCGAAAAACTAGCAAAATCAACAACTGAACAGTAATTAAGATCCTTATATGCATTTGCAGAAACCATTACAGAAAAAAATATGTGAATAATATACAGTTGAGGTTATTATGTTTGAAGACAAGGGCACTGAAGTCAATGTTTAGACATAGTGAAAATGGACCTGAGGAGTGTCAAGATACCAGAGAGAAATATTCATTACATATATGTTCTGTTCAAGTAACAGTTCATTAATAATCTACATACAGTACACACATGTCATATGCAGCTGAAATTCCAAAATGAAATTTGCAGTTTTCTTCACGATAATGTCTTACTTTTAACTAATTGGAGATGTCCTTACTGCCATCAAGTAATTAAAATTTTCTTAAAAGTTCTCCATAAGCTCAATTTGCAAGTTATGCTGATGATTTGGTTAATAATTCTTGCTAATGATGCATTTAATGAAATATTCTATATTTCCTATATCCAATCAGTTAAACATGGTGAATTCAGAATCATCTTTTGAAAACAAGATATCATATTATTTGTATATTGTTTATTTTGTTTGTTCAAGTACATTATTAATTAGAAATCCATATATAGAATGACTATACTTATCTGAGAAATTAAAACAAAATTGCTAAATTTTTAAATGATTAAGACCAAAGTGTCACTCATTATGCAGCCAACCAGCAATTAAACCCAATTAAACTGTATCTTTAAAGTGAAACTATTTTAGGAGAAACCAAATATGAGGATTTAATCCTTTTCCCGCAAAACAGCAAAACTGGTAATTTGTATGAAAATCTCAACTGTGCACAACCACTGCAGGACGCGTGTATGCATTATCTTCAAAGCCTGTCCATTACCCAAAGTAAACATTTCAATTCAGAAAGTGCATTAATAATTTGAAATATCTTAGCATCATCTTGATCCCTAATGATTTGTGTTCATTAAATGCTTTTCTTACTAATGCACTAAAACTTTATTCTTAATGGCCCATTACTGTTAAGGTGGATATTCGCACAAATTTGAGATGATAATGCCCTGTAAAAATGCAAATTATTTTTGGATGTTTATTCCTCAGAAATATTTGTTCATCTGGGGATTACAAAATGTTCTCTATTGTTATTTCCATCAACACTAATGAAATTGATTCCCCTTGACATTCCCTAAAAAGAACCCTTTGTGTAAAGTATTGGCAGAACAGATCCACAATTTGTATTAAAGAAAATAATATGTTTGATGTCAATGTTCAATTGTTTCATCAGCCACAAGCAGCAAGGGATCCAAGTGTTAGGTGAGGGGTGGAATAGTCAGGTGAGGGGTGGAATAGTCAGGTGAGGGGTGGAATAGTCAAGTGAGGGGTGCAATTGTCAGGTGAGGGGTGGAATAGTTAGGTGAGGGGTGCAATAGTCAGGTGAGGGGTGCAATAGTCAGGTGAGGGGTGCAATAGTCAGGTGAGGGGTAGGTGAGGGGTAGGTAAGGGGTGGAATAGTCAGGTGAGGGGTGGAATAGTCAGGTGAGGGGTGGAATAGTCAGGTGAGGGGTGGAATAGTCAGGTGAGGGGTGGAATAGTCAGGTGAGGGGTGAGATAGTCAGGTGAGGGGTGAGATAGTCAGGTGAGGGGTGGAATAGTGACCAAGCAGTGTCAGGGGTAACAAGGGCATGGAGGGTGACCAAGCAGTGTCAGGGGTAACAAGGGCATGGAGGGTGACCAAGCAGTGTCAGGGGTAACAAGGGCATGGAGGGTGACCAAGCAGCGTCAGGGGTAACAAGGGCATGGAGGGTGACCAAGCAGTGTCAGGGGTAACAATGGCATGGAGGGTGACCAAGCAGCGTCAGGGGTAACAAGGGCATGGAGGGTGACCAAGCAGTGTCAGGGGTAACAATGGCATGGAGGGTGACCAAGCAGCGTCAGGGGTAACAATGGCATGGAGGGTGACCAAGCAGTGTCGGGGGTAACAATGGCATGGAGGGTGACCAAGCAGTGTCGGGGGTAACAATGGCATGGAGGGTGACCAAGCAGTGTCGGGGGTAACAATGGCATGGAGGGTGACCAAGCAGCGTCAGGGGTAACAATGGCATGGAGGGTGACCAAGCAGTGTCGGGGGTAACAATGGCATGGAGGGTGACCAAGCAGCGTCAGGGGTAACAATGGCATGGAGGGTGACCAAGCAGTGTCGGGGGTAACAATGGCATGGAGGGTGACCAAGCAGCGTCAGGGGTAACAATGGCATGGAGGGTGACCATGAAAGGTGACCTTTAATAAGCGTGGATCGTATGATGGTTGTTGATAACATGGTCAGGAGAGCATGGTCCATATGGCGAGCTCAGATTGGTGATTTCTCTGCGCTTGGCTTCCAGTGATTTTAATCACAGTTGACAAATAAGCTCAATTGGCATCACAGAATACCCTGAGGGAATGCCACATATTAAACACCTCGTTAAGATGCTCTCACGATTATCATTTAGATGTCATCATTTCACTTCATATTCACTGCATTGTGTTGCATAAATTATGAGCATACCTGTTTGAAATTGTCCACATGAAAATGCACCCTTCTCTGCATTTCTTAAAAATACCACTTACAACATTTATCAAAACTCATCAGTTCATTTGTGGAAATGTTTTGAGGTGAATCCATTGGTAAAATGGAAATAAGATAAAAGTGGCTTCTCTTGTGTGTCCCCTTGTCTCATTAATTAGCAAAACTTAAGATCCTTCATTTGAAATTAAAACAACAACCTGAATGAAGTGTGCTCCAAGCAGCACGCTTCATGCAAACCTTTCACAGAGAACGCTTTGCTGCATACAGAACATGCCGGATACGAGTCCCCTGGTTCATAACACAAAAGTGAAAGGCTTCAGTGAAATGGAAAAATTTAACTATTTTCCTTCATAATTTCCATTCAAGAATCAGACTTTCTGTCTTTTTACAGTGAAATAAAATATTTCCAACATTGTTTTCCACTTTCATAACTTTCTTTTGCTGGATTTCATTAGGAAAATATGAAGAACTTTGTGGAAGTTTTGCACATTCATTTTCTTCAAACACATTTATCACCTAAATGGAAAATTTCCGAATACAGAAGTGTGGAAAGCCAGAATTAAAGTTTAAATTCAAATAAGTGTTATCTGGGTTTTTGTCGGTGATCAATACAGTGACTGTAGTGTAAATTTTCAAAGTCATGTTTCCTCAAGCTCTTCTGACTTCCTTGTGGTTAAAACAGGAAGACTGTGCTGAACGCCCCCTTCACACATCCCTACCCTGGAGGTTGGGGGTGGAAACTCACACTGTGCCTGGGGCAAAGTATATCTGGGTGATCTAACCAGGGCACCTTTACCAGCATGTCACCACTTTTCACATTTTCTGCCATAACATACATATATATTTATATTTTTAATTCATGCATAAATGTCCCAATGTAATTTTAAGCATTTTGCTTTTAAAAAATTTTCTTTAATACAAATTTTAGTCCAGGTAATAATAGGTAATAATTCCATTTCTGGAATGTCATAGATGGGATATTAATAATATGCAATATGTGGGTAAATATGTGGGTAAATTTTGGGTTCATTTGCTATAAAATGTCTGAAATGTCTGAAAACTATAAAATGTCTGAAAGTACAGATTAATATAGCAATATGGAAGATATCCCAATTTTCTCTCTCACTCTCTATCCGTGGAAGATATCCCAACTTGATGAAAAATGGTTATGAGAAAATATAAAACCTGAATCCAATATCCTAAAATAAACTGAGGTGTGTGTTTTAGCTTAATATATTTGATGGAAAATGTTAAATTCACTAAACTGGATAAAAGTTACTTTGCCACTGTGGCTGATCAACTGCTGATCCTGGTTTTCATAATTCCTGGTGTTATGTCACGAGGACGTAAAAATGACATCAACAAGGCACAAAAAAGCATTGCATTGGACGAACCAGACTCATTAGTGAGAAGCTTGTGATGTATGAGTGGCCCTACACTTGATGCTCAGCAGAGATTTCTGTCCTTAAATGTAACCCCAGCTGGGTCTTCTATCATCAGTAATATTGCATTATATACTGTGCCCGACACCTTGCTCTGTGAAAGATAATGCCCGCCGAAATGACTGTTAACTAGTGATAAGAGAGCCAAGCAGGAGCAAGATCAAGTGATTATCTCAAAAAGCCAAGAATAGAGCATAATGAACATATCTCAGCAGTCATGTTTAAAACACATTTATAAATTTCTCTGATCTGTCTGTGAGGATGCATCCATATTTAGTATGGTCAAATCAATTAAGTCATAACAACTTCAAGATCAGCAAGATATTCAAAATATCTTACTTTTTGCCACATTCATTTAAGAGAGACAACATTTGCTTCACAAAAAGATATGAAATTGTATATCTTTTTGGAAGGAGATCTGAGCTAGTATAGGACTCAGAATACACAGTTGCGGAGTGCCATTACAGATTCTATGTGAAATGATCGGGATAAATAGGAGTCTGGTTAATGAATCATGCTTTGACGAAACAGACTACTCACAGAAATATATATATATATATATATATATATATATATATATATATATATATATATATATATATATATATATATATATATATATATATATATATATATATATATATACATACACATATATGCAATACATATCTGGTTACATTTGGATGGTTTTTATTCAGGATTGATGCCATGATGAGAACTGAGAACATACTTCAGGTGAAATTCCCCTTGAATCGCTGAGGTCCGCAAAAAAAAAAAAAAAAAAAAAAACAAAAAACAAAAAAAAAACACAGATAAGTTAGAGGATGATGAAGAGTTTTGGCATGAAAATATGTGCAATTGAGATTCTGGATGACATTTCCAATATTTCGTGAAATATAGATGAGAATAATAGGGACAATGTGATGACAATATGGATGGGTTATGATGACGGGACTATGATAAAAGTGATGATGAAGAGTCCTACCTTTAGACGCATCCATGGCATTGTCTGTGTCAGTCTTTGATGTATCCTTAACCTTGTCTTCTGTCATCTTCACAGCCAATGCTCTCTTGTCCCGATCTATGTGTACAGAATGCAGTGTTATATTCCTTCCTTTCCGCGATGAAGCTTTAAAAGTAAACTGCCTCTTAATGGCACATGTATGACAAACTCTTTATTTCTGGTTATTCTGCAGCTTTCCCCTCTTTTGTCCTGATATCGCTCAACTTGACAGCAGATAGTTCACATCAATAAGCCCGAGTCTCTCAGTTTAATGTGTAAAGTGAAAGCTCGTGGCAACATCCATGTGTACATTGGAGCAAACGCGCCTGACATTTACCAGCAATCACTACACAAAGCTCGACTTCTCAAAGTTTATGTGGCTGCAATCAAGTATTGACTGACTGGAATGTGTGCTGCAGGAATCTGTCCCTGCCCTCCACATGAAATGCTGATGGCTCTCGCAGAGCTGCGCACATTTACGTAATACTGACTCCCTTCAAGATGCTCCTATGAGGTCATACAATGTATCTGTTAAGTGAAGCACTTAATCATGACCATGTCATCATATAGGTGCCAGCCCTAGGCCTTGCTTTGATGCACGATGAGGAGTACAGTATTACACCCTGACATTCCAGCCCAATATTTTACTGTGATGGTTCCAGATCGATCGATGCTTGATGGCTATGTTTGATCACTTGATATGATCAGTCAATAATAAGTGGTGGCTCCAGCAATGGTGGCAGGTGAGCCGTGCTGTGCTGTTCTGAAGACACTGATATCTCCGTCAGGGGTACTTTTCTCTCCCTCACTCTGAGCAAAGCTGCGGGTTCGGCTGCTGAGGAGTAAATGCAGTGACAACACGCCTCTCACTACACTAATAGAGATCCAGCCTCGCACTCCACGCCACTTGTTGTTTAGTTAAACACAGAGTATGCGCCTGTCCTTGTCTGGTCCCACCCTCTCACTTAGTCTGGTGCCAGTTTCACTGAAATAAACGATGTTGCCGCCAGAGTCCATTGTGTCCACTTGCGTTGGCCTCGTCCAATCATGGAAGACTTGCTGGACAAACATGGGCACTCATGTTTTATGTAACACGAGAAATGAAAGTAATATGAATGATTGATTTCACGGTAATTGAGGTAATACTGGCACACAGAGCCTGCAAGCTTTCAGCCACACCATCTGCAATTAACAGTCAGCTCAACACCAGGAAAAATGAAACTCCCTGGGTGATGCACTTACTGATGGCTGCCAGGGATGGGCCAAACATATATCTACATACAACAATATCTCAAGCATGTAAACTTTTTCATCAAAACTGATAAAGTGAAGCCAGACTTATTTCTCACTTAGGGTAGTGTACTTGTCCATAATGGAATTCACTCTATGCTCTGAATTTGATTTGGATCAATGTGGATATTTGATAATATGCAACTATTGACCCTCCAGAAAGCCCATCTGGGTCCGACATAGGCAGAGCACGTTACAATGACTTGACGACAAATGGCCATTTGCAAAAAGACACTTCTGGGCGTAAGTGGTATTGTGCATCCCACTAATGCATGTGTGTGGATGTTTCAACGCAGAGCGGGGGGGCCACTTCCTGTTTTTACTCAGGCCCCCAATCAGCAGGGGAGGCCCTTGTGTTATTACACACTAATGGCTAGTCAGTATATGGGAAAGAATCTCACTGATGGAAAACAATCAAGTGTTGAGATCCCAGCCACCCTGGGACTGCCTCCCAGACACGTTCCACCAGGAAAGTCACCGTTGTCAACAGCAACTAAATGGAGACACCCGGATAGCCTTGGATTTAGCTAATGTGCTGAACACAAAACAGGCTTTTATCTCACTGGAATAGACTTTATATGTTTGCATTGCCTTTCAATCTCAACTTACAACATTTATCTTTTTCATGCTCGATTTTTTTTTCCTTTCTCAGAGAGACTTTAAGAAAAGTCAGGTTGAACACACTCTGAAAGAATTGCAACATTGCTGGCTAACACTGTCCCAATGGTGTGGCGTCAATGCAGCCAATCAGATCCATCAGGTACATCCTGGCATCTATCAGCTTGTCCTACAAGTGCCGTCTGTCTCTTCCTGTCTGTCCTGCTCTGCTAATTCTCCCATAATCCCCTACCACTCACCCATGCGCCGATTTCAGACCCTTCCCATCATCCCACTTTCTGATCCTTCCCACCATTCCGAGTGGCATGATGAGCTCTCGCACCATCATCAGACTGGCCTGTGTCATTGGGTTTTTGCACTCTCGTCTGATACTTTTCTGATAACTCAGCACGGGCAAGTTGTGAATCCTCCCTGTGTATAGTTCAATGCCATTACGGACACTTGAAATAAACCTATAAATTGGCTATCGTCTGATAGCGACAACTGCAGCCACTTGGTACTCCCTACTAAGTCCACTTGAATCTGACAGAGCAAAACATAACAACGGAAACACTTCCACAGCTGCTACCCACTCTCCCTAATGGCAGGAAATGGCACGGCCAAAGGGATCTGGCATATACTCAATAAAAGGGGCATGGAAATTCAAAGGGATGTGACATAGGTGAAAACTTTGGTTGGGGATATATGGGAATCAAAGTGGCCAGTTACATACTTCATTAAAGGAATAAGCAGATATCGTGAAACAAACAGTAAAGCATGTGAAGGGAAACTAAAACAACATAGCCTTTGCTTATCCAAGGCCCTTCCAATATGTCCAGTGATTCCTTATCCCTTTGATTTCCTTCCCACCAAAAAATATGATAAACCCTGGAAGGTTGTATGTAGAAAACCCCTGGAAGGTTGTCTGTAGAAAACCCCTGGAAGGTTGTCTGTAGAAAAACCCCAGAAGGTTGTCTGTAGAAGAACCCTGGAAGGTTATCTGTAGAAAATGATTCTTCAAAACATCCAATATGCCCTTCATTTCTCCACCTTTCAAATTTCCCTGACTGGAAGGAACCAAAGTTCTGGGGTTTTTTTTGTAAAAACCTTTTTTAAAAAGATAAGTTGTCTCCTACATCCATTCCAGGCTTTATCACACAAAGCTTCATGGTAAAATGCATTTAATGCACTTGAAATAAAGAAACAGATAAGTTTGAGAGAAGGAGGTGAGATGTGGGCTGCAGGCTTGCTAGGGATCAGCTGGGTATGTCAACTTCAGCTAAAAACTTACCAGTAATGAACAACAATGCAAGAGCAATGCTCCTTCAGCATCTTGTCAAAGGTATGAAATTACTTGGAAACTAAGGATTTATCATATACATGTTGAATGCAAATACACTTAGAATCACTATTTTGAACTTTGAAGCTTTGTGTTGTCACATACACTGCCACACGTTTCTAAAAAGCATTGTGTTTGCATATAGCGCCAACATTAAGATGGGTAAAACTATATTTTTGCACAATGGGCAAACATAGCCTTTTTTTCATTTACATACACAACACTGCGACACATATCAGTGAAGCTATGTGTTCACACCTACCCTGCCATGCAGATCACTCACAAAACTCCAAAGCAAGTGAGTTAATGATGTATTTGTGATAAAATACTACTGTTAAAATTCATCCAACTATGTGTACATAAAAAATCTTAACATCCAAATAAGTCTGGCTATTCTAACCAGAAGAAATGTTGCCTGTCTCCGAAAAAACTATGCCTATTTCTGTGTTTGTCTCATTTTGGTGGCTAACAGTCACTTTAACACCATTCCCAGCCCTCTCTTTACTTGGTAATCTCATCAAGTGTTGCCCATCTCAAAAACATGGGCAGAAAATCTGGGCTGACGGCCATTGCCGGACACTGTGGTCCCTTTATGGGGTGTGTGGTTGTCTGCCACACTCTCTGGCTTCTGGGAGGCAGGTTTATTGCATTTGTCTTGTCTCTATCTGCCCAGTATATGGCATTTTCTAATCTACCAGCCATCAACATGTCTATATATATTGCATTTTTCAATATCCCAAAAGAAGGCTACCAAGATGAGCTGAAATCAGTGACATGGCATGCTGCTGTCAGTGATATGACATGCTGGTTTTTGTGATGTGGCATGCTGGAGGCCGTGATTTGACACGCTGGTTTTTGTGATGTGGCATGCTGGAGGCCGTGATTTGACATGCTGGTTTTTGTGATGTGGCATGCTGGAGGCCGTGATTTTGACTGACATGCTGGGCTCCATGATGTGGCATACTAGCGT
Source organism: Amphiduros pacificus (assembly GCA_949316495.1). Lineage (NCBI taxonomy): Eukaryota > Metazoa > Annelida > Polychaeta > Phyllodocida > Hesionidae > Amphiduros > Amphiduros pacificus. Next base: position 17,252,203 of record OX439003.1, on the reverse strand, counting down.
CGGTCATGTGACAAGCTGGTGTCAGTGATGTGGCATGCTGGTCCCTGTGCTGATGTCAGTGATGTGGCATGCTGGTCCTGAGCTGATGTCAGTGATGTGGCATGCTGGTGTCAATAATCTAACATGCTGGTGTCAGTCATGTGACATGGTGGTGTCAGCAATCTACTTGATGTGACATGCTGGTGCCAGTGATGGGGCATGCTGATGTCAGTGATGTGGCATGCTGGTTTCTGTGATGAAGTGTGCTGTTCTCAATGTTGTAGCATGCTGGTGTCAGTTATTTGACAAGCTGGTGTCAGTAATGTGGCATGCTGGTCTTTGTGCTGATGTCAGTGATGTGGCATGCTGGTGTCAATGATGTGGCACATTGGTGTCAATAATGACATGCTGGTGTCAATAATCTGACATGCTGGTGTGGCATATTGGTGTCAGTGCAATGTCACAAATAGAATTGCAGTATATATCTTTGTTGTGGATTATGCCTGGCATTCTTGGCATGGACACGATGCCCTCTCAGCCAAATCAACACCACACAATGCTCCAAGATTAACTCACCCCAAAAGGCCCACTCAAGCATTCACTACATAAATCCACCTTAATTAACTATAATTTTGCCAGAAACTATCACTAGTCCCATGCCAGTCAATCGATTGCCCAAAGCCAATTTAGGCACACATGCATGATTGGCAGACATAGCCCTGTCCAATAGGACTGACACTCTGGACATGAGAGCAACTCAGGGTGACAGACTAGCTTCCACATCGAGACAGTTTATCTCTGAAACATTTATGCCTTTTTTTCTTGATCCACTTCGAAATAATGATCTCAAGTTGTTTTTGTGAGACCCGATCAGTCATCACAGATTAAGGTGCCACTTTGACTGCAATCTCTCAAACAGTCTCTCTTTATTTATATTTCATCTTCCACTAGATGGCAGCATGCATATTGCATAGCCTAATTACGATCATTTGAAAACAACCCTGCTGACCGGCAGACGACACATCTTAGATGACTGGCATGCAAATTACATGGGAATTGATAGCGACGAGGTCCAAGTCCATTAATTCAATTATGAGGACCCATAATAGATTTTTGCCATTCCCTGATGAAAACTGAGATTCATTCGTGATACTCTGTCAAGTCGATTTTCGCCGCCCCAAAAGTCTACCCATAATGCATTGCTCTTTGAACTCATCCTCGGACATCAACTCTATCTAGGTTCTCATCAGTAACATCAACGGGTACCCTCTCTCCTATTTGTTCATAATCTATTCAATTATGTGGTCTCTATTTCATCTCTGAGGGACCCGTAAACCTTGCAGATTAAATCTGCGGAAATTACTCGCGGCTTGTTTTTTAACTTACTGACATGAGAGAAGCATGAAAAATCCCAAATTGGCTTTTGGAACTGATGATAACTTGCCAATGTTAGTGATAAGAAGGGCCAATCATATTTCCAAATGACACTCTCATTTCCATTTTAAATATTTAATGATTTGCTTTGCTCCAGACCACCCAATTTGGCGGCCTTGACTGGGGCCAGGCAGGGATGGATAATTGCACAATTTGGAGCTCTCTAATTTCAAGTTATATACCATCATATATTAATTTTTCACTATAGACATCTTTAAACAATTATAAATATGTATAAATCAGGTTTCACATTAATTTTCTTCAGTGTATAGAATTCGTACATAATATTGATCAAGCTTTGTTATGCATGATGAATACGCTGGCAGTCCATCCCATAGTGGGCCATTTAGGAGCATATGCAGGGAAATGAAGTCATTGTCAGAAAGGCTCCGAGGGTATAAATTACTGCAAACCTCCTCTAAATTGGCTACCAAATCCATTTTGGTCGGCAAGTTCATTTAGAAGCACGCTCCATCAGAAAAGCTGGTTAGGTATGGTTATATCACTTTGCTTACAAAATATACAGTCGCAATCTTTGTTGTGTTTATAATGGTCCAGTCCCATCTAAGATGCGTCTCTTATGACCCGACAAACGATGTCAATACCATCTACAATAGACTCGGTAAATGGCAGATCAATCTGTGAGGCACAGCCTGTGCTCCTTTCCGCAGAAAATTCCCTCTCAGGCCTGACGAAGAAATCCTGCTCTTGTCTCGGAATTGGCCGTTAATTGAAACTGCGATAGAATAATAATGCAGCCGATCCCATTAGGTTTTACACTGTAATGGAATATGATTGTTCAAGATCACAATAATTTGGTTCGGATTAAACCAACAAGAGACGGCAATGTGAACCTCGAAATGGATTTATAAAATATGTAAGCCGACCCAGGCACTTGAGAGGAAACAGAGTAATGGAAGTTGCCCTAAAGAAAACGAGAACACATGCCATTTTGGAACAGGGGTTGATGGGATTGTTAGCGATGAAAAGACGTCAAATTGCTTGGATGACAATGTAAAGTGACGTGGTCATTTTGGAAAAAACGCTCTCCACTTTATGAGGAGGAAACAGCAGAGCTATTCTCAGACAATCTGTCATTCAAAAAATGAAGACAAAAATGAAGACAACTCAATTACACCATCTAATTACCTCAGACAGATGCTAATTTGCATAAACAGTTTGATTGCCAGCCTTGAGATGTTCGTTTCCGATGGCAACCGACACCTGAAATTGAGTTAAGTGGCATCTAAAACAATCACTATAGACTAAGTAAGATTGTTTATCCACGATTTTGCCTTCCTGTACAATTGTCTTGTTTTTCCATGTTATAACCAATGACAAGAAAATACTTTTAGAAGCTTTTTATGTCACTTTGTTCTATTATGAGCAAGACATAAAAGAAACTCCAAAGTTGGCTATGCCTAGTGCTGCCTCCTAGCTGTCATGATACTGATTCCATTATAAAATTTACATAAGACTGAGACTCTTTTCTTCTTTAAGTTGCTCAGAAATAAATCAGTATACTGTGCCTTTGTTTGAATTGTTCTAGACAAGAAGGCATTAATTACAGACGTTTAGCTGATGGCGTCTGTTATTTGGTTACGTCTTCTGAATCACCCGGACATGCTATTTTTGCATAAGGACTTTTAAGGCTGACCTTAAGACGAAACCCTTAATTGCTCTTTGTTTCATCTGTGCACTTCTTTTGGGCAAGACCCATGTTTATCCACCTCCAACACATGTTGCTTTGACATTGATTCCTAGAGCGGTGTCTTTGTGACGTTACAGATAACATGACAAACTTGTCATTGTCATGATGGTGGCGTGCCCAGATTTAGGGAAGACCTTGGGCTTCAGTTATCTGTACACTTGCAGAATACAGCACCCTTAAATGACAAGACTTAAAACATGGCTTCAGGGCTGCACCTGGTATGGCACAAGGTGGGAGACACAAAATGTGGCTCTGAGCCTGACATATGGAATGCCATGACGTTACGGTGCCCCATCGCCTGTCTCCTTCATAAGCACCTGTGCTGTACCCTAAAGGCCAACTGCAATGTTTTACTTTTTTATCCAGAATTCTCAGAGGGTGAGACATTTACCTTCTCAGAAGGCCTTTGAGGGTCATATAACTAAAGCTTCACCCTGGAGCAAGAACAGGAAATGCCAAGCGCAGAACTGGGCATTGTGGGAAATGTGGCCAACTGGTGCATTGTGGGATGGTTGCAGGTCATGTGACCAAACATTAAAGGGTAACAACAATGACTTTGATGCAATAAATTTCTTTGTCCTTTGGATAAAGATTTTTATTTACACAAAAATGATATGCACATAAATACTGTCTTTTACAGATTCATGGAACTATGACAACAATATTAGCAGAAATCTTATATTCTATTTACATTGGGTTTAATAATTGCTAAAAAGAAAATATTTCTTCTCTCAAATATTATGTAACTTGACAACAGCTATCACATACTCTGTGTTTGGATCAATTCCATCCTGAACAAAAATAATATGGGTGACCTGTCATCTTTAATACTTGACTGGTCAGAGTGCACGTCAAAACTAACAAGTCTGCCTCCGAACTTGCCAATACAATCCATATTTTGTGAAAGCATGAGATAAACAACTGTTTCCCCAGTAACCAACATAGATTACAGCACACTGCCCTCTGCTGGTCTGTAATTAACTTGTTACCATTATCTCAAAGCAAATATATCTGCCAAGGTCTACCAATTAAGCTATGCTTTCACACATAGAGTATATAGAAATAATGTGCCTGATCTCTGTAAGTAATACTTAATCCTTAATCCAGATAATTATATTTCAGATAAACACTTGTTTATTTAATGTTTTTAATCATTATCAGCTGACACTTTTGTATCAATGTTGGGTTTTGATTTGAAAATCTGCTAGAAATAATATGACTGTCAAATAAATATCTACATGGCATTAAAATTTGTTCATGTACAACTGTGTCAGTGAGGGTTTTCATGAAATCTTGCAAAGAGTGTGAGTGAAAGAAAGCATGATAAACCTGGCTGTGGTTAAGGGCGGGCGTGTCTAACATTTCCTCACTATGCTAAAACAGATAGTCAGTGATGTTATTAAAACAGTAAATGTTGACTTTATGTTTTACCCCAATTCCACTTCCAAGCAAAACATGACAATATCTGATTTCGGGTGTGTTTTGCAGTCACTTGAACTTTGAACTAAAGATGGAGTAAAAATCACAGAATGTGAGATGGGAGTCTTTACCCCCTACGTACGCTGGGGACAGGATGGGGGTGGAGAGATGAAGCCCCTGGGATGAATGGCACCCGGCCGCAGGACACAGGCAAAGAGGCTTGTTTTCCCTGGTGCATCTCCCAGCTTCCATTATCACAGTTATTGTTGACCTTGGTATGAACATGAGCAGAGACTCACAGAAGGTGACTATCTGATTCTCAGCACCTTCGATGTGTGGCTGATTGCGGCCGCAGACTCCCCGGCACTGCGCAAATATGAGGGTCTTTGCAAACAAAGCCAGTGTTGCTGATGTGCACGGGGGTTGAAATACCACTCGTGTTGGAAATCTGTCACTCTATGAAGAGACATGTCTCCCATTTTTGTGCAAACACACGGCCTGCAACTGGGGCACATCATGAAGCACTCTACCTGGCCGGCCGCTGACATATGTTGATATTGGCCATCAAGTGTATCGTGTCAGAACACGAGTTCCCCAGTCAGTTGTAAAGCAACATATCCTACTTGTGTATAATGCCTTTTTTGCCACACCTGTCCCATATACAAAAATACATTCATACTGCTGTTAATTTAACCTGCATTAGTCTTAAATCATACACTACATACTCTGGGGGAAACAAAAGCTATAATTAACTATATTTTTTTCATCGGAATATTTGTGTTAAGTATGAGAATCATATGCATACAGTTGTGCATTATTTAGGCAGAATACTTGAGGTTGCACTTTGCTATCTGCCGGTATATCTCATAGCTACTTCATACACTCAAGAACTACCCATCTCCAAAAATAAACACTGTAAACTCCACCTTTCTGCTCAACACTTTTCTTGATCATAAAAATTCTACCCACTCAACATTTCAATGTCTATGGCAACAACTGTCTGTGACAATAAATAGAGGAGAATTTGTCTATTTTAAACATTAGGTCTCTATTTCCTTATTTCAATTTATGAGAAACCCCTTTTTGTTTGATATTCTTTGAGCCCTTTGTGCATATAGTACAAAGGAAATACACCTTTTTGGATGATAGATTTTGTACCCATGATTTATTATTCATTCCAGAAGAGAAATCTAACTAATCGCAAACTTTCACATACAGAATAACCTCAAAATAGGTGTTTATGTAAGAATACAATTTTGGAGTTGCCAGTGGACTTAGCAGTAGATTTAGGGCTGGTGTGTAGAATATTGGGGCTCAGTTATATGACGACTCTATTACCAAGTGGCTTACTTATAACATAGGCAACAGAAGTGTGACAACATTTCTTTTCATATTATTAAATAATGTAGCAAAAGGGTATCTCTTATAAAAATGAATATGCTTTTCCAGTCAGAAATTAAATATTCATCTTAATAACTATATTGTGTTCAAGACATAGACTGTTGTTTATGTTTGCTGACAATTCTTATGCCAATGGCCAAAGCTAGGTGCAGAAACGGTTTGCATTTTTATGTGAAGAGGGGCAGAGAGACATAATTACAGAATTCCCTGATTACTCAAACCCTGCTTCTGTTTCTAATAGGCTCTGGTGAAAAATGTCACAAAGTTAGCCACTAGAAAATTGGATCCTCTATGACAAAATGTCCTGCTATTCTCTTTGGCTATTAGCAGAGAGAATGCCATTATTTATCTGATGTATTTAGTTTCACATATACACTCATTCTTGGAAATGGTTTTCTTTACTGTGTTTTGTTGATAATTACAAGCTTAGCATGCTTATGGTTTTGCACAAATATCATCAATCCTATCACAGAGTGCAGTTACATCTTCTCCTCTTTGTGAGATATAGGAAATGTTAAGAAGCTTGTGACTCACAAAATTAAGTCCTGTTATATAATATTAATTGAATTTTGCCTTTAATCTTTATCACATATCACCTGTGCTGTTCAAAATATACCCCCCCACTAAAAATTGAAATTGCTATCATGACAAGAAAAAGTGAGTAATTATTTTTTTCCATGAAATCTTGCACATCTTTCCAAATTATCTGATCCTTAGTGCAAAGAGTAGAAGCTTTGGAACCAATTTTGTGCAGTAATATATCATAGGTGGATTCTGTATTCCTGGATCATTAGATATATACAGTTTGTATCTCATAACTGGGACAGACATATAATAACATGTCCAGCACATACAAAAAATACTGCTCATTATTTATCTGTTTTTTTTTTTTCCATAAATGTTAATATATATGTAATGTTGAGATAAAGTTAGCCATGTTGTACCTGACATTTTCCAAATATTCAGGAGCTGACAATCAAAGTGGGTAGTGATCATTTTTGGGGCATAAACTAACACAAAGTGAAAGCTTGCCACCTACTTTGTAAGAAGTCAAAGCCCTCCTTTTTGACACCCTCCTCCTCCCCTGCCGCACCCTCCTCTTCATCATCATCAGAGGAGAACAGATGCAGCTCATCATCATAAAAAGTCAGTTCCTTAAGATCGCCCTGCATGCTCGTCAAGCCTGTCATTACCAATCCAAGGTGCGAAATTCTGATGACAATAGACATTGAGCTCACAATGCAATCAGTGCAACTTATATACAATAACCTCTGGTAAAAACGTAGCTGGCGGCTAAAAATGTCGATTACGCATCAATTTAGTGGGCGCGCTTGATGATGAGCAGTGTGAGGATGAGAATTCTTTTGTTGTACATCATATCACAGAGACAATTCATGACACCACACTGATGAGCACGCTCATAAACATTTGTACTTGAATTGTCCACAACACATATCAATATACCCAAACCGCATAGTGTCCAAGATTCTCTGATAGATAACTCACATATTTTACATATAAAACTGCAAACACCTTTCATCTGTGAAACACAAACAATTTGTTTTAGCCAAAATAGGTTTGTATCCATGAACCACAGTAAAAAAAAAATTCAAATGGTAATTGCTAATTGATTCTCACAGTAAATAAAGAATTTGTGAAATCATTCTGAATGTTCAATTTAAAATAATAAAAAAATGACTGGTGAAGATCCTTTGTTATGTTGTTTGAAATATCTCTTTTTGTGACGACCATTCATAGAACACTCCTAGTATGCCAAACAGTTCTTATATGCTGCATATTGATTTTTACCCAGGGGACATAATTAATCAAGCAGCATGTATAGTGTATTGTATAACCTGTACATTATCATTGCATACATAAACATATATACACATGTAATAGCATTATTAGGTGCATAGAAATCGTGCTACACGACTACATGGATTAATCATCAAAATTATGGCATTATTGTCAAGCAGGAACACATCATCACAATGCATTGATTTTCTTAATTATGCCTCGACACAAACTAGGTAAATGTATGTACAAAAATAACTGTTGGTCATGCTGATACATATACAACAATTGTGACATGTTTTCGACAAGATTATGTATTTAGTTGCATCAGATAGAATCTGTATCAGAATATCACTTGGATATTTCACAACATGAAGTGCTATTGAGGCTTTCTGCATGGTTCTTTATGTAATGGCAAGGAAGCTGATCAGTGTCTACTTACATTTCAAGAGCAGAAGAAGTCACCTACCTCGAATAACTGATATTGTCACAAGGTTAAGGAACGAGATGATACATACCTGCAATAGAAATGAATAAATAGTTTAGAATAAATATTACGAAGCAATTTACAGGCTGCAGGTGTCCACCATAGAAACAGTTGATAAGCAATGAACCCAATAACAATCCAGGAAGAAAGAGCAATACACATTTCTGTTACTTTGTAATAAGTTTGCTAAATTATGTATTCATTTACATATTTTAAGTAATGCCTCCACATGAAAACCACATTTTATAAACACCGTCAGTTGATTAAATGAACTATTTGCTAAACCTGAAGCTATTATGGTCATCTGCTAAAAAGTCAACTGCTGCTGATCATGTGATGTACTTGCTTAGAGGCTATTTTAAGCACTCATGATTTCAAAGTCGGCCAGTAGGTCAGTCACCTTTGCAATACCTCTGCACAGGTAAAGACAGCCACGATAAAAAAATCTATTGTGTGTCTTGTATTGCACCTGTCATAGGTGGATGGGATTTCACGACTTTGCTATTTTGTAACAGTTGCCTAGCAACTTAAGTATGAAAGGATCACTCTTTATATACCCCTCATATAAGAGAACCGTACATAACTAGCAAACCCAAAAATCAAACTATCTTCCCCCATCCCGAATATTCAAGATATTACATATACTTATATGTAGTAATAGGCAAAGTGCCAAGGTTTTCTGGTTCTGGAAGGACACACAGATAACACTTTTAATGTCCCTGCCAATTTGTAGACATAAAGCCTTGCTTCCGATAACTATGCACATCCACATTAAAAAACTGCTTGTTTCATGGTGTAATGATAACAGGAACAAAATCATACCCTTTTTCAGAAATAATATTTGATAAAAGCTCTAGAGGTCAACAAAATTATGACATAGTCTTGAACCATAATCCAACAACAAACACATGGAGCCTGTCTGTAGTTTTCTTACTTCAGAATGAGGGTGACTTAAATGCATTGGTGGATATTCTGTGCTGCTTGAAATCAATATTTCAACTCTTCTTGGGAAGATCTGGCATTCAAAAATAAAATATTTTCATATATCACATCTCTGATCATAACAATGTCACTAATTGGCCATGCTACTTAGGTGACAATATATTTCACTCATTTCACTCTTGGCTCCTAAAAAGAAGCTTGTTAAGAAGCCTGGGTGTGGTCTCCTCAGACTGACGTGAGAAGTCAGGTCCGGCCTTTACTTGCAGAGCCTGGTATAAACCCAGGATCTGCTGAGGAGAGTAATGGAACCCAAGACCACAGCAAAGGATGGTCCCAGTCAAATATATGGTAAGTTACACTTCAATATCTCTATGTAAACATGTATCGAATAGATAATACACAATGGAAAACCTACAGCTGATAACTATGCAGCTGCAAGATATGAAAATTGCACTAATTATAAAACTTACTTTTATAAAACTGATCTCATTTCCATTCTACCACACCTATTGTGCAATTGCATTGGTACATAGTTGTGTTTTTAACCAATCTGAGATGTTATTTCAATGAGGCTACGGTGTTGCTGAGTGGAGCATGGTGGTTCCCCACCCTCCTGCATTGTGAGCGAGATGACCAAAGCCTGATGGATGGTATGCAACGACAACAAAACCCCGCCAAATTATGTCCCCAAATGCTACCAGGAAATTAAAGAACTCTTCAAATCACGGCGGCTGCAAACATTTCATTGAAGTGAAGAGCATGGTAATGAGAAAGATTTGGCGGGGTCCTTGCCCGGGACTATAGCAAGCTCGCCAAGGGCCTCCATGACATGACAAGGAGTGATATATGAAATTGGAAATGCTTTGCCCTGCCGGCCAACTGGCAATGGGGGAAATGAAAAATACAAAAACCTAATACTGTTGGGCTGTAATGAGTGTTGTAGAGCTGAATAAAGATACTCATTACCGGCGTATCTTGTGTTGAATAGTGTGGACTGCAGACCTATATCCTTCAGCAGATGACTGGCCCCACCAAGGATTTAGGCCCCACTGGTAATTTGGCCCACATGGCTTTTGCAACATCCTGTCGACTGCGCCTTTATTATGGCAAACAAGCCCCGCCAATTGCCAACCTATCGTGTTGTAACAGGTATTGAATCAATCACATTAGTTGCAGTGTCTATCATGTTTTGCCCATTTAACATGATTAGCAGTTTGTGGGGGGCTTGTTGGCTGTCGGACGGTCGGGGTTCACATTGACATATTTATACTGTAAGCCTTTTTACCCTATAGAGGTCAAACACTCACAGAAGCTGATTGTTGACATGAGGTCCTACACAAAATATCACGCAGCCTACACACAGGATATCAATGTGGTAGTGCCCTCTAGAGGAGCCTAATAAGACCATACATGCAAAGTCATAACCCTCAACTAATACACTGTTTACTTTTTCCTTCATTCTGTAGGAATACCTTCAAACCCACTTTGTGTATGTGTATGTGTGTGTTTGTATATATATATATAAATATTTTAAGCAGTGCCCTCTAGTGACAGCACATGGTGCTCCTTTATTTGAGACATGAGACAGTTAGATCTTGTATTCTTCATATTTGGGGAAAATGTAAATGTTGATCATATAACACCTTAAATGATGAATTCCACCTCTGTGGCCCATTGCCTATTAGACAGTGCCAACCTAATGACCTCTGAAAATGACCTTGTTGTAATGACCTCAGGTAATGACCTTCCTGCCACAGGGACCTGCAGGTATGAGGTCATCTTGCCTTCCTGTTTCAACCTGCTTACTTCCCACCATTACCAAGACCATAATCATCTTCTTCAGCATTCTATCAAAATCTCTTACAGGTTGCCTTACATTTTAAGCACCATACACTTATTTTTGACTCCTTAAATGAACACCATTAGAGGGTAACTTATCATTACTTTTTTTTACTTGAAGATAAACTGAAAACAAAAGCATTACTGACTGCCAGTCTTCCTCATGCAAGTTATATGTCATCTCCAACACCTTAAGCCCTCTGGTGACCAAAACGGTGTTAAACCTTTGGATGTTAAGTCACTAGATCTTTAACAACAGCCCACCAATCTTGTGTATGCTCACAGCCATTGAAGACATTTGTATAGCTCAGCCGTGCATATGCTGGGCATGGACCTACCAGTATTTTCACAACTCATACATATCACTTTGTATCCTGAGGTGTGCTCCACTTGACAATTGATAGAAAAATAACCAAACTACATATTTAAGCTTCATAACAAATTTTCCTCTCATCTCCAAAATGCTGAAACCATCCTCCTTATTCACTCGTGATTTATTTCCAAGACTTCTCTGTTTGTGAGAACTGACCAACAACATTTCTTCTCACAATGTATGTTTGAGTTAGGCTTTGGTATTGGAGCAGTGAATAGTGTAAGCTGCATGATAGATGTCACCTGGGTCTGTCAATGAGGGCTGACTGCAGCCTGTAAGTAGGGTTGAAAGCTTACGTCTGCATGTGATTTTATCTTTCATAAAAGATATATGTGTCTTCCTGGTGGTCTCACCATATGTACAGGTTATCTTGTCTACTACCATGAAAACATCTGAGCAAATGTATGATCAGATGATCTCCTCCTGAATAGCTCTGTAACACAGTTTTGTTTGATTACAAGTTCCATTTTTCAAAGAAAACCAGTTCTAACTAACTTGATACCACATCTGTAATTTATGTTATCAGTCATTCACAAATTTTCAAATAGGAAACACACAGGTTACTTTTTTGTTAAAAGTACTATGTTTGGTTTAGGACTATTTAAAAAAAAAATTTACTCAAGTCAGATAAGTTTTTTTATATTTGCATATAAGACATGCTGTGCTAACTTAAAATGATTTGATTGGAAGTCACCTACTGGAAATAAAATTCATATTTTTTTTGTGTCTAAACCACAGAAGATGGTTAATATGACCTGACAGGTGGCACCACTGATTTGCAGGGGTCCTCACACTATAATCACAATATTACTAAATAACCTGTGAACCAACAATTGTGCTATGTTAAAAAATGTTCTCTATCTTCATCAGAAGTGAACAAGATAGCTTCCTATTATTATCGCAACTTTCCACTGGATGGAGTGTGATCATCCTCTAATGAAGCCTCTTAATAATTATCCTCAGACGGCAAGACATCGGTATTTTGCCAATTCTGCTGCAAATTGACTCTTAAATATGGTGAAGCAGCATGGCTCCCCCAGGATTCTGCCTGTTAGATGTATCTAAAGCACAACCCTACACAGCAACACAGTATGTCCTAAAATCCCAAAATCTGTAAAAGTTCCAATTTTACGCACCCCATGTGGTGCAGTGCTCTTTCACAAACCATCACCACTTTCAGTCAAGCAGCAGGAAATCCTCGATAATCCAGTCAAACATGAAAATTCATAATTTTGCAGGCCATTCACCTGTGAAGACGGGCCATTTGTTGCATGTGTTACATGTGTACAATGTCCTCATTTCGGCCGCTGGCTTTTGCCTGGCATGGTTCCCATCTGGGCTACATTCTGGGAGGCACCTCATTAGAATACCCCTCAGACGATGACTTCAGGGTTAAAAACCGCAATGAAAACCTCATTATAAGTGTAAATTGGGGGCCTAACATTTGCCAGGAGTGTCAATCACTGGTCTGCGAAAAAATAGCAAACATTTAGTACAAACTGCCACGGTAAACCCTATTTTACAAAATTAATTCTTTTTTATTCTCCAACATTCCACACTATATAAATATCAAATAAACATTTATCTATGGTCATTAAGGAGTTCATTTCTAATTATTAAAAAATAAATAAACAATTGTCATCTGAAGAATTATTAAAAAATAAGGAAGGTTTGAATGAAATGAAAAGGTGCACTTCTTGGAAAAGGTCAAGTAAAAAACTGTATTATTGTTGTAGGCCTTAAACAAATAGTCTGTTAAACCCTACAGTTATTATAAATTTTATATTCCTCTTCAACAACTCAGACTTCTTCAGTCTTCAAAAACAGATGAGAGCAGTAACTCATGAATGTTTGTAAGATTCACCTTCCAGACTTTCCCTTTTTCCATATGATCACGTCTGGTAGTTTAGCCATTTTTGACACGAGGCAGATGTTTTTGATGATAAAACAGTGAACAGTTCACAATTTTGCAGACGTAAGGTAATAACACAGGACGACGGCCCATTACCCCTGAGTGACATACAGTTGCTTCTGAAAAGGGGGTCAAAATGGGGCCACTTCATCTTGGGAAGACTTTTCATTAGTTCATTTTCAAAGTGCTCTTATTTTCAATACATTAATTCACTTAGATGTCTTAATAATCTTTTATATTCATTGGCAGTGACAAGATAAAGATGGAGACCACATTAAACAAATTTGATGCTCAATCAATCAGCTGGTTCTATGCCATGTACTCTGTTGGATCATTGTATCTGGTCCTATTGCATATGGTATGTCCCAATGTCATACCTCTGTATAATCAAGATACCCAGTCATTCTTTGAATGGAGTACAGCATTGTGTGCCAGTGACAAGCTTTTATCTGTTCACATAAAAAGAACACACAAAATCCATCTGGCCTGAATTTGCCTTGATGCTGATAGGTCATTAAAGCAAATTTCATTCTTATGAAATGCAATTCTTGTGGCCCAATATCCCAAATCATGACCCTATATACAGAGCTGTGTCATGCACTTGTGTCATGGCCATGTCACCCTCTTTATATCATACCCCTGTGTCATATTCCCTGCTATACCAATGTTATGTCCTTCAATGTTTATTAAATGATACCAAAAGAAGTGTTTTCCTGTCGTCTTTATATTACTTTCTACCCCCATTGAGCCCCACTTGTTGGCGTTTGGAAGGATGACAGCAGATTATATCTAAACAGCTCATTGGCCTTTGCTCCCCCTGGTGGGTGATGACACCTGCAGACTCTATTACTTGGGAGCTCTAGTTACGCACCTTTGAGGTGACTGAAGCTCTAAATTGTTACCTGTCGGCCAGAACAGTGAGGCATTAATAACCAACTGCGGCAGGTAGCAGCTTTGGGCACTTCTCAGACGTCCAGACCCACACCTACAAGCAACATGCTGCAGATTGGGTGACAGAGTCACCAGAAACCGACTCTGAACATCTCAAGGCATCTCCAGATCGAACTGAGATAAGCAGTGAAATATGGTTGGGTGTTTTGTGTGGCGTAAAGCGAGGAGAGGATCGGGTGCCAGTCTATGGCTTCTCACCCTATCATTACTTGGCCGATCTGTGCCACGTTTTGCCCTGATGTCACACCAATTTCCATACAATACTACTTAACTCCCACAATGGCCCCAAGTGCCTTGAACTTCTTAATAGTGGGTAATTCGCTCAATTTTGCATTGCCCGTGTCCAAAGCTCATTTTCGTGTAATTTGCAAAGAAAACAAGTTGACAACTTCAATAGCATAGCAATCTGTTCTCAGCTCCATACATAATACAAATCAACCTCATGCAATTTCCTCAAATTTAATACACTATTTGTACTTTTATTTCTTTAACCTGAAGACAATCAACTCACCAAAACAATTGTTACAAGACCCCACATATGCTTTTTTCTTTCTCCATGTTATTCTTATATCAAATAAAATAAAAGAAAGAAAGGCTAGGGACATTGGGACATGTTATATATTTGAGAATAGAATCTTATAATATTCAGAATAAATATGAGCTGAATGATGACTCCTTTACAAATCTACCCTGTCTTTCATGTGATAATACCAAAGAATTAGCACTGTTCTATGGTATAACCTGCTGATAATTTCTCCATTCTCTTGGTAAAACCACTTCATTCCGTGAACACACCACTGTGAATAGTTCTGACCAGTGTGCACCTTGCCTCCATGAATATCAAGCAGACGTATAAAACATCACTGGTAATGAAACATTTAACACCGCGAGTGGACTGGGTCCTGGGTGTTAATGAAGGTTAAATGACTGCTAAGCTCTTGCCACTCATTATTCTTCTTATATCTCGTCCCTCCTCCTCCTCCTCCTCCTCCTTCAGGATGCTGCATTCTGCTTCCTGTTTTTCAACATTACTTCATTCGACAAGATTAGTATTTAATGAAATGCCTTGATATCTATTACAGTATTACAGTTCTACATCAGTTTAGGTTTACTATGGAGGAGTGTGTTGTTGCTCTTAATCATCTCTCATGTCTTACCTGCGCAAATTACTGACGATATTTACTTGAGATAGGAGTCAAATGGAAAGTTGTGTGTAGACTTGCAAGGATTATTCATAATGCTGAGACTGTTTCTAACCGCAAATAAGGTCATTGTGAGAAACAAAGAACAAGCAAGATGTCCATTAACCTGTGCATAATTCATTCATTTGGCTGGGATTAATCTCATAATGCTGATCCTTTCTACATTCAAGACATGGTACTGTAGCTTAATGGAAGGTGACAATGCACATCTCATTATTTAAGAGAAGTATTACCGGTATCTGAACTGATCCAGTCACTGGACAACTCTTAGTGGTTTCAGCATCATTTTGGTAACTTATCTGCAGTTGATTTCAATTAACATTATGATTAATATTACATTTGAATTTACACATGTAATCCTGGATTATCTTAAATTTTATATTCATTTTGATATAAGCATAAAGTGAAATAATTACAATCTCCTGGACCAGTACTAGGAACACAAAACTATTGCCCTGCCATATATACTAATGTACCCAGAAAATAACCTTCACCAATATTTTATCTTTGACAGGACCTTGTCTAGAATGGAGAGTGGAAAACAAAATCAATAAAAGGAAATATAAATTATCATTTGGGAAATTCACAATACTCAACACTCATCAAAAATAGTTGTAGGAAAAGAGTTGTTCATTTAAAAAAATAATATATAAATGAGGATGAAACCCAAGGAAGCTCACCAAGAGAACTTGCATAGAAATGCTAGTGTCAGGTTTATAACTAATGTCCATTATTAGCTTTCCTCTCTTCGACATAATAGCAAGCTTTGGTACAACCTATATAACCCTCACCTGCCAATTTAACATTTTTGGGGAATCATTATGTTTTCCGAACCATAATTACATATTTGAGAGGGGTATTTCTATCACAATCAGTGATTTTTAGCCAAAAATGGGGGTATGGTTAGATTGCTAAAAGTCGGGTGTCTAAAATTATCCTCGCATTGTATTTGCTCAGTTGAGACATGGTGAAATTCTAGCTTATTTTTGTTACGAATAATAAGTAGTCACCTTTCAAAGATCATAGACTATTCATGAAGCTGGTGTTCACGTATGAAACTGAACACGGCAATAATAAGGACCAGGTATAAAAGAGCTGAACTTTGACCACCTTAATAACTTGTGTTCTGGGCGATTACCCCCCATGAAAGCTATGTACAAGAAAGGTGAGGCGCTCATACTTCTCAAGATGGGGATTCATTTTGACGGTACTTTCTAATCAGATGAAGGGGTGCAGGGGGTGAAATGGAGGTTTTATGGGGGTGTGTAGATGTGATCAGTGGCCAGGACTTTTTGTTCTCAAGCCATCATCATCCATCTTGCCACCAATGACATCTTGGTCTTTTCATCATCGACATACATACTCATTTGTTTCCGCTTGTAATGTTTAATTCAACACAAATTTAAGATGTAGGATAGTTCTGCTACGTGCCCGCATTCAAGCCTGAACCAAGCTGCCACGGCTGAATTTGCCGAGGTCAAAGATCACCTACGGCCAACCATAACTTCCTAAATCTTGCAAAGTGTTACACAATATAGCACCTGAACATCAAAGTCTGTCACCTTCATGCCTAGGAAAGCTGATACTTTAGTAATTATTGCATTTGTTTCCATGGCTATGTGTTATCTACTGAGTGGTACTGATCTTCTTATGTTGCCCCTCACGCCACAATTTATATTGCCACCACATTTAACTTAATTCATTTATCACGAGAATACAAGATCTGATTCTTTGGCAGCAATAAATAATATTTCCTTTGCCTAAAAAACCTCTTAATATTCAGGATATTAGTCTAAAATAGATACGACACAATTAAGGAATTGAAATTTATCTGCTTATTTCCACACACTAACTGATAAAATTTACATCTGTGACATCATATTCACACTCAATATTGAAGTCAAAAATTGTATTCTACACACATATCAAGCTATCATAACTAAGATTAATAATTTCCATAATTAAGTTCAGAAAATGCATTAAATCCCTACCTATGTTTTGTAAAAACAAATCTGTCACTTGAAAGACTGAGTTTATTTAATTGAGTTTGAAAAGTGTAAATTCAGTGCATGATTCCCAATCTTTAAAGCTGTCTCACTTTCATGTTTATGATATCTGTTAAAGAACAGGTGCATTGCTTATTGCTGAACAGAATCTGCTGGATTTAGCCAAATTATGATACAGCCATTAAATTGAAATGGCAGGGGTCAAAGAAAAACGTGAAAAAATGCTTTCAAATTAATAATAACTAACTAAATGAATTTTGAGATGCAAGTTCAATTAGGATAACAAGACTTAAAATTATTAATTATAACTGTTCCAAAATTAATCAAAATATTTTCCCAAGCATTCATATATTTTTTTAATGCCAGTACTATATTAATTTAAAATGTTGTTTCCAATTACTCTTAATTAAATTCAAGTTTATAAACATTAAATGGCAAATATATCTTTCGTATTTTGAGTTTTAAAATTTGTTCATTACAAAAATGCTAATTATTACATTAAAAAATCTTGGGTGAAAACTTGATGAAATCCTGGAGTCCCAGAACATGTGGATGTAGTTTTCAAAATGAAAATATGAAAATATGAAGATTCTAGAAACTAGGATTAATTAATATCAACTTAATCCAAAATTTCCGATTTGAGAATCTGAACATTATCAGATGGCAATGATAAAAATCAAAATATATCTATGGCATGTCACATCAAATGCAAAATTTAAACACATAAAGTTTCTATTGGTGCCAAATAGAAACATGATAAACATTGTTTACATGAGAACATATCTCACCTTTCTTGCGAGGCCTGCCTCGTGTGTTACCACGGTTACCACCTCGGTTTCGGGGCCCAGGTGGCATAATGAAGATGTTGCAATCAAATTTACTCCAAATTGGCCTTTGTTGACTATGATTTCAAAACGTGGTCTCCTGTTTGTTTGTAGTGTGTCTTGTTTATGCTATGACTGTCTCAATATCGGCAGGCAGAGGAGTAACATCACAGTCTGCTCCAAGGACAACTTACTTCAGCTTACAAGCAAAGGTTACTACTTTTGCTTATATATCATTTTGTGGCCAATTTTGTAAAGGGGGAGGAGGAAAAGCTTGTCAAGTGTGCAACATCCAATCTGCCTTCATCTATGCACCAATTCTGCCCATGGGAGCATTCTTATCATCCATTTAAATTTGTGAAGCATAAAGTCAAAATTTATAGTTAGTTTATATGTGGATCCTTATAACTTTGATATTCTTTTTATGTGATTTCAGGCTATTTTTCATGTGCAAAATGTTAGCTTTTTCACCAGTGCCACACAGATGCACCGGTTCCAGAGTCTGAACTAATGGGAGGGGTCCACCTAAGGAGGAGGGGCCAAACATTATACTGTCCCCCTGGGGGCTCCAAATGGGGAACAAGAATGCCTCAATGGGGTACAGGATGTGGATTGTGTTCTCTATATTTAGTGTTGCTACCACCCTCACGGTTACCCCTCCCCCTATTATGAACTCCCTCCCCTTGACATAAGCCTGCATAGCTCACAGCATTTACTTGTTCTACCTACCACTTACAGGTGTGATAAATTGTTCTTCTCATTAACACTATACCCTTAATTACAACTTGATTTGGATGCATCAGTTTCTTTAAGCACCAACAGGATGCTACAATACAAATGTGTCATTCAACTCCTCAAAATTCAAACCACAAAATGAACAATTGTACAGTCGACACACTGGCATGTAGTGTAGTGAAGTGATGTGGAAATTAACCGATATCTGATAATATTAAATATATTGATGCATCATTAAAGAATGCTAATACAAGTATACATATACCGATTTCTGTAAATATATTTACAGTGAGAATATTGCATATTGTATGGCTTTCTATGTGTATTTTTACAGTAAACATATTTCAAACTTTATCACCTGTGGAGACTTTTACAGAAAACATATTGCAAACTGGATCACCTTGTGTGTTTAATATACAGTAACATGTTGCAAACTGGATCACCTTGTGTGTTTATTTTCCAGTAACATGTTGCAAACTGGATCACCTTGTGTGTTTAATTTACAGTAATGTGTTGCAAACTGGATCACCTGTGTTTATTTTACAGTAACACGTTGCATACTTTTACCTTCTGTGAATATCTATTTACAGTAATGTTGCATACTTTTACCTTCTGTGAATATCTATTTACAGTAATGTTGCATACTTTTACCTTCTGTGAATATCTATTTACAGTAATGTTGCATACTTTTACCTTCTGTGAATATCTATTTACAGTAATGTTGCATACTTTTACCTTCTGTGAATATCTATTTACAGTAATGTTGCATACTTTTACCTTCTGTGAATATCTATTTACAGTAATGTTGCATACCCTTACCTTCTGTGCATATGTTTTACAGTGGCCATATTGCATACTGTATCACCACCACTGAATGATATTTTGCTATCACCTTCTATCTATATTCTATATCTACCTACTCTAGGTATAGGAATATATTTTGGAGTAACCTTATTGCCTTATGTATTATCCTTTGTGAAGATGTTTTACAGCAAACATATTGCATCCTAAATCTCCATCACTGAATAATTTTCTTTCACCTGTATATATCTTTTACTGTAAACATGTTACATACTCTATCACCATCTGTATTCTTTTACAGTAACCATGGTGTAAAAAAATGACAGTTACCTTGCAAACTGGATTATTTTCGGTGTATAATTCGCAATAGCAATATTGTATAATGTATGCACCTCTCTAAATTATTTGATAATAATAACCAAGGAGCAGACTCTATCACTTTCTTTGTATATTTAAAATTTTCCCACATTGCATACTGTATCACCTATTGTAAATATATCTTACAGTAAATATATTGCATGTCTTATTACCCTCTGTGAATGTTTGAGAGTTAAATCTTTTTTCTGTAAAATTATCGCATAACACCTGAGAATATTTTGTTAGAAACACAGTAGCATACTTTTATCACTTTTTGTCAATATTTTGCATTAAACATGTCATATATTGCTTAACCTTACACTGGGTAATTTTGTCTGAAAAAAAATGTTGATAACTGGATCATTCCATAAAGTTTTAAGATACTTAGTTCACCTTTTAAGAAGGTTAAGATAAACTTTCCACCAAGATATCAGAATGTCACATCTCCTTGAAGGAAAAAAACTCTTTTGTGGAAATGACACAAAGCTGAAGTAACTGAGTATAAAATTTATAGAAATCCTTGGCTTGTGATATGTATGATAGAAATCTACCTCACAAGACAAAGTGTAACAAGTAACAGACATGACGTGATGTGCTCATTAATTCATCTCCTGCTTTTCAATACAGTCTTTATACATGTGTTATTTGCCAGATATCAAAGTTACCATCTTGAAAACCAGAAAATTTATCTTCACTTGGCTAGACATGATATGATCATCAGCTAACTGAGCCGGTGAATCGGACCCCACACTGTTCATGTGGATCACCAAACTAGAACAAGTTTTTGTGTCGCTTTGGAAATGGAGACCTGATAACTACTCCTATCCCAAATAACTGATAACTGCTATTATCCAAAAATATGAAACTGATTTCTCTGCCACATGCGTGTGTATAATAATCATTTTCTGTACTTTGAGGATCATGATGAGAAACTTGATATAATACAGAAAGTTGTGTGTTGAATCTGACACAGTGAAGATAATCACATGTGTGCTCACACAGAACCTCGGGAATCATGTGAACTCATTGATGCAACTCAACGATGCACCTTCACATGCCAGAATATATCTCAGATAAATATTTATTTTTCATTTCTAATGTGTCCCTCTCAATGAGCAACATAAATTGGGTGTGAAATGACAATTTGGTGCAATTTAAGGACCTGGGGTGTTGCAGGCAAGAGAGAAGTAGATCAAGTTTCCGGATAACATCATTCCAAGTTTAATTATCAAATTCCAGCGTTATCTCATCCAAACAATATGTATCTCTCACAAAGAACATCTGTCTGATTGATAGAAAACACAATTACCTCAAATCGCATGATTGAATCAGACTTTCTATTTCGAAATAAAATTCCATTATCTATCATGATTATAAAGTAATTAAAATTAATTCAATTGCCTAACAGGACACTCATCTGTAAAGTTGTCACGGGTTACAGCGAAAATAACAACAAAACACACTTCTGGAAAATATAATTTATCACATTAATGACACGGATGATGCTTTATTGTGTTACTATTACTGAATGACAACAGCAATCTGCATAATTGTTTTATCATAAACATCCCGAGTAATAATCGCAAATGAAAATGTAAGGGCACTTTGTATCATGTAATGTTTGATTGTGTGAATAATCAGCAAATATATCTGTTGCTAATTAGTAAACAGGCTCTGATAAGACTCTAATACATAATTGGAATTGCAAATCTCTAAAAACTGAAATGATAAAATGGGATTTGTCCTCTGGTTATTTTTTTATTCTGAAAAAAATATTAATTCATAATCTTATATTTGTGACATGATGACAGTTAGTCTGAATTTTTCAATCCATATCTTGGTGTTGAAAAAAATAAAAATATGATTGAGGATAAATTCACTAATGTAATTGATTGGAATAATTAGAAACCAATCCTTTACTTTTGATTTTATAGATTAAAAAAAAGAGAGAAAAAAAGATATTGTAATCTGCTTACTGTCATTGCCCAAAAAATATCTCAAAGAATTTCTTTATATTTCTGCTGGGAAAATATCACTCAGTCCCATGAATATGAAACTAATAGCTATTTTTGGAGTCTGACATGTAACCTTATATGATATTATGTATGAATGTGCTTTACCTATTCAACAGATGCCAGCTATTTATCTTTCATCATGATGAGTATAGTTATTATCTTGTACTAGTGGCACCTGATACACTTGTATTCTTGGCTTTATTTACCATTATTCAGCATAATATAACTTAAACTGTTTGCTGGTTAAAACATAGCTTAGGTATATTACTCTCAGCTTCAATTTAGCATTTTTCCTTCAAACACAGTTTCAATATAGTGTTTTGTTTTTCATGGTGTGTCACGAAACAACCTGAAATTGTCTGTTATTCAGACGCAATCTATAAAGTAAGTATTCAATACATGACCAATAAATAGCAGACATTTATTTTTCTTTACTATATTTCCAAGCAACACAAATACATACAGGTTTATATCTTAATTTTAGCAGCTTGGTTATTACAAACCCGACCTCTCCAAATGTCAATCAAATTAAACCAGCCTTCAAACAAAATAAGTATGGCCAATTTAACAAAAAGTCAAAAACAAAGGTCATGGCAAAACACTTTTTTTTCTGTCCCGAGATGATGAAGTAATGGCAAATTTAAATGCACCATATGAATTTGGAAACAGAACTGGATTGAGATGTATTGCAATGTGTGTTTGTTTGATATCCAGTGAATATCTTGACTTTTGTCCGAACCTTTGTGAGTGCAGCAGCATATGTTAGTTGAATCTCATTAGTGATTTAGGTAAGTCAAAACCCCAGCATTATCAGTCACACCACAATCTACAACCTGCCTTCCTGTCAATGCTAATGCCCAATTACTGCTTAATTAACTTGTTAACTCAAACATAAACCCACTGTTACCAAATGTCTTGACAGTCACATAGGGTTCCAAGCATTGATAACAAAAATAACAAACCTCTTTAAAAGTAATGGCAAATGTCCCATGCATGAACATGAAGTCAAGATACAATGAATTTGATCCACCATGATCATATAACTAATTGAAATATGATAATACTGATTACTGAAACTTTTTATCTTAATTGCCTCTATGACTTAAAAATATCAAATGGATATACTCACCCATATGACTTAGGCTTGACTAACTGTATGACTTCTGTGTTGAGGGTGTGAGTTATATGAGTATCAGAGCAGTTATGAAGGCGTACCAGGAGAGATAGATTCTTCTAGGAGGCCATAGTAAGTAAACTTTGCACCAAGCAGATCTGGCTGAGATCCCTGATCTTGGCCACTTAGTAAATTGTCTGCTCACATTATTACAAAATCTACTGACCCTCACACAAGTTTGAGATGGGTCAACAGCAGCAAATACGAAAGAGCCGCCATGTAGACGGGTACCATACCAGCTGTGGATGGGATATTGTAAACCAAGAGTGACAGGGAGCCAGTTAAAAGGCGAGTTTGGGAGTTAGTTTGGATGTCTGAACCACACAAGTTGCACCCAGTAATTGGGACCTTAAATCTCTCTGCCACGCTCCCCACAGAGTCTCGTTCTGCCACAGCTGTCCTGTGATTGGTGGAATCCTTCCCTCTCCGTTAATCAGCCAGCTTGAGACTGAGGCACATGATACACTCCATTAACAATCCTCAAACTTTCTAGTAATTCTCTAATTAAAGATGTAAACAGACCCATATGTTTCCTGACACCATTAGTGCAGCCATCTGCCACTAGGGGTCTCTAATTGGAATGGGTCTCCTATGTGAAAAACAACTCCTATGACAAAATCCTACTTGAATACTTCATCATATTCTTACTTGAACAGCTGGGAACTCCTCAATGAAATCATTACTATTGGCATCAAAGAAACGAGAATTTTTCATTCTGATATTTAAAATAAAGACTGACCTTTACCATTCTTTGCGCTGACTGACCTTCACAATTTTCTGTGCTCAATGACCTTCACTATTGTTTGTGCTGACTGACCCACACTATTCTTTGTACCGCCTGGCCTTTACCATTATCACTGATGAATGACCCCCAGCAATCTTTGTGCTCACTGACCTTCATAAAATGACCAAATCTCAACTTTCCTTCTGTTGAATGACCTTCACCATTCTTTTAGCTGACTGACTTTCATTGTTATTTGTGCTGGCTGACCTTCACCTTTCTTTGTAATGACTCCACTTCAAATGGAAACTAATGTTCAACATTTTTTCTTCTTTTTTTTACCAAGTGACCTTGAATATTCTTGGTGCTAATTGTTCTTCACAGCCAATCACATCATGATTCTGTCCGTTAGTAATGGCAATGACTAATCTTAATCCATACTTGCATAAATAGTTGACCATGACATGATGATTATTTCTGGAGAAGTCATCCATATATTCTGTATTCTGTGACCACACCTGCTGCCTCTAGCATAATTATTGCTTGTTTCAATACTCTGCCATCATTATAGCTTCAATAATGACCAAGACACCTTTTTTTTGGACGTTGACTTTTGCCTGGAGTAGGAACTCTTCAGTGCGACTTCACCCAAATTTAATTATGGTTTTTGTTTGGCACTAACACAAGCTGTGGATAATTGTTTGTACTATTCCGTATCAAAGTCCATGTGTATGCATAGTTCAATAATTTGCTATATATATATGACAGCTGTTTTCTTTCTTTTTTTGTCACCATAAGACCTTTCCAATGACATACTTAATTGCATAATGTTAAATCCAAAATTCTGCTTGTTTAAGTTTCTTTTTTAAGTTTTAAGTTTTTTTCAGTAAACAACTCTGTATGAAGCAAACCTTATATAACGATAATGAATTAATGTGTACTATAATCATTCTTTTTAACTGTGCTGGTGTGATGGGTATCAGAAATACTTAAACATGATAAAGATGAGAGCAGGACTTAGGCTGACACAGTTTTTGTATATTTGCACACCTACATATTAGTTCACTAATTGCACTTGTTATGAAGTGTTTTATTTTTGCCTCAAAATGGATTTCTGCTCCAAACCAGCACAACAATGGAAACTTGAGAGTAATATCCCCATTTAAGAGCGGCATTTTATTATATGACACTATAAATGGTCAATTTTGTTACATTAATTTTGCCATTTTGTGCTTGGCATTTGATCACTCAAATACATTATCTCCGACTTTTTCACAGTATTGACGCAAAATATGTGATTGTCAAGCAATTTATCTGTTTTCATTTCCCCTCCTTATAAACCTAATCACGATATATGGGATCAAATTGACTTAATATATTCATCACATTCATAAATCTCAAAGTTTGGGTCAAAAGGAAATTAGCAACAATTTCCACAATTTGTGAATTGAGCAAATTATAGATTATTGACATAAGCAGTTGAGGGCATGCATCTATATAGTAAAGAATACGCCAATAATGTGCCAATATTTGAGGCCTGGAGCCAAAGCACACCGAGGAAGGCTTCCCATGTGACCAATTAGAATCATGTGGTGGTCATGTGACTTTATTTGGTCACAAATTGTTATGACCACAAAGATGCATAGATTTAACTGAAAATAAGTATTAAATTATGGATAGTCGTATAGTATACAGCTCCAAAGCCAGAAATAAGTTATCTTTATCTTCATGTGGAAATGGCTCCTTTCCTTAAATCTGCTCAGTTCTATTTTATCATAAGTATAAACAGTATCAGGTGTAAAAAAGGAAACAACTACACCCACAAAAAATAAATAAAATATGCATTTTTCTCTCTGAATGTCCAATGATATTTGATGTGTATAGGTGGCAGCACTCTCCACAATTAGTCTGTCCCTATTATATTTGACCATGATATAAGGTAGTATGTTACCATATATATTACCCTGATCAAGTGAACAATTTAATTCTATAAACCAACATATCGTATATCTATGCAATAATCGAAATGCATTAAACATAAAAAAATTAATAAAATAAAAATACTTGAACACTGTAGATGGCAATATAATAACACACTGAAGCCATCGTGCAGTTTGTGTCAAATCATCAATTGATAGGCTTTACATTTGTGACATTAAACCCTGAGGCTTGTGGATCAAATCGATGGTATTTAATTAACCATCATCTTGTGTTTGGGGGGATTATGTATCATTTCTGGGGTCTCGTGGTTCCGCCATGGATCCTCAGGCTTCCTGACCATACCACCTGACTCGGATGAAACCATGATTCTCATCTCCGGAATATATAATCACTCCTTCCATTAGGCCATCGGCCATATATATCCGGGATTTTTTTGTTATCCAATCTGCATATATTGGCATAAAGAGTAGGATATATTGCTAGCAGTGCAGAGATATAAAGCTGCAATTACCGAGCTCTCCCTGCCATGTTTGTGATGAGGATTCTTTCCTGTAGCTCCATATTCATTCAGTCTCATCCTGTGGACATCTGTCACAACATTACTCAATATCTCCTATGATAATAGCATTTCTCCTGATTTGATAATCATATTTCAGAATTTGTTTTGATGCATCATATTTCTTTCCTGATATATTGTGACCACATACATAGAAATAAATAAATATGTTTATATATATGTAAAAATAAGATATTTAAGTATGCATTTTATTCATAAATTTTGTCTGAACTGTTATACCTTGGATGAACACAAGGACAGCTTGTATATCTAGTCTTATTTATGCAATCAAGCTAAGCCAAATATAGTATAGCAGTCTATTCTGATAAAAAGTCTATTCTGAAAATAGCAGTCTATTCTGATAATAGCAGTCTATTCTGATAAAAGTAGTCTATTTTGAAAAATGGGGTAAAACAACAGTCTAGAATGACCAATTCTGGACCCAAATAATATAGTCTAGCCAGAGAGAGTCTGGGATTGATATATTGTGGTCAAACATGAC
Source organism: Amphiduros pacificus (assembly GCA_949316495.1). Classification (NCBI taxonomy): domain Eukaryota; kingdom Metazoa; phylum Annelida; class Polychaeta; order Phyllodocida; family Hesionidae; genus Amphiduros; species Amphiduros pacificus. The sequence goes on along the minus strand of OX439003.1, from coordinate 17,225,124 downwards.
AATATGAGATTACACACTGAGACCAAACTGAGCCAAACTTCAGTACATCATGGCTAAACTAAGGGAAAGAATCCAGCCTGGCTGAATAGAGACAACACTCCAAGATAACTAAATATATTGCCGAGCTTCAGAGCAGGATGACCAAAAGTGGTCAAGTAAAAGTTTGGCGAGACGAAATCTCGCCAAGCTACAATGCAACATTACTACACATGCAAGACCAAAAATTACCATCTGTGGTTAATTTGACTAAATTTTATAATTTGTTCATCCAACATTATCAAGTTTCAAATATTAGTCCAACATTGCCAATTACCGTACTTATTTTTTTTTATAATTCTAGCAATAAAAAAGGTTGTCAACAGTCCAAAAAGACAAAAAAGTGACCAGGTGTGAAGACTTGACTGATATGATTTGTTGTTTATCATGTTCATGATACACTACCAGGAAGTCCAAGAAACCCATTAGACATTCAGTTCTGACATGGCTTCTTATATTAGCTAATTTACCTCCTAGATATTGTATATTCTCCATAATTGTCTGGTGCGGTGGGAGGTAGACAGAGGGTCAACTTATGTCAGCACCAGCATACTGTGTGAAAACTCAATGTGGTCTCAGTTTGGGAACAAAGTAGGTGCAATAAAACAGAACCACAATAAAAAAAAAACAAATGCTTTTAAACAACTATTTCAAAGATGTGAGTTTAACTGTATTTCTTTTTGATGACTTTTATGTTAAATCATTTAAGGCACATTGCTCAGTCTAAACTAGACCTAATCAAAAAGGGACAGGTGGGATTTTTGAAAACCATATGGTTAACTCAGGAATCTCCAGGTACATAATTGATGAGTCCTGGACATAAGCAACTGGTAATTTACTTCTTTATAAAATACAGAGATACAGCGCTAGGAAATAAGCATAGCGCAGACGCTGAATGATTTTTTTTTTCACAGTATGGAGCAGGAGGTGTGAATGAGAACATCAGACACAAACAACATATATATATATATCACTGCAACTGTTGGTTGTGGGTCAGTTTCTACTTGATGGCTTTGTGATTTCTCGCATCACTGATGCATGATGGGACAACTGTGCAAAAATGGGATGGCAAGGTGGTGGGTGGCCTGCCAAGGAGTGGTTGTCTTTACATCAAATCTATATGCTACTATGGTTACAAGCTCACCCTGTTTCAGCTTAAAAATAATGAAATGTAAATGAATATGCTTTGACCTCTGGCATTAGCCTGTCTTCGGATAAATCTACAGATTTAACTTCCTACCCTCACCAACCACCTGAAACCTGTCTCCCTACCCTCTCCAACCACCTGAAACCTGTCTCCCTACCCTCTCCAACCACCAAAGAGATCTCTCCTGTCTCCCTACCCTCTCCAACCACCAAAGAGATCTCTCCTGTCTCCCTCCCCTCTCCAACCACCAAAGAGATCTCTCCTGTCTCCCTACCCTTTCCAACCACCAAAGAGATCTCTCCTGTCTCCCTACCCTCTCCAACCACCAAAGAGATCTCTCCTGTCTCCCTCCCCTCTCCAACCACCAAAGAGATCTCTCCTGTCTCCCTACCCTTTCCAACCACCAAAGAGATCTCTCCTGTCTCCCTACCCTCTCCAACCACCAAAGAGATCTCTCCTGTCTCCCTTCCCTCTCCAACCACCAAAGAGATCTCTCCTGTCTCCCTACCCTTTCCAACCACCAAAGAGATCTCTCCTGTCTCCCTCCCCTCTCCAACCACCAAAGAGATCTCTCCTGTCTCCCTCCCCTTTCCAACCACCAAAGAGATCTCTCCTGTCTCCCTACCCTTTCCAACCACCAAAGAGATCTCTCCTGTCTCCCTACCCTCTCCAACCACCAAAGAGATCTCTCCTGTCTCCTTCCCCTCTCCAACCACCAAAGAGATCTCTCCTGTCTACCTACCCTCTCCAACCATCAAAGAGATCTCTCCTGTCTCCCTCCCCTCTCCAACCACCAAAGAGATCTCTCCTGTCTCCCTACCCTCTCCAACCACCAAAGAGATCTCTCCTGTCTACCTACCCTCTCCAACCATCAAAGAGATCTCTCCTGTCTCCCTCCCCTCTCCAACCACCAAAGAGATCTCTCCTGTCTCCCTCCTCTCTCCAACCACCAAAGAGATCTCTCCTGTCTCCCTCCCCTCTCCAACCACCAAAGAGATCTCTCCTGTCTCCCTACCCTCTCCAACCACCAAAGAGATCTCCCCTGTCTACCTACCCTCCTGTCTACCTACACAAGTAGTCACCCTACCCTCTCCAACCACCTTAAAGATCCCCTTGTCTGTCTCCCTGCCCTCTCTAAACACCGGAAAGATCTCCTACCTGCCTCCTTATCCTCCCCAATCACCAAAAAATTCAGCCTCTGCCTCCTTACCCTCCTCAATCACCAAATATTTCAGCCTCTGCCTCCCCACCCTACCCATTCCCCAAAATAACTCTACCCCTGCCTCCCCATCCTCCCCAATCACCAAATATTTCAGCCTCAGCCTCCCTACCTTCCCCAATCACCAAATATATATAACTCTACCTTCCTACCCTCCCCAATCACCAAATATTTCAACGTCTATCTCCCTACCCTCCCCAATCACCAAATATATATAACTCTACCTCCCTACCCTCCCCAATCACCAAATATTTCAGCCTCTGCCTCCCTACCCTCCCCAATCACCAAATATATATAACTCTACCTTCCTACCATCCCCAATCACCAAATATTTCAACCTCTACCTCCATACCCTCCCCAATCACCAAATATATATAACTCTACCTCCCTACCCTCCCCAATCACCAAATATTTCAGCCTCTGCCTCCCTACCCTCCCCAATCACCAAATATATATAACTCTACCTTCCTACCATCCCCAATCACCAAATATTTCAACCTCTACCTCCATACCCTCCCCAATCACCAAATATCTCAGCTTTCCCAATCACCATGTATCTCTTCCCGTGCCTTCCTGACCTGCACAGCAACCTGACAGATCTCCCCTTTCTATGCCCCTTGCCTCCCCACTGAGGCCAGGTGCACTTCAGTTGGGGGGATGACAGCATAGGGGGCGATGGCAATGGGGATGACGACCAGATGCCCAGCAGACACAGGACACATACTCCACCTGTGCTCCACCCCATCCCAGCTAACACCACCAAACTGACACCACACTGACTGAGATTTGACACGCTTATATAATTATCCAATAAAAGAATATTCTCATCTCAAGTTTTTTATAATCATGTCACAAATGAATTTGTTCATCACAAACTAAATATATATCTGAAAATAAACCCATTACAAATGTCTCTTTTAATCTGAGCTTTTGTTCCTCTCAGAGAAGATTTTTGCACCAAGTATAACCCAGGATAGCATGTTTGGAAATGGGTTATTTAAAAAAGCAACATTAACTTCAATCAAGGAAGCATGTTAACTTTGCATGATGAATCCGGTACTAATCTCAATTATCTGCAGGATCCAGTTTGGTTCTGATCTTCCAACACACTATGGAATATTTTCAATCCTCAAACTTAACAGTAAAAATAGTATGCATCCTCCCACGTTAATTAATCAGATCTGTTTTCTTTTTCAGGCTTTAAATTTCAGAGATGCTCTTTATGAAATGAAGAAACATAACTGTTTATAATCAGCTGTTTTCACTCTGCCTGATTATATCAGTGAACAATCCTCATGATTTGATGGTAATAATTTCTCTGTGGAAACATGTTTATAGATACATTTGCATTGCCTTGACAATCTGTATGCTGTGTGACATGCAAAGGATGCGGAGATGATGTTCATCGTCCCAGCACGCTCTGGCTGCCGATCAGACCTCAGTGAATAAAAAACCATGCATCATTTAAACTTTCATTACTGTCCTTGTCCACCAAAATTAAACTTGAAACCAACCAGTGGCTATTTAATTTATTTTAATTAGGGCCAATTAAAAGTGCTGGTTTGTTTGTCGACTTTTGGCTCAGATCGGTATTTTCAAATGAGAAAAGCTCATTCCTCAATTCTGCAAGATGCCATGACGAAGGCAATCAAATCTCTTAGTTGAAAGATGCATTTCTAAATTGGATTAAACTGCTCAGTCCCCATTTATTCTTTATCATCTAGCAGATAAATTGCAAAATAGAAAATTAGAAAGTGTCCCTCAGAGACATCTACCAGGCAGGGATTGGTATTCCAGTTTTTTGGAATGCAGTTATAATGGACTCATAATTTACTTCTAAGTCACAAGGGAGTTTTAAAGGTTTATCTGCCATCTATAACGGGAAATAATTTGTAATCAGTTCAGTTCTTTTTTTGGGGGCCTATTAATCTGCCTTTAATTGAAAGGTTGGCCCTACTGTTTTCAATATAAAATAAGGAAATTTAAAGCAAATTTTAAAATGAAGAGCAGCTTGTGAAATTTGCAGTTAAGTTGCCTTGAAAAGTATGGTGTGTCCAGGACTGGAAATGTTGCGGGCTGCTGACAGATACTGAAGGAGTAGTAGCCATGTGCCTGACAGACTGGGATGGACTGGTAGTGCCCCCTGTCAACAAAGTTGGTCATTACTGCAGAGCCCTACAGGGAGTTCTGCTGATGCTGCACCTGCCATGTGCAGGTACCATGCAGGGAGGGGCAAAAGTAACGAGAAACCATCCTTGGCTTCCAAATAAATGTTGGAAACAGGCTCCCAATCTGGTTTTGATGATCAAATACAAACCTCTTTATGTTTTCTACAAAGACGGAATTTGTGAATGTTACTCAAATTCAAATTACACAAAATGTATGAAAATACTCGTGATATTTGAGGTGATGCAAGGCACAACTCTCCAATTGGTAATCTTACAAGATTAAACTCTGTCCTTTCTTTATTCACAATTCCTTTTTAATATGGAAATGAAGACACCAGAAATTCAAGACATCACTCCATTTCTTGAGAATAAATGAATTGTATTTTGTGGGAATAATACACATGATTCATATTGTAATTTATTTTCTTCTCCCAGGCTACTGAAATTAAAGTAAAAAGTCCATCAAAGCATCATCAAATATAAAATGATTAAACCTTTAAAATCACATGCTCAAGGTTGGCTCATTGGCCAACTTACTCAAAGTTTAAAATTCAAGCTAATATTTTAAGATTTGAATCCTAGTTATAGGCCTACTGCAGTGTACATTTTGAAGAAGCAAATTCAAGATTTTCTGAGCTCCACCTTACACCAGATCTCTGTATTTTGTCACGGAGCTTAAGTTTAATGAAAGAAATAATAAAATAGAGAATATTCTCACTTTTCCAGAATTGTAATCATCTGTATCAATCTTATAAAGTTTACACTTAACCACCACAAGTGTTATGTCCATGACTCTTTAACTGTTGTGAGTAATGACAACTCAGCTTGACAATTTCCCCATCCCAACAAGGTGAAGGTCATTTTTTTTTTTCTCCAGACATATCTTAATGTAAAATAACTTGTAGGGCTTGTATTTAGCACATATCTATTCATCCCAACATTGAAGATGTCCAAGGTTATGAATTGTTTGTATACAAAGGATAGAAAAAAATGGGTAGGATTGGAAAGGTGAATTTCAACAATCAAATTCCTGTAATTTTATTTTTTTGAAAATATTTTACTGGAAACAGAAAGAATATTCTTGCTTGGAGAATCAAGTAAAGTAAGCAAATTTTTTGTTCACATTAAGAACACTTGTGCATTCACATTAACATTTTGAAAGCACTTCCAAACTTTACACTTACTCAGTTTACGCCATTTCAATTACATTTGAATAGGACACAAACACTGTGCATCTCGAATGTGCATCAGAACAAATCTCTCATTGCAAACTGTGGGAATCTAACTTTGCATACAATGGCTAGGGAACATCTGTGGTGAAAACTATATCCCAATTTGAGTGTGGTCGCATGTTGGAATAATCGCTGCTCCCCAGTAGCAAGCCATATAGGCAATAATAACTGATCCATGACGCCTGTGTCAATAGGATAATTAAGGCACAGCAAACGAGGTCATCAGAATGATGTTTTGTCTCTGTGTTTGTTCCATTGTTAGCGGTCTTTTCACGGTGGAGTCACCTGTTAGGGAGTCTCGCTTTCCTATCGTGGCATGACACTTCCGTGAATGACACGCAAGCCCCTGTTGATTCCTTGTCCCTGGCTTTGTCTGCCTCATGCTGCCACGTGCGTCAAAGTTGACAATTGCTCCCTCTGGCAGTGGCAACAAACCTGCAAACTCTCATCACGATCCACATAAACCCCTCCACGTGCCCTTCACAACTGCGCCTGGCGATAGCCGGCAAAAAACGCTTGGAGTGTAATTAACGATGACATCAAGAGGTGGATTATTCATGGTCAACACTTCAGGAATTGAAACAAAAATAATTAAATTAAAATGACGAGCACTATCAGTGGTAAGCATCTGAGCCCATAATGAATGCTCGGACCATTGAGACCAGCCAATTTCACCACAGAATCACCCTCTTATTCTGCTCAGACACACAAGACCAACTTGTTTTAATGAGAAAATGCCCGATTTTGTCACCAATGGACAATTAGCTCTATGACAACCATACAAATTGTGTCTGGGTTGCTATGGCAACTGAATCTTGAGCAGAAAGAATAGCAGCATGCTCAGGATGGTAAAACAGAATTAGCAGTTCAATATGTTCCGCCCGCATGCACATCGCAACCATCGGAACAGCTTTTCGGCAGAGATAAAGCTAGTGCATGCAAGCTGTAGCAGCCATCCAGTCATCATAATGGTACTAACAGAATGTTGATTCTAAAAGACACACACAGAGCAATCATGTACATCCTAAGAACCACCACAAACCCACCAAGTCATCAGAATGGTACTACCCGAATGTTAACTCTAATAAACACACAAAGAGCAATCATGTACATTCTAAGAACCACCACAAACCCACCAAGTCATCATAATGGTACTAACAGAATGTTAACTCTAAAAGACACACATAGGGCAATCATGTATATTCTAAGAACCACCACAAACCCACCAAGTCATCAGAATGGTACTAACCGAATGTTAACTCTAATAGACACACAAAGAGCAATCATGTACATCCTAAGAACCACCACAAACCCACCAAGTCATCAGAATGGTACTAACAGAATGTCAACTCTAATAGACACACATAGAGCAATCATGTACATTCTAAGAACCACCACAAACCCACCAAGTCATCAGAATGGTACTAACCGAATGTTAACTCTAATAGACACACACAGAGCAATCATGTACATCCTAAGAACCACCACAAACCCACCCAGTCATCATAATGGTACTAACAGAATGTTAACTCTAAAAGACACACATAGGGCAATCATGTACATTCCAAGAACCACCACAAACCCAAACCACCACAAACTCGAACCACCACAAACCCACCCAGTCATCAGAATGGTACTAACCGAATGTTAACTCTAATAGACACACAAAGAGCAATCATGTACATTCTAAGAACCACCACAAACCCACCAAGTCATCATAATGGTACTAACAGAATGTTAACTCTAATAGACACACACAGAGCAATCATGTACATCCTAAGAACCACCACAAACCCACCCAGTCATCATAATGGTACTAACAGAATGTTAACTCTAAAAGACACACATAGGGCAATCATGTACATTCCAAGAACCACCACAAACCCAAACCACCACAAACTCGAACCACCACAAACCCACCCAGTCATCAGAATGGTACTAACCGAATGTTAACTCTAATAGACACACAAAGAGCAATCATGTACATTCTAAGAACCACCACAAACCCACCAAGTCATCATAATGGTACTAACAGAATGTTAACTCTAATAGACACACACAGAGCAATCATGTACATCCTAAGAACCACCACAAACCCACCAAGTCATCAGAATGGTACTAACCGAATGTTAACTCTAATAGACACACACAGAGCAATCATGTACATCCTAAGAACCACCACAAACCCACCCAGTCATCATAATGGTACTAACAGAATGTTAACTCTAAAAGACACACATAGGGCAATCATGTACATTCCAAGAACCACCACAAACCCAAACCACCACAAACTCGAACCACCACAAACCCACCCAGTCATCAGAATGGTACTAACCGAATGTTAACTCTAAAAGACACATACAGGCATACAGGACAATTATGTACATCCCAAGAACCACCACAAACCCACCAAGTAATCAGAATTGTACTAACCGAATGTTAACTCTAAAAGACACACATATGGCAATCATGTACATCCCAAGAACCACCACAAACCCAAACCACCACAAACTCGAACCACCACAAACCCACCCAGTCATCAGAATGGTACTAACCGAATGTTAACTCTAATAGACACACACAGAGCAATCATGTACATCCTAAGAACCACCATAAACCCGAACCACCACAAACCCCACCAAGTCATCAGAATGGTACTAATAGAATGTTAATTCTAAAAGACACATAATAGATAATCATGTACATCCCAAGATTACCACAAACCCAAACCACCACAAACCCCACCAAGTCATCAGAATGGTACTAACCGAATGTTAACTCTAAAAGACACATACAGGCATACAGGACAATCATGTACATCCCAAGAACCACCACAAACCCACCAAGTAATCAGAATTGTACTAACCGAATGTTAACTCTAAAAGACACACATAAGGCAATCATGTACACCTCAAGAACCACCACAAACCCAAACCACCACAAACCCAAACCACCACTCAATGTAATCTATTAAACAGAATGTTATCTCTAAAATACCCACACACAGGGCAATCATATACATCCCAAGAAGCACTACAAACCCACCCAGTCATCATTATGGTATTAACAGAAGGTTTACTAAAAAAGATACAAATATGACAATCACTTGCATTCCAAGAACCATCACAAACCCATCCAGTGATCTTAATGTCATACAGTTAAAGGAAACATGGTCATGTTGCATCAGCTCTCTACAACAGTTTACCAAGAATTGTTTCATATCTTATACATTGAATCTATTTACATAAATTAGATGTCAAAACATATGTAGAAGAGCAGGATCATACCAATGGTACCATTTGCACTTAGAATTTTGGTATATTATATTATATACTCAATGTAATCTATCAAAATGGGAATTTTCAATCAGTGTGGAATTCTTTTTTATTGAAATCATAAACATCAATATGTCATCAACATAGATTTAGACACTTAAAGTATCAAAGTTAAAGATTAAAGTGCTCTTTTTGTTTGCCAAAATATTTTTGCCCTTTGAAATGAAAACTTCAGGCCAGATCTGTTCTGATGTAACATACTCGGCAAGTTTATCTGAGTAAAAAGTGAAAGATGAGAGTGGAAAAAACATCTCACTCTCTACAAGAAGGTTTCTTTGTACTCCCACTCTTAATGCTCTATGTATAGCTTGGTTTTTCTTGTCTACGTTCAAAATCAAACTTCATCTACTTTTTAAATATTTTGACATTTACTTTTGTCCAAATTATATCAAGATTAATTTATTTTCACTACAAAATACCTGTATTTATTCATTTTCAATTTTTTTTTATTTCTTCCATATATCTTATTTATTTGCCAAGATAATTTCACAGTAATTTTCTTTGCCACAATTAATCTATCTATATATTAAATTTTTATGATTAAACGATTGTCATATAACAAATAGCTCCTTCCAATGACAAGTTTCTTTTTTTTTTTCTTTTTGTCTGTTTCTAACTGATACTGAGTGATTATGCCTGTCTTCAATGATGCTTGTTTTAGCCACCTATCTCCACCAGCAAATGGAAACAGTGGAGCTATACTTGAGCAGAATGCTCAGTCTAGTCACAATGGCCTTTCTGCTCACAAGCGTCTCAGCTGAGGTGAAAGCAAATTAATGAAAAAATCCGCCCCATTTCTTGTTATGTGCTCAGCGCCAATTGCTCCTTTTGCCAGTCCAATCACAGCACTTAATGCCTCGGCGACATCAAACAGAAGGGACGAGAAGCGACGGCAACGCATCAAGGAGCGCATTAGACGTTTGCTCGCTGTCCACTCAGTGTCCATTTAGGCTGAGCAAAACTGACCACTCCATTTCTGGATGGACATAGTGCATGATGGCGAGAATGCTGATCAGGGTAATCCCACGACCTGCGTGGCTAATAATGCACACTGTTTTACTCACCACCCACACTGTTATTCCTAAAACACCATCAGAATTTACTTCTACACATGTAGCAGGACTCATTAAACTCGAGCAACGAAAGAAAAAAAAATCAAAATGCTCTCATCCAATTCTCTGATGGACAGCTGACATAATATTGTAAAGGTTTTATGTAGACCTCACTTTATTATTCAGGTCAAGGTCATCAGCAAGGTCAATATCTTACAGAGGCCCACTCAATACTGAAAATCAGAGAGGAAGGTAAACCTATCAAAGACCAGTGTGCAGAATACTAAGGGGTATAATATCAGGTAATATGTGGTAGGTTACGGTCATCTTGTGGTGTTTCTCAGGGACATAAGTGCCATACATGGCTCTCAGGTCATACAAGTGACATTATGGGCTGCATGGCCGACCATACTTGGCTCTTCACTCACTTCCACTCTCTATGTTACTGGAAGGGATGGCAAATCATACAATACTCAAATTACTGGCATTAAATCTATAACTAAGCATAACTTTATGCAGGTAAAATGGTAAAAATATTTTTCTATCAAGGAAAATGTTTACTCATTAAAAGAAAACATGTTTTGTGATATGTTGATGTTGTTTTCAGTATTATCAGCTGAGATGCTATTTTGTGCAATCTCATTAATTGTAGAAGGTAGAAGTTTATTGGTAGAGACCAGGAGACAAGGGGCATTCCTCACACAGGAAATGAAAGTGGCTGGCAAGAAAATGGCTTCTCCGCAGAAAACTGGATGGCGGATGAGGGTCTGAAAGGTCAACAGGGATGGACAATGCCTGTGTTACAAACACAGACTAGCCACCACCATCAAAACTCAAGGTGTGAAAAACACAAGTCCTATTTAATCAGTGTAGAAATATTTATCTCATGGCTTCATATTATGTTTAAAAAAAGCTAGTTTCAATAAATATGTGATAGAGTATCAAGTGGCAAGACACATTGACACTGACATTGAAGATAGAATTATTTCTAAATAAGTTGCATGATACAGTAGCACATTTAGACTGATTCAAGAAATGAACATTAACAATGAATTTGACACAATAGAATATCATCAAAAATAGATTTGATATCAGATACGGGAAAGTGTGTACCACACAGGAAATTATTTGGGAAAAGACTATATGTGTGACACACAGGAAAGTTATTAAGAAAGATCTGTTTATATGGCACACAACAAATATATCAAAATTTACAATATGTGTATGACAAGAAGGAAAAAGGCCAGATACAGCGATATGTCATTTTTTTTCGTGTTATTAAGAAAATCATATTCATGTGCCACACAGGAAGGTAATTAGGAAAAGACTTTGTATGTGACACACAGGAAGGTAATTAGGAAAGGACTTTGTATGTGGCACACAGGAAGGTAATTAGGAAAGGACTTTGTATGTGGCACACAGGAAGGTAATTAGGAAAGGACTTTGTATGTGCCACACAGGAAGGTAATTAGGAAAAGACTTTGTATGTGGCATACATGAAGGTAATTAGGAAAGGACTTTGTATGTGACAGACATGAAGGTAATTAGGAAAGGACTTTGTATGTGACAGACAGGAAGGTAATTAGGAAAGGACTTTGTATGTGACACACAGGAAGGTAATTAGGAAAGGACTTTATATGTGGCACACAGGAAGGTAATTAGGAAAGGACTTTGTATGTGCCACACAGGAAGGTAATTAGGAAAGGACTTTATATGTGACAGACAGGAAGGTAATTAGGAAAGGACTTTGTATGTGGCACACAGGAAGGTAATTAGGAAAGGACTTTGTATGTGACACACAGGAAGGTAATTAGGAAAGGACTTTGTATGTGACACACAGGAAGGTAATTAGGAAAGGACTTTGTATGTGACACACAGGAAGGTAATTAGGAAAGGACTTTGTATGTGACACACAGGAAGGTAATTAGGAAAGGACTTTGTATGTGACACACAGGAAGGTAATTAGGAAAGGACTTTGTATGTGACACACAGGAAGGTAATTAGGAAAGGACTTTGTATGTGACACACAGGAAGGTAATTAGGAAAGGACTTTGTATGTGCCACACAGGAAGGTAATTAGGAAAGGACTTTGTATGTGACACACAGGAAGGTAATTAAGAAAGGCATGTGTATTTGTGAAAGTTAGTTAAGATGGTGGATAACACAAGGGTAATAAGTAAAAGGTTTAACGTGGTACACTTAATAGTCATCAACAAAAAAGTGTGGAAAGCAATAAAAAAAAGTGTGGAAAAGACTATGTCTGCTGCACAACAGAATGTTATTAAGAGAATTCTGTGTTTGCAGCACACAGGAAGGTAATCAAGAAAGGACAATGGCTATTGCACAACAGCAGGTCATTAGGAAAGGACAATGTTTGTGCAACACATGAAGGTCATCCTGAAAGAATGTCAACAGAAAGGGATAAAATAATTGACAGACCGGGAGGCCAGTTGGAGTGGACCACACAAGTGCATTATTTCAACTTTCTCTTTAACCATATAGGAGAAAGCTTTGACAAAGCCTAACTGAAGTAAAAGCTTGGTTGTACATGTTTGGATTGGAGATATGAAGCTCATTGTACAACATCCCATATTTTGATCATGTTCCCAAAGTGGTTGTGTTGCTACACAACAATGTGCGTCACAAATCTTTTGCCTTGTTATGTCTTGAACTTTTTATCTGTTGTCATTAGTCTGTCATTGTTTTATCTATCAACTCATTATTTACGTGATGTCCCCTTTCTCCCATCCTCCACATGTGACAACAGCCTGCTTTTTCCTTGACAAGGGACCCGACTTGTCTTTGACAAACTTGATCTTTTTTAAGCTCAAAACTTGTGCTGTCAATTTATCTTGTCCTTTGTGGGATGTGTTAATCATTTTGTTTTCAATGGAAGCTTGACAATGTCACTTGTAGTTCAGCTGGCGATGAGACAAAAATGATGCTCCGTGAAGGCAAGGGAGTGTCTCTCATTCAAGCAACAATGGAGGACCCTACCATTATATGAAATGTATCACAAAGGCCAGGGTTCATATATCTCCAGTGTTTCCAAGCATTCCATTCATTACTACTTGATTGCAAGTTATCAATCTTGCAGGCTGCATTAAAATATCAAAAGGCACTTATTGATAGTTAACCAGAAAAACAGTTGTGTACAAAAACAGGTTTTCAAACTCTCCAGCAACTAAATACCATATAAAATCAATCCTTGATTTAAAAAAAGTAAAATGTCAAACATCTAAAATTGCTAATTGCATCTTTTTTAAGTATACAATAGAGTGCACTTCGTGATAATTTCTAATGAAAAAAAACCTCAAGCAAAAACGATATATAAATTATTTTTTAAGAGATATTTTGAATATAAAATCATGACATGACAGTTGTTTCATCAATTTACAGTATGTAATCAGAAATAAATGGAGACTAGCGTTTAAAGGAGCAGAAGACGTGCAGATAAGTTCTTATTTACAACACTCTGAAGAGTTGCTGGCCAGATGAGTATGCTCCAAATGTATTTACCAAATCACACCAGAGTGAAATGACCATCATTTCTGATGACCACGACACCTTTCCTTTGTGATAAACCAATTTACGCAGTTATCATTTTTTCTTGGGAGGCCCCAAATCGCTGCAATCACCCCAGCGAGGCCTTCCTGATCCCTCTTGTACAGTGTTATCTCTCACTACTGGTTTTCCACATATCCATATGCCACTTTACTACATCCATGAGGCCACTTATATAAATCCACATGGTCATATCTTTACCTCGCCACCCATTGTCTGCAGACCTCCCATGTCTCATAGTGATATGTCTATCCTAGTTAACCCTCCTCCTGTCATATGTCTATCCTAGTGAACCCTCTTACTGTCATATGTCTATCCTAGTAAAACCCTCCTCCTGTCATATGTCTATCCTAGTAAAACCCTCCTCCTGTCATATGTCTATCCTAGTAAAACCCTCCTCCTGTCATATGTCTATCCTAGTAAAACCCTCCTCCTGTCATATGTCTATCCTAGTAAAACCCTCCTCCTGTCATATGTCTATCCTAGTAAAACCCTCCTCCTGCCATATGTCTATCCTAGTAAAACCCTCCTCCTGTCATATGTCTATCCTAGTAAAACCCTCCTCCTGTCATATGTCTATCCTAGTAAAACCCTCCTGTCATATGTCTATCCTAGTAAAACCCTCCTCCTGTCATATGTCTATCCTAGTAAAACCCTCCTCCTGTCATATGTCTATCCTAGTAAAACCCTCCTCCTGTCATACATCTATCCTAGTAAAACCCTCCTGTCATATGTCTATCCTAGTGAACCCTCCTCCTGTCATATGTCTATCCTAGTAAAACCCTCCTCCTGTCATATGTCTATCCTAGTAAAACCATCCTCCTGCCATATGTCTATCCTAGTAAAACCCTCCTCCTGTCATATGTCTATCCTAGTAAAACCCTCCTGTCATATGTCTATCCTAGTGAACCCTCCTCCTGTCATATGTCTATCCTAGTAAAACCCTCCTCCTGTCATATGTCTATCCTAGTAAAACCCTCCTCCTGTCATATGTCTATCCTAGTAAAACCCTCCTCCTGTCATACATCTATCCTAGTAAAACCCTCCTGTCATATGTCTATCCTAGTGAACCCTCCTCCTGTCATATGTCTATCCTAGTAAAACCCTCCTCCTGTCATATGTCTATCCTAGTAAAACCATCCTCCTGCCATATGTCTATCCTAGTAAAACCCTCCTCCTGTCATATGTCTATCCTAGTAAAACCCTCCTGTCATATGTCTATCCTAGTGAACCCTCCTCCTGTCATATGTCTATCCTAGTAAAACCCTCCTCCTGTCATATGTCTATCCTAGTAAAACCCTCCTCCTGTCATATGTCTATCCTAGTAAAACCCTCCTGTCATATGTCTATCCTAGTAAAACCCTCCTCCTGTCATATGTCTATCCTAGTAAAACCCTCCTCCTGTCATATGTCTATCCTAGTAAAACCCTCCTCCTGTCATATGTCTATCCTAGTGAACCCTCCTCCTGTCATATGTCTATCCTAGTAAAACCCTCCTCCTGTCATACATCTATCCTAGTAAAACCCTCCTGTCATATGTCTATCCTAGTGAACCCTCCTCCTGTCATATGTCTATCCTAGTAAAACCCTCCTCCTGTCATATGTCTATCCTAGTAAAACCCTCCTGTCATATGTCTATCCTAGTGAACCCTCCTCCTGTCATATGTCTATCCTAGTAAAACCCTCCTCCTGTCATATGTCTATCCTAGTAAAACCCTCCTCCTGTCATATGTCTATCCTAGTAAAACCCTCTTACTGTCATATGTCTATCCTAGTGAAACCCTCCTCCTGTCATATGTCTATCCCAGTAAACCCTCCTCCTGTCATATGTCTATCATAGTGAAACCCTCCTCCTGTCATATGTCTATCCTAGTAAAACCCTCCTCCTGTCATATGTCTATCCTAGTAAAACCCTCCTCCTGTCATACATCTATCCTAGTAAAACCCTCCTCCTGTCATACATCTATCCTAGTAAAACCCTCCTCCTGTCATATGTCTATCCTAGTAAAACCCTCCTCCTGTCATATGTCTATCCTAGTAAAACCCTCCTCCTGTCATATGTCTATCCTAGTAAAACCCTCCTCCTGTCATACATCTATCCTAGTAAAACCCTCCTCCTGTCATACATCTATCCTAGTAAAACCCTCCTCCTGTCATACATCTATCCTAGTAAAACCCTCCTCCTGTCATATGTCTATCCCAGTAAAACCCTCCTCCTGTCATATGTCTATCCTAGTAAAACCCTACTCCTGTCATATGTCTATCCTAGTAAAGCCCTCCTCCTGTCAAATGTCTATCCTAGTAAAACCCTCCTCCTGTCATACATCTATCCTAGTAAAACCCTCCTCCTGTCATATATCTATCCTAGTAAAGCCCTCCTGTCATATGTCTATCCTAGTAAAACCCTCCTCCTGTCATACATCTATCCTAGTAAAACCCTCCTCCTGTCATATATCTATCCTAGTAGTGCCCTCCTGTCATATGTCTATCCTAGTAAAACCCTCCTCCTGTCATATGTCTATCCTAGTAAAACCCTCCTCCTGTCATATGTCTATCCTAGTTAACCCTCCTCCTGTCATATGTCTATCCTAGTTAACCCTCCTCCTGTCATATGTCTATCCTAGTAAAACCCTCCTCCTGTCATATATCTATCCTAGTAAAGCCCTCCTGTCATATGTCTATCCTAGTAAAACCCTCCTCCTGTCATACATCTATCCTAGTAAAACCCTCCTCCTGTCATATATCTATCCTAGTAGTGCCCTCCTGTCATATGTCTATCCTAGTAAAACCCTCCTCCTGTGATATGTCTATCCTAGTAAAACCCTCCTCCTGTCATATGTCTATCCTAGTGAACCCTCCTCCTGTCATATGTCTATCCTAGTAAAACCCTCCTCCAGTCATATGTCTATCCTAGTAAACCCTCCTCCTGTCCTGTCTATCCTAGTAAAACCCTCCTCCTGTCATATGTCTATCCTAGTAAAACCCTCCTCCTGTCATATGTCTATCCTAGTAAAACCCTCCTCCTGTCATATGTCTATCCTAGTAAAACCCTCCTCCTGTCATATGTCTATCCTAGTAAAACCCTCCTCCTGTCATATGTCTATCCTAGTAAAACCCTCCTCCTGTCATACATCTATCCTAGTAAAACCCTCCTGTCATATGTCTATCCTAGTAAAGCCCTCCTCCTGTCATATGTCTATCCTAGTAAAGCCCTCCTCCTGTCATATGTCTATCCTAGTAAAACCCTCCTCCTGTCATATGTCTATCCTAGTGAACCCTCCTCCTGTCATATGTCTATCCTAGTAAAACCCTCCTCCTGTCATACATCTATCCTAGTAAAACCCTCCTGTCATATGTCTATCCTAGTGAACCCTCCTCCTGTCATATGTCTATCCTAGTAAAACCCTCCTCCTGTCATATGTCTATCCTAGTAAACCCTCCTCCTGTCATATGTCTATCCTAGTAAAACCATCCTCCTGCCATATGTCTATCCTAGTAAAACCCTCCTCCTGTCATATGTCTATCCTAGTAAAACCCTCCTCCTGTCATATGTCTATCCTAGTAAAACCCTCCTCCTGTCATATGTCTATCCTAGTAAAACCCTCCTCCTGTCATACATCTATCCTAGTAAAACCCTCCTCCTGTCATATGTCTATCCTAGTAAAACCCTCCTCCTGTCATACATCTATCCTAGTAAAACCCTCCTGTCATATGTCTATCCTAGTGAACCCTCCTCCTGTCATATGTCTATCCTAGTAAAACCCTCCTCCTGTCATATGTCTATCCTAGTAAACCCTCCTCCTGTCATATGTCTATCCTAGTAAAACCATCCTCCTGCCATATGTCTATCCTAGTAAAACCCTCCTCCTGTCATATGTCTATCCTAGTAAACCCTCCTCCTGTCATATGTCTATCCTAGTAAAACCCTCCTCCTGTCATATGTCTATCCTAGTAAAACCCTCCTCCTGTCATATGTCTATCCTAGTGAACCCTCCTCCTGTCATATGTCTATCCTAGTAAAACCCTCCTCCTGTCATACATCTATCCTAGTAAAACCCTCCTGTCATATGTCTATCCTAGTGAACCCTCCTCCTGTCATATGTCTATCCTAGTAAAACCCTCCTCCTGTCATATGTCTATCCTAGTAAACCCTCCTCCTGTCATATGTCTATCCTAGTAAAACCATCCTCCTGCCATATGTCTATCCTAGTAAAACCCTCCTCCTGTCATATGTCTATCCTAGTAAACCCTCCTCCTGTCATATGTCTATCCTAGTAAAACCCTCCTCCTGTCATATGTCTATCCTAGTAAACCCTCCTCCTGTCATATGTCTATCCTAGTAAAACCATCCTCCTGCCATATGTCTATCCTAGTAAAACCCTCCTCCTGCCATATGTCTATCCTAGTAAAACCCTCCTCCTGTCATATGTCTATCCTAGTAAACCCTCCTCCTGTCATATGTCTATCCTAGTAAAACCCTCCTCCTGTCATATGTCTATCCTAGTAAACCCTCCTCCTGTCATATGTCTATCCTAGTAAAACCATCCTCCTGCCATATGTCTATCCTAGTAAAACCCTCCTCCTGCCATATGTCTATCCTAGTAAAACCCTCCTCCTGTCATATGTCTATCCTAGTAAAACCCTCCTGTCATATGTCTATCCTAGTGAACCCTCCTCCTGTCATATGTCTATCCTAGTAAAACCCTCCTCCTGTCATATGTCTATCCTAGTAAAACCCTCCTCCTGTCATATGTCTATCCTAGTAAAACCCTCCTCCTGTCATATGTCTATCCTAGTAAAACCCTCCTCCTGTCATATGTCTATCCTAGTAAAACCCTCCTCCTGTCATATGTCTATCCTAGTAAAACCCTCCTCCTGTCATATGTCTATCCTAGTGAACCCTCCTCCTGTCATATGTCTATCCTAGTAAAACCCTCCTCCTGTCATACATCTATCCTAGTAAAACCCTCCTGTCATATGTCTATCCTAGTGAACCCTCCTCCTGTCATATGTCTATCCTAGTAAAACCCTCCTCCTGTCATATGTCTATCCTAGTAAAACCCTCCTGTCATATGTCTATCCTAGTGAACCCTCCTCCTGTCATATGTCTATCCTAGTAAAACCCTCCTCCTGTCATATGTCTATCCTAGTAAAACCCTCCTCCTGTCATATGTCTATCCTAGTAAAACCCTCTTACTGTCATATGTCTATCCTAGTGAAACCCTCCTCCTGTCATATGTCTATCCCAGTAAACCCTCCTCCTGTCATATGTCTATCATAGTGAAACCCTCCTCCTGTCATATGTCTATCCTAGTGAACCCTCCTCCTGTCATATGTCTATCCTAGTAAAACCCTCCTCCTGTCATACATCTATCCTAGTAAAACCCTCCTCCTGTCATACATCTATCCTAGTAAAACCCTCCTCCTGTCATATGTCTATCCCAGTAAAACCCTCCTCCTGTCATATGTCTATCCTAGTAAAACCCTACTCCTGTCATATGTCTATCCTAGTAAAGCCCTCCTCCTGTCAAATGTCTATCCTAGTAAAACCCTCCTCCTGTCATACATCTATCCTAGTAAAACCCTCCTTCTGTCATATATCTATCCTAGTAAAGCCCTCCTGTCATATGTCTATCCTAGTAAAACCCTCCTGTCATACATCTATCCTAGTAAAACCCTCCTCCTGTCATATATCTATCCTAGTAAAGCCCTCCTGTCATATGTCTATCCTAGTAAAACCCTCCTCCTGTCATATGTCTATCCTAGTAAAACCCTCCTCCTGTCATATGTCTATCCTAGTTAACCCTCCTCCTGTCATATGTCTATCCTAGTGAACCCTCCTCCTGTGATATGTCTATCCTAGTAAAACCCTCCTCCTGTCATATGTCTATCCTAGTGAACCCTCCTCCTGTCATATGTCTATCCTAGTAAAACCCTCCTCCAGTCATATGTCTATCCTAGTAAACCCTCCTCCTGTCCTGTCTATCCTAGTAAAACCCTCCTCCTGTCATATGTCTATCCTAGTAAAACCCTCCTCCTGTCATATGTCTATCCTAGTAAAACCCTCCTCCTGTCATATGTCTATCCTAGTAAAACCCTCCTCCTGTCATATGTCTATCCTAGTAAAACCCTACTCCTGTCATATGTCTATCCTAGTAAAGCCCTCCTCCTGTCAAATGTCTATCCTAGTAAAACCCTCCTCCTGTCATACATCTATCCTAGTAAAACCCTCCTCCTGTCATATGTCTATCCTAGTAAAACCCTCCTCCTGTCATATGTCTATCCTAGTAAAACCCTCCTCCTGTCATATGTCTATCCTAGTAAAACCCTCCTCCTGTCATATGTCTATCCCAGTAAAACCCTCCTCCTGTCATATGTCTATCCTAGTAAAACCCTCCTCCTGTCATATGTCTATCCTAGTAAAACCCTCCTCCTGTCATACATCTATCCTAGTAAAACCCTCCTCCTGTCATATGTCTATCCTAGTAAAACCCTCCTCCTGTCATATGTCTATCCTAGTAAAACCCTCCTCCTGTCATATGTCTATCCTAGTAAAACCCTCCTCCTGTCATACATCTATCCTAGTAAAACCCCCCTCCTGTCATGTCTATCCTAGTAAAACCCTCCTCCTGTCGTATGTCTATCCTAGTAAACCCTCCTCCTGTCATATGTCTATCCTAGTAAAACCCTCCTCCTGTCATATGTCTATCCTAGTAAACCCTCCTCCTGTCATATGTCTATCATAGTGAAACCCTCCTCCTGTCATATGTCTATCCTAGTAAACCCTCCTCCTGTCATATGTCTATCCTAGTAAAACCCTCCTCCTGTCATATGTCTATCCTAGTAAAACCCTCCTCCTGTCATATGTCTATCCTAGTAAAACCCTCCTCCTGTCATAAATCTATCCTAGTAAAACCCTCCTCCTGTCATATGTCTATCCTAGTAAAACCCTCCTCCTGTCATATGTCTATCCTAGTAAAACCCTCCTCCTGTCATATGTCTATCCTAGTAAAACCCTCCTCCTGTCATACATCTATCCTAGTAAAACCCTCCTCCTGTCATATGTCTATCCTAATAAAATCCCCCTCCTGTCATATGTCTATCCTAGTAAAACCCTCCTCCTGTCATATGTCTATCCTAGTAAAACCCTCCTCCTGTCATATGTCTATCCTAGTAAAACCCTCCTCCTGTCATATGTCTATCCTAGTAAAACCCTCCTCCTGTCATACATCTATCCTAGTAAAACCCTCCTCCTGTCATATGTCTATCCTAATAAAACCCCCCTCCTGTCATATGTCTATCCTAGTAAAACCCTCCTCCTGTCATATGTCTATCCTAGTAAACCCTCCTCCTGTCATATGTCTATCCTAGTAAAACCCTCCTCCTGTCATATGTCTATCCTAGTAAAACCCTCCTCCTGTCATATGTCTATCCTAGTAAAACCCTCCTCCTGTCATATGTCTATCCTAGTTAACCCTCCTCCTGTCATATGTCTATCCTAGTAAAACCCTCCTCCTGTCATATGTCTATCCTAGTAAAACCCTCCTCCTGTCATATGTCTATCCTAGTAAAACCCTCCTCCTGTCATATGTCTATCCCAGTAAAACCCTCCTCCTGTCATATGTCTATCCTAGTGAACCCTCCTCCTGTCATATGTCTATACTAGTAAACCCTCCTCCTGTCATATGTCTATCCTTGTAAACCCTCCTCCTGTCATACATCTATCCTAGTAAAACCCTCCTGTCATATGTCTATCCTAGTGAACCCTCCTCCTGTCATATGTCTATCCTAGTAAAACCCTCCTCCTGTCATATGTCTATCCTAGTAAAACCCTCCTCCTGTCATATGTCTATCCTAGTAAACCCTCCTCCTGTCATATGTCTATACTAGTGAACCCTCCTCCTGTCATATGTCTATCCTTGTAAACCCTCCTCCTGTCATACATCTATCCTAGTAAAACCCTCCTCCTGTCATATGTCTATCCTAGTAAAACCCTCCTGTCATATGTCTATCCTAGTAAAACCCTCCTCCTGTCATATGTCTATCCTAGTAAAACCCTACTCCTGTCATATGTCTATCCTAGTGAACCCTCCTCCTGTCATATGTCTATACTAGTGAACCCTCCTCCTGTCATATGTCTATCCTTGTAAACCCTCCTCCTGTCATACATCTATCCTAGTAAAACCCTCCTGTCATATGTCTATCCTAGTGAACCCTCCTCCTGTCATATGTCTATACTAGTAAACCCTACTCCTGTCATATGTCTATCCCAGTAAAACCCTCCTCCTGTCATATGTCTATCCTAGTGAACCCTCCTCCTGTCATATGTCTATACTAGTAAACCCTCCTCCTGTCATATGTCTATCCTTGTAAACCCTCCTCCTGTCATACATCTATCCTAGTAAAACCCTCCTGTCATATGTCTATCCTAGTGAACCCTCCTCCTGTCATATGTCTATCCTAGTGAAACCCTCCTCCTGTCTTATGTCTATCCTAGTGAACCCTCCTCCTGTCATATGTCTATCCTAATGAACCCTCCTCCTGTCATATGTCTATCCTAGTAAACCCTCCTCCTGTCATATGTCTATCCTAGTAAAACCCTCCTGTCATATGTCTATCCTAGTGAACCCTCCTCCTGTCATATGTCTATCCTAGTGAAACCCTCCTCCTGTCTTATGTCTATCCTAGTGAACCCTCCTCCTGTCATATGTCTATCCTAGTGAACCCTCCTCCTGTCATATGTCTATCCTAGTAAAACCCTCCTCCTGTCATATGTCTATCCTAGTGAACCCTCCTCCTGTCATATGTCTATCCTAGTAAACCCTCCTCCTGTCATATGTCTATCCTTGTAAACCCTCCTCCTGTCATACATCTATCCTAGTAAAACCCTCCTGTCATATGTCTATCCTAGTGAACCCTCCTCCTGTCATATGTCTATCCTAGTGAAACCCTCCTCCTGTCTTATGTCTATCCTAGTGAACCCTCCTCCTGTCATATGTCTATCCTAATGAACCCTCCTCCTGTCATATGTCTATCCTAGTGAACCCTCCTCCTGTCATATGTCTATCCTAGTGAACCCTCCTACTGTCTTATGTCTATCCTAGTAAAACCCTCCTCCTGTCATATGTCTATCCCAGTAAAACCCTCCTCCTGTCATATGTCTATCCTAGTGAACCCTCCTCCTGTCATATGTCTATCCTAGTAAAACCCTCCTCCTGTCATCTATCTCAGCACACCCTCCTTCCCTACATGACATACACCTCCTGTCTGAACACCCTCCTCCTCTACATGCCATACATCTCCTGGCTTAACACCCTCCTCTACATGCCATACATCTTCTGTCTGAACACCCCCCTCCTCCACATGTCATACATCTCCTGCCTTAACACCCTCCTCTCCATGTTTCGTTGTCATACATCAATCTTGACTCCAAATAGTTTACCTGCATTCGCAACTCTGCTATACGTTAGTAAAATTGACATATAACTGCCACCTTTACTGTGATTTCTAGCCTCATCTTCTGATCAATATTATTGAATTATAACTTTTCTGACGTCATAGACATTTCATTTGATGAATCACATTTTACTATGGCATCTGTAACAGAATTTTCTGTTAAATATCAAAGAACCCATCAAAATTGGATGAGTTTAACACTAACAATCAATTTGTTACTTGCCAAGCCATTTTTTGCTCTTCTCAAATCAGATGCTGTCCGGTAAATAATTGAAGTTAAGTGCGATTTGAATCTTGGTTGGTGAGCTGAGATTGTGCAGAGTCTGATCCGCGTTTTGGTCCTCTGGGACAGTTTTGGGGAATCCATCATGACCAATGATGCCTAACAAGCCTTAATTGCGGACAATGAGCCCATGGCACAGTGAGATCAATGCCCGGCAGATTCTGAGATATCCCCTCTGATCTGACTGTGATCTGATGGTGTCCGTCATAAGGGCCAGACACACAGACAGATGCTGGTCGCCAACCCTTTGAACCCTACCCCATCCTCAATACATCCATCCCATCATATTAAAGATCACAATAATCAGACAACATTTACAACTAAAAAAAATAATTTATGATAATACCATCAACATCTATATGGCTTTACATAATCACATCCTTATTCCATTCTCGGATTCTTATTCATCTTATAGTTTTCGTTCAATATTGAACAATTTGTGTATCATATTAGATTTTTAGATTTTATGGCAGCATACTGCAGTAATAATAGGAAATGTGTGGTAGATTTTCACCCTCACAATCCTTTATAGTTTCATAATTTAATTTTGTACTTTACATTTCGTTTTCCTACTATTGTGTACATGTACTGATATGGATCTTATTTATTTCCTGGAGAACAATCTTTCATTCTGTTATAAACCATTTTCTAAAGACAATATGAAAAATTTCAAGGTCAATTTCTTTCAAATTTATCTGAGAGTTATAAAGCCTTGATCACTGTACAATGTATATCACTGGGATTGACTGAGCTTTCCACCCCTTCCCTTTGTCTGGGACCCAATATTTAAAAGGTTCTAATAGGATTCCTTATGAACTGCATATACCGGTACCTGATATTTTATGATGATAATAAAAACTGATCATGATGGTTTCAAACATGAAAAAGCTTGATAACATATTGTCATAACATTGAGAATGATGGGACTTTTTACAAGACAGAATGGCATT
The DNA here is from genome assembly GCA_949316495.1 of Amphiduros pacificus. NCBI lineage: Eukaryota > Metazoa > Annelida > Polychaeta > Phyllodocida > Hesionidae > Amphiduros > Amphiduros pacificus. The sequence continues at coordinate 17,200,682 of OX439003.1, read as the reverse complement.
CTGTAATTGATAAATCAGAAATAAAATATACTGTCCTTTCTCACTTCGCGTTAAGACCTATTCATACCCAATATACCTGATTGATGGTGTTAAGCATTGATCCTATACTATAATTTTGTGAATTACGGTAACAGCATATATACATAAGAACATACCGGTAATGATATCTTGTATATGCAATATGTAAGATAAGTTGCAATAAGACATAGAAGTTGCACTATTAGCTGAGGTCTGTCTTAGCCATCAACTGCGGGTGAGGGGCAAAAACAGGTAGCATTTTTTTTTACCTCAAATGAGGCTCAAAGAAGCACTGTTTGACGTCAATCTAGCACTTTTCAAAGCACAACACCTTTCATTCGCTTCACAATATGCATTGCCACAATCTCATGACATCATTTTACCTTTCAGTGCCCCTATGACAATAATACACATTAAAATAATGCCACCACGAAAGAAATGTGCTTTTAAAAGGGGGCATTTAGTAGGTTCTTGCTTAAATAGGTTTTACAGACACTTATTGAGAGTATTTTTCCCAAAAAGGCAATTGAGATCAAAGACAAATCACAAATTTATGATTTGTGTAGATATATATTTTTTTAATTATTGCACAATTCTTTTAAAAATTAAAAAAAAATCCCTTTTTTAATCCATTTTCCAATGGTATTATAAAAATATTTTTAAATTTTACACATTTATCAACATAGTGACAGATAAAATTTATGCCATATTTAAGTTGGCAATTCAAACAATTTATTTATGTTTACTCTTGTTTTAGAATTATATTATTCAAAGATGCATTTAGATATCAAAGACAATGTCATACCTTTATCGCCACTTTTGGGATCTGCATCTATTTTTGGTTTTGGGTTTGGAGAGTTTTCAGGAGGTTGCTCTGAGGTTGGTTGCTTGTCAGATTTCATGCTGTTTGTCTCTCCAGGTGGCACTGTTGCAGGCATTTCATCACCTTAAATTCAATAGAAATGATATATTCAACAATCCAATAAAGATGGGACTGATTTCAAAAGGCTCCAGAAACTGTTTTAGAATTACATTATTCAAATATATATGCATTTTTCCTGTAATATCATACCTATCATTTGTAATTGATTCAATGATTAACGATTTTTCTTATTAAGGTATAAAGTTTGCAAAAACCAGAAAATTGTCTCACTCTAGCACATATTTGTGATACACTATTTCCCTTTAACCAGCACAAAGGTACAACACTCCATTATTTATGCCATCAAGATCAACATACACAGAATATAAATTTAATTTTTTTGCCCTGCTCCATGGCAATTGTCTCCTTACACTGTAACTTGATATTCAGTTGGGCAAAGATTTCAATAGGCGTAAAAAAGTACATATAAAAGAGATATTAAGATGTTTGAATAGGTGGCACAGCCGCCATCAATGAGATAACATCAGCACTGGTAGAACAGCATACCAAAATTAATGTGGCTTGCTCGATGTGCTGTCTGCATGGTTTTCAGACCTCCACATTTTCTCGCATCCTCTCTGCTCTGCTCTGAGAAAGAAGTTTTCTTGAGCTCCATCAATGTCAGGCAGGTTTTTGTCACTGAGTGTGATCTCTCGTCTTCCCCATATGTTTCCTGCAGGAAGAGATACCTCAGTGGCAGTCTGCATAGCAACTGTTTCTATGCAATAATCCAATAGCTGGCCTGCTTAAAATGGTACAGTAGACAATGGGATTTTTAGAGCTTGTATTTCTCTTTTTGAATTTCAATGAGCTTGTAAAATTTTAGAAACAAATTAAACAATCTTTTTTGAACACATTTAAAAGAAAAAATTGTGATAAAAAAATGTGACTTTTTGCTCAACAAAGGGACACTTTCCTTGGGAAGTCTGATAGAAAGCATTCTTTTATACTTGATGTATGAGTTGGGCATAGAGCTGCTTTTGTTTTGAAGCAAAGTAAAAGGCATCTGTTTCTAAGGTATGTTTTGTGAAGCAAGGGAGCTTTGCTTCAGTTTGACATTCAAACCTGCCCTGCTACAACCAACAACAATATGGTCCCCTCCCAGGTGAATGGCTCTCAAAGGCAGAATTATTCCGCATTATTCGGTTATTTCCCTTTACTAAGGTGGCTGCAGCCGCAACCTAGTTGCATCACGTCATCACAATGAAATTGCCCACCACTGTAACTGGGTGATAAAATCATCCTTAGCTTTTGCCTATATTAGATCCGACACTGACAGACAAAGCGGAAAGCTGTACAGGCTTCGGGGCCAGAGGGAAGAATCAACCCGCCACCCTGCAGCGTTACCCCGGTGATGCTTAGCAACAAGCGACAAGGTGGGAAACGTAACAACTGACTTTTAAACGTGGCACAAATGGCATTTACGATTACAGCAGGAAATCATTTCCAGAGTCAATCTATCACGTTGATCACTTTCCTCTGCAAACATTGCCTTTTGGCTTCATTTAAGTTGCGGCAGAAAACACGAAAACCCACCCCAAGCTCACGGCTTCTAATTCCGATCAGCTCAAAGTTTAATTAAAGTGGGTAGCCAATCTGGAAGCAGAATGAGAACAGCGTTTCAATTTCCCTCTATCAATGCACTCTTTTCATTCTTTCTTTCAACGCAGATTTTCACCAATTAAACTGCAGACAATGTCAGAAAAACAAGCCTTTGTCACAAGAATGCCAGATTAGACCAAACTCATCTGCAAATACTTGAAGCTATTTGGATCCATTTCCACATACACGCGACAAGTTTTGAATTCTTGGAGAATGTATGCAATGGCAATGCTATGTATATTAATCAAAATTGGAAGTTAATCATCAATCACTTTTGTGATTCCTCTAAAAGCTACTTTTATCTAATAATAATATATTTAAAATGAACAAATACAGAGATAAATCCCATTTCTTGACAAATGAAAAGTTATAATTACAAATTTGATTTTTGAATTTTGTAAAGACATTCTGCTTTCAATTTTAAATCACTATAAATAGGTTGCATACTTTGAAGATATTGGAGCAATGGCAGTATTGTTGTCAACACAAAATAATCTTACTCTTGCCCATGGCATCATATCTCTATCACCATCCACCCATATAAAGTGTCCATATCTTTCTTATTTCCCTTCATTTTTTTCTGTTTTATTACATCAAGAAGTAATTATGTGGGTGCTCAGCCAGTTGTTGATATTAGCAGATTGGCGTGCAATATCTGACTGTTACAACGACGGGCCACACCGCTGAACAAACTCTTGTCCAATAAAAGCTGTCCCGCCACTTCACGGGCCTTGTTAAATCATAATTGTTTCAATTTCCAAGCCCATAAATCACACAGAGTTGGACATAAGATGACAAATCTGCCCACAAGAAGTATGATCTCTGCCGCGTCTTATAAGCTGCGCATTTACCAATCCTATATTCCAAGTTTTTATCTCATTGTCTCCTTACAAATGCCCAAAAAGTATGAAATCAAATCGAGATATAAATATCTAAAAATGGTATACTCACCTATTATATGTGTAGCAAAAGATATTGAAACTACAATGTCTGTTATTAATATTTATATAATTTTTTTTATGTTCTGTTTTTCATTATTAATTATAAACAAAGGCACTTAACCTAACATTGTTATTGACGCCCTTTTGACACGGTTGTGGCACACTTAGTGCATAGATAAACATCTTTTCATTTCAATGTCAAAAGCCAGTGGCTCATGTGAGCTGGGTGATAAGCACATTTTTGTTGTGCAAATTATCGTGATTTGTGGACGTGAAAAATTACACTTCAAAATGAGCAATAAAGCCAAAAATATTTGGGGAAATATTTGTATTGGGGGATGATTTATGAGGTGTGTGACCTTGTGAGCACAAATTAAAATGTTCTCAGTCAACACTATGGAGAACGCACTGATTTATTTCACATTAAAGCACTATATATTATCCTAACCCACTCCTCTATTATACTTTGTCTATTACCATTTTTCACAAGAGTGCAAAAATAGTGGTTTTAATTGTTTTTTTTTTGTGCTTTGGGAGCTCAGATAGAAATTATTTTCAGTATTTTTTTTCTATTGTTATATGAAAAATATACTGAAAATTCAGCTCTTATTAGCAAATATTTAGAACGTTTTAATTATCTGGGGAGAATGTACTTAAACAGAACTGAAAAGAACTATTGGGTCATATTATGCACTTCACAAGAGGAGATAAGCCAAGTTTGTAGCACATCTCATCACACCTGAGGTATATGTGACCCTATAAGGTCACACAAATTTTAGTATGAATATATTAAGTTGTGCAACCATTTACCTATTCTAAGAGCAGACTCCAGGACATATTGTCTTGTGAATAAATAATCCTAATACCTCACTGCATCGAGTGTGAAGATGCAAGGCAAAGGTTCGCCAGATATACAGCAGATGGCAGTTTCGGCTGTACAAATCTGTGCATTCTCTTTCAGTTCAGATATACATGCTTATTTCTCTTTTAAAGGAAAGCGGGTGGCAACAGTATTGATTCTGTGCATAAACTCATTTTGCAGATAAAGTATATATTGCGTTAACATTTGCTGGGGCTGTTTAATTTCACATGTACAGGACGCAAAATTAATGAGCAATTGTTATCATAATTAAATAATTTCTGATTACATGAAGCTAATTAAGTACGTGTACGCAGCCATCTAGGGGTAGCCTCGTCAAATTTCACCAATTATTTCACAAACTTTTGGCAGCATAGTGAACCGATTGGCAAATTTTTAGAAGATGAAAACCTTTTAAATAACATGGTTCAATAGTTAATTGAATTCACTTTATTACACAATTATCTTGAAATTAATTTCATTTAAAATTCAATAAATATTCCCAGGTAAAAGTTACAATCAATTTATTTTTTCTATCATATTGAGCCCACCAATTTCAAATTAATTTAATCCTTAATGCAGGATTAAGTTTCTGGAATAAATCTTTAAAAATAAAAACAAATTTATTTTTTAAAAATATCATTTACAAGGAGATTTGTATTTAAAGCATTTAAACAATTGCCAGAAATCATATTTGATGTTATGTTGGGCACTAACATGACCTCATCTGATCATAGAACACATGATTAATTTGTAAAAATACATGTTCAGCACCAAATAGTAAAACCTCTGATTGAAGAGTACAGCTGGTCAAAAAATGAAAACCTTCCTTTGCCATTAAATATTTTCTTCACATGAACCTTTATGTATAAATAACTAAAATCAGGTTTTAAAAATCTGAAATAACTAGCCATAGCCAATGGTGCAAGCAAAACTTGATCTGTTTGTAGAAGAATGATCTGCCTGAAGAAGATAGAACTACAATAATAAATAAATGACAAAGAGAAGAAAGCAGCGGATGCTGAATATCAAATATTTCCCATCTTACAGTTATGGTGTATCATTAATCAACTAAATCCATTAAGCTTATTATCATCAGGTTTGTTTTTATAATAATTTCCAATAATGACTGTCAAGAACAGGTAGAATTCTCATGATTTACTAAATATAAACATCTTTTCAAATTAATTCAATTCAATGTCTGTTTTGCTAATGCAATTATTTCATTTGATACAGATTCCAATTAAATTTGATTTTTTTTCCTCCTCAACAGTCATTGTTATGAAGAATAAAGTTCTAGAAAGGCAGAACAGAACACATTCATATCGCTTTTAGGTTAATAAAAATCATACTGCTTTCAGATTAATGTATATTAACTTTCAAATATCTGAGTAAATGAAACTCAATATAACCCCCAAAAAACACAATTACTAATATATATATAACAATATAAAATTAATTAATCTAAATACGCTTCTTATATATAATATTATACAAATATTGTGTTCAAGGTGACAAAAAATTCTGGAAGAGCTATGATTGTTCTGCGCAAAATGGATGCTATGATTATTAGCAGTAACCAGAGATTGGGCATGATGAAATTTAAGGTTTTATATCAGTCAAATTCAAGATTTCCGAGGTCATAATTCATAGTATTAGTTGCATTTCTTTTGTACGAATATTTCAAATCTTTACCAATTACTTGATGTTGTAGTTGTGCAAGTTAGGACTGGGAAAAAAGCCTTTGGGAGAAAGGGACCAGAAGGTCATCCATAATTTTCTCATTGCTACCAACTCCAAAAATTCACTTCCACACAATATATTCTTTCCTATTTTCTTGTGTCTATTTCAGTGCAACCTGATTCCTCCATGTACTGGTTGCATATTCCTGTGTATGTACAGGAGGTTGTTAAAATGGGTGACTGGTTGTTACGGCCGTTTTCCCATTCGACCGTTCCCCTGAACAACCGTAACCTGTTCGACCAAATAATTTCAATTAACTTGTAAACTTTCTACTTTTTCTTTTCAACATATGTTTGGCATTCAGGGTCCTTCCAGAAGGATATTTTTATGTTTTGAGCCATTACACAGGGACTGGGACCCACTTCTTGTGAGTTATGCTTTTTAAGCCACAGTTGAACTGGGGGACAGTTTTATTCCAACGTTTGAATAGGAAAACTGTCGAAATTGCCAGAAACATTTAAAACGTGGTAGGGGGCCAGTTTGTGAGAATATTGAAAATTGACCAGCGTGAGCATTCTTTAAATATTATTATTTTGATTTTTTTTATCAAAATATGGTAAATATGAATCTTAGTACACCATACTCACAATATGCTATTTAAAACACATAAAAAAACATAATTTAATAAATCACATCATTTTTCAAATTGAACTGGTTCTGTGGGAGTCAAGGCATATATGTCTGTGGCTGAGGGCTTGAGATTTGAATGTGAGCATTTTGAACACCCAAAATTGCATGGATGAGTGTACAATAAAATCTATGTTGGACGGCACCTGTGTGCATGGCTGTACGATGATGGTTCTCTGAGTAGAGTATGCATGGACCTGGAAGATTATTTGTAAATATACAATAACATGGACTACAGAAAGAAATACCTCAATCATTATGTATGCTGTTTTTTTGTATATTGTTAACATGGACACTGAAACCAAGCTAACATTTCTCCACCCTTTAAAGTTTGATAAATCAAGGAGGTATAACTGATTCAAATAAATAAGCTGTGGGTGGTTATCTGGGAGACGACACATGCCTATAAATTGACCAGATGAGTGTGGATGATTGTTTACAAAACTCTGATTCATGTTTTAATTTAATCAGAAGACTCTCAGAGTTTACTAAAGTTTTGTGTGAATGAGAGTCTGGGAGATTCTTAAGTTGTGGCAATGAGAGTCTATTAGATTCTTAATCTGTGTGAATGAGAGTGGGAGATTCTAAAGTTGTGTGAATGAGAGTCTAAGAGATTCTTAATCTGTGTGAATGAGAGTGGGAGATTTTAAATTTGTGTGAATGAGAGTGGGAAATTCTAAAGTTGTGTGAATGAGAGTCTGGGAGATTCTAAATTTGTGTGAATGAGAGTCTGGGAGATTCTAAATCTGTGTGAATGAGAGTGGGAGATTCTAAAGTTGTGTGAATCAGAGTCTGGGAGATTCTTAATCTGTGTGAATGAAAGTGGGAGATTCTAAAATTGTGTGAATGAGAGTGGGAGATTCTAAAGTTGTGTGAATGAGAGTCTAAGAGATTCTTAATCTGTGTGAATGAGAGTGGGAGATTCTAAATTTGTGTGAATGAGAGTGGGAAATTCTAAATTTGTGTGAATGAGAGTGGAAAATTCTAAAGTTGTGTGAATGAGAGTCTGGGAGATTCTAAATTTGTGTGAATGAGAGTGGGAGATTCTAAATTTGTGTGAATGAGGGTGGGAGATTCCAAAGTTGTGTGAATGAGTCTAAGAGATACTTAATCTGTGTGAATGAGAGTTAGGGAGATTCTTAATCTGTGTGAATGAGAGTGGGAGATTCTTAATCTATGTGAATGAGAGTGGGAGATTCTAAATTTGTGTGAATGAGAGTGGGAAATTCTAAAGTTGTGTGAATGAGAGTCTGGGAGATTCTAAATTTGTGTGAATGAGAGTGGGAAATTCTAAATTTGTGTGAATGAGAGTGGGAGATTCTAAAGTTGTGTGAATGAGAGTCTAAGAGATACTTAATCTGTGTGAATGAGAGTTAGGGAGATTCTTAATCTGTGTGAATGAGAGTGGGAGATTCTTAATCTATGTGAATGAGAGTGGGAGATTCTAAATTTGTGTGAATGAGAGTGGGAAATTCTAAAGTTGTGTGAATGAGAGTCTGGGAGATTCTAAATTTGTGTGAATGAGAGTGGGAAATTCTAAATTTGTGTGAATGAGGGTGGGAGATTCTAAAGTTGTGTGAATGAGAGTCTAAGAGATTCTTAATCTGTGTGAATGAGAGTCAGGGAGATTCTTAATCTGTGTGAATGAGAGTGGGAGATTCTAAATTTGTGTGAATGAGAGTGGGAGATTCTAAAGTTGTGTGAATGAGAGTCTAAGAGATTCTTAATCTGTGTGAATGAGAGTGGGAGATTCTAAATTTGTGTGAATGAGAGTGGGAAATTCTAAATTTGTGTGAATGAGAGTGGAAAATTCTAAAGTTGTGTGAATGAGAGTCTGGGAGATTCTAAATTTGTGTGAATGAGAGTGGGAGATTCTAAATTTGTGTGAATGAGGGTGGGAGATTCCAAAGTTGTGTGAATGAGTCTAAGAGATACTTAATCTGTGTGAATGAGAGTTAGGGAGATTCTTAATCTGTGTGAATGAGAGTGGGAGATTCTTAATCTATGTGAATGAGAGTGGGAGATTCTAAATTTGTGTGAATGAGAGTGGGAAATTCTAAAGTTGTGTGAATGAGAGTCTGGGAGATTCTAAATTTGTGTGAATGAGGGTGGGAGATTCTAAAGTTGTGTGAATGAGAGTCTAAGAGATTCTTAATCTGTGTGAATGAGAGTCAGGGAGATTCTTAATCTGTGTGAATGAGAGTGGGAGATTCTAAATTTGTGTGAATGAGAGTGGGAAATTCTAAAGTTGTGTGAATGAGAGTCTGGGAGATTCTAAAGTTGTGTGAATGAGAGTCTGGGAGATTCTTAATCTGTGTGAATGAGAGTCAGGGAGATTCTTAATCTGTGTGAATGAAAGTGGGAGATTGTAAATTTGTGTGAATGAGAGTGGGAAATTCTAAAGTTGTGTGAATGAGGGTGGGAGATTCTAAAGTTGTGTGAATGAGAGTCTAAGAGATTCTTAATCTGTGTGAATGAGAGTCAGGGAGATTCTTAATCTGTGTGAATGAGAGTGGGAGATTCTAAATTTGTGTGAATGAGAGTGGGAGATTCTAAAGTTGTGTGAATGAGAGTCTGGGAGATTCTTAATCTGTGTGAATGAGAGTCAGGGAGATTCTTAATCTGTGTGAATGAAAGTGGGAGATTATAAATTTGTGTGAATGAGAGTGGGAGATTCTAAAGTTGTGTGAATGAGAGTCTGGGAGATTCTAAATCTATGTGAATAAGAGTCTGGGAGATTAAAGATGTGTGAAAGAGAGTCTGGGAGATACTTAAGTTGTGTGAATGAGTGTTGATGCAGAAAACTCCTCGAGTTGTGTGCAGGAACAACCACAATAACCCAGCTGTTCTTAGGGTGTGTACTGAGAAGAGTCCTAGAGTTCTGTTGAAGAGGGCCATGAAAACTGTATTGCAGGACCCCAGAAGGGCCTATGAATTGCGGCAATCATGGTGTTGAATTCTTGACTATCCGGACATAAATACTGTGCTTTGAGAACTGGATCTTTCGAAAACAGATTAATCAAAGATTCAGATTTGACAATATAAATGCCTGTACACTGCAAAATATAACTGTAGCTCAATATAAAAACAGTTGGGTTATACTATTCTGTTTTTTTTAAAGTTTTATTTCTTGTTTAAAACTCATTAAAATCATTTGCATCATGAACAATTCACATGTCAATTATATAATGCACTCTGTTATCTCTCAATCTTGAGGTTTCCTTGATCATGTTGAAATAATGACTGCTACTGTATTCACCAGGATCCACAATCCACATATTGTTTGACAATTAATTTAATTAAAATTGATTAATATCCTGAAACTTGCACACATCTTTAAAAAAAGTTAATTTCATATTGATATAATCCATGTTTGTGTGGAATTTAAATCACTAAGTCTATCATATCATATCCTTCACGGGAATTCATTTCCTATAACTCCCATTGATAATTGATAATGAAATATAATTTAAATTCCCGAACTGTTACAAATAAACATGATTTTTGGAAACAGCATTTTTCCTGTCGCATGTCCAGAATAGAGATAATTTCTTGTTTCATATTATTCGCTGATATCTTTTGATTGAATTATGCAGCAACTGATATTTTTGCCCTTATGGGTGGGGAGGTTAAATGTTGTCAAAGTTCTTTTTAATTCCTAAATATACTATATATATATATATTTCAATCATAATATAAAACATGATGTCATTAAGTTATGCTGATCATTGCTTTTTTGTAATGTTTATAAACATTTTCCAGAAATAGCTTCATAAATGGTCATTTAAACCCGTTCCCAGAGCAGATAATTTTGACTATTCAAAATGCATATTACATATTGAACTTGGCCCCAACTTGTTATCTTAAAAAATTTGAGCTGAATGGAAAACAGATAGAATTGGTCCCCTGAATATACAACATCTTTCCTAGTTATTGCTAAGAAATCCAACCAGTAATTTCAGAGAACAAAGTTGACAGAGAGATTGACAGAAATCTTGTCCCACATAGCTAAAAATATATGTTAATATCTGTAATAAATTATACGAACCAGTTGGTATGGGCATCATGTTCATATAACAGGGGTGCCCCTCCTGGAGATCAGATGACAAGGTATAGGAAGAGCTTCTTGTTTGGCGAGAAGTATCCTCCCTGGATGGTGGGGAACAGGCAGCAAACAAGAGTTTGTGATTTAGTGTTGAGTATCCCACCTGGATGTTGGTGGTCATGCACTAACCTTAGCTTGTGAAATAGAGTGGAGTGTCCTCCCAGGATTGTGGTGGATAAATGGCAATCAGAACTTGTGGTGTAGAGTAGAGTGTCCTGCCTTGAATTATAGTAAATAGACAGAAATCAGAGTTTGAGATTTAGGGTGTAGAGTCCTCCCTGGAATTTAGAGCTTGTGATTTAGGGTGGAGTGTCCTCCCTGGAGAGTGGTGAATGGACAGCAGGCAGAAATCAGAGCTTGTGATTTAGGGTGAAGTGTCCTCCCTGGAGAGTGGTGAATGGACAGCAGGCAGCAATCAAAGCTTGTGATTTAGGGTGAAGTGTCCTCCCTGAAGAGTGGTGAATGGACAGCAGGCAGAAATCAGAGCTTGTGATTAAGGGTGGAGTGTCCTCCCTGGAGAGTGGTGAATGGACAGCAGGCAGAAATCAGAGCTTGTGATTTAGGGTGGAGTGTCCTCCCTGGAGAGTCGTGAATGGAAAGCAGAGAGAAATCAGAGCTTGTGATTTTGGGTGGAGTGTCCTCCCTGGAGAGTGGTGAATGTAGCAGACAGAAATCAGAGCTTGTGATTTAAGGTGGAGTGTCCTCCCTGGAGAGTGGTGAAAGGAAAGCAGGCAGAAATCAGAGCTTGTGGTTTAGGGTGAAGTGTCCTCCCTGGAGGGTGGTGAATGGACAGCAGGCAGAAATCAGAGCTTGTGATTTAAGGTGGAATGTCCTCCCTGGAGAGTGGTGAATGGACAGCAGGCAGAAATCAGAGCTTGTGATTTAAGGTGGAATGTCCTCCCTGGAGAGTGGTGAATGGACAGCAGGCAGCAATCAGAGCTTGTGATTTAAGGTGGAGTGTCCTCCTTGGAGAGTGGTGAATGGACAGCAGGCAGAAATCAGAGCTTGTGATTTAAGGTGGAGTGTCCTCCCTGGAGAGTGGTGAATGGACAGCAGGCAGAAATCAGAGCTTGTGATTTAAGGTGGAGTGTCCTCCCTGGAGAGTGGTGAATGGACAGCAGGCAGCAATCAGAGCTTGTGGTTTAGTGCATGCTTGCAGAGAGCACAGTCAGTCAATGGTTCAATGTCCACCCCTCTCCCCTCACACTGCAGTGCAGGGATCTGGTCCCTGGCTGAGCACTGACAGCCTTTAAGCAGATGCAGAGCTTGTTTGCCTGAGCATCAGTCACTGAGATGGAATGCTGGCACCCTGTCACAGCTGGCTGGCAAGGTCATGCACCTATGAACACCCCCATTGAACAGGAGGATGGTGGATCCTTGATGCTGACTCTCTACCTGACATCACTGCTACACAACACGTCGCCATGCCACAACATTGCTCCCCTGGACTGGTCCACTGTGTGTGCAGGGGTGGCAGCCTCCATGGCCACACCACCGACCCAAACTATGCCTGAATGTGTCTTCATTCTATCTCTCATCCTCAATCACCCTCATACCTGAAACACCATAATTAAAATCACTTAACATTGTTGACTGGTACAATATATAATTTATCATACAAGTGTACTATATTCAGTATGTATATGATCACAGAGGGCTATCAAATGACCTTTTTTGTCATGCATGAGGTAAAACACAACATTTGGTTTGTTGAAGGTGTTGCAATGGTAATTTCTACGAGACATCTTGGTATAATTATGACATCATAAATGACAACATAAATTGCACAAAGATTTCCTTGCTGTTAAAATTTTTTTCTTGTCTTTATGTCAAATGTCACTAACACCAATAGGATTTGACACAGAAAAGGTATTTTTATTAACAGAGTTTCTAGCCCCATCCTCATGTCAGTCCAACCTGTATGAACCCTAACAGCATAAAAAGGTTCATAAGGGATGGCAACAGTCAAGCATTTTTACAGATTTTTCACAATTAACTAAATCTGTTTTAGAACTACCTCGTGTTTGAGGGTGCCTAAATTTTGTATAAATTTGAGGGTCCTTGTAAACCTGACATGGTATCTATGTAATCTTTCACATTTCCACTAAACAAATCAAATAATAAAATGAGTATATTACCAAAAAATTTCTTTTTTTGAAACTATGGTAGTGTGCATCAAACTTAGATTCTGAAGATTATTGCACAACAAAATTACATCAGACTAACAAGATGCATCCTAACTGCAGTAGCTGAGAAACTTACAAATATTTTATCAAATTATCATTGTTCAAATCAATGCAAAAGGTAAAATTTTAAAAAATGCCTTTGTCTTGTACAGCTATGTGTTAAATTTGTGGGATGTTCACAAGCATATATTCAGATGGCAGTGGCCAAGACACATTTTGAAGGTGAAGGTCATTATGATAAGGCTATAGGTCTTCTGTCAAGTTGGGAATTTCCTTCACTCGATTCAGATCCACATGTTATGCCACTCATAAAGTATTAATTTGAACAGAGCACAACAAACTCTGTGGGACATCCTTCACTATTATTGATTTACTCATGTTTTTATGTGACCAAAAATACAGACAAGTCTAGTTCTCAAATATTTATGCCAAAAGTGATAAATTGACCTATTGACCATAACTTGTTACCTTTTAATTTAATAAAAGTAAATTATTCAGAAAAAAAAACCCATTATCAACTGCCATATATTTCATTCCATTTTATTACCACTTATGATTGGTCAGTTTGATTGCAATATTATGTAAGGTTGCAGCTTGACCTTGAGGAGGTCATTAATAGTTGGACTGTCCTCCACATACTTAACCAATTATTATTCTCAAAGTGTAAACTTCCAATTTGGCATCTGGAGTCTCATCTTTAAATTTAATAGGAATATAGGTGAGTGTGACCCCACGTTGCTACTCATACATCATAAATATAATAATCAAATTAATTAATTCCTAATCAACAAAAATTATTACATGAATTTTCAATATACACTGTATTACATGTGAGGGCAAATTGTAAATTTTCAAAGCTTTCAGATATCAATGGCCATACAAACTTAACTTGGCTACAATATTTGAGCATGACTTGAAAACCACCAACAGGAGATTGCTGTTTGATAGTATTGTCATTGTGTTGATGGGTACCACAACCTAGCAGGTATCGCCAGGCAGTTGTTAAGTGGTAACCATGGCAGCCAACAAGAGTTCCATATTTCTTACACCAATACCCATTGCTTTTTCTAATTACCTACTAAAGCTGTTACTCCCAAAGTGGCTGCTGTTGGCTGTAATTGAAATAAGTGTGTACTAAATTTTCACAACTGACCACAATGTGATTGTCGACATTGGTGAATTCTTATGGATTCAAGAAAGGGTGAAATATAAAAATTAGACACTGAAAAATATATTGTAATTGAATCACAATTGATTTGTAAGCATTTGTCCCATAACAATGGAACTGAAGGGCAGTGAACATATATATATATATCTGTGAAGATGTGAAAAGAGAGATTTATTATTGGCAGGTGGCAGCACCATTCAGTTATCTGTGTGTATTAAATCCGTTCCCCGTCAATATTCATGATAAATATTGTTTAATACAATGGTACATACCAACATCATACCTATTGTATTCTCACAATCCCTATTTTTCTGGGGGGGGGGGGGGAGAGTGTTGAATGTAAATAACAATAAAAATGGAGAGAAAATATAATTTACATAATTTTGATTTACAATTCCACTTTAAATAAATTCAGATCCCATCAAATTTAATATTACATATTAAAAAATGTCATTAACAAAAGCTGAGGAAAAATTCTCGTTAACATATATTATATATATTAGCTTTAATATTGGAAATTTCATTTTACTGTGTGAGGAAAGTTCCCAGAAGAAAGTTTCAATGAATTATATCTTATGGTGAAATATTCAAAAGATTTGTTAATCCCATAAAATATGTGGGGATTGAGCTGTGGTGACCCTCTAATCCACTGTCCAGGTGTTAATCTTGATCTTGTTCACATTAAAATCTCAACTTTGACATTCATTGACTGGTGAAGAACAGTGTTTTTATTAGCAGAGCTCAGTGCTGAGCAGAGATATTAAGATTGGAATAGGTTCTAAATCGGGGTTGTATTAGGGTCTGAGCGGCCATTTGTGTTTAGGCTATAAGAAATCTGATGAAATGGCAGCATCAATCTTCATTGCAAGAATAGCATGCGACAGTTGACTGGCATCTCCCATGATCACGCTTCACCATTAGATCTCCTTGAATAAAGAAACAGTGACTGGGTTAGGTGGTGGCGAAAAAGTTTGATGTTGGCTGGCAAGTTTGGTGCTAAGGGTGGAGGCCATTCATGGTGGTCACCTTGGTAATTTGTGTGCCGATGCAGTCAAGCTCGCCGAGGAGGGAGCCGATTGCAATGGGCTGCTCCCTGGGAGCTATCAATTTCCCGCTCCCAAATCCCACTGTCCACTGTGGGGTCAGGCTTGTCTTATCCCACGTTCCATCTCATTTAAGAAATGACATTTTAAGCTCAGGGTCAGATTGCTTAAATGATTTAAGACACAGTCAGGATCAACAAAAGTCAAAACAATTGATTCTGATTTCCACTATCTGAGCCCTGGGGCAGAAAACCAGCTTTAACTGTGAATATTATTTCACACAAGGGAGTTTAATGCGAGATTTGGCATTTTTCTTGCTGCGCTGACTGGGGATTGTTATCACAACTTTGCACCACAGTTGGCGTGAGATGTATAACGCAGGCAATCGTTGGCTACTGGGTGTCCACGGAGGCCTGGCGGGACATGAGTTTCCACTAAGTGACTACAATAATTACACCCCACTTGGGATGGGAAATAAATGATGCAAGCCTCCATGATCATGTTCAGCACACAGAGCCCTCTAGTGTCAACTCTCAAACAATATTCTTACTTCAGATGTTGGTCATAACATATTTTATACACGCTTCCAATATAAACTTGATACATGCTCAAGGTTGGACTCAAGGTCCAAGCCAAACTTACTCAAAATGAAAAAAATTATTTGATGTACAGTAATGAAGTGGATAAAAATTTGGATCCAAATATCGATATGATAATATCAAGGAAAAATGATAGCTGAGTTTGATGTCATCCAACTATATGCCATTCTCCGAGGCAAAATCAGACCAAAATCAACATAACTATATTTGCCTTGTTCTCACAAGTCCAGAACTGTTTAAATCTATTCTGTAAGTCTATGATGGAATAAACTCTAATGATGAATCCAGTTTTTGCCTGTTTCGGTTTCACTGTGTGATGATAATTAAATTATACCTCAAGACCAAATCATATTTGAAGAGAGAAATCTGTCATTGTTAAGACATTCAAATATAATAATACTAGTATAAATTAACCTAATTGTGAACTTAATTCCTGATTTGATGCCATCAAATTTACTTTAATGATGGGCAGGAAAAGGAAAGAGATATTCATGTTAACTAAGCACAGAAATATGAAAATCATACAAAGATTGATGTTTTATAAAAACTAATTGATCCCTCCCAAATGTTTTGTGAGAAATGACAGCTCAGACATTTGTCCAACTTTTGGTCACATCTCATGAAAAATGGCTTGTGTGACTTGTATTTATTACTGAAGTATTTATCACAACATCTGAAATGTCTAAGGCTATGAATTATTTATATATTTACACTACCATGGTCACAGTGAAGGAAAGATAACTTTTAATGTTGATGTTGATTGGCCTGTCTATACTCTTGATATATTTAGTTGTTTACAGCTCTAGAGCAGTACTAACGAAATTTAAAGGCGCAAATGAACATCTGGGCTTCATATATACAAGAATTGCCCTGGAATTAAAATGGTCTCACTCTCCATTTTCAACTTTGAGAATAGATTTCTATTTTCATGATTATAAAAATCATAATATGCATAATATTGTCAATATATGAATTAATACAAATTGTTAAATCTCCTAATTTTAATAAATAAAATAAATCAACAAGAATTTAAAAAAACAAAGTTGAGATAATCAGATATGTATTTGCAAATGTAGCTAGCGTTGAAAATGAGTAGATTTTAGAATGTTATGACTTGTATAGTTTATGGCAATACAAGGCAATAAAGGCTTCTAGTCTGGCGCACTTATCGGGTACAAGGTGAGTGGAGATGATATTAATGGAGGGTGGGAAGTTTGGGGCCTAATGGGGCACGAGGCTTACTCCAGAGGTTGCCCTGATATATGGTCGTGATGGACACACTGGACATGGCGTCCACTCATTCAACTTCCCTATATTTGCACTATTCACAACATTTGCTTCATTTTCTTTCTACATAAAAATATAACTTTCTGTGGGCGTATGTACATGTTATGTCAAACATACTCCCTCAGAAAATGTTACAAAATCTTAATGAGTCCGTAAAAAGAATATACAAATTAAAACAGTTGATGATCATAAAAGTTAACTCTTTCACAAATGAAGATTCACCTTTGAAAACACAGGCAAAAGGCCCAAGAGCTGTGCTTAGCATTGCTTTTTTGTTAGGCCAACTAACATTTTGTGGTATTTACCAAGCTTTGCAGGTTGAGAACAATAAAAAAGCAAATATAATGTATAATATTATACACTACACAGCAGTCAGACTTCATCATCTAACATTTCTTTCTGTCTAAGTCTCAAACTGGGGGCCATATTTAGCTTATCAGAATGAGGCATTGGATGTTCTAGGTGTGATATATAATTCACTTAATTCCATTTATATATTTTTTTTAATCATAAATTTTGTAAAAAAAATCTGAGCCTCATTGAAAATAGATAGAATTCATCTCCTGACAATACTACATCATATGCTTCAGTCACACTGTCATTTTATAACAGCTAATCAAAACAAGATATAGAGAAGAATAAATTTTGCCTCAACATTGTGTCAAAATGGCAATGATGTGAATTGAGGCATCTGCAAAGTACAGGATGGTGAAATGGAGTGAGTGGAAAATGGATATTCAGAGAAAAGCTATGAGAGAGTCACAGGAAAGCTATAGAAGAGACAGAATTGTTAATAGAATATGACAATAGACTGATCAAGATGACATCAGGGAAATTAATGCAAAAGGAGGTCTGGTTCTGTCTCAATCCATCAATTAGGAATAGAGACCAGTATGGGCCACTGCACATGGCCTAAGGAAATTTTTTCTGATAAGCTCATTCACAACTTTATGCCTTAGACTGATTTGTTCAATCGTCCACACTCATACAATATATACACACAAGTAGATTAATTGATCAGAACCTATGCACACAAGCAGAAAGGTTGGTCAAAGTTCAAAATCAATGATATGACATCTAACTTGGAGGCATTTGGAGAAAATGGCCCATGCTATAAATGGCCCATATCACACAAGATTTGGGTTGGGGATGAGACTACCAAGAGTAATACATGAGAAAGTTTAGCAACCCAAAATGAAAATTGTTACAAATTTTGCAAAATATGCCCCAAATTTTGATGGAGTTTTAAAATGTTGAACTGCCTCCCCAAGCTTCCTGGACGAACCTAGGACTAAACGATATGACATGAGAGAGAAATGAAGCTAAACAAAATGATCCAAAGATAAACAGGAGTGTCATATTTTCTGCTATTGGTTCAATATTGGCCATTATGACTGGGGTATAACCTACAAATAGTGGGGAGGAGAAAACCCACCAGTAGATTCAGTGGAGATGAACAAGTTTAATGGACAGACAATATGACAGAATATTTACCATTCCCACTGCATAAACTATACTGACATCGTCAGCATAGATAAAAATGACAGGCAAACAAAACATTAAAATATATCTGTTTATTTAGAAAATACTGAATCCCAAAGACAAAATGGACTTGAAATGCACTGCTTGCACTACCCATCCTATTTGAATTAAGACACAGGTAGAACTTGTTCTTCGTCGATAGATTTTAAATAACCAAGTTCCCTTCAATTCAATATCAGCTACTTGGCTCGTCTAAACAAATTCTTTGTTGCTTCATGAGCACTTTATTTACCCTTTGCATCATTGTTGACAAGTGAGCGCAGTAACCTGCGGATATAACAAAGTGGTTAACCTGTGATGTCATTTAACAGGTCCCACTTCTGTGTCGCCATGACATCATCATTTAAATACTTCTAAATGCCACATTGCGTTAACAAGTGTAAAATTGTAACAAGTGAGTTTAATCAGTTTAAAACTAATTCTAGGCATATGGATCTTTATACACTCAGAAAAATACAAGTTCAAAGATCATTTTACTGATGATTTTGGGCTCCATTTCAATCCTCAAAGGAGAGAAAGAGACTGATACTGGCCACTGCCCATATTCAAGGTCAAAATAGACCTGTAATCCACTGTTTTTTTAATTACCATAAATTTTCCACATATTTAAGTTATGACTCAGGTAGAACTTGATTCCCAGACACAGGTCATTATGACTAAGAAAGACTTTAACAAAGGTCATAATTGCAATAAATTTCAGTAAAGTCAGCCCCACAGTGAGTTGGTGAACTTGGTCCCCAAGAGAAGTAGGCCCCGGTCACTCTGTTACAGCTCAAAACTCATGATATCTGCTTCAAGAAGGCTTTTTGACCCTAAGGGCAATAACTAACCCTAGAGACCCGACTTCACTTCACTTAGGGGCCGACATCACTTGTTACCATTGAAACAGTCAATCATTGGAGGTCTGGTCCTCTTAGCTGGGAAACATAAATAAATACGATGGGCAATGTACAGTGACTGGCAGCCAGATTCAGACATTTTCATGTTTTTTACTCCTGATACTCTTGATAGTAGATCTTTGACATTTAAAGGCCTGACATTATTTTGCAGTGACAAATTCACTCATGCTATGAAGATGAATAAACCCTTTTAATGTTTTGAAATGCAATGAGGATACAAGATGGCGTGTTAGACATACCATTCAGTTCAATTGCAATTAGTACAGCTAGGTTTGCTTTAAATTTGACTGAGTTAAAAATTTCAGAGTTTCAACTGCCGGTTTCGTACAGAAATTAATTAAAAATACATTTCCTTATACTGTCATGAAAGTAGAGAGTAAAACCTAGAATTACATGTACGAAATGTGGTTATTTTGTGTTTTGTTCAAAAGCTATGATTATTTTTGCAATAAAAGTGTAACTCAGTTACTGCTTGGCCAGACCCAGTTGTTGGCACTAGTCACTGTATCAAGTTTCTGGAAACAGTGGATTTCAAGTCTATTTTGACGGTGAATATGGGATTACATCCCATTTGGATCGACACTGTTTATCAAAGGTACAGGTAAACTATTATACTACTTTATAATAGGTTCACCACGTCACCTTCTGGTGGAGTTTGTGTTGGACGGCCTGAGTGATGCATTGCCATTGTCATTGGATGAGCATGTGATTGTGAGGGAACATGCATTGCATGATCAGCTGATCACGATGACAGAAAGTCTAAAGAAAGGTTCTCTGCCTGCCTGTCACTTTCAATGACCGGGATTTACAAGTTGGAAATTACAGACCCTCCTCTTAAAAACTTAAAATACTACAAAATATTTAACGTCAGGAGTGGAGAAAAGGCTAAATTACCCTGAAAACTGAAATCCGTGCACCTGCAAGAAATGTTGATATGCATCGATGCAAAGTAGTTACTTGCTTTTGATTGGTTAATATTCTTTACTTCCCATTTACTTCTCATTTTCAACCAATCACAAAACGAGAAACTAAACCGGTCCGAGGGCGTCAAATTTAAATCTGGTAAGAAAGTAATTTGTCTTAACATTCTTGTTTATTTAATAATTTATAATAATATGTAACTACTATCGCATTGATTTGATTCATAAGTTAGAAAGTTAACGCAGCCATATTTTTGAAAGAGTAAACGATGTCTTGGTGTTCCCAGATTTCATTTGCAAAACTGAAATGTTTGAGCACTCCCTCGTTTGCAGTCCATTTTCATGTCACAATTTGAACTTTCGAATTTTCTCATCATTTGATAACCAAAAGCCGTTTGCTGATCCCAATTGCCAAGAACGATATATCAGAAGTGCCCAAAAAATGATGGAGTGGTATTGACGTGGAGTTGTAGTGGGGCAAAGAGATGTACCCAGGAACCCATCTTCACTTCAGCTCCTGTTTGAAGTGTTTCCCTAGCTCGGGGATCTCTAGCAGTGAATAGGCCGATTGCGGGTCGCCATACTGCCCCATTGAACACAACACGTCAGAACTGCACAGATGCGATCGGAAGTGCACAAAAAATTCTCTAGAATCCAATCATTAAAAAAAAAAAATACAAGATGGTAACCCGCAATCGCACTATTTGCCTTTTGTTTATTTTGGGTCTGGCGGCCATTTCACGCCCCTAAGCTGCTCAAATTTTTTTTAAATGCAAATAAAATATAACAGAAAATAATATCCTAAGGAAAGGGCTAGTTATTCAGGGAGTAAAATAAAACACTGATACTTAAAGAGTGATCTTTAAGATGATGGAGTCAACCCAAAAATTGGGCACATTTTTTAAACCCATTTACTGTTCTTGCCCTGAAGATAGCTAAATACTCGAAATGAATATTTATGAATCAGTTTGCAAACATTTCATGAGATGTTTAAAGACAATACAAAAATTAGGACAGCTCTAAGGCCATATTAATTTTTCATTCTTTTGCAAGACACCTTATTGTGTTTATTTTACCTCTATCTTTGCGTTCTTCGTGTAGGAATGGCGGAGCGAAGTAGGGTGGCAGGCCACAGTGTGGCGCCACCTGTGGATTCTGATCACTCTGCTGCAGAGAAAAGGGCAAGACGGAAGGCCAAGGTCATCCAGGAGATTATGGACACTGAAGACACCTACCAGCACCACCTACAACTTATAGTAAATGTATGTGAACCAGACTGAACACAAACTTAAAGTATGACAAGATATATATTTTACAGTTGTGAAGATGTATGCATGTTTGAATCCCACTATCTGTGTGCTGTAAATGATTGGTTTTACAGTGAGAAAATTTGTATTTTCCTATGTTACTGAAACAATAATTGATTTCTTGATATTAAATTTTTCAATGACTTGGGATTCTTGAGCTATGAAAAAAACTAATTCACAGTCTAAAAGTCCCAGATTTGTGTAATACATGAAAGATTTTTGGTAGACAAATCAATTTTTTTTTCTTTCTGTGATACCAGTATGTTCCTTTGATACAACAAGAATAATTATGAAACTCAGATTCACCACCAACTAATGTGATAAGCAATATTGTTGAGGCAAAATAACTTGATTAGCTTTAGTAAAAATTCTCAATCATTTTCTCATATGTATGCACCCTTCCAGCCTTGTACATTTAATAAAACATCGAAGTCCAAGACCATGCTGAAATAGAAATTACAGTTATGAGCATTTAACTTTTTATGGACAATTAGATTTATGATTGACAAACTTATCTTTGTGAAAATATTGGAATGAAAGTAAATTTGTTTTGTTCTTTTTACAGTATTTTCATGGTCCGCTGCGTGAGAATGGCCTTGTGGAAGATCATATGCTTGTTACAATCTTCAGTAACATCCAACAGATTATAAGTGTCAATCAAGAACTCCGTCAACATCTACGTGGAATGGGAGTTGGTCGTGCCTTTGTCCTCATGGCGCCATTCTTTAAGCTCTATTCTACTTATGCAAATAATCATGAGAGAGCTCTGGCTACACTTTTGGTAGGCCCAGTGATTCTATTATATTTATGTTTTCATTTATACCAGTTAAAATAACTAATATTAAAACTATTTCATAATAGGATGTTAAAAATTCAAGATTCAAACTTTCATGAAATCAAATATTCAAGCATTTTTTCCTGACAAAATACAAATGTCTCCACCCTAATCTTGGCGTTCAGATTTTATTTCCTGTGGGAGAATTTCACTGGCCCCGTTCACTCTGTATCCACACAAACTCACAAAACATCCATTGAGAAGACTAATTGACCCTAAAGGCCATTTTTTTGTTGACAAGAACAATAAGAAAGTTACCAAAATTCCCCCAAAGAGTATTGTTTTCATCTTGGTGTCCAACCCTTGGTCTGTATTTTTATATCTGTAACAACAAAAACATTTTACCTTATGGAATATTTGGCTCACATATACCAAAAATATATCTGTATGCTCCATTAAGGTAACACAATCATATAATCATATTTGTGCATGATTAAAAGCATAATTGACTTCAACCTTATACATGACCAGCAAAATTTGTGCTACATCTTCTTGACATGCATGCTGACATGCGACCAAGTTTAATTTAAATTTTTTTTTTTAAATAGATATTTTGGTAAAATATTTACAATCTGGAAGTGATAATTTTAAATAATCACACATTTCCTTGTTTACAAGTATAATGGCATTGTTGCAGGATTGGGATCAGAAGAATGCTGAGTTCTCCACCTTCCGCCGAAGCCAGGAAGACCTTCCTGATATGAATGGTCTCAAGCTCAATGCCCTGCTTATCACTCCTGTACAAAGAATTCCAAGGTAGCATTATCACTTAAATTTACATGTAGATGTTATTTATATGTATGTTTTTCTCATATAGGCCAAATAAGAAGCTTTTGGACATAATAAGAGACAAAATAAGCTTTTCATGTTTTGCCATAGTTGTCATCAGGCTTCTGTTAATGTGTTGCTATTTTGGTTGTCATAAATCAACTTTATATTTATGTTTCCTGTTAGTTTGTAGATATAATTTCACAAAATATAATCTTTCATGAGAGAAAATTCTACGCACAAAAAGAGGTTTTTAAAAATTGCAATTTCCACTTACTTTAAAATGTGTACCATAAAACTTGACCATTTTGGTAAGCATTTTATATTTAAATTTAGAGTTAAGAAAACTAAAATTAAGCTTAAATGACTTTAAAACCAATTTTAATATATCTTGTGTCTCTCACAAGAACAGCAGTCAGAGTGTCAATACATAAAGCATGAAAAGTTTTTGTCGTGGAAAAAAATAATTTTTAATACAACAAATTACCCCCTACCCTACTTTTTTCAGGATTTTATTGGAAACAAGGATACTTTTTGGCCTTGTATAAGTCCTCAGTCAAAAAGGCCTTTGCATGGTTTATGCACTTTTAAATATCTTTTCAAAATCCCAACAGTGCAAATGCATGCAGTTCCAGCATGTTGTTTTTGGTGGGGCAGGCTGGTGACCCACAGTCAGCCTATTAAAAGATAGATACAGTTCACTAAGGCCCCCATTAAACATTTTCTGTGCTCTAGTATCTCTACAATTGAGTTTGTCATGTGTCAAGAACAACAGAGGGCACTCACATATTTTAGTATGTTTTGTACCAGAGTTCAACCTGAAAGGTGGCACCACGTGTGAAACTAATGCCTCACAAATATGTTTGATTCAATACTCCCATGGCGAGTAATAACCAGTTATTTCACATGCTAAAGGTTGACCTTGTGGCCAACTTCCTTAAATAAAATTGTCAGCTTTGTACCAATTTTCTGAGCTCTGAAATTCTACCAGATAGCAACATTGAGAGAAATGAGAACTTGGGGAGACACCTGGTGGCCAGGTGTAAAAAGGTTCATAATCTCTGTTTTCAATTTTGAGAATTTAGTTGTGTGTTATTTTCAGGTATAAACTCTTGTTGGAGGACTTGCTCCAGAACACTGAGACTGATCATGAGGATTATGCCTACATCCAAGGTATCAGCAATACAAATCTTAATTATGCACTATTGATTTAAAGATCTCCATAATTATTCTATTATTCTAATATTTATGATATGCTCCCGTTTTTCTGATTGATATAATTTCATTACCATTCATAAATCGATACCATTCAGAAACAATTCTTATTATGCTATGAATGAAATTTATTTTGGTTACTAATACAAAGACTGGTTTTTGTCTAACAGAAGCGGTGCAGCAGATTGGTGAAGTGGCACATCATATCAATGATCACATCAAGCAGCAGGACAACTTCATGAAGATGTTAGCAATACAGAAGAGTCTGACAGGACCCTCTGCCCCCAAACTCATCACACCGGGAAGGATGTTCATCAAAGAAGGATTACTGAAAAAGGTAAATACTTTTGCTATTTCAGAAATGGTATCCATTCATTTATTTTCTTTCACTTATAGAATGGCATTTTCAATCCAAGTTACTTTAAGGTTAAAACAGAGTCGGGACTGAGCAGAAATGGTTGGGCAGAAAAAAATAAATAAATAAATAAATTACTTTAAGCAATACATTGACGTAATAATCACCTACCATGGTTTAAACGGAATAAAAAAATTTGGAGAGACTCTTATATATATCTGGTAAACATTTAATAAAACTTTGTTTTGAATAACATTACAAATGTTAGCTAAGACAACAAGCTCGGGCCAAACTCAATATGTAACACTCATTTTAATTGGTCAAAATTATCACCTGCTCAAGACTTCTCTGGGAAAGGATTTTAGTGATCATTTATGAAGCAATTTCCAGAAAATGTGGACAAACATGAATACAAAAAAGCAATGATCAGCAAAGCTCTAAGGCCATTGGCCTATTGTTACAAATCATAATGTGATATTATTCTATCTTTTTGTGTTTAGGTATCTCGAAAGGGTGGCAGGTCACATGAGCGCCTGTTTGTTCTGTGTTCAGATCTGCTTCTCTATGCCAAGCCACGCCTGATAGAGGGCGCTAGTGGTGCTTACACATGTTGCTGCATCATGCCTCTGCAGCACTGTAAGGTTAGCCAAGTATTTGGCCACAGTCGAGGTGTTGGATCTCTCTTCACGGTCAGTATACATATATGTTTTCTTTCCCCTTGCATATTGAAATATCTGACTAAAGAAGAGCCATTTGTTTTAAATAGAACTTTATGTCTAATATTTATAAGCAAACTTGAGCAATTCTGCGTTTCTAAGTTGTCAAGTATTAATAGTGGAAGAAGTCAACTGAATATTTCACCATGAATAATGAGTTCAATCCTCCCCATAGCTTCAAAAATGATCTGAACACCTGAGGCTCCATATTTTTGAAAATATTTCAACTATCTGGAAAAAATCTTGTAGTTGACATAAGATTGAAACTGACAGCAGATTAATCATATTTCCTGCTGGCAGTCAAACAATATTAAGGTTAAAGGTCCAGACAAAAATAGACTGTTTATGTGGGGTCAAGAGTTTTGAAATGTTGAAATGTCTGCATCAAGACAGCAATATGAAGAGAAGATCTCTATCGCTACTGTTATATAAGGATCTGCGGACAATTTTTACATCTTCTCTATCTTCAAAAGATTGCCATCTCAAGGTAAGTTACATTGATTTGAATTTTACATTATTTAAAAATATATACCATTGTTCCAGCCTTTCAAACATTAATGCATTTTAAAAAGAAATTAATGTGGAGACCACAAAATTTAAAGGATTGTGGCTGAACCTATGATCAATGAAGGCAGATAAATCTGGATAATTTTATTGTATTGCAACACATGTCATTTCTAGTACCATCCAAGAAACTCTGCACTAGTTTTAGGCACCTTACATGGTCACGGGTTATGACGTTTTATTTTCATATTCCCAGCATGTGGCTAACCATGGTAAGACTGGTGTCCTGATTTAGGATCATGCCTATCACATGTGATGATCAGGGGATTACATGAGTCATCTGTAATCTTAAACAGATATCAGGTCAAAAAAAAAGGAAGGTAACAAAATATCGTGGTTGTGTAATTCACAGACATATTAGAAAAATGATTTCATCACGCTTAAGTGTACTCTCCATAGCAGATCCAGAATTTATACCTGGCTCTGCAAGTATTGACCATAAGCAGTGAGTACTAAAAGGTCACGCCCAAAACAAGCTTCTTTTAGCAGCCAATAGACACCAAGTAAAATATTTTGTCACATGTAATAGCACAACCAATTGACGTCCTTGTTTTGGTTAGAAAGTGACTACAACAACAAATACATGTGCAAGTATAGCTCAGTCAACTTGTGTCATTGGTTTGGTTAGAAAGTGAGTAGTCGCAACACGTGCATGCAAGCAACGATCAACACGTGTGTGTGGATGTGACAGCTTGCTTCAGTTTGAAAATGGGTGGGCATTGTGAGTGAGCATGTGCACAGCCCACCAATTGTGCACCTGTCTGTGGATTATGCAATCAAAAAGGTTGAGATAATGCCATGCCAATTGTGGCAGAGGTAGTATGTGACTCTACCTCGCCATGCAGAATAACTTAAGTGAGGAAACTTAAGAACAGGAATAAAACAAAAGTCTGATTGATTAATGCATCAGCACCTGAGCGATGTTAGAAGAAGATACATTTTCAAATTATTTAGTCACAACTTTGCATTTATTTCAGTTACACTACCAAAATGCAACGATTGTTTGATCTCACACACTCCTCACAGCATTGAGTCAAAGACTCATCACTGCCACAGCCAGATTAGCATCTGAGTGGATACAATTTTCAGAGTGTGAACATAAACAAACTTGCACTAAGATTATGTAAGGGGCCGGACATTTGACTATCAAGGGGGGTATGTTTTTTCCCAGAGCTAAGATAATTGTTTTAGTTAAAGATAGTTTTTTTTACTTCACCCGAGCTAAGATATTTTCTTTGATGACAACAACATCAAGGGATTTTGAGGGGTTTTCAAGGACAGTGCTAACCCTGACAATGGATGTAATAATAATAATAATAATAATAATAATAACAAAATTTGTAAAGCGCTGATACCAGACAAGTCTGTTCATAGCGCTGAAAATTATTTCACGAAAGATTTGACAGATTTTGCTTCATATGAATGAAAATTATTCTGTTCAGAGAAATATCATTTATATATAAATATTATTTCCTTCTAACTGTTGTGATTGAAAAAGTATTTTGCAGTCTTTTGAGTTTTAAGTGACATCAAAATGAGTTTTAACATTAACAAACCTAAATTTTATCTCCTACATTAGAAAACAATTAATTCATGTCACATTATTTACTCAAGGAATAATTTTTAGAGGCACAGCTCATAAAAAATAAAATGGACATTAGAAAACAATTAATTCATGTCACATTATTTACTCAAGGAATAATTTTTAGAGGCACAGCTCATAAAAAATAAAATGGACTTTTGGCCTGAAAAATAGTATTCACAAATTTAAGAAACATAATAAATAATGACATGATAAATAAAATATCAATTCAAAATGAGCAGGAGTTAACAAATCCTGTCAGGTCCTCAAAATGTGCTGACCTATATGCACTTGACCTACTTTTTGGTGACCCCAAAGATAACAGAGTTTCTGGGAAAATGAACTGCTTGGCGGGAGGCACTAAACTCTGCACAGTTTTTTGTAAGTAACTCTGTATTAATTCAAAAATCAGATCAAAAATGAAAGAAATTAGGTGTGTAAGAGAGTTGAGAATATCAATTTTCTGTTCTACAGAAGAAATGGAGCCTGAATGCTGAGCTAGAGATCTGTAAAAAACATGAATTGGTTTTACTTCCATTTTTAATGTGGCCACCCCACCAATTGTGAATAGTTGGCAAGAGAGCTGTCAAAACTCTGAGTGTTGCAGATAAAAACAGTTGTTATATCACAGCTAATTAATATGGAACTCCGGTCATATCTAACAATATTGAAAATGACTTGTAAAGCTTTAATATCAAGGAAAAGGCATGAGTTACTACCCCACAATTGGCACAAATTCAGTGATGTGTCATTTTCAAATCTTTTAAATAATATGGTTCTTATGATTTAAATCCAAGTTTTTCATGTTATCTGGTACGTACATGCAAACATTTCTCTTAAAACTGTTTGACCCCAAAAGCCCCTAAAAAATATGAGGTGTCAGACATTTCTCTGACTGACAAAACATGCATCAATATACATCACATGCCAAATACAACAAGCCTATTTTGGGAACTGATGAGTGCAAAATTTCCTTGATCAGATATAAAGTGGATGGGAACCTTCACTAAATATGAATCAGCTTTTCAAATATTTTTAATATGAAGAAATATAAGATATGAAATGTATTTTAATGCTATCAAATTAAAAAAATTATAATCATCATTTCCATGTGACAGCCATTGTCAGAAATTGATAATTGTAAGTTTGATGCAGTTTTATTGTAAGTTACGTGTTTAAAGCATGATTAATACAACGACAGTGTGACTCAAAGAAATTCACCAAAAAAATGCATCAAAGATACTGATCTAAGATAGGGACATGATATAAAATGGGTACTTTTTTTTAATAACGATAGAGAATTCGGAGAACGTAACAATTTGACCAGGATTCAAACATGGGTTCTATAGTGTTTAATATAGTGCAATACTTCTCAGCTTTGGTCAAAGTGCTTAGTGCCAACATTGTCACACTGGCCTTATCAGCCATCAAGTAATTGATTACTAGGCCAGGGAAAATAAGCCTTGTTTCTCAACATCTATTTCACATTCATAAAAAAAAAGGTAAGAAGATAGGTGTCTTTTCCTTTCATTTTTGAGTTTGCCATAGTATATGGGCTTCAGGATAGTTTTTCTGTGATAAATATTTGCATTGTGCTCGATTTCAGCTGTGCTGAGAAGTATTTTAAACTGAAAAAAGACAAACAATAAACACACATTTCTGGCCTTTGGTAAAGCCCCAGTCACACTTACACGATCTTTAACAAGACTGTTCGGGAATTGGCACGATTGTGATGATCGCACAAAAAACGATAGTCAGACGACCACATGCTGAGACATGACACGTTCAGACCCAGACCCCCACTCGACAATAACAAGACCACCACGTGTTCATGGCGTCCTTCTCTGTCACGTGACTATCTGTGCAACATGGCCAGGTCTTCCTGTGGTCTTAACAAAGTCTTTACAAGTCCTCAGAAGTCCTCAGATGTCCTCAAAAGTCGTATGTTATCTGTCATGATCGCTAGTTGAGCGTACCAAATCGTCAGGCCATCCTACCAAGGACGTATGATTGGACGTATGGACATCGTAGACGAATACCTATACGACAGTCAGCAGATTATGCATGATCGCCACAAGTTCACACCAGAGGGCATGGCGATTGTGTAGGGACTGCCACAGGATTGCCTGCAGACCACCTTCACGTCGTGGCAGTGACACGATTGTTTTGAACAGTTCAAAACAGTCGTGGGCTTGTGCAGACTTCAGCAGACCAAACAAGACCTTGGCAGACCATTTCAGACCACCTCACGTGTGTTCCCGTTCTGATGACCGATGTGAGACGATTTAACAGATCGTGCCAAGTCCTGTGATAGATCGTGTAAGTGTGACTGGGGCTTAAAGGAAGATATCAGAATTGTGTTGATGTATTAAGATTACGTTATGTCATGTTTATCTCATGTATTTGTTGATGTTGATCTCTTCTTTACATCACTAACTTTTATTGTTTTAAGGAAGCAAGGGATTTGTGAAGAGAATCTTGAATGTAACTGAGCTGTGAGAGTTGAAGTGTTCCCGCCAGCTCAGAGACCACCATCTGACTATCAACCAATCCAAGCTTCTAACACTGGGTAAGCTCAAAGATTGCTTTTGACAGGACCATATGTATCTTCTACAGCCTGGAAATAAAATAAAAAAATGTATCATATGTAAATTCCATTTGATATATAATGAAGAAATGTAGGTAATTGGACTAGACAAGGTGCCTTTGGAAATCCCAAATATAATTGACTGTAAGCAGTGGTGATCTGTTAATGCCAACTATAATCAGATCATATATAAAATATCGCATCATAAAGCTATACTGTATATATCTCATATTTATTTTTCAGGATGAAATGGAAGATTCTAAGTCAGATAAAGCAGAGTGCACATCATCAAGAGATGGCAAAATGCTACAGACACTGACAACATACACATTTATTGGTTAGTGCTTGAACTGAGAGATCTGCATCTTGATATACTTTTACAAATAACAAAATGGGCCTTCTGTCTTCCCTGATTTTTAATTACAGTGATGAAAGTTTTCAGGAAATAACCTGAATTCAGGTTTTTTTCTTTAAATATGAAATTAAAAATGGTCTGAACTCAGTCTGAAACATCCAAAAATGACATTTCTGAAAGGGGGTAGGGGTATCTTCAGGTTAATTTTTAAGGGTTTCAGGTTTTTTCCTGAATGCCGACTTTCATCACTGTAATTATTATCTGTACAAATAAAAGGTCTAGATTATATAAGTCCAAAGTTACTCAATACTGTAATGTATGTTTATTTTGCCAGTAAAAACCTAAATGACATTTTCTTCTTCAGAAGGGATGGACAATGACAACAGTAAAATAGCATCATCCAAGCTGTCTGGGAAAATTCCACAAAAGAAGGATGTAGGCTTATATATCTCCACGGAAAGAGGGTCAGGGAGCAAAACAGAGGGAACCTTGCCATTTGGCAGAGTGGCACCTGCTATTCAAGGCACAGAACTAATTTGTGATGGGAATGGTGACACTGGCCAGACACAGGATCATAATGGTGAGGCTGTTGAGGATGTGACTTCATTTATGAGCCCTCTCTCACTATCAACATCCCGGACCAGAGCAGAAGGTTGGGGCACAGGAGATGCAAAGCTGAATTCAGGTCTTCCAAAGAGCACACTCGACCTGTCCCCACCACATCAGCATTCTGAGGTAATAGGGAGAAGAGCACAGGGAGGAGGTGATGGCGAAGTACAGAAAGACAGCAATGGTAACAGGACAACACCACCATTGACACAAGTGGAAAATACAAGCAGTATTCAACTCGAAGGAAACTTGCCAAGAGAACCCATTTACCCAACTGACAAATCTGGGCACACAGAACAGGCAGCAAAATATAATGAATTTGTTAGGAAATTAAAGAAAATATTTGCCAAATTCTTGCGAAAAAATATCATTCCTGAGGAACCCAAGATATATATGCACTCAATTGCATATACTTTAGGAGCAGATGGGTCTTATATAACGGTTGGTAGAGGGGCTTTTGGGAGTGTTTTTCTGGGTTGTGATGCTCATGGAAACACTGTGGCAGTGAAATGGTTCAGAAAGCGAAAAACTAATATCAAAAACAAGGACAAAATTGGAGAAATTATTACTGAAGCAAGTCTTAACCAGTTCTTACACAACAAACTTAAAATATGTCCCAAATTTTTGGGCATTATTGAAGTGAGTGATGAATGTGATGAGTTTTATGAAGTAGCTCTGGTGATGGAGTACTGCTGTGGTCCAGGTGGTGTGACCGGGCAGGCACAACCTGTCACCTTTCACCAGGTCCTCAAACGACCCGCAGAGGCCCTTGGTATGTATCCAGATTCCTCCCAGTTTGCTCAGTGGATACTAAGAATCACTGAGATGCTGCAGAATATGCACAAGACTGGTGTCTTCTATGGAGACTTAAAAGCTGACAATGTGATGCTCAATGAAGAACTAAATCTACTTTTCGTAGATTTTGGTACATCAAAATATTACAAGCAAAAAGGGATCAGCGAGGAAGAAAGAGGTTATGATATACGTTTGTTGGGAGAGCTGTTTGAGGAAATGGATAGGAGTATTTATTGTGATCTGGATTGTATGTCCCGCATGGCTAGTTTCTGTCACCCCGAGACCGACCTAAGGGAGGTCAGGTCAAAGCTTGCTTCTGCACTTGACACAAAGCAGGCTGCATCTGGACACACCAGAGATATATTTGAAAAAAATCCAGCAGAGAATCCCCTGAACCAGAATAAATTGGTAGAGTCAAAAGCAAAGATCAAAAAAAAGAAGAAGAAAAAATTCCAGTTTGATGATGAGCAGGAAGAGGGTAGTTTGGGGCAAGAAGAGGATAGTTTGAAGCAGGAAGAGGGTAGTTTGAGGCAGGTCAAAACAAGGGTAGAGGATCAAGCTCAATTTCTTGTACCAAGTGTTGTTGAGACAGTTACACAACCTTCACACCAGGGGGCAGATGTACCCACTGATTCAAATCTCCCAAACTTTGATATATTAGGTGTAGATGTGCCACTTCAAAGGTAGACCATGCTCAAAAATCTCCTCACACTCTCGCTTTCAAGCATCTCATATTGCTCTCAACACTCCTGAAAAATAAAAATAAAACATAATATATGAAAATAAAAAAAAATGAAAAAAGGTAAAAAAATACTTTAAAAAAAAAAGAAAAAAAAAAAAAACAAACAGTAATAAGTAAGATAAAAACTATAGTTGTATACTATAAAAATAAATATGATGATGTGATTAATGCTCAGTGCAAAATTGGAAAATCACAAATCTCATGTAAAAAAAAGAAGAAAAAAAGAGAAAAATAATGAAAAGTTAAAAAAAAAATTAGCCTTTGCTTAAAAAAGCCCATTCAGAGAGGATATTGTAACCTTGAAATAATCAAAATTGCTTTGCATTTGCTTTTGTCACAAATAAAATAAATGAAGATAGTGTAATTCATATACAGTGACTTAATAAATTACTTCCAACTTTGAAAATAGTTTTTGTTCTCATTTCAAATGTAATACCTATTACCTCGTACATGAAATGTTGATTAACTTTATTTTTTCCCCATTAAAAAACTAAATGTCGGTACAATTTTTCTGGAATGAGAACTCAACATTCCTCTCGGTTTAATCATTGATTTTGGCAAATGGCAGGGGCTCTTTATTTCATCCCCACATTTGTCCATTTATCCTCAAGATGGGTTTATCAATTGCATCAAGAAGTATTTTTCCTTTGTGGTAGCCACTGGAATATTTTTAAGCCAAAAAAAGAAGAAAATGTGATAGTGAGAAATACAAATGTCTGAGGGTATATCATGATGGCAAACAAGCAGGGGGTATAAACTGAAATACATTTTAGCCATTTCTTGTATTTCATACTGAATTGAATCCAGTATCATAATACTATCATTCAACCCCAAGCACAAATCACATGTTACTGGTGTCATTCAAAGAGCTAAACCCTATGCTGGGAATTTACAATGCAAAATTTCACCATCAAATATATATTGTTATGATGCCTGGGAGATGTATCTGCCACAAGGTGATCATAAGAGTTGACTTCTTCCACTCTTTGTCATATATTATGCCATAAAAGCAATAACCATATTGCATGCATTGTTTGCCAAAAACCTAAGTTATGTTCCTAAATATAGATCAGCTGTAAAGACGAGTCACTGCTGCTGTATTCTGACCAGAAGACTGTTGACAAGTGGATTGAAGTCTTGCAAAAGGCCATATGGTAAGCATATACATTGTACTGCCATCTGACACTCCAGAGTTTATAGAGAAGAAAACGAGTTACTTGCATCAAATTAGTATATATATGTGTGTATATATATATATATATATATATATATATATATATATATATATATATATATATATATATATATATATTATATATATATATATTATTCTAACAATGAATTTTTCAGTTTAAAAAAAACAATCTTTGTCCCCTGTGTGAACATTTGAATAAAGAACTTCAGACATTTAAAAATATATTTAAACATACAGAAATAACTATTTTTGCTTTAATCTTTTTATCTTTAGGCGTTTATTTGTTACTAAGTCAACAACACTAATTAGGGCAGTAATTTATCAAAATGTCCACATTAAATTATATGAATTATTTTTGTTATGGTATATGACGTAATTTAGGGTCAATATTTTTCATTTCATTATGCATTTTAGATTCAACATTAAATTTATATGGAAAGAAAAATTTTAAAGATTAAACCATTTCAAAAACAATTATATTCATAATTTGCGCTGGATTAACAAGATTGTTTGGAATGGATACATTTGGGCATATTTTTGAGACAATCATTCAATATATTTCGATTAAAAATTAAATTTAACAAAAATACAATATTTTCATTGACATAAATGATTATAATGAAAATAAAATTGTTAAGACCTCTTTGATATTTGTTTCTAATGCAAGTCTTGTCCAAAATTGCTCGTCATGGAACTGTGTTGCTGTTTTATAGGCAGTTGCAGGAACATCGCCAGACCCTAAAGAAGCCAAGTAGTGCCAAACAGCCTCTCAGACGGCCTGCGCTGGTCAAACTCAGAAAGAAACAAAAATCACATGATCCTTCACATAAAAAGGTTGGTTTCATCATCCATTGCTTATCATTATTAAGAAAAAAAATAACAAATTCAAAGATTGCAGCCTAACTGGGAAGATTGTAAGGATTAATGTTTCATACTTTGGTTTGAAGCTATCTATTTCTCTCAACAGGGAAAGCAAACTACAGAGCAATCAAAGTCAGCTGGAATGAAAAGTCCCACCATCATCCAGAGCATCACTAGTCCCCTACGTCAGAGTCCCAGGATATTAAAGAGAGCTCTGAAAGACAACTGTTTGACACCTAAGAAATCCAAAGTCGCCAAGTCCAGTGGCCAGCCTCATCCACAGATTGGATCCCCGAATATGATCACCAATAAACTGGACAACTTCCGTGAGGGGTCAGGAGCCTTGTGGACAAATAATCAGAAATCTCAACCCAAAAGGGCATCTACCTACACCCCATTGAACCTGATCACAAACAATGTGGGGCAGCACTCTGAGGATGCAAAGGTCAGGAGAAGGAATGAGAAGAATAGAGACGTAGAAAGGTTGGCTTTCCATACTCCACCACGAAACAAGTCTAAGTCAGCACATCACACAAGAACTGTTAATGAACCCAGAAAAAATTTACAAGAAGAATTTCAGTTGAAGATGAACAGATTAAACGCAGGACAGAACATGATAACCACAAAAATGGATGCATTCAGACAGAGCACTTCAGAGAAGAAGGAAAAGAAAACTAAGATGAGAATGACAAGAGAATGGGCTAGCAGTCAAGCTTGCTGCTCACCCAAACAGGAAGGCTTACTTTCTTGCATATCGCCTAAGAAAATGATGGCCAGCAGGCGGCGCCACAAGTCTGCCGATCATGTTCGCAGGGGGGGCAGGATATCAAATCCTGTATCAGCAGAATTGTCCGAGAACGCATTGCATATAGCGCAGACTTCACGGCCGATCCCCGAACTCTGCAGCCCTGTGTCCGTGGGGGGTGAAATACACTGGCGCCCCCTTTCCACCATATCTGAAGTGAGTATCATTCCACATACTTTGCAAGCATCAGTGGACTTTGAATAAAGATATGTAGACAATAAAGAAATAAAATTGGTGATATGGTGATATGTAGATAATAATTGGTGATATTATTAGAAAGAAATAAAATTGGTGCTATTTTATATATAGGTGAGTGAGGGGAGAGAATTATCTGAGGCTGCATGCAGAGCGAGTTGGCGTAAATCTGGTTCAGAGAGTGGTACAAGTTCCTGGCGGTATTCAGCTTCAAGTATCGAGGAGGAGGAAGAAGGAGAAGAAGATGCATGGCAAAGGAGAGCCAGCGAAGAGGAGGATCAGACCAGCCAATATAGTCTGGACTCTGTGATTGGCAATGTCTCTCAGTATGTGATTGCTCTTAAATTCAAATCTGAAAATTTAGAATTGTAAAATAGAATCAGAGCTTATGACCCATTGAAATTCGGGTACTAATATTATTTCAGTTCAACTCAAGAAAAAGTTTTAAGTTTTTTTTATAGTATGCTATCTCAATTTATCAGAAATACTTTATAAAAGACCAACTTATGCAGTACTCATGCAGTGTTTTTGCACTTGCCTGATAAAAGATTTCCCAGAAAAATGTCTTCTTTTTATGTGCTCTCAACGTTCTTCTTATAATGATGTTAACATCTTGTAAAACTTTCCAAATATCTCATGATATTCATCTTTATTCCGATGATTCTTATTGCATTTTGCATCCAAAACTTCTCACAAAATCTACTCAATCATTTCTAATCATTTTGAAATACAGTGTTCACAGCACATTATGGTTCTCTTAACATATCATTTTTGTGATATTAATCATTCTTGCATAAAAAATAAACTATGGATTCTCACCTCCGTCATTGTTTCAAATTTAGATGTATATTTTCAGTTATACTGCAACTGGGGAGCATTCAGATCGGGAGTTTGACAGCGATGAGGAAGAAGACACAGACAATGCATTCCTTGACCGCAATCAAAGCAACTCCCATGGATATGATCAAAGTAGCTTTGAAGATAAACTTAAGGATCGTCATGGCAACCATCATTCAACTGAAAGGCAGGACATCAGGGAAGATAATGCCCCTGTTAGCCCAGAGGTGGCAGCACAGTATGGGGACAGGTCATTGGATTCCCTTGACATTACTACAGATGGATTGTAAGTGAGATTTGCTTATTGTATGCAGATTTCATGTTTAGAAACATTGATATCAAGTTATGCTTTTAACCTTGAAATAACAAACCCAAGAATAATTTTCTTCCAGAAACATTTTGTAGTTCCCATTGGCACACTTTACTAATATTTGTTAGGCCGGAAAGTGAATCTTGTTTCCCAACATGTACTCAGAAAATCTGTTTAATATTGGGAGTTAATAAAAGAGGCAACAGGCAAGACCCTACTTTTATACACTCATATTCATCCGTATTTTATCCATTTATTACATTTACTAAATGATAACCTTTTTTAGTAAGAATTTGACATGGCCCAGCTCCACCTGGAATTTTTTTTCACTTAACTCTATTTCTTGTTCTAAGGTAGTCAGCTATGACAAACAAAACCTTTTTTTCCTGGCCTAACAATAAATTATGGATATACATTTATAACCATCTAACATTGATATAGTTTAGTCAGTAGTGCTTTTTATTAGCTCTGCTGAGACTTTAGCTCGCAGAGCTTTAGGAGGGGGAAAATGTCTGTCTGTCCGTCTGTCCGTCCGTCTGTCAACATTTCTTTAAAAATCTTCTTCTCCAAAACTACCAGTACTACATCTTACATATTTTATATAGAGGTAGATATATAGTTGAAGATTCAGATTCTTTCAAATCTTAGTGATGTCACCATTAACCTTAGTGCAGTGACCTTGAGGTCACAAATTTTGTAAGGAGCATATCTCAGCAACCACTTATTACAGGATATTAAAACTTGGTATGCAGAAATGTTGTATGTTAAAGCTGTGCCTTGTCATACAATTTTAGTCATGTGACCTTTGACCTTGACACATTGACCTTGAATTCAAAATTTGTGAACATGCCACATCACAACCATCAGAAGTGAATGAAAAACACTTCATATCTGTTATATACTAACACTATGTTTAAAAATCTTCTCCTCCAAAACTACCAGTAATATTTGTTTCATATTTAATACAAAGGTAGATAGAGAGTTGAAGATTCAGATTCCTTCAAATCTTAGTGATGTCACCATTGACCTTAATGCAGTGACCTTGATGTCACAAATTTTGTAAGGAGTATATCTCAGCAACTACTTATAAGAAGAAATTAAAACTTGGTATACAGAAATGTCTTAGGTCATAGCCGTGCCTCTTTCTTAGTCATGTGACCTTTGACCTTGACACATTGACCTTCAATTCAAAATTTGTGAACATGCCACATCATAACCATTAGAAGTGAATTAGATGCACTTCATATCTTTTATATACCAACACTATTTTATACAGAGCTAGATAGAGAGTTGAAGATTTAGATACCTTCAATTCTCAGTGATGTCACCATTGGCCTTAGTGCAGTGACCTTGATGTCACAAATATTGTAAGGAGCATATCTCAGCAACCACTTACAAAAAGAAATCAAATCTTGGTATACAGGAATGTCTTAGGTCATAGCCATGCCTCGTCATACTTTCTTAGTCATGTGACTTTTGACCTTGACACATTGACCTTGAATTCAAAATTTGTGAACATTCCACATCACAACCATTAGAAGTGAATTAAATGCACTTCATATCTTTTATATGCCAACACTATTTTATACAGGGCTAGATAGAGAGTTGAAGATTTAGATTCCTTCAATTATCAGTGATGTCACCATTGACCTTAGTGCAGTGACCTTGATGTCACAAATTTTGTAAGGAGCATATCTCAGCAACCACTTACAGGAAGAAATTAAATCTTGGTATACAGGAATGTCTTATGTTAAAGCTGTACCTCGTCATACAATTTTAGTAATGTGACCTTTGACCTTGACACATTGACCTTGAATTCAAAATTTGTGAACATGCCACATCACAACCATCAGAAGTGAATAAAAAATACTTCATATCTGTTTTATACTAACACTATGTTTAAAAATCTTCTCCTCCAAAACTACCAGTAATATTTGTTTCATATTTAATACAGAGGTAGATAGAGAGTTGAAGATTCAGATTCCTTCAAAGCTTAGTGATGTCACTATTGACCTAAGTGCAGTGGCCTTGATGTCACAAATTTTGTGAGGAATATATCTCAGCAACCACTTATAAGAAGAAACTAAAACTTGGTATACAGAAATGTCTTAGGTCATAGCCCTGCCTCGTAATACTTTCTTAGTCATGTGACCTTTGTCCTTGACACATTGACCTTGAATTCAAAATTTGTGTGCATGCAAATTCTCACAACCATTAAAAGTGGAGCAGACTTGAGCAGATGATGATTTTGACCAATCAAAATGCATGTTACATTTCAAATTTGGCCCCAACTTGTTATCTTGATTCTCATTGGCTATGTTATTCAAAATGGCAGCCTCCTTGACAACTTAGTGATAGCTATTAGATTTTTTGAAAAAATCATGACAAAATGGAAAAAGAACTGAGTCTAATGGAAAATAGATAGAATTAGACCTCAGAAAATACATCTTGCCTACTTTGGGATCTTGTATGGAAAATCATAACCTGGTTGCTTGTTGTACTTAATCTCCGTTCATGTGTTTTCATTCAAGTCAGCAGAGCTATCAACCCATGGGGTTATGTTTCATTTTGTAACTTTTACTTGCAAGAAAAGAGAACTCTTTTTCTGTTTGAGACTGCATACACCCATTGTTTTACCAAATTTCCACTTATTTACATATTTATATAGTTTATGACTAACCACTGGTGAGTAGTTAAGTGCTAAAACCTTTTTATATCACACTAATTGTCCCAGATCCTATTCCAATACATTCATATGTTGCTACAGTAAATGTTGGCCTTTTTAGCTATGCGTAGCATAGCTTCTGCAATGATGTGGGGGAATTTTCTGTCATTCTGTCCATCAACTTTGATCTTCTCCACTTAAACTGCTGGTCAAAGTCATTGCCTATGAGCAGGCAAAATGTAGTATTTTCAAGGAACCAAATCTATTTTCCATTAGACCCAGATCTTTTTCCATTTTGTTATGATTTTAAAAAAAATCTAAGACTAATAGCGATCACTTAGTTGTCAGGGAGGCTGCCATTTTGAACAACATGGCAAATATTAACCAATGAGAATCAAGATGACAAGGTGGGGCAAAATTCAATATGTAACATGCATTTTGATTGGTCAAAGTAATCATCTGTTCAAGTCTGCTGTGGAAAAGGATTTAAATGATCATTTATGAAGCAATTTCCAGAAAATGTTCACAAACAACACAAAAAGCAATGATCAGCATTGCTCTATAGACATTAGCCTGCGTTCTTGTTCAATGAAGTTTATCTTTGCATATCTTTGCCTGATATTAATAATATAAATCTCTGAGCTTTGCTTATTCCTCGAATCAAATACAGTAAAGATAGATTTGTTTCCTTAACCTTTTGCCTTTAAGTTAGAGTAATTCTTCATTGCTGTTTGAGTAAAGTAATGTATCATTAATTTTTGTTTTATAATAAGGTATCGAAAAATGAGTTAGGAAGTCACTGTTTTAAGTTGAAAACTCTTATAGTTTTTAGCAATGGGACAATGGCAAGGGGTATAGGAAACATTACTATTTTTTCATTGTGCTTGGTGCTTATTTGTCTGCATTGTGTGGACTGGATTACAGGGATGTCTATGGTGTTGGTGGATATAACCCTGACTTGATTGATGGCTTTGCTTACTACACCCGCTGCGTGAGTCCACCATTCAGTGACACTCACAATAATCACTCCCCTCAGCCTCAACCTGGCCGAACTCTCAGACCAACTCTCCCGCCACCATCGCCACCTTGTGGCAAACCTAGTCCTATTAGGTACAGTATAAGACTGCATGAAATCATATCAATTAACATCACAAGTTCTAAACCCACAAATTAAATGTTTATTTGCATATCAAATATTTCCTGCAATTTTTTGACATCATGGAACATCAAATTTAAAAAAAACAGCCCAAAACATGTATCTTATATTTTACTTATACTTTTAGATCGACTCCATCTCGTACCCAGCAACTACAGGAAGCACTTGGTCATGCTGCAGTTACAACACAAGAAGTTCTCCTCAGTCCCAACACTGCCTACATCTCAGGTCATGTGGCGCCCTCGTGTAGTCTTCAGTAGAATGACAGAGTTTTATATTATACTGCAATGGTACATCCCCTCTCCTCCATCAGTCCCACCACTTGGAATATTTGGGCTTTATATTCTACAATAGAGCTTCATGAAGCATTTTTAGGTATCAATGTTGCATTTACCTTTTCTCTCAATATCATCACTCAGGACACATGACATTTTCTGTAGTGTAAAAAGGTATCTATAATGATGAGTAAAATCAATTTATCATACAAATTTTCATATTTTGGTTGTGTATTTTCAAGATTTACCAAAGTTCTATTATTATAAAAAAATGATCTGAAGCCAATTCTATGAAATGTGATTATTTTATAGCCATTTAAAAATGTGTTCTTGGTTGTAAGTTTCATTTGCTGATTCATTCCTTTATTTCTTGTATATCACCTGATTTTTAGTATTTTAAAGTTCATCTTGTGGATTGAATGTTTAGATTTGTATATTTTAGTAGACTGTACTAATTTAAAGCATTTGTAGAAAGTGTACATAGAAAACAATTGTAAATAGCACTTAATTCACCATGACAAATGTTTCGAACACACATATTAAGGATGAAGGACCTTGATATAAAACTTTGATGGAATATTATTGATTTAAAACTTTAACAATCAGTTTAGTATTAAATGAATTACACAATCATAAACCATGAGCTAGAAGTACTAGAATAACCAAAGTATCAAACCAATCTAAATGCTCATTTCTTCTGATGTCAGATACATTAGTTTCGCCATTGAATAGTCAATCAAGGTGAAATAATTAAACTGAGGATAGATATTACAGTCTTCAAGACATGAATCCTCATATCTTGTATAATTCTGATTACATTCATAAGTGTAACACAAATTACATTATAATGTATTTTATGATATTGGATATGTCCTTTACTCAGAATCATGTGAACTAAGACATATTTACATATTACTGCAGAGAAGTTTTAGCAACAGTTTTAGTCTGTATTGTGTATAAACTTTTGAAATAGGAAGTAATGAAGTACAGTTGTTTTAATTTTTCTTTAAGGCATAATTTTTAATTGTTTATAATTCTTATATAGCCAATTTTGCTGAGCAAATGTATAATACTTTAAAAGTCTTGCATATTAGAAGACAAAATCTCTTTGTGATTTTAAAATTCATTTATTTGTTAATAAATAACTTTTATTCAGATGATAATATATTGTGGACAATATGGTCCAAGTATATAAAATGAATTATTGTTTTACACATGATTTGGCTTTTGCAAAGGAAAGATTCCATCTGAAATTTTTTAGTGATTGTTTTTTGTGCTTTATTTGAACATTCCATGTTTTGTTGAAATGAATCTTTGCACATTTTAAAAATTATGTACCAGTGAATTTCTTACATCCTGTGAATGCTCATCTACTTTTTTTTACTCAGACAAGAGAGATGGTAAAAATTACGATGAGAAAATATGGTGAAAAAGAGCAAAACACCAATGCTATTCTTAAGTGCATAGGTTGCTGATTTAATATTGGGACAACATGTTCAATACAATGTACACATATATTGTAAAAATGGAGATTATCAGGATGAATACAATATATGTATATACATATTTGTGCAAATTAGGATCACTTGGATAAATATATATATATATATGTAAATATGTAAAGAGGCAATGGACACCAACAGATCACTGATCATCTGCTCTATAAAACCAAAAGAAAGCATTGCTTTGTTGCTGGCTACTGGACAGGTGCTTAACGATGCTGAGCAAAGTAATATCTACTGCCAGCTTATTTTATTTTCTTAAAGAACATGTTACATTGAAAAAAAGTAAAATAAAAAATAAAACGCCTGTATTGCAGGCTCTAATTTGAAACCAGAAACAAACCATAATGCTGCCTGGCCTGACCATAATTCAACATTATATCTTAATGAACTCTTAAATTTGAAACTAACAGACTATTTTGTAGCATCCTTTATGAAGAGTGTGCAGTGTAATGACGGAATAGTCCAAAGTCAGATTCTTAAAAAGTAAAGGAAGATGTCCTGACAAATAAAAAAAATGTCTTTTGTTTTTTTTTAATCATATTCAGTATAAATTAGTGAAATTAGTAAAAATTTCAAATTAATGAAATGGCCAATTAGAGAGCAAATCTATCACAATATCTGTACAGTAAAGTATAGTAATTGATCTCTATCATTGAGTGTCATTTTAAGCTACAGAACCTGTTGCTAAGGAATTGATGGCTGCCATGGTTACAGTCACCTCAGAAGTAAAATATTTTAGATTTGTCAGATTTTCACACACACCCAACCAAGTACAATATTTAAAGGAAATCTATGGTAACTATGTATTTTTAAAAATAATTCTCATGCAGCTACTATTGTCGTTAGAATATCAGAATTTTTGGGGGTATTATCAGATTTTTTTTTTTTCAAAATATAGAAAAATATACATTGTATAGGCCTACCAATAAATCATTCGCTAGTGTGAACCAAATGTGAACATTGTGCAAGTTGACAGAATTGTTTGATATCGTCATGAAAAACAAAATTTGTGTCTTCATAATCAGTGAAAAAAGTACAACATATCACTTGCAATATGTCTGGGTCTAAACACTCTATAATGAGTCACATTTGTCACAAAATGGAATTGCGTCATA
This sequence comes from Amphiduros pacificus, assembly GCA_949316495.1. NCBI lineage: Eukaryota > Metazoa > Annelida > Polychaeta > Phyllodocida > Hesionidae > Amphiduros > Amphiduros pacificus. The sequence continues at coordinate 17,156,872 of OX439003.1, read as the reverse complement.
TTAAGTTTTCGGCTCACATGGTGTCATGTTGCTTTGACGGTAACACACATTGTGCCTTTGATCTTGTGGCGTTACAGCTCAATTCCATAATACTCCCAAGATATGACCATATCATTTTACTTTAAATACCGTATACATCACTTTTAATCACGTCAAACCACGTCTGAAAATCATGTCAATACCACGTGATCTCAGTTGTGCCTATCGGAGAAACCTCATGACAAATTCACATTTTCTATCAAAATTTTATCCACAAACATGAAATTAATATCTGAAATGTCATTTAATAGTTTTGAATTTAAGAAATCTTGTTCCCAAGTTGTGGTTGTAAAGTATCATTTTTTTGCATAATGGAACACGCCAAAGTACTATTGTACATGTATAAGGTCTGAATGAATATTTTTTACAGAGAAATGTGTCCTTCAGACAATTGCAATACTATGTAGCATATTAAACATAATAGTACAAAGTTCTCCCTTTCTTAATTTCCTGGTTACTTCGGGACAGGCAGTGATTACACACCTTTCACGAAAATTAACTCATTTTGTTCTGCAGAGAATGCCTTAAGAATGCCACTCTTATAATAAAACCCTGCGTCTTTCTGCACCACCCCTATTACTCAACATATCTACCTATCTTTCTCCACCCAGCCCTATTACTCAACATATCTACCTACCTTTCTGCAACCACCCCTATTACTCCACATATCTACCTATCTATCTCCACCCACCCCTATTACTCAACATATCTACCTATCTTTCTCCACCACCCCTATTACTCCACATATCTACCTATCTTTCTGCAACCACCCCTATTACTCCACATATCTACCTACCTTTCTGCAACCACCCCTATTACTCAACATATCTACCTATCTTTCTCCACCCACCCATATTACTCCACATATCTATCTATCTTTCTGCAACCACCCCTATTACTCAACATATCTACCTATCTTTCTGCACCACCCCTATTACTCCACATATCTACCTATCTTTCTGCACCACCCCTATTACTCCACATATCTACCTATCTTTCTGCACCACCCCTATTACTCAACATATCTACCTATCTTTCTGCACCACCCCTATTACTCAACATATCTACCTATCTTTCTGCAACCGCCCCTATTACTCAACATATCTACCTATCTTTCTGCACCACCCCTATTACTCAAAATATCTACCTATCTTTCTGCACCACCCCTATTACTCCACATATCTACCTATCCTTCTGCACCACCCCTATTTCTCAACATATCTACCTATTTACCACACCTATTTCTCAATATCTACCCATTTACCACACCTATTTCTCAATATCTACCCATTTACCACACCTATTTCTCAACGTCTACCTATCCAGCTTCTATTATTTCAACTTTTACCAAGTTATATGTCTCCAACTATACATATTTTTCTGTACATGACCCTTGTCTGGATATTTATCCTTAAAGCTTTCATGAAATAAGATTTTCAAGCAATTTTCCTTAATAATGAAATAAATACTATTACCCTTCAAGTTACCCCAACATAACTGTCAGACAGTCTCTTTTGGTTCTTTCTCATTCACTCCCCAGTGTAAGAATTGTCTCAACCTCCAAACTCTCTGGTTTGGAATCAAGTAATATGCTACTCCCATACAGCCTGCACAGACTTATGATGTAGGGAGCTCACTCGCTTGATTGTCACCATGATAATCATCAGGATACTGTAATTCTATGATATTAGCTTTCAAATAATACATGTCCATTTTTTTTAATAATTTAAGTTATACTTAGGGCTACTCTGACACAGAGGGAGGTGATGATCACATCACAGGGATTACCGAGATAAAGTTATGGGGTGCAGCTAAACATATTTAGTCCTCAAGATGGCATTGTACACTCATTGTTGTATTTCAGTCGAGAAGTATATTGTGTGCTGATCATTCTGGTACTTGATTCATTTCCATTCACCACACAGAAGTGATTTTATTTAGAACAATTCAAATGTAAACAATTCAACCAATTGTCTTGAGAACCCTATTTAAATTAATAATTTAACACTTTTTTCGTACACTTGTACAACAATCTTAAAGTGGGATAGAAAGTACTGACCATTCCATTTTAATGGACATCTTGTGTATATTGCTAGATGCCTAACACCCCTACGGACAGGTCACCTGAGTACAGCACAGAACCTGCAACCTTCAACAAAACACAATAATCATGATAAGTGTAATTAGTTTGATTTTAAGGAGATGTTGCATCACAGCTTCAAGACCAAATATCGTTTAGCCATACCTCCTTGATTTCATAAAAGAACTAAATTTACCAACAATTTCTATTGGAAAGGATAAAATTTCTAGTCTTTACCGTACTGTATGTTTGGCTTTGGCTAGCGTCCATGATAACTTCTGGACATATGGAGCAAAACAAAGCTTATCCAGGCTTCTTTGAGGACAAAGCAACTGACAAATCACAACTATAAGAGGATGATATTATGTGTCATGGGCGAGACCCCACATATCAGGTTTACAAGGAGACCATAGTTTCAAGATATATATGTCTTGTTGATACTAGCTTTTATACAAAGCAGAAAAACGACACAATTGAAAAAAATGAGATAAAGATATCAGGTTTAATGGAAACAAAAGAGATTTAGGTTTTTCCCAATAACAAGCTATATACTCAGCAGTGAAGTGATGTTGAAAAAGGGGTTGATATGTTTCTACATTGTAAATATAAACAAAAAGGAGAAGTTATGTGTGAATACCTCAGTTAATGCCCTACTTTTATTTAGACATGTGTAATGCACGTGTAGTAGTTACTATATATATATATGAAGTACGATATAATATATATATCTTTGATAATGTCACATGAGAATATGTTAATTCATGTTATTATGCTATATGAGATATATGTATATATAGCGGTCTGTGTCCCCAAACACCCACTTTCGTGTGGAGCACCTGGTTTTAACATGGAGTTAAGTTATCATAACGTTTATGACTATTATAATTCATCTACTAACATTTCCTCAGATCAAAACCAAACTGCTGATGCGGAGGAATATGAATATGAATACTATGAATGGACAGACCATGATGACTATATGTCTCGTGTTGTTTTTATTATTAATACATATATTCCAATGATATTTGTTATCATAGGAACAATGGGCAACATCTCAGCATTTCTGGTATTCTCAAGGAAGTCAATGAGAAACACTTCAACTTCTCTCTTTTTTAGAACCTTGTCTTTAGTTGATAGTTTTGCTTTCATATATACTTTTGATTGGTTTCTGATCAGCATAACTCAAGGTTCTTATGTAGGAGGCACCTTCAGCAATTTTACTTGTGGTTTAATTAAATGTGCATTGAATTTCACTGATGTTTGTTCATCTTGGGTGTTGGTTGGTCTCTCCATTGAGCGTTGCATCTGTGTATGTCTGCCTCACAAGGCTGTGATCTTATGCACTTCTAGGAATGTTAAGATATATTTAAGCAGTGTTATCATGGGCAATATGGCCTGGTGCTTTCTTAGCATCACAGGCTATGGTACGAGCTCCTACTATGAATATGCCGTTCAAGGTTCTCTGCCTTATTGCTACATCAACATTTATGACACTGATGCTATCTCATATTATAATAATCACATATCTGCATGGCTTTTCTTTACCTTGTTCTCATTTGTTCCTTTTGCATTTCTCATGATCACCAACATTCTGATCACATATAATCTTTATAAGGCAAAGAAGGGTCGCCAAGGAATGTCTCAGGGAAAAGATGCCTCCAGTACGGGGAGCCTCACAGTGATGCTCCTGTCTATTTCCATCCTCTTTATAATTCTCACTCTTCCCAAGTGTGCTTATTTTTTGTTGTTGGCAGCTTCAACCTGGGACACTCAACTGCAATATTATTGGATCTTTCAAGTGTCCAATGCCACCAGTTCTTTATTGGTGACAGTGAATCACGCTGTGAATTTCTTCGTTTACTGTTTGGCGGGGTCTCGTTTCAGATCTGAATTTATCAAACTTCTTCGCTGCGAAAAATCAAGTTAGATATATTTTCCACTCAAAAAGAGCACGATGGTTGTTTTGTTAAATGTTATTGGGATGGCAAACTTCTTATAACACACATCCGACTTTTGATTTTTAAAACAATTAAATATTGATGCTTTTTAAACAATTATTGTGGGCAGCTTTTGAAAGCAATGGTGGCATGTCAGGGATCACCCTATGTTCCTTGCTTCGGAGCTCATAAAGTATTGACACAGCTAATTATATTATAATAAATAATCAAATCTCATTTTTATGTAAAACAACATGATAAAATATGTTATTTGATTTCTGTATCCTGAATTTGAAATTTTAATTTTAATTTTTAACTTTTATATTTTATTATGCATTGTTAAATAGGTACCCTAAAGCTTCCAAACAATAATGACATGAGGCTTTGTAATTTCTCTAACACAAACACAAGAAACAAGAGATTGTAATAACGTTTAATCAATTTTCGCATTGACTCATTTCGCTTTCAGAATCAGCTAGTCTTTTTTATTCTGTGTGTGTCTTACTAAATAAGTGATATGGAATGACAATGATACCAGAGTAATGGAGCAGCAACATTGACAACAATTATATTGGCAACATTAAATTTTATATTTTCATCATTGTATTTTTTCTAAATATAATGTAACTGAGTGACATTGTATACTTATATTGTCCCAAGCCTTGACAAGTGTTTGTTTGCTTGGGCAGTTGCTGTCACTGCAAATGGGAAGCATGACATAATTATAATCTTCATGGTTCATATTTGTCGCCTACTTTTGGCAATAATTATTTTCCATTATAAAACTATTGCTGTGACCACAGTTACGACTATTTCATTTCACATCACAGTATACAATGATGACACTAATGATCCAAAGACAATATTGTATATGATTATAGAAAAAAGATGGAAAAGATGAAGTACCTATGCAATATATTTGCCAGTATTAATTCAAATATTGATATGATTTCCCTCTCACACACCTTCGATTTGATCTTGGCTTTATTCTTTGAATTGGAACAAATCTCTGTTTTAAACCACCATTTCGACATCATAAGAAACACGTTCACAGTATAGATCAGTAAACAGTGAAAGAAAATTGGCATTTCAAGCCTAATAAACCTGTTTTATTTATCAAAATATGCTGTGCCTTTTATTATGCTTATTATAAAGAAAAAGAAGTATTTTATAACTGTAACATCATTAAGATATATATTCATGATAATTTTATAATACCAAACAAAATGGTAGTATCCCACATTTGAATTTATCCAGTTCCTGAATAGGGCATTAATCAGACTAATGTCCATTAAGTTGGTGTGTTGTGACGAGAACAGTCTGTAACCGTTTTGCTGATCTTTAATATGAGCCTATGTAGGATCATGAATCGTTTGTACTGTAATTCAATGCCACTGGTTAAGTTTTGTATGGCAAATGCAAATCAACAAGGTGGAACACAGTGGTGCATGTGCACACTTACATCTAATATTGCTAAACCACTTAGTGCATGCGTGTGTAATAGACCAGACCTTTACATAGCAACCCAGTGCCACCACAGACACTGGCAAACTTTACATACTCTTTATTATTGATTGGCGATATGTGTATATTGATATTGGACATTACATGTTTTGTATAGATTTCTATTATTCAAACATTTTAAGGATTTAAACACTTATATTTAGCGCGAGTGAAAGTTGAGAGCGGCTAGTTTTTTTATATTCAGAAGGGCACAATTTCACAAAGTGTTATGATCATCAACAAGTAACGCTAAGAAAAAATAGATAGTTTGGAAACAAAAAGTAGTTGAAATTATGGTAGAGTTGGGGTGGATGTGACAGGAGTGATAATGAGTCCCGGTGAAGAGGAGGATGCTGGGGGCAGGAGGATGAGGGTGTCACGGGGATGGGTCCCCTTCACCCAGCATACCATACCCCTGGTCTGCAAGAGGAGGATGGTCAAAGTCTATGTCACAGCCACGCCAGGTAGGCATACTAATATATGTATATCATATATGTTTTTTTTTTCTTATTGGTATATCACAACTAACAGATGTGTGAACAGGATGTTTGCCTCTCCTACCCTAATTTCAGTCGGAATTGAACCATTTTAAAAATGTATTGTCCAAAGCTTTTGAAAAACATTTTTGATGTAATTTTCCATTTCCAACGTCTATTGAAGCTGTTTTGATCCTGTATTGTGTTTGAGTTATGATATATATGTGTATCTCCTCATAGATATGCAGGATGAGCAGAATGCCATCATGACCACGCTCTACTTGTCTCTGCGTCAGCATTACGCCCTTCACCACGACATTGACTTCCAGGTCAGTTACGGTATATGAAGAAACTCATAAAACTCCGGAAATTCTTCATCGCGTCGAAATGGGCGGTTTCACTTCTTAAATGAATTACACAGTCCTGATATGGACCTCACCATTTTCCTATAATCATGACAAATTTTGATATTTTAAAACAAATATTTTTGTTGGCCAGTTTGAAATCTTTGATCACATCTTATCCAGCGAATTTAAACTTATTGATTATAACTCAATGGATATGCTATTCATTTAGAATTTAATTAGATATTGAATGGAATCAATATATTTACTTTGGACTAATGAATTATATTATGTTTTAATTAACGTTTATTTCATTGTAATATTGATGTATAATCTCAGACCTGTGTGTATTCTTATATGTAATCACAATAATGTAGATATAAAAATAGAGACCTTTTCAACATTAAATGTCCTTTTTGAACACAGATGATTGCCCCTCATTGGCACCCAGGTGTTGATGAGGTCAACTACGGCGATGAACTCATAGAGACCTGCCTGGCTCTGATACGGGAATGTGAAAAACTTCCCGCTATTCCCATATTTATAGTAAGTATATTAAGCCTTCATAAAACATTTGATTTTGTTTTAGATCTAAGCACATTAGTGTATAATGCGAGTAAAAGCAGTATTAAAAACTGATCATAATCTTGCTATGTATGTCTATAATACTTTTGCCTAATACTGGTATTAAAAGCTTGAGAGTCAGGAAATTTGGCAGGTTATATGCAGGCTAACAGGACATTTTCTTATTCTAAACAAGAACGATCCCTCAACATTTAACATTTCATGTTTCATAATCCTGGGAACAATATCCTGGGAAGATTATCCTGGGAACAATATCCTGGGAACAATATCCTGGGAACAATATCCTGAGAACATTATCCTGGGAACATTATCCTGGGAGCATTATCCTGGGAGCATTATCCTGTGAACAATATCCTGGGAACAATAGCCCGGGAACGATATCCTGGGAACAATTTCCTGGGAACAATAGCCCGGGAACAATATCCTGGGAACAATAGCCCGGGAACAATATCCTGGGAACAATATCCAGGAAACAATATCCTGGGAACAACAGCCCGGGAACATTATCCAGGGAACAATATGCGGGGGAACATTATCCTTTGAACAATATCCTGGGAACAATAGCCCAGGGACAATATCCTGTGAACAATATCTGGGGAACAATATCTGGGGAACAATATCCTGGGAACAATATCCGGGGAAAAATAGCCCGGGAACAATATCCTGGGAACATTATCCTGGGAACAATATCCTGGGAACAATATCCTGGGAACAATATCCTGGGAACATTATCCTGGGAACAATAGCGCAGGGACAATATCCTGGGAACAATATCCAGGAAACAATATCCTGGGAACAATATCCTGGGAACATTATCCTGGGAACAATATCCAGGAAACAATATCCTGGTAACAATATCCTGGGAACAATATCCTGGGAACAATAGCCCAGGGACAATATCCTGGGAACATTATCCTGGGAACAATATCCTATGAACAATATCCTGGGAACAATAGCCCGGGAACAATATACGGGGGAACATTATCCTGGTAACAGTATCCTGGGAACAATAGCCCAGGGACAATATCCTGGGAACATTATCCTGGGAACAATATGCGGGGGAACATTATCCTGGTAACAATATCCTGGGAACAATAACTTGGGACAATATCCTGGGAACATTATCCTGGGAACAATATGCGGGGGAACATTATCCTGGTAACAATATCCTGGGAACATTATCCTGTGAACAATATCCTGGAAACAATATGCGGGGGAACATTATCCTGGGAACATTATCCTGGTAACAATATCCTGGGAACAATAGCCCAGGGACAATATCCTGGGAACAATAGCCCGGGAACAATATCCTGTGAACAGTATTCTGGGAACAATAACTTGGGATCAGTGTGCAATACATGAACCATATATCTAAATAAATAGCACCTCTTCCAATGAATGACCCACTCTCCCAAAGTTCCTTCAAGCACTCAAATCCTTCTAAAAAGCTCAAAATACAGAAGACTCAAATTAAGTTTGTTCTTTCAACAAAATGATTCGTTATTTCATATCATATGATTAATTTTCTGATTAGTGTTTAAGCAAAGGTGATCAAATTTAGCAATACTTCAATTCCAGAATATAGCATAACATTTAACTTTCGGTTGACCTTTTTGTGTGGTAAACATAAATCCAAACAGATACGATGCCATTTTTGGCGGGGTTTTGGGGTTCTAAACCATTTACACACTTAATTCACACAAAGAAAAGGAAAAAGTGTGAGGAAAGCATTTTGTTATTTATACTGGGCGTTTTCAGGTATTGCTTGGGACGAAGTACGGCTGGCGGCCCCCGCCCTCCAGGATAGCCAAGCGGGAGTTTGAGTTCCTCGTCCGGCATCTGCGCCAGATTGATATCAATGGCCCCGTGTTCATCAGGAACTGGTACGACGAGGACAAAAACACAGACCCGTCCTTCTGTGTGCTTAAAGAACCAACACTGATGCCTCCACAAGAAGAGGTTACCAACTTAGAAGTCTATATATAAAAAATATCTCCATGAATATAAGCAGAAACAATGTGACAAGAAATAGCCTATTGATATATAATAGGTATGATCCTATTTTTTTTTTAAATCCAAAATTGGTTAAAAAGGTCAAATAAATTTTGTCATGGTATTGCAGGAAAACCCTGAGGATTTGATTCCACCTCCCGAACCAGAAACCCCAGACTACCAAGAACTCGCCAAAATACTCAGGGTGGCCGCTAAATCTGCACTAAAAGCTAGTCACATCAAGCAAGATGATTTCACAAAGTACTCCAGATCAAGTGAGTAGCCCTCCTCTCCGCTTCGGGTACATTCATAAAAGATGGGTACTTGTATTATGGATGTGATTAAGATGCAGTGAAGAAGAAAGATGGGTACTTGTATTATGGATGTGATTAAGATGCAGTGAAGAAGAAAGATGGGTACTTGTATTATGGATGTGATTAAGATGCAGTGAAGAAGAATTCCTTTCAGATATTTTATCCTGTTATGTATACTTACAGTTTTAGAGGCAGAATTAATGGATGGGATCTTCATAGATGAGAGCAACAAGAAGAACACATTTATATTCACTCGCAGTATCAAAGGCGTGGAACTTATGGTCAGTTCTAAACCTCGGGCCGCCTCCTTCCTGGACTTGGAGGAAGGCAACATAGATGTGGAGGCGCACAAACGGCTCGCCGACCTCAGGGATAACCAGGTATGCGGCAAACCCTCTCAGAGAAATAGAATGTTCTTCATGATACTCTGTATTACAATATAGATTCAGGTATGCGGCAAACCCTCTCAGAGAAATAAAATGTTCTTCGTGATACTCGGTATTACAATATAGATTCAGGTATGCGGCAAACCCTCTCAGAGAAATAGAATGTTCATTATGATACTCTGTATTACAATATAGATTCAGGTATGCTGCAAACTCTCTCAGAGAAATAGAATGTTCTTCATGATACTCTGTATTACAATATAGATTCAGGTATGCTGCAAACCCTCTCAGAGAAATAGAATGTTCTTCATGATACTCGGTATTACAATATAGATTCAGGTATGCAGCAAACTCTCTCAGAGAAATAGAATGTTCTTCATGATACTCTGTATTACAATATAGATTCAGGTATGCGGCAAACCCTCTCAGAGAAAGAGAATGTTCTTCATGGTTCTCGGTATTACAATATAGATCATTTAGAATGACTTTCTTAACGTGGGCTGGAGCTAAACTAATCTTAGCTTCTGGGGTTAGAACTTCAACTTATATTTGTTTAAAAATAAAGTCTGCCATAAAATGTACAAAATCTCAAATAATTTATAATGTTTCATATAAAATGTTATACTTATTCTTTTCAACTAACTTTAATCAAATTAATTGTAAGAAATACTAGCTTCATTTATATCCAAAGTAATCTGAATATAATGACAAAATGAGCTTTGTCAAGTTATTTGCCTTTTGACTGAGTTTCGTTGTCCTCCTTCCCTGTGGAATGATGTGTGGATCCCTGGTTATTATAAAGGTTGTTATGGTAACCGTCAATCTTCCCTCAGGTTCCAGGATGTATGCCACAAAGCCGCATCTTCAAGTGGGAACTGGATCCTCGCTACAGTGGAGTGGCCTTTGATCTCCATACAGAGGAAGCGAAAATATCCAAATATGCTCAAATACTGAGAGGTGACAAAACGGTATTGAAAATCACCAAGTATAAGAACTACCTGGACGAACTCTGTGGAAAGGTTGCAGAACAAATACAAAATGTGGTTTCAAGTAGTCTGAAAGGCCCTCTACTGGACGAGAGAAATGATACCGATAAACTCTGTGATGATATAGTTTTGGTAAGTTAAACCCATCTTATTTCAGACTTATTATGACTTTAATTTTAACCATTCTCTTGCACTGCATGATTTTTTGTAGCTTGCAATAGACTATGTAGAGTATAAATTTTATTCCTTTTACTCCAAAGAAAATCTTTATTTTACAGTTGATTGTTAAACCCATCTTATTCCAGACTTATCATGACTTTACTTTGAACTATTCTCTTGTAATGCATAACTGTACAGTGTATAATTTATTCCTTTTACTCAAGAGATAATCTTTATTGTATAGTTGACTGTACAAAATGTTTTAGCATTGGAAACGGGCAGCAGTATTGGCTGAAACATTCCAAGGGCGAGAAGAAGTCCTAACTCAAATAAAAACATACCTGACAGGTGAGATATACCTAATCAAGAAGAATATTAAACGTTTTACATTATTCACAACACTTCTTGAGTCTTGAAGTATAATACCTCAAGGTTGAATGAAACAAGTAAGGTTGAATGAAACAAGTAAGGTTGAATGAAACAAGTAAGGTTGAATGAAACAAGTAAGGTTGAATGAAACAAGTAAGGTTGAATGAAACAAGTAAGGTTGAATGAAACAAGTAAGGTTTAATGAAACAAGTAAGGTTGAATGAAACAAGTAAGGTTGAATGAAACAAGTAAGGTTGAATGAAATAAGTAAGGTTTAATGAAACAAGTAAGGTTGAATGAAACAAGTAAGGTTGAATGAAACAAGTAAGGTTTAATGAAACAAGTAAGGTTTAATGAAACAAGTAAGGTTGAATGAAACAAGTAAGGCTGAATGAAACAAGTAAGGTTTAATTAAACAAGTAAGGTTGAATGAAATAAGTAAGGTTGAATGAAACAAGCATGAAAATCGTCTTTCAGATGGAACCGACTGTCCATTTGTCATATATGGAGAGATGGGCATTGGGAAGTCCAGTGTCCTTGCAAGAATTGCTTATGACTACCATCAACTGATCTTTCAAGAAGCCACAGAAGATGCACCACCATTAGACTTTGTTCCGGTCATCATTCTCCGCCTTCTTGGCAATCCGGATAAAGAGTTTTGTGTGCGCCAATTACTGGAAGATGTCACAAAACAGATTTGTCTGGCATATGGCCAGAGAGAACCATCATTTACTGCAGACATATCTGAGACCATTGAAATATTCCATGATTCTCTCCATTTTGCCACTAAGGGAAATCCATTGTTCATCTTCCTGGATGCAGCAGACAACTTATCGGCTCCACTCATGATGGATGATCTGGAATGGCTTCCAGAGACATTACCGGAAGATGTCAAAATGATCCTGACAGTCACTCACAGTGAGGAGAACCCTCCTGCAGACAATGATATACTGGATGATCTGCAGGACAAGATCACTGTGCCAGAGTGTTTGCTGGAACTGGGACCCCTGGCAGACATGGACGCATTCAAGCTAATCCAGGCTAGACTCTACAAGGAGGACCGAGGCTTGTCAGAGAAACAGGCCATATCTGTTGCCCTTCTGGTACAGAAGTGTACCCATCCTACTTATCTGCAGTTCCTAGGCGATGCTGTTATTCTGTGGCCGTCGTTCTATATCTTTGACCCAGAGTACCCACCGATACCAGACAATCTTGAGGACATCCTTTCAAAAGTTAGTGTATATTTTCATGAAAAAATATCCAGTATATATGTTTTTTTTAAATGACAAATTATTTGAATTATTGTCACAATTTAATGTAGAATGGATATTTATTTCTAGAAAAAGCATGTTTTGTTGTGATTGTGAAAAAAAACCATAACTTTACCAATTTAAGATCATTTGATAATTGCCACCAACATAACCAAAGAAAAGTTATTTGATTATCAAAATATATTCCATGTCTTTTATATTGCTGATCATATATTTTCGTGATGATCTCAGACAATATGGCAAACCAAAACTGTGTATTTGTAATGACTATTTGTGGGGTTCTAATTTCAGTTCATAAAACGCATTGAGGACAAACATGGCGTGCGCTTGGTTTCACAAAGTTTCTCCTACATGTCCTCTGCCAAAACTGGTCTTACAGAGGCTGAATTGCTTGATATTCTTTCCCTGGATGATGACATGCTTTCTTCAGGTATACTTAATTTCTATCCTCAGTAGTTAATTATTTATGTAATTAAAACATTTATACATTCAGAAGAAATAAAAGAAATGTTAACAATTATACTTGCATTTTAAATTATTTATCTGCAATTTTCTAATCAAGCAGAGCAGCATTATACCGGAGTTTTCATTTATTTGCATTTTAAATTATTTTGTTTGCTACAAGTTGATTTATGATATCACCATTATCTTTTCTATCATTATCTAATGTCTAATTTCAGAGGTAATCCCCTTTGACAATCCAAAGCCGCGAAGATTTCCTTCTCTGATGTGGCTGCGCCTTAGACAGGATATGTCTATGTTTATCACTGAAGCAGAGGTCAATAAAAGAGTGGTGCTTCAGTGGAAGGTAGCTAAGATGAAGCACATCATTCATGCCAGGTATATATTAAACGCTGACCGCAAACGTCAACTGCATCGCATAATGGCAGACTACTTCATTGGAACTTGGGCCAAGGGGAAGAAAAAGAGTTACCGTTATACTGAGCATACTGCAAATAACACTGTTTCTGTGGCCCGCATGGGTTCTGAAGAACGTCATGTCCCAGCACAACCATTGGTTTGGCAGGATTTTAAAAATGGAGAAACACAATTAAGTAGACCAAACACTACCAAATTCCAAGAGATGCCATATCATTTGTTGCATTCAGACAGGATTGTGGATCTACAACAATCTGTCCTGTTTAACTACAAATGGATTGTGAACTACATCCGGTATGTGTCAATAGAGGACCTTTTGGACAGTTTTGAAGAGGCTTTGGTAATGCCGGGTCTGAGACACAGCAAGGAGTTGGAACTTCTCATAGAGGCTCTCTCTGATTCTAAGCTGATCCTGGAAGATAATATCAATTACCTGAGCTCTGAGCTGACCTGCAGATTATTACAGTACCTAGGCCAGTATCCTTATTTGACCATGATCTTAAAGGACTGTGACTACTTTGGATTTCAAAATAATAGGATCACTCCATTAACCCCATTTTTGGAATCTACCAAGGAAGAGGTTGTGTATTACACTGAATGTGATACAGGGTTTGATGGCCATGTTGCCATAGCCTCCACAGACATGCCTGATCATGTGTTAACATATACAATTGTAGACAAGCTAGCAATACTGAATATGAAATCAGGAGATAAAATCAAGCTTGAATGTCCTGCTGAGGTATTTTACTCAGATATCAGAGCATCAGCATACAGAGATTGGATATTTGGATTTAATGATGGGAAACCTAAATATGCTCATCTGGAAGATGATACAATTGTAGATATCTATGAAAATGACAGTGGACAGAGAATATGTCGGATAAAAATTCCATTTGCTGAAGATCAGGAAGCCAACAATCTGAGGAAACTTTTCAAACTTACAGCATTACGGGATAGAAAGATTATCTTTGAAACCCAGAATCATGTTGCTATTTATACAGACATTGTGAGACTGTGTAATGTTCAGACCGGTGAGATTCTAGAAGGGGAGGTCCCATGGCCTTTCCTGCTCACAACAGATGAGAGATACCTTTTTATCAACGACCAGGAAGGAGAGGGTGTTTTCATCAAAGATTTCCAAAATTCTAAAATCATTGGCACACTTTACACCCCAAAGCATGTCACAGCTATAACCATGATAACCACCTCACAATCTGCTGAGGGTTTCGTGGTTGTAGCTGCTGGTTCAGCTGGATGTCTCAATCTCTTTGACATGGAAGATGTGATAAGCGGGGGAGAAGTGTCTCCAACTTATTCAGCCAACCTGCTATCACACAAGTCACATGGAGCTAAAGGGGGCGTGGGTCAGTTTGTGCAGTCAGATGATCACCGCCTTCTTCTTGCTGTGTTTATGCACAGTAAGGCAAGAGATATATTCCAAACTAATTATGTAATGGAGGCAGATCTGGCAGTTATTGGCTCATATGACTGCGATATTGGAGATGAGGCTTCCTTTTCCTCTGATGGAAAATATCTTTTTCATTTTTCCAAGCGAAAGCAGCATATTATTATTTATGACACTTACAGCATGATGCAAAAGTTTGTGTATTCTCTGGGCACCAGTATTTTACGCTGCATCCCTTCTTTGACTGGGTGCCAGATGCTGTTTGTCACCAAGAAACATGTGGTTCAGGTCAACATGGAGAATGTTGTAAGGAAGGAAAGCATCAAGAAGGAAGCATTTTTGACTCAAGAAGACGAGGCCCGCAGCCGGCCACAGAGCTTAGTTGAAGGAAATCACAAGAGAGCAATCCTGGCAGAGGTTGAATCCAGTGCTGTCTCAATGACAGAAACAGGCACAAAGATTCAAGTGCAGGTATTATATCTTGAAAATGAGACAGGGTTAGTTGACTCAAAAACTGTGACCCTTAGCACTGGAGAACACTTCTCAGAGTTTGACATGCCCTCATTTTCCAGTGGTACCATGGCAAGCCTGACTCCTGATGGATTGAAGATGCTGTTTATGTGTGATCAGGTTCATGTGTGGCTTCCTGACAGGTTCACTGTTATGTTGGTTGTTCCACTCTTTAAGAAGCAAGGTTACACAAAACTGCATCTTTCTTCTATGACCTCTGACTCTGGAACAAACAAGGACATTCTTATCAAGGATGTCCCCTCTGACGGATGGACGCTGTCTAAAGATGACTATATTTACATTGACACAGCAACTGGGAGGCAGATCTTATACAAACCCAAAGGAGGTGAAATGATACAAAAAATTCCAGCAATTATACGCATCTTTGATGCAATCACAACTAAACCAAAATCAACTATCAGATTACAGAATGAAAAGATAGTAGCCTGTGGAAACAACCTTTTGACAACCACATCTCTTTTCAAAACATTTACCACAATCTACAACATGAATATAGGAGAGGCAGTGATGATATTGGAGATAAGCTGTAGACTGGCTACCTGCACCTCCTCCGGTAAGGTCCTCTTTATAGTCAACAAAGAGGTCCACAATGTCATCAGAATATATTCAGGGAAGACCTTCCTCGATGTTCGCAAAGCCAGGTGCACAAGAAATGAAAATGACTTTATAGAGAACATGATACAGTGTCCAGCAGACCAAAAACATCTGATAGCTCATCTGATCACAAAGAAAAACTCAGTCTTTGATGAGGGCGTGGAAATCAAGGAACCCCATCTTTACGTCACAGTTCATTTGCGAGAATGCAGTGTATTCCGGAAGCTGAGGTGTGAGCGTGAACTGGTGCATTTTTCTGCAGATGGCACTGTGGCTGTCGATGGGGAATACGTCTTTTACAGCATGGTGACATGTGAGAAAATGTTCAAAATGAACTTTGACATAGCAGAGCCCAGGAAACTTAGCAGCCATCTTGCATTCTTCACTGATGATAGCAGTAATCTGGTCTTCCTTGACCCAGATGATGGAACATTAAATCTGTTCAATCTGAGAAAACAGGCCATTATTTCTAAGTGTTTGTATCACAAGAGACAATCAACTCTTGATCGTCTGAATGGCCGGCCCAATATATCCAATCTGATCCCTTTGTATGGAGGCTTCCAGTGTGTTGTCATAGATGGCAGCACCCTCAAGCAGTTCCTCATCCAGGACTACCTCAGTTGGAGGTCACTGAAGGTATCCGACAAGGAGCTTGAAATCGCCTACTCTGGAGTGTCAGGACGTGCTCGCTTCTTTCAATCAAAGGTGGGAAATACTCACAATCCAGTGGATATGACCAAAATATCAAACAAAATTAGACTTGTCAAAGTGGCAAACATCCAGGATATATTAACAATGAACGTTTCCTCGTCGCCGCTGGCACTATCCCCTATTAATGTCAATGCTTCAGTTTTGGTTCTTTAAAATCTCAAAATTTGATGTTTGCCTGGGATGGGTCGAGATTGGGTTCATCCAGGATTTGCTTAAAGATTACATAATAAAAAATCTAGAAAGATTCAAATAATGCTCTACATAACATCCCCAAGAGACACATTGCTTTCAATGAATGTCTTGCTAAATTGTAAATATATATTTGAAGTTAATTTTATACAATATAATATTTAATCTAAACAGCTATTTTCCAGTTGAAATGTATTAATATATATATTCAAATATCTTAAAATTATTTAACTGATATTTATTTTTTTCCTTATTCAAACAATACTTATATTTGAAAGTGCATATTCTTAATATCTTGGTTTATTTTCAATGGAAAATAGAATCATACAAAATACAATATGAATGAATACATCCCACATTTCTCAAAGAAGTTGATGACTAAAATTTGAATTATAACTAATTATCATATAAATTATTTATGTTATGTCTCAGCTATGGCAAAATATTACAGTAATGTTATATTGAACGTTAAACAATATTTATTTTCCAAAAGAAATTATGTAAACATAGAAAAAAAATGACTTGTCAGGTTGGCTATGGCAAATATCAAATACAAAATAATATGACTCCTGGAACAGTCTGGAAATTTTGTATTTAATAAATATTGAAAGTCATATTTTCAAACCATAACTTGACTGAGTTTCCATTTCTCATTTTATGCAGTGACCCATACAGTATTTAACAAGAAAGATTTCTTTGAAAAAGAAATTATACTGTGCTATTGAATACTATGTTCTTTACACTGGAATCAAAGACTTAAGACAAAATGTTTCCTTAATAACATGTCCTCTCTTTCAATCAAGCTCAAATTCTATTGCGCCAGTAATGCTGTCTATGTATTTTCAGAATTATCATATTTTGAGATTGATTTCAAAATACCCACATAAATTACTCTGCTTAAGAGAGGAAATTAATCCTCTACCTACCTCTGCCTCCAAAAACATGAAATACCCCAGGTTATCAATGAATATGCAGATAAGCTCATTATTAGACAAACAGGCTCCATTATATACGTGTATAATTATCAACAAGTTGGCACCATTTGACCCAGACAAAGCCAGGTTGGTTAATGAGAAAAACAATTTTCAATAATTATTGATATTGTATTTGTGTAATTTGGGTCTGATTAAAGACTTATATACAGCAAGAACAACTGCAATTTGTGGACACTGTTCAAACAAGATAATCTAATGATACATTAATGTATGATGAATATTCATTTTTCTGGAGAGTATGGAAATTTAAAATCTGTGGCCAGCACTAGTCGCAAGTCAGGGCTTTGGAGGCAGAGGAAGAGGAGGAAAGACTAACTCTATTTTAGCAGGGTACATAAATGTGATTATTACCAAACATATTGTATGGTATTTATATTGGGATCATGCCATATATATGATATAAAATAACACAACATCACAACTACTTCTCAACTTTAGAAAAATACATATTGTATTTGAACTTATTCATGTCAACTAGTAATATGTAAAATACAAATCTATTTTTTTTTATTTACAAATTTTATTTTCATCAACATCCCTACTGTCCAAAACAATTTAAAGGATCAGTAATATTTAAGCAATGGTGCCAATAGTGGAATGGACCTCTAGCGGAATGCCAGAAACGCTGATCTCAACTTAGGTGCATCCTCTGGTAAAACATTCTCCACATCAGGATGGAGGAAGTCAAGTGGTAATTTCCTCCTGGTACCATATCTCTATCATAACCAACTCTTACCATGACCAACTGGTATCCTATCTCTTCTATGACAGACTTATGCCAAATATCTAATATCCCTAGCATGGTCAAACAATAAAGTGTCTTTGCCATGGTAAAATGGTGTCACAAAATCTTCTCATAAAGAAAATTATCAATTTTAGATTTGATAAATACCAAGATACCAGTCCTGGTCAGGAAAATGTAAAATACCATATTTACATTAAAAAATGTTATCAAAACAACCCAAGAAAGCAGTAAATAATTACAAATATATGAAAAATAAATTAAAATTAGTCTCAATGCACTATGGTCAATTATCAATCTTATTATGCGTTTCCACTCTCTGGTATATCCCAGGATAACTGGAACATGACACTGATATTGAGCATTTTTTCTTTTATTTGATTTCATTTGACAAGTTGGACACACCACTTGTGTGTCATGGGCACTCAAACACTCACACAAAAAAGACTACACAGCTAAAAGGGATCTCCCAACAGCACCACCCTCAATTTGTGCAAAGCAATTGAATTGCCACCCTATTTGGAAAGGGTTTATTACCGGTACTTTAAAGGCAATTTTACTGTTTGATATTTACTGGCACTATTTTATCGCAACAATATTGCTGTCTCCACTGGTTGTATTAGTGACATGACAATTATGCACTATCTCTAACAGTCATAATAGTGACACCATAATGCTATGACCTCAGTGACCTCAAGTAGTGAGAGTGATGACAGGAAAAATATGTCACTGTCAGGAAAATTAATTAACATTATCAAATCATCTTAAAATTGGTTGCAATTACTGTAAAACTTACCCATAATACTGTTGGATGGTTTCAATGACATTTAAAAAATATAAGAATGTTGGCAAATACTTTGTTGAAATATGCTAAATGTTTAATCATTGAAATATAGGTCTCCCAACTTCTTCATTAGACTTTCATAAAACTGATTTTCTCCAGTCCCAGTGTTGAGCCATCCTTCCAGGCCCACACTATGCAATAGTGGTGAAATAGCTGCTGCAATAATTCATGCTCATCCAAAAATTCCAAGGATTCTATTCTGGAAAACAAACAAAAATACATCACATTATTAAATTAGCCAAGAGGATGCTCACTGATATACAGACAAAAAAATACACAAGCATTAATGGGTGAGAAAATAACCTATCCATAACCATTAATGGGTTAGAAAATAACCTATCCATAAGCATTAATGGGTTAGAAAATAACCTATCCATAAGCATTAATGGATTAGAAAATAACCTATACATAACCATTAATGGGTTAGAAAATAACCTATCCATAACCATTAATGGGTTGGAAAATAACCTATCCATAAGCATTATTATAATGGGTTAGAAAATAACCTATACATAACCATTAATGGATTAGAAAATAACCTATCCATAACCATTAATGGGTTAGAAAATAGCCTATACATAACCATTAATGGATTAGAAAATAACCTATCCATAACAGAATACCATAAAATTCCACTTTAATTAAACATGATAATACCTGTGAAGGTCAGCAGGGGGCAGGTTGGCATACACTGTGTTCATCTGCCATGCATCTGCTCCTTGCCATCCTTGCTGGATAAATCTAATGTGAAAAAAACACCACAATCTGACTTCCATCATTATATTGTTAGGATTAGAACTTAATGAGATTTTTTATCTTTTTTTATCTTTTATTTGATGAATCTGATGTAAAAAAAACCACCACAAAATTGACTTTTTTCATTATGTAGCTAGGATTCGAAATCAATGAGACTTTTATCTTCTTTTATCTTTTATTCATGAAATCGGATTTGGTTCTTTCAATAACAGAATTCAAATTTACCTGGCAAAGTATTTTGTGAAAAAGGGAAGGGGAGTGATTTTTTTGTTTTTGTCAAGACTATTTCGCTTCAAGTCATTCAAGGATCACTGACCACACCAACGTTACGTAGCAGAGATGCCACAATGCTGTCACTAGTTTGTTTCTGAGGCTGTGCACTTTACCAATAAGTCATATAGTTCTGTATTTACAATAAACCCACCTCTGTCTCTGTGTGTCCAAGCTGATGCAGTGTTCTATGCCGTGCAGGGTGCACATTCGGGCACGGAGGTTCTCCACCATCACCTGACCGAACCGGTCCTGCATGTTCACCTGCAAGCCAATCAAAACCGCTTGGTGCTTTATATTTGATAAACTTCACAATCTTTGTCATTTGTGTTATAAAGATTGATCAGAGTCATGGCTTAAATGGCTGAAAATCATATTTTAATGTTAAATATGAAACTAAATGACAAGATATATATGATAATGATTTATTGGCTAAATTCTGTTTCTAGGATACCTGCCTTGCTATATAGTACAAGATAATGTTTATCAACAAATTTGTAAAAAAAGTATTTTATATAACACTATAATGTTATGCTTGGGATATGAATTGTTTGTACTAACCAACTAACTAAACCAGAACATCTTGTCTACATACCGGTATATACAAGAATTGCCCAGGAGTAAAAAAAAATCATTCTCTATTTTAAAGTTGCAGTCATTTTACATTCTTAAGTTTTTAAAAGAACAATATCTCAAAAGGTTGGTGTGATTTTAAAAAATAAGATATAAAATAATATTTGTCTATATGAAAGTAATATTTTTAAGATTTTGAGAGGAAAATGGGATTTATTTCATATAACATGATCAAAGGATTAGAGAATAATTAGAGATAAAACTGTAGGAATCATAGCAACTTCTCAGGTATATTCTCGTTCAATAAAACAATAATATCTCACCTGTTCATAGTTGATAAAAAATACTGTCTGGATGTTTTCAGCCAGCCACCGCAGCAGATTATCTGAATGCTGTGTTTCCATATACACCAGTACGCACTCTGACACCACGAGTGTGGGTAGGTTCTTGTCAAGATTACACTCTTCAAGCTTTTTAGTGAATTGTTCAAGCTTCCTTATATCTGTGCTGATAATATCATAATCTGCACTATGAAGATTGTTGCCTATTTGCAAACCTGCAAGATTTTATTCAAAATCAACATAAGGAGCTATATTCACAGAATGTATATATGTACCGGTATTTATATTTATATGGATTCTATAATTTTGAATAAAACAACAAGTTTTTTTTCTGCATTAAAACGGGCATGTATAACCACAATTCAATCAGTGGGTGGGTGTGTAAGTCCACCTCATGTATTTGTAACTATTTCTCAGTAACTGCATGATGAATCATGTATGTGGACACACACACACCAATTGTAAATCATGTTCACATTAATTTGTGTTGTGACTATGTATATTTTTTGTCAAGTTTATACCATGATTATAAATCTGCAGCTGGTTGTGATAGGTGAGACTGCTATGTTGCAGATGACTGACCTGCTGACCTATTTTTGATTCATGAGAGTGAGAAAAAACCTATTACTAATCAATGAGATCAGCTGCTGTTGGTTATTTAAGATCAGACATATACTTTGTGGAGTAATATATACACATTAGGAAAATAAAGTCCTGACCACATCGACATTTTGTTTCAAAGTTGCCTAATTTATGTTGTTCCATAACATGGTTGTGCACAATACAGTGGGATTGTATGTTGCTTTTGCTATACTGTTGTTTATAAAATTATACTCAAGTGCAACCTTTTAGGATAACAACAAAATTCTTTTATTTATTTCTTTAGTGTAAATTATAAATCTATCTCCAATTGTATTAATAGCAAGAGTCAAATAAATCTCACCCTCAGGATTAAGTTTCTCTAATAATGGTTTTCTGTTCTTGATGTAGTAGCATTTTCTTGTTGTCACACTTTCAAAGTCTGCTTCAATGAACTTGCGTGGTGTAAGGCCTTCATCTTTCAGGATCCAGTATGTTGTGTCATATCCAGCTCCAAGATTTATGATTTGACAATTCCTGTTTGTCAGCTGTAGACAAAAAAATATCATTTCTGAGTAAAATAATGTGTGAATCAATCAAGAATTAACAGATTTAAGGATTATGTGCAACAGTGGCATTTAATAATCTGAAAGGTAGTGTGGTTAATGTTATGGTTTCCTAATCTCACAATATAACTTTAAGCAGTATCATTTAAGCATGTTAAGACAATATCAATGTCATGTGACAAATATACACCAGTGACCTAGGCCACATATTGCAGCAGGAATAACATAGGGTAATTGGCCTTTAAGATATGGGACTTAAAGCATTCATGAAACCTGATTTTCAGACACATTTTCTTTACATAACATGAATGTTTATACCCTAAACAGTGCTTTTATGTAGTAGTACCCAAAATATTCCCTGTTAACAACTTTCTGTGGCACTTGAAAGTTGATCAGTTGTCTGCTGGAACCTACACCAGCAATTGAACACTTTGTCAACAAGCTTTGTTTAGCTGGTCTGTGATCTCGTGTAAACACCTAATGAGTTACCAGTTGGGCACCTGTCCAGCTTGGGAAACAGGGTGGAGATGTTTTGTACAATTTGTCAATTTAATGCCAGGAGTATACTTCAGAACAACATAAGATTATTTTAATATTATTTGAATCAATGAATTAACTCATGGTTGTGACAAATATTTTATGGTTGTGACAAATATCTTATGGTTGTGGAAGATATATCATTTATGGGAAAAGTATACTATTTATTTGAAAAGTATCTTATGCATGTGAAAACTTTTCTGTCAAAAAGGGAAAACATGACTCAAAGGCTGCATAGAATCCGCCTTAACTTAAAAGCTGTGATATTGAAAAAGTAACATTAAACCCTTTGATCACTGGTTTGGCCTTAAATCAAAAGGACTTTGAATGGCAAAACTGTGAATGCTGATAATTGGTATCAGTAAAATGTATGATCTGACCCTCTTTGATGAAATTTGGGGGTTTTCACACCACTGAATGGGAAGACATCAAAGGCTGCATGGATTCCACCTTAAAAGCTGGGCTGTATAGAATTTTTTAAAACTTTTTTTTGCAAACATATATAATATAAAAGATAATGATGTTTCTTCATTTATAACTTCATAAATATTCATCCGTTTTTAATAATTTTACCACCAAAAGAAAGCCAAGAAAATGCACTATCATCATGATAAGTGTTATCTTCCAATTTATTCTCTAAATAGTGGGAAAAAATGGCCAAATATGTGTTGCTCCAATTTTGACAATTGGTAAACAACACCTCCTGTGACTTACGGAGCCCCCTGACAGTTCAAAGGTCAAGGTCACACAGCACACTTCCTGTTTAGTACTGGCAGTACTTGGTGGTCACAAAAAATCATACTTCTCAGGGCAGATGTTCTTTTGTGGATTTCAGACAGATAGCTTGTATGTATGTCAATTTTAAGATCATATATTGTTTTCAGATACTTTAAACCACTGTAAAATCGCCTGGAACCTTCCAGGTTTCATGAATGCTTTAAATACTGAAAAAAATGGTGCTGTGATAATAATTATGGTCCTGTATTGTGTTGAAGTTATGATGTGAACTTCTGAAGCCATTGAGTTAAATAGCACCAGTGATAATATGATGCATCACGCCCTTGGAAACATGACAAGATTAATGCCTCTTGAAAATACAGTTTGATTGAACAAATAAGGACTCCTCTAAATAATAAAAATAATTAAATAATGATTACACACTTCACCCGAAGACATCAGCAAAATGGTTATCAAAATTATATTTTCCTCAGTGCATACAGATCCATGTGCACCATATTATACCCAAAGACATCGGAAAACAGACTTGAATCAACTGTTTCTCGAAACACCACGCACTACCCATCATATTGAAGTTTCCCCAGTAAATAAACTCGATCTCCGGCAGTTGACTGTTGCAGTTATGACCCATGTCACTATCGTTCCCAGTCATAATGTATAAAAATACAAATCTGTGTGAATTCTGTAGTGTTTTTTCTTCAGTTTTTTACCCGATATCAAAGATGACAACGTGAAATGGCATTTGGAAGAGTCCAAGTGATGACGTCATGGAAACACAAAGGGAGAAACATCATATGACGTCAGAAGCACCACAACGTTGTGGAGGTTGCAGATTGTTGCTGTCACTCCCGTGAATAAACTGACCCCCTTTCATGTCTTTGCGCAAAATCGTAAACAATGGCGAAATGATGCTGAGATCAACAAAAAATAAAGAGATATTTTCAAACAGGACTTACATCTTAAGTTTACTTAAAGGGAACATAATTGTTTGATTGTTAGTTGCCGGAAGTCGAGTTCTACTGGAGCCATGAGTTAAATTGGACGGGCAGTACGTGATGTTACTGGAAACAGTGGATTTCAAGTCTATTTTGACGACGTCTTTGGGTATAGTTTAAGATGGACTAACTGAACCCCTGTTAATTTACTTACCATGCCACAATATTTCCCAGTTATAATGTCTCTGTATAAAACCCCTGCACTTTCTGTTGAGCCATTTCTTAGTTTTTCTCCCAACATTATACTTGACAACTTGAAATAGCCTTAAGAAGAGTCCAAGTGATCATGGTGATGATGTTGTGGAACACAAAAGGTGTAAACATCAAATGACTGCACATGGCAACCATTACAATGTATTGGCAGGTTCTTTGCTGTCAGACCTTTGAATAGGATTTCCTATTTTTCACCTCATTGCACAAACTCATCAACAATAGCGAGGCGATGCTGACATCAAGAAACAACAAAGATTTTTTTTCTGAAAAGCAATGCAGTTAATATCGAATTGATGGGAAAATGGTTTCTTTAAAACTTGTTGCTGGGAATCAAGTTCTACCTAAGTTGTAGGTGAAATATGATGGAAATGCTCATGGTATTCCTGGAGACAGTGGATTTCAATTCCATTTTGTTGATGTCTTTGCTGAGTAATAATATCTATGAAAAATATATTAAGTTGTGTTTAAATATAAAAAAAAACAAACAAAAATAACAAAAGAAAAAAAACAATCAAAGACATAAAAATACACCAACTTATTGCCAGAATATGCTCATATTTTTTTTTAATAAAACAATATATATACAAGAAAATATAAATATGAAAGGTATATAATTTGAATGTTAAAATTGTCCAAACTAGTCAAAAGATTCCAATAATCCTGACACGGATTTGACTCAATTATGTCCATTGATTAACTATTACAGTATTATATAGTTACTTGTGAATATCTCAAAGTCAAATCTGTCACTATCACTGTCTCGGGCATGTCTCATTAAACACTGGTTTACATTGGCATTAGCATAAAAATATAAAAAATATATATTGTAAAGTATCTTGCAACACAAAGTGATATGCAATATCACTAATCTTCTTTCAACTTACCTCGAGGAACTGCTTCATGAGTAACCGAATGCCATGTACTCTAGCATAATATCCCCTGTTGATTTCTGGTGCTTTTCTCTCCCCAGACCGAACAAAAAATTCGATATATGGATCGTGCCAGTAACCCCGCTGAACCGCAGATCGCTTGCACGTAGCTGCATCATCGTTTGTAGCCCTTATGGCATCGTCACTGGACATTTTTATGAAATATCTTGTCAGACGTAACCCAAAACAATTTTGACATCTGTCAAACTCTTCTTTTCGTCGCCATACTGTTTATAGTGAGTCAATACTGATACGCTCACCAATAAAATTTCAATATTTCAAATCAATCTTTGAATGGGATTGCTTTTGTTACTTTAATTTAAACATATGACATTTCTAGTATGGGACTTTTAATAATTAAAACAAGCGATACAAATTGACATTATTCAAACACAGCAAATATTTATGCAATTAAAACAAACATTCATGTGCGACAACATGATTGACTCTCAATAATATGACGTTTTGGTGCAAAATGAAGACGGCTGAGAGGGAACTTCTTTTACTTTGCAAGTGATTGACGAATCATTTATCAGCACAATGACTAATATTTTACGTAGCAAGTAATACAACAGGTTTGTATTTTTAACCCGTTCATTTGGTTTCACTCCAACTTTGCAGTATGCTTCTTTAACCCATGACCATACCACAGGGAGACAGAGAGCAACTCAGCAAGTCTGGAAGAAAAAAATTGCTCACCTCAACATACATGCATATATATGTTCATACTAATAGATAATATATACACATATGGAAGGATATATTTTTTTCTTTATCTTCCAGTCTCGCTCTCTGTCTCCCTGTGGACCATACGGCTACACTGTACAGTTATCGTTGAAATTACAGTGTAATTCACACTGTGTAATTGGTCCAAATACCAATAAAATAAGTCTTTGTTTTTTCTTGATCTCAGCTTTCTATTGCAATTGCTTATGAGTTTCGCAATCAGGTGAAAGTGAGTCAGTCTAATCATAGGAGTGACAGCAACAATCTAAAGCTTCACAATGCTGTGGTGCTAACTGACCTGGATCCACGGACTCGCAGACTTCCATAAATGTACATTTTTATCATGAATTTTTCTTGATCAGCAAATACTTACTTATAATATATCTATGTCAATCAGATAAATTACATCCGCAAGTTTACTTGGCAAAGCTAATAGTGCAAGATTGCCCTGAGGATATAACTTGGTTATTAATGCATTAACACCAACATTCACACTGTTATTTATATGTTAATGCCATCAGCATAGGCTGACAGTATCAAATATGAAACTGGAATGTCATGATAAAAGTGACAAAAAATACGTGAAATTTAAACTAAATAACAAATTCTACCAGGTAAATGCATAAAATAACGTCAGTAACAACCTTTCTTGTCATTAACCATTGGTGGACGGCAACATACTTCCCACCACAAGAATGATTTTTTGAAGGTCACAAAAATGAACAAGTTCAAACCACCTCTAGCTTGCTTGCAAAAAGTAAAATTAGTGTTGGATTTTGTTTCAGGATGTCATCCACAGGAAGTAGTGGTGAGGAATGTTTTGTAAATAAGGACCATGGGCAGGTGGTGATTGGTGGGTTTGAGCGTCTATGGCGCTCCAGTCAGATGTGTGACACGGTGCTGCTTGCTGAGGACAAACCCTTCCATGTCCACCGCAGCTACCTCGCATCATGCAGCCTGTACTTTCATGCTATGTTCACAGAAGATTTTCAGGTAAATAAAAGATGAGTTTTTCAAAATCGTATTAAGGTTTTAAATCATTTGGTTAATAAATTCACCCTGTCATCGAGTAAAATGTGAAATATGGAATTTGGTGTGTGAGGATGTTTGATTATTACAGGAAAGCAAACAGAGAGAAGTGGAGTTGAAAGGAGTGACAGCTGCTGGGCTTCAGACACTGCTCCAGTATGCATACACAGGACAGGTTGTCATCACACCTTCCAACCTACACAAGGTAATAAGACAAAAACAATAACGTCATTGCTGAGTTCATTGATATTTGAAGAGAAAAATCAGATTGTGGAACACTTTTCTATTTCACATTATGTCAAGGAATATGGTTTAAAGTTATTCATGTCTCTTGCAACATTTGCTAGGGATGTCATTTTGTTGAAATGAACACAGTATGATAATAAAAATGCTCACTTGACTTTAATAATTTTGTAACAAATGTCCATGAAAATATAAAAAAAATCTCGGAACGTATTCAATACAAAAATGAGTATTTTTATAATTGCAGAGTTTGGTTAATATTTGAACTATTCTATGTCCATGTCAGGTTCTGGAGGCAGCAGCACACTTGCAATTCCAAGAAGTCCTTGATTTTTGTGCCCAGTACACAAGAGACCGACTAACCATAGATAACTGCGTGGAGTTCTTTCACATGGCAGAGATGTACCACCTGTCTATGTGCCAGAGGGATATCAAGAAGTTCATCTTGGAAAATTTTGTCAGTGTTGCCCAAAATGACAACTTCCTGGATATCTCCTTTGAGTTGCTGTGTGAATTTCTGTCTGATGATCGCCTCAGAGCAGATACCGAGCTAGAAGTGTTTCAGGTACGTAACCACCATAAATAGACCAGATTGGTAAATTAAATTTATATCTTACATGTATATCTTTATCTTCTGATAAATATGTATATAAAAAATTGTTTTAAAGACACGTTTTTATGTACAAAACCTATGCATGAGTAAAGACACTGCGCAATTTATATTTTAAAATGAGACATAATAATTTATACTTGATTACAAATTTCATAAATTTGTATTATAATGCACAATTATCAGATCAGAATAGAAAAGGTTTATCATAAATTGATGATGATGTCCCTTCATGTTTTCTGAAAGGTTTGTCTGCAATGGTTAGAGGCATCAACAGAAAGACAGAGCCAGGCCAAGAGTGTGCTGGAGCTGATCAGGTATGGCCTGATGAATGCAGAGGAGATGGAGATAGTTTACAGCAATCCCTACATGCTAACTGAGCAGTGCCAGACTGTCCTGCATGCTGCACTCAACTATCACATGAGACTCTTTGCTCAGCCGGTGATTGACACCAAGATGGCTCAGATGAGAGCTTATACAGACAGTCTTGTTATCTTCGGTGCTGGAAAAACTAACAATACCCTGTGCAAAAATATCCTGGCAACACGCCTGGAAGATAAAGACTGCAAGAAAATAGCCAAATTTCAGACTTTATCAGGGATAAAGAATCCGCGTTACTTTTCTGCGATAGCTGTTTTGAACAATTTTTTGTTTGTGGTAGGGGGCCAAATTGCAATGGCAGGAGATGGTACACATGCAACCAATACTGCATTCCGATACAATGCTCGAGATGGTAAGTGGTTACAGCTGTCGTCCATGACTGTACCACGTACATACTTCACTCTGGTACCCATCAAGGATGGCTTGGTGGCCGTGGCAGGAAAGCACAACAGAATGGCTCTCAGCTCTGTGGAGAAGTACAAGTTCCACTCAAATGAATGGGTTCAGGTGTCCTCCCTGCCAAACACACTGTTCAGCCATGCAGGCTGTGCCTATGGCAATAAAGTGTATGTGTCTGGAGGCTGTCCTGGGGAGAACTTCACAAGTCATGTACACTGCTATGACCCAGACCGTGATGGTTGGCAGAGATGTGCTCCTATGATCAGCCCCAGGGGGTACCATGTCATGTTTGCCCACAGTGCAAAGATCTTTGTTTGTGCAGGCAACAACAATGCAGGCAGCCGGGCGGATGTGCTGAATGTGGAATGCTATGACATCGAGACTGACTCCTGGTCCATTCTCAGTTCAGCCTCTCATGGCCAGAGCGAAGCGCCTGCCATCAACTGGCGTGACCGCCTCTTTATCCTTGGAGGTTACAGCTGGAATCAGCACAGCTTCCAAGAGATAATCCAGTGTTACAACCTGACCCTGGATGCTTGGGACCTGCTGGAGCTCAAGCTACCAGAACCGATGACTGGTGTGATGGCCTGCCACATCCAGCTGCCAGAGAAACTCTACTCACAGCATGATGGCCAGGCCACATAAACAACAAACGTATAGTAACAAACAGTGTGATGGCCAGGCCACATAAACAACAAACGTATAGTAACAAACAGTGTGATGGCCAGGCCACATAAACTACAAACGTATAGTAACAAACAGTGTGATAGCCAGGCCACATAAACTACAAACATATAGGGTCAAACAGAGTGATGGCCAGGCCACATAAACTACAAACGTATAGTAACAAACAGTGTGATGGCCAGGCCACATAAACTACAAACATATAGTAACAAACAGAGTGATGGCCAGGCCACATAAACTACAAACGTATAGTAACAAACAGAGTGATGGTCAGGCCACATAAACTACAAACATAGAGTAACAAACAGAGTGATGGTCAGGCCACATAAACTACAAACATATAGTTCCAAACAGTGTGATGGCCAGACCACATAAACTACAAACATATAGTTCCAAACAGAGTGATGGCCAGGCCACATAAACTACAAACGTATAGTAACAAACAGAGTGATGGCCAGGCCACATAAACTACAAACGTATAGTAACAAACAGAGTGATGGCCAGGCCACATAAACTACAAACGTATAGTAACAAACAGAGTGATGGCCAGGCCACATAAACTACAAACGTATAGTAACAAACAGAGTGATGGCCAGGCCACATAAACTACAAACGTATAGTAACAAACAGTGTGATAGCCAGGCCACATAAACTACAAACGTATAGTAACAAACAGAGTGATGGCCAGGCCACATAAACTACAAACGTATAGTAACAAACAGTGTGATAGCCAGGCCACATAAACTACAAACGTATAGTAACAAACAGAGTGATGGTCAGGCCACATCAAACGTATAGTAACAAACAGAGTGATGGTCAGGCCACATAAACTACAAACGTATAGTAACAAACAGTGTGATGGCCAGGCCACATCAAACGTATAGTAACAAACAGTGTGATAGCCAGGCCACATAAACTACAAACGTATAGTAACAAACAGTGTGATGGCCAGGCCACATCAAACGTATAGTAACAAACAGAGTGATGGTCAGGCCACATAAACTACAAACGTATAGTAACAATCAGAGTGATGGCCAGGCCACATAAACTACAAACGTATAGTGACAATCAGAGTGATGGCCAGGCCACATAAACTACAAACGTATAGCAACAAACAGTGTGATGGCCAGGCCACATAAACTACAAACATATAGTAACAAACAGAGTGATGGCCAGGCCACATAAACTACAAACATATAGTAACAAACAGAGTGATGGCCAGGCCACATAAACTACAAACATATAGTAACAGAGTGATGGCCAGGCCACATAAACTACAAACATATAGGAACCAACAGTGTGATGGCATAAATTTTACATACATGGACAGTGAAATGGCAACACACTCTACATACACAGACACATAAATGATAAACGAGAATGATAAACTGGCTGCTCAATATACCTGGTGAAACAGTTAGTGCAATAATATTGACCTCTGCCTAACCACATATTGTAAAATCAGAAAGCAAGTTGGATGTAGAAAAAATCCTTCTCTAATCATTGTCATAATTGAGGTCTGTACAGGATTCATAAAAAAAATCAGTCAGTTTTATTACTCAAATTCAAAACTGTACTGACATGTTTTATTTAACGATGATCAGATATACACTCTAACTTATGTACAAGACATTAGTAGGTACTTAATTCCTTTTATATAATTATATGGAGTGTACAAAACTGAAATTGTTGCTTGAGTGCTGTGGGTACAGAAAGGTTGCTTTGTATGTTTTATTTGTGAGCTTTTAAAACTCAAAGCTTACACAAGTTTTTTTATATCTGAAATAAAGATATACAAAAAATAGACATTTATTTGGGCTGGAAGGAAGAAATCAGCAAAGAAAGTAATAATATATAGATGGCAAAAGAAATGCTTGTATTCCCCAATCAGTTATCTTGTAATCCTTGTTAGATTCTCAAGATTATTATGTCCTTGAAATTTGTGTTATGATCTGTATGCATTTAAATATAATCATGAAAAAAACAGTATTTTCTGTGTCCAACTATTAACTTGTTTAAGTATAACATTGATTTTGAGAAACATTTTCATATTGTATTTACAACATTTGGGGAGTATTTGCTGACACTGTAGTGCTTCCCAACGTTTACCTTTTATCTTTTATTTTTGAACTCAATATATTACAAAACAACTGATGCATCATTTGATGCTGAAGTCTTTTACTTGCAATTTGCTAATAATTACAGACTTATTATGCCATCTAATTTATTTTGAAATTAAAAGCTTTGATATTATTTTTGAATAATCACAAAAAAATGACCAATCAAAAGTTGTATGTAAAGTTCATAAGAATTTAAAATTTGTTAATAACTGAAGTCAATGATGATATTTAAATTTAAATCTTTGTGGCTCACTATATTCTTATTATCTGGAGAAAATGTGAGGAAGAAACAGAAATCTAAAATATTGTACTTTTAAAGTTACAAATAATGTGATGTACATATTATAATTATAATATTTAATGTAATTAAATCATATTATTCATAGAGTAATAGTACAGCTGTATCAATATATGGAATAAAATTTTCAATTTTAAACCATGTTTGTTTTATATTATAAATAACCCTGCACTTTATTTACTGATGATAGGTTAGTGTATATTGTTGTAAAAATACTTGAGAAGAACTGTTTGGTAGAAAATATTCCCGGTAACTGAAAAAAAATTAAATCCTCATTTTTTCATTCACAATTTTAGATATTTGATGGAGTATTGGCACAGCATCAACCAACCATGTTTTATTTGATATAACCATACTGACTTAAAAATATGGATTTCCTTGCCTGGCTATTACTGATAACAAGCACAGTTTATTGGAAGTTTATATGAACTTCAAAAGATTTACTAGAAATTTCATTTCACCCATCTGTGCCTCAATGTAAGAAAGTGCAACATAAGGGATTCCCCATGATGTCATACATATATCACATGACCGAAAAAAAAGAAGAAAGGAAGACCACAAACAACCACACATACGACAAGGATGTTAAAACCAAATTTCTTTTAATGACAGCAATTCATATGGTAAGTACAGTTCATGTCTCAAATACTTGACAGAAGGGAAACATGCTAATGTGCTAGTTTCTTTAAAAGGATTTTATGTTATGCACTCATGTCATGGAAAATCAGTCTTTTATTTGAGTCTGTGGTGCCATCTATCTGCATAAATTGTTCTCATTGTTTAAGGCTTAATGGCTTCTAACCTGAATCCAAGGGCCAACACAGCTCAAAGGTCCTAGCCTGGCTGTGCCTGATTTATCCAACCTAAAACCATCACAGGATTGAGGAAGTGGAATTACATATAATTGTTTTTTTCAAACTTCAAATAAATAGAATTATATTAGTTAACCACAATTGAAAGATTAAAATGTCCAAGTTTGAAGTACAAATTGCAGTTATTTTATCTAATTTCAGCATAATATCTAAGAATGACATCTTATGAAGTAGAAGATTTCCTCCAAGATGTGAAGCATCTCGCAAGTTGTGGTAATTACGAGAGAATTTCATCTCTTGCATACACCTGCACCAGCAATTCCTCCCTCAGTGGGCAAAATCTGACTCTTCTTGAGCAATACTGGAAACTAAGACCCCATTTAGAAGGATACAGTCTCCTCCACTTAGCATGCAAAGACAATTTCTTTGAATGGAGTAAGTATCTCCTGAGCAATGGTATAGATGCAGGCAAAGAGGCAGGGGATGGCAAAACCCCACTGGTACTGGCTATACCACACAAGAACTGGAACCTTGTCAAACTTCTTCTGGATTATATGAATGGTGTGCGGGTCAGTTCAAATGATCTATTTGGAAATCGAATCATTGAAAAAAATAAAAGTAACAACACTGTTCCCATGATTGTGACCGAACTGCAAACCAACAGATTTCAAACTAAATGCTATGGAAAAAATATTCACAGGAAAATTGCTTCTTTATTGACCCTAAATAACAGCCAGTATGTGATTGACAGTGCTTTTGTTCAAGTTGGGAAGTCCATTTCAGAGTTAAAAGACATATCCGGAAATGACTTTTTCTTTGAGATTCACGTCAAAGAGATCGAGGCTATGCTTAAGGTGCTTGGATCAAGCGGGGTTACATATTGTGGATTATACAAGACTCTGAATGAGATCAGCAGACATCCAAATATCTATGGGAAATGCCATGATGAGTGTCGGGGTTTTGTTTCTGCCATGCTTCTCCTCAGAGACCTGATAATTACTTGCATAGAATATGGTCACATCAAGATGCCTCCCAGTGAGAAATATTCTGCTTACTCCATCCTGAGAGTTTCGGTTTTGACACCCCTCTTGTTCTTCAATTCATTCACCAAGCCTTCCACATTCTACAGGTCAGGAGTTGACCCTTTGCATATTTATAAGGTTTACATTGATATACTCTGCACTGTGCTTTTAGAAACAAGTGCATACATGACAGCAAGTGATTTGAAAAAAACTCTCAATTTTCTATCACAGGAGACAAATGATGGCATAGTACCATTCCAGGAAGTCATCAACCTCATTCTTGTTTCCTGGCCTGTCTCTTCAGTTTTAAATATTGTACCACAGGAGCATGCTTTAATACAACAATCACTCCTGGAATATGATCTGTTGGATGAGGAAAAACAAAATCTGATGGGAAAACCTTACAGTAACACCTATATGGAGTGTATTAAAAGTCACATGGAAAGTTTACCACAAAGGCTTGATCAGCTGGTCAGAATATGTCTCATCAATAATATGAAAACACCAAAGAAAACGAATATTCAAAAATTACCTATTCCACAAAGACTGAAGGAGTTTTTGACTTACAAAGTGGTGATGTGCTTTTAAAATTAAAATGAGTTGGTGATAATGCCAGGAAAGAAATCTTGTTGTTTTTCATTAATTTATCTTAGAAAATGGGTAGAGAGGGAAGCATTTTAAAAAACATATTCATATGCATTAGTAGTTTATGTTTTTTATCAATTTAGAACAACTATACTTTATCTATTGTATCTATTATAGAGTTTCAGGGGTTACAGTAACTCTTAAGATTAAAAAAAATAGGGGCTGATGGTGATAAGAAACAAGTCTATTTCATCCCCTCACCCAGGCTAATATTGAAATGCACACATCAATTTGTTATCATAATTCTAACCTAATATGCAAATAATATACTTGATCATTTTTTTACTTACAAGTAAATATTATTCAAGTACATATATTGTTCAATCTGAATAAATATATTGTTCTAAAATATATCCTGGGGGTAAATATAAGGGCACATGTTCTTATCAATTCAAAAGATATATAATATTTCACTTATTCAATAAAAATATAACTCTTTGACATTTACAAAAATACTAACATTTCAAGATCACATTCATGGAAAAAAATAACATTTTATTCTCAAAACTTTGATATTATATGATTCTTTACATTCTATTTCCAAAATATATGGATAGTAAAACAGGGAACTACTTATTCAAAATATGGTGTCAAATAAACACTTATAAGTACACATTTTGATCATTTATAGAAATAAAATTACTTTCACAAATTCATAATCCAAACTCTACTTTTTCATTATTGCCATATTATTCTTCATTGTTGCCTTTTAAATAAAACTTGTGTAAAATCTCAGTGAACAAGGCAGGCATCCTCAGCATTTTGGGACAATGCTTAAGCTGATTGAGATTATGCAAAACATTTTGGTTAATACTATACACTTTTAACAAAGTTCATATCCTGTAACAATTCCAATAACTTCATTGAATAAAATAAGTAAATTTCCAATGTAAGTTATCATCTAATTCATACTTGTACCCTACTCCATTCAATACTCTATACACTTGTAATTTACAGTGGTCATTTGACTTTGTTTACTGATTTCTTTTAAAGCAACTTCAACCAAATTTGATAAGGATTCAGATGCATTTTGTAATGTCTAGACAAATAATACAAACAAAAATCTCTCTTATATAATAACTAATGTAAGTTAGCATAATAGTAAACTAATAAATTAATGATCTAACCAGTCACAATGATTATTACATTTCATCCTGTATGGTTTCAAAGGTATACACAAATATTTAAATCTTCTATGATGCATTTATCACAACAAATCACATACATTGCATATCACATTGTATATCATGTATATATCCTTTTTTCAGAGAGGTTACTTGTATATAACTCTGGTTAAAACCTATAATGATTATCCACACTGGAAATTCAACCAAAGTCTTGCAAATCACCCATCAAATTTGTAAAATGTACAGAACAGTTTACAACTACAATCTTTAAAAAATGAAATGTGTCAAAATCTTCCGTCTTTCTGGTAACTTTCTAAGCTGCCTTGAACATAGTGATGTGGTGAGATCCCTGAGGTATGGGTGGCAAATTTTATATTGTACTACCAAAGTTTTTTTTGAAGAGACATGCTTAATGATCATATCAGATCTACTTCCAAGTGATATTCAAACCTCCCTTGAAAATGATCACATTTGCCATTATTTCTAAATTTATCATGAAATGGTGCATCTTTTTATTTGTGTAAAGCTTTGATATAAAACCCCATTCTTGATAAAAAAAAAATAAACACACCATATTTCATTTTGGCAGTTGGAAATCTCACATCAAAATAAATATGTAAAATATTTTTTATGCACAAAAATATCAATAAACCTAATTATTTTTTTAATATTGCAAAACATTGAAATTTAAATCATGTGCAATACATTAATGCATCTGGGTCTAAAACTGAAGTGAAACTGTAAATGATAACATGATAGTATATCTCTATTTGAAATAAATACAAATCAGGGAAAAAAGAAGGCCAACATATTCTTGAATAGGAATAGTGAATGCTCAATCTCTGGACATGCTCAATAAAAAGGTTAGATATGTTGAGATCTCATGGTCTGGTCTAGAAGAATTATGTGTCACCTTTGAAAAATATAATTTTTGAATTACTGTCATAAAAGATTCCCAAAGAGGGGCTTCTAATACATCACTTAGACCAGACATCACTTATTGTAAATACAATATTTTTTTAGGTAAATGAACTTTGAAAACAAATTCAAGATCATGCATTATCAAACTCTTCCAAATATTTCTACTTTTTCAATAGGGTAGGTTTGTAACATCGGCTGTCAAGATCTTGCATTCAATACATCTTAATTGCATAGACAGAGTGGAGATCAAAACATGCCCTTTGGAAAAATGACTGCAAAGGGCAAAATGTGAATACTGAATAACTCAACTCTTGTCTTGTATAAAAAGCTGTTGTGTTACAGACTTGTAATTATAAATTCTTGTATAAGAAGCTATAATTACATTTATATTGGACTTTATCCTGGTGGTTCCTTTATTGCCTGTGTTTCCTTTGATTTTCCTTTGACCTTAACTTTGATATTTGTTCTGTCTCGAGATTGCTTGGGTCTTGGTGCCTCTGCAATGGCAGAACGAGATCTGTCTTTTGAATCTCTCACTTGAGATGGCTCAAAACTGCACCAAAGTGGGAATCTTATGCGATACTGATAATGCAGCACAATGACGAGAATAATGCACAATATTAGGCTGCCAAAGATGAGGATCTGGAAGAGGAACGGTGCCTTGTATAGCAAATGGTGGAGACTCTTGCCTACTCCCTCTGCCATTAACTCTATGGGAGTCACGATGCACCGTGTACCCAATGACAGCACCACCTGTAAAATAAAATGATAGTTCTAAACTTCAATTTAAAAAAATAAATAAACATAATATGAAATTGTTTTGAAAAAATAACTTTGTAGTCCACTTGAATGTTTTATATTTAAATGAAATAAAAGTAATGTACGTACGTCAATTGGGTTGACAAAAACATCAACATGGAGGGCCTCTGAGTATTTCTCGCATGACTCATCTTCCCATCCTAACGATCCAGTTAGAAAGTAAACTACTTTGGCGAAAGCTGTCATAAAATCATCTGATGGTCTGCATCGAGCTGGTATTCCCTTTAAAGTAATCAGATTAAAAAAATGAAAATTAAAGGTTGATCAATCACAGGCTTTGATATTTATAGTTTGTTTTCACTTGAAACAGACTTTTTTTATCTGTGAAACATTTGAAGTGAATTGCCCTGTTCATTTTTCAATGATTTTAATATTATATTTGTCACTTCTTTTTACATGATGGCAGGCTACTAATTTGTGTTCTGCACATTGTTAAATGTACCAATCTCTAGCACCCCTACACTAAGTTAAGATTCTCTGGGGAGCAAGTGATATTTATAATTCCTACGCCCTTGTCATCTACCGGTATATATTATAAATTAAAAAAAAAATTAAGATTCTCAGAATAATCTATATATACATAAAAAATTGAAAATACCTGAGAAATGATGGCAATTTTCTTGGCTTTTTCTTTCTGATGCATCCGCAAGTGTTCAACGAGGTAGCAAAGCAGGAGAAAAATCCCTGAAGATATGACAACAATCTGCTGACTAGACACTTCCTTCCACCGAAAACCTCGAGATTTCTGTCTCTTTAACTTGATTGCCTTTTCTTTAATTTTTATCTTTATGCTCTTGAATCCAGATCTCATTTGTCTCAGGAAGTCTTTGAATTTAGCCATTTTGCTG
Source organism: Amphiduros pacificus (assembly GCA_949316495.1). Taxonomy (NCBI): domain Eukaryota; kingdom Metazoa; phylum Annelida; class Polychaeta; order Phyllodocida; family Hesionidae; genus Amphiduros; species Amphiduros pacificus. The sequence continues at coordinate 17,118,360 of OX439003.1, read as the reverse complement.
TCAATTCTTTGCCATAACACTGCAAACAAACATAAATGAAATTAATAATTAAACCTATTTCTACGAGATCATTATTTTTGACATTTTAATAGAAAATTTCTGTGGACAAAACAAAAAGTGAACAATAGATATTAATGTCCTCAAACATAATTTTGGAAGATATAATGGCATGCATGATGATTCCCGGCCTTAATATATCCCATAGTCATTAAACACAATTGTGAAATTTTCATATTTTCTGCACTTCTAAATGGGGAGAATTGAAGAAGCGGAAGGACAAAGTTAAGGAATAGTTTAGCAGAAATTGAGAAATGGAAGTAAAAAAAATCCATATTTAGAAGTATGAAGTTTGAGGCCTAGGTAGATGGGGAAATGGTAACTTGAAACTTTCACATGGAGAAAGTCAGAAGATGATGTGAATTAAAATATCAGAATAAGAAAATAAAAAAGAGTAAAAAGACAAAGGCAAAGATCATCTCTGAATTGTAAAACTGATGACCAGGTAAGATTGACTTCCTGTCTGCTTTTAGATGGGCAACTTCTTCCCTTCATTGACATCTATAAGTTTACTCGGGGAAACCAATTGGCATTCTGCCACTATTCTCCCATATTGGTCCAAAGCAACCCCAAAAAATGTTGGTCTTGCAGTCATAATATTGACCATGACATCAGTACATCTTTATGACGTTATTTTAGTGCCCGGTCACCTTGGAAATTACAACTACCAAACACAATAGTTCCAAACCGTGGCAAATCCCTGAGAACACTTCAAATAAAGTCAAAATCAGTTGTAGGGGTCACATCGCCATACATTCACTTTCCAATTAGTCGATTCAGATGTTGTTTGTTTATTAAGGTTTTTTTTTAGTTTGTCAAGTTTGTTCAGCTTTTTCTTTCTTTTTGTTGAGTTTCATTAAATCTGAGAGCTATAATAAAGTTATATCGCTCTCAGATTAAATGTTTAGGTGCACATGATTGAAGCCGGTAGATTCCACTAAAATCTGCTGCGATACCTGCCAATAGGCAATATGCTGGTTAAGCAATCTAGGCAACGGATGGATTCGCCGCTGATTCATGATTGCATTCAGGATCGAGCCCCGGTTTTTCCTGCCAGATGTAGTGCCTGTGCATATTTACAAACACTTGGCAATTAAATTTATCCAAGTGGTTCAAAACGAGGCAAAATGCAAAGGCAATCAGCCTTTGGAGGACAGCTCAATCCTGACTGATTCAGTGATTGGTCTGGTGGAAAGTGCTATTTGCACATATTCGAATGTGTGAAGCTTGGCAAGAAGGCAGATTTGGGCACCTGTGCCAGCAGATTCCAATCATGTGTACCATTTGATTTCTTGCTCTACTTTCTGTTTTGTTGGTTGGACTTTTTAGCCATCTGACTGTGTTAGAACTTAGATCATGGACTATAAATAGATTTAGTTACATGGTGCACCACCACTTGATTAAACCTGAGAGCAATATTATTATTGCTCTCAGATTAAACCACCACTTGTTTCATACTACTCAGGAGTCAGGGAGTGGAAAGCATTGTGAACATGTCAATCAAAATATCTAAAATGTGTAATTTATAAATTTTATCTTCAAAGTGGAAATTTAGAAGACAATTTACCTGCCCGGGAAATGAAATTATTCAAACAGAAGTCAGCACTTGTTTCGATTTAATAAACATCGTTTTGCAGTAGATTTGTAACAATAAGACTGTATCAGCTAAAGTATATGTCAATTTCACTCGCAGACCTGACCCCTAGCGGATTAGGATACCTATTCATCTATTTGTTTTGCTCAACATTATGTGCTGTCATTATTATTGGTGTTATCATTATTATTATTGCTTCCATTTAACTTAGTGGCATTCAATAGAGCATAATAATTCTTATTAACTTAATATACCAATATTTTACAGAGAATTAAATACTTCATCAAATTACTACAATTGGGTTCTGACCAGAGTTGAGCCACTTTTCACCATTCAAATCTGTTTAAATAAGTTTTAAAACCACACAGCCTGCAGTCTTAAGGAATAACATTGTTGGTCATGCAATATTGACTATTTGCAATTACAGAAATAATCAAGAAATTGTTTCCACTGATATGGTCATTATATCAAGTTCAAAAGGGTCAAAGTTGGCTTGGCAAAGAGCACCAATCTTGACCTCATTATTACCCAGACAGTTACTATCCCTGAGGGCATTCTTTCAGGTAGAAGGGTATTCTATGGGTTTAAAAAAATACATTGCAATATGGTTCAATATGTGCATGTCCTCTTTCAAAAGCAACTATTTTAAGCTATGTAGAAATACTATTTTTATTCTCAAAAAAAATAGGTACATATACATTCAACCAGAATACAAAAATGTCACCATGGACAAATTTAGTATTAAAGATTTTTTAATATTTTCATTCATAACATTTTTTTTTCTCATTGCCTATCTTATAAAAAAAACTATTTTCGCTTATAATTGGTGAAAATAAAAATTGTTGGGGAAATTTTGATATCAAATTCATTTTTCTAACTATTTTGATAACTTGTTGCAAAAATAACATTACCCACATTCTTCTTTTAAAAATATGGTGATTCACAACAAAACTATTTTAATTTCTAACTATTTTGATATCTTGTTGCGAAAATAACATTATTCTCATTTTTCCTTTGAAAGAAGGTAAAGCAGTTTAGAACCCTTCTCCTCCAAAATGGTGACTGTAAATCCAGCATCCTCAAACATGTTTGTGGCCCTTTCTTTTCCCCATGAGTTTCCCAGCCCCTCACTCCCCTCTGTGAAGAGTGAAACTGGCAAACAGTGAAACAAACTGAATGTGTAATACATAGATGCAATTGGATTATTGATGTTCTCTCGTACATTACTGTGCAGATTAATGTCCATCACAATCACTTGTCCCCCTGGTTGCAAGACCCTATAAAGTTCACTGATTGCTTTTGAAGAGGCAGGGATATCATGAATCACATCTAAAGCATAAATAAATTCCCATTTATTTGTCCATTCCAATGGGAAATTGCATGCATCTTGGACTATGAATTTGAGGTTAGTGGCCCCTTCTAGAGCGGCTTGCTTCTTTGCCACAGCAATGGCTTCCTCTGATATATCCAGCCCCACAATAGGACAGTTTGGAACATTCTTAGCAAAGTCAATAGCTGTTCTTCCAGAGCTGCAGCCCATCTCCAACACTTCCATGTTGCCCTTTTCTAAAATCAGAAGAGTAAACATTTTTGGATAAACCACAATAAACTAAATTAGGGTTTATAACAATTTGTCTAATGATGTCTACCACAGATTAACATGTTTTATAGTTCGTATCAACCTGACCATGCAGTCCATATATTCTTTTGAAGCTACGGGGTAAAATTAAAATCCTTATTCTAAAGTGCCAAAGTTTGATGTATTTTATAGCAAAAATTCCCATTCTTTCTGTGATGAAACTGTAGATTCATTTAAAAAGTAAAGAATATTGTGGATCAAAATAAAGATATATTGATAAAGTTAAAAAATGATGTGATAGTGTCAACATTTTATGCCAATATTTTGCACTGTTATTCACTGACTTAGGAACATGTGCTTAATAATAAAGACTGTAGGGAAGTTACCTATCTTCTCCATCAAACCAGGAACCATTTTGAAAGATCCATTTAAGAATTTCCAGTTGTAACAGCATGCCATTCTCATTTCACGCCATTCATGGAAACCCACATACTTGGAATAGGGCACACCTTGAATATGATAATGTAAATAATGTTACAGCTTGACAAGTAATTCATTGTACTCTGTTTTAGGATGGCATCGTTTATACCAGTTCACTATAAGAGCTGGATCAGTCCACAAGATTCGTGAAAAAAAAACCTGACCTATAAGCTGTGAAATATGGTATATACATACCCTCTGGCCCATTTTTGTAAAAGCATTCAGAGACATCACTGAAGACTTGTGCGAGCTGGGCTAAGCCCCCACACAGAGCTGCCAAGTTGCCCTCTTGTAAATCACACAGGACAGAGTGTCGGTGTTCAGGTAGCCAGAATCTGTTACCGTCATCAGTGATTTCAACTATCTTGCTACACACCATACATCCCAGCCATTCACGCACATATCTATATCACAATATATTCAAGATGTTATAATTTAGTTCCAAGGGTTGGTTTCCTTAAAACTGCCAATAGAAACCAATTTATCAAAGATGTCACATCCAAACTTGCAATGGGATATTTCACAATATTAGGCAAATAATATACCTATACATTAACCATGCTTGCTGAAGATTTTTCTATCTTTTTCATTTCCAGTTAGACCTGATAACAAAGGCCACAGACTATGAAAGGAGCTATTATTTAAGTTTGAGGGAAAAAAACCTGAAAGGCTGATTACCATCTATTTTATTAAACCTCATCAAGTTTCTTGCTCAAACTAGGAATGTAACCCCATCCTCCAGCATCAGACATGGTTTATGCTGGGCTCTGCTCCCCTTTTCATCGCTGGACTTGTCATTCAGGATTGAAAAATTGCAGATATAGACCACACTATTTTGGTGACTGATGAAAATTAACACCACCCGAGGATTTTAGAAAATCCAACCTTGTTGACATTTTAATAAAATTTAACAAAGTGAAAAGGTCATATCAAGAATAAAGGATGTTAAGTTGGAGTTTGGTAAAAGGTTAATTTGTGGTGGCAATCTGAATCCCAATTCATCTGCTTGGCTTTACTATATATGATTCACATACCTTTCTTTGAAATTCCCAATTTTTGCTATTTCACCACAGGTCTTGGGGCCATCCAGTTTAGCCAAGAGTTCAAAAATACCCAGTTTTGATCCTAATCCCAGAGCTAAGGTAACAAAAGGTGCTGCGTAACTCAAATCCAAAATGATAGCATCCAAATCATCAGTGGCAGACTCTTGACTGTCTGTGGGAAGTTCCAAACTTTGTTTTTTGGTTGACATCTCAACATCTTCATGTCTGAAATATAAAATTATTTGTGTACGGAAACACTGGCAACTTTAGTGAAACATTTATCAAGTTTGTTTCATTATGTGTTCCATAGCTGCCCCAAATAACCCTATTGTCAGTCAATTTGAACTTTCTACCATTATCATTAACATTACATAATTATTATTATCATTTTCTCGACTGTTTAATGATTTATCTGTATCATTTATTCTGAAAAATTCATCAATGTGATGCTGAAATATAGACACATGGTGATTGCAGCTTCCCACTTTTGTTACTATGGACACTATTTGGTAATCATTTGTTAGCTGTTGATTGGTCTGAATAATTGCCATTGTCTTGCACCATTGTCTTGACTGCCATGATTGACCAGTGAACTGGATGTGAGTGTGGCCTTGTGTGGCCCTAACAGTATTATTATTAAGATATGTATATTCAGGTACATATATCAAGGTAAATGAAAAATAATATGAAAAAATTAAGGTATTTTAAATGTAAATGAAAAGGTATGTGGAAATATGTGCACTTTTGCCTTTGGGTTGATGGTGGAGAGAGGAGTGTTATTTTCTGAAAGTCATAAGCATCAGTATTTCAAACTCAATTTACTTGGTCTCAAGAATTTCTTTTCTGTGGTAAGAAATCTTACTACTCGAGTGGGTCTTGCTGCCACTTTGTTAAAATATGTCAGGCATGGGTGACATGGCCCTTTTCTGCCTCAATTAAGATATATTTTTGTGATTGGTAAGACTGCCATTCACACCTTTATGCCCCAGATTAGTTCAATCATCCACACATTTGTCTGGACCTAATGACATATACAAATAGTCGTCAAAGATGCAAGCACCCTCAAACAAGGAAACCAGTATAAATCTGTATATTGTGACTTTTTTTTCTACAATTTATTTCTTATGGGCAAAGTTTTTCTTCTAAAATGTCTATACAGCATATTGGTGATTTCTCTGGTTTTGCATTGACAAGATGTAGTATCTACAAAAATTTGATACATCAATTTATTCGACAATAATGGTTAAATTACTCTCCACAGCAGATCCAGGATTTATACCTGGCTCTGCAAGTAAACGGCATATTCAACTCTTTGGTTGAGTGCACAGAGGACACACCCAGTGCAAGCAACCAGGACCCAATTAGTAAAATATTTCATCACATGGGGTAACATGGCCAATTGGTGTCATTGTTATTATAAGAAAGTGAGTACAATAAGGATTGAGATTTTAGTGACATGTGTACCGAAATAGTCAGACAAAAATAGTCAGCAGGGGATGGATCATTAATCCTCAAGGGATTAACTTTTTCTTCTTGGGCAAAGCTTATATGTCAGACCTCACCATGAACTGACTGAATAGCACTGTAAGTGATGTAAAATCCTGAACAAAATTATATAAATGGTATAATCTTTCAACCAAATATTTCAAATACACTCCTCTCCCAAATTACGAATGATCCATTCTAAATTACTTTTGAACATATGAAATAAGCATGTGCACGTGTACAATTGTGCTGTTGTGCATGAGCACGTACCATGAGCCAACCAACTGCCCAACTATATGGTAATTGCATGCTAATGTGCGGACTAATTCTGTGCTAGGAACAACGTATTGCGGCAGAGGTAGTACATGTATATGACTCTACCTCGCCATGCAGAGTATGGTTAAATAAAATATCCTCAAATTTTAAGCTTCCTTCACTGAATACGATTTGCGGTAACACATTATATAGTAACAGAGAAACTATCCCATTGACATTGTTCCAAACAATTGGTTGCTATGGCAACATGTGCAGGATCGTAACAGAGACATTTAATACAATATCTCTGATCGTAACCATATATCTATGGTAACCATGATTTTGATTGTATTACTTTGGTATGCAATTCAAGTCTTAAAATGGTCGTTAATGTTACTCAAAAGTTCTTTAATTTCGGGGGTCACTGATTCAAAGCTGTGACAAGCAGAACCACCCAATCAAAATGACATTAATTTGGAAAGTCTAGATAAGCGAATATACTGACTTTCTCTTTTCGTTAGAGTTTTCTGTGGTCTGTTCAGACACACAAGTATCTCTGTCTACCATATCACGCTCCATGTTGAAACAGTATTGGTTTGATATGCATGCGCTCAAAGCATTTGAGTAAGGATATAAGAGCGGCAAAAATGAGTGTGCGCAAACTGATAAAGGCACATATGCCATCCTCCTATAGCCTCAAGCCGAGACCCGTCTCCCTCATCAGCTGTCTGCAAAACTGCAGAGCGCATGGTACTCAACCGGCTCCTCACGAGATGGGTTCACTGCACCCCAGCATCTCCACCGAAGCTGTCGACTCCTTCCTGTCCTTAAGCACTGAGAAGCACTCTGCACTGGTTGTGTTTATCGACCTGGAGAAGGCCTTCGAGCTGGCCAGCCCCCAAGCCATTACAAAATGCCTCATCCGCAAGGGGATCCGCGGACGTCTCCTGGCAAGGTGCGCTGATTTCCTGCACCACCGACAGGGACGAGTTCACTTCCAGGGGTGCACTTCAACCTAACACAGGCACCAGAGTGGCACCCCGCCAGGCAGCGAACTCAGCCCCACCCTGTTCAACCTGCTGAGAGGTCTCCTTTCCCCTGCCGGCTGCCACACATGTGCTCTTCTATGCAGATGATCTCGTCGTTGTGGTGCAAGGGAAGACCAGAATCCAGAGACAAGCCCAACAGGCCCTAGACATCATCAGCCGTGAGTGCGACCAACCCAGCTAACAATTTTACGTATTTTCTACGTTGTGAGCACGTTGTGTTTTGGCCATCGCCATAAATGAAGGACATAGGCTATTTATACAAAACATATAAAATTTAGCCAAAAACAAATTATAGGGGTGTTTGACAATTGAAAATAAGATTTAAAAAAAAGCAAATCCTGTGACCTTGGGATGACCTTGACATGACCTTGAAATATGAAAATGCTGTTGCACACCGGAACTCTTGTTTTTTAAGTCATATTGTGAAAGATCTCACCAAAACGAAACTAAACAAGACAATGATCAAGTCTGTAGCTATAATAGAACAGATTTTATGGGCCGTTGAATTTTCAGCCCAAGGTCACAGGGATTTTCCATTGATTTCAATGGAGAAAAATTGAAATTTTCACTTTGTGAAAAATTGGCCATCAATTTGAAAATTGTCCCATGTGGATATGTTAGGGGGATGTATAGCCCACTTTTTAAGCCATTATTGGTACAAATGCCATTGTAAAATTTTCTGCCTTTTACAAAAATATGATTTTTATGGATTTCCATTGAAATCAATGTGAAAATCGGGAAAATTATATATATCTTTCAAATCCAAAAGGCAGAAAATCTACTAAACCAACTATTAAAAGTCCTTTTGCTTTGCATGCTGTCAGAGTTATATTTTCAGCATAATATGGGACACTTTTCATCATTATAATTTCATTACTTGAAAAGTTACCATAAACTACAATGAATTTGAGCAAAATTACCCGTAGGAAATGTTATTCAAATGTATATATAGGCACCATTTTTTATGGGAAATATAGTCAACTTGTACTATTATTTGACCTAATTTTACTTCTTGTAGGTATTTTTCAATAAATAAATATTTCATTAACTAGTTATCAAACTTTTTTTTGAGAAATTTAAATTTAAGTGTGTAAAATGGTGCAAAACGTCACATTTGTTATGTATTGATATATAATCTGTGTGAGCCACAGGAGGCTAAACATGAAGTATAACACAAAGACACGTGTTGGATGTGTAGGAAATGGCGGGAGGAGGTTTATTGTTCTTTTCTGATAGTTGCACACAGAACTGCTTGTATTTCGCAGTAAGCGCTGCTGCTCTATTTGGATAGATACATAACATCTCCTTTTTTAATGAAAATAAAATAAGACCAGTTACTAGCAAAATTACTGTAATCTTATCCTTGGCACATTTATCAATCTATGTAAAAATTTAAGCACCTTACTGGGTTGTAATATCATTAAATTAAAATTCAGATCCATTATGATTTACATTGCTCAGTATTAAACATTATGCAATTACTTATGTGACTTAGTATGAAAATATAAAATTGTATAAAAATATCTACTGGTACATACTTAATGTGAATATCTTTATGAATATCATTTTACAATAACAAAATGTTTACCATGTTCAATGCTCTACTCTAGCATGTCATTTTGGTAATACAATTATATAAAAATAAAATATATGCATTCTCTTTACTGCTCCCACACAAGTTAGCATTCATTTGAGCTGGAATATCTTTGGATCATACCTGGGGTTGGGTTTTCTGATCCTACCATGAATAGATACACTTGGTGATGGGGGTTTTGGACTTGGGGTAGGGGGATTTACCCTGACTGGTGGTGGGGTTTTTGTCACCGGGGTTGGTGGCAGGGCAGCCACTGGGGATGGCGGTGGTCTTTGCCTCAATGGAACTTTGGGGGTTTTTGGCTGGAAATTTTGACTGACCAAGGGCCTCACGGGTGTTAAGGATTGTTCCCCGTATGTATCCTCATTGAGTGCCTCGAATTCAAGTCATCTCTGAAAAACGCTGGGGTCATCGTGCGTTTTTAGGATGTCACGACGATTCCGTCGGATTACACGACCTGTAGGGGTTACCACAGAGTGACTGCGGTAAGGGTGTTGGTCCACCAGCTTGGCTGGGGTCCAAGTACCCTGGCGGGTCCGTACTCGTACTGAGTCGTCCGGATGCAATTTAGGCAGAGGTCTAGCAGTCCGGTCATGGTACGATTTAGCCCTTAGACGATCCTGAGCCAACCTTTCAGTCACGGCTGAAGGGGTCTTGGCCTCTGGCTCCAGGAGCATGTCTGCGGTGGGTAGTCTCGTGCACGTTCGTCGACCTAGCAAACGTTGCGCAGGAGAGCCGACACCGTCACGTGGCGTGTTTCGATGGTTCAGCAAGGCGAGGTACGGATCTTGGTTGGTTTCTTTACATTTGAGAATGAGTCGTTTTGCGATATCTACGCACTTCTCGATGAACCCATTGGCTTGGCTATGGGTAGGCGAAATTGTCTGGTGGTGAAAACCGTATTTCGCTGCAAATTCTGCATACTTTTGGCCACTGAAAGGCGGTCCATTGTCTGAGATGACCTTTTCTGGGATTCCGTGGGAAGCAAACCACTTGCTAGTTTTGCCAACTACAGTAGAACCAGTACTGTTTTGTTCGAGTCTCTCGAGTTCAAACCAATCTGAGTAGTCGTCTGCTGCGATTAGATACTTCTCGCTATTTAGATCAAACAAATCAGTTCCAATGATCTGCCATGGGCGGACTGGAATTTCAGTGGGAAGCAATGGCTCTTTTTGTTGAGCAGCTCGGTGGGTGAGACACGTTTCACACCTTGATACCATGTCTTCTATTTGTTTGTTGATTCCGGGCCAATACACGATGTCACGTGCTAAGCGTTTGCACTTCACCGTGCCGAGATGGGACTCGTGGATGATACCGAGTATCTCACGCTGCATCGCTTTTGGGATGATAACTTGTTCGCCTTTGAATATGATACCGTCTATCACCGAGAGCTCTTCTATGAATGTCATATATAGACGCACTTCAGGGTCCACAAGCAGTGATTTGGTGAACTGCTTGATTGGCAAATTGATGATTTCAACTAACTTCTGTAGAGTTGGGTCTATTTTAGTCTTTTCCCTAACTTCTTGCAGTTTCCTGCTGCTAAAGCTATGGGCTGTTCTGACCTCCTCAGTCTGTATGGAGAGGACTTGCTCCACACTCTGACTGAAATGATCATTTTGATCCACATTGGACTCTGTCAATGTAGAGAGCGTATCTGCTCAGACACATGTGAATGGCTTTTCTCCAGTTGAGATTTTCTCTGCAGATTTCTGGTACAACCTTGACATACAGTCAGGAACAGGAATTTCTTTGCCTGGCCTGTGCACAAGGTTGAAGGTATGATGTCTAATTTTCAAGAACATACGTTGGATTCTTGGGGGCATCTGAAAGAGAGGTTTGTCTTTCAGGCTCACGAGAGGCTTGTGATCAGTAATGACTGTCACATCAGACCTGCCATAGAGATATGAGTGAAATTTGGAATAGCCCCAGACTATGGCCAAAAGCTCTTTCTCGATTTGGGCATAGTTATATTCACTAGGAGTTAGGGCTTTGGATGCATAGTGAATTGGCTTGTCCTCCTGAATCAGGACTGCACCTAATCCTGACTGACTCGCATCTACACTCATAGTTATGGGTTGGTCTAGAGTGTAGTATCCTAGCACTGGAGTTTTTGACATTGCGGATTTGACCTGATCAAATGCAATTTGGTGACAAGGATCCCAGTGCCACACAAAACCAGACCTGGCACTTTCTTTTATGAGCTCTCTGAGCGGCTCGGTCATAGAACTGAGATTCGGCAAAAATTTGCACGTGTACGTCACCATGCCCAGTAGCGTCTTGACATGTGAGATCGATTCCGGCTGTGGCATGTTCACGACAGCGGATACCTTGTCGGGACTCGCTTTGACGCCATCACCTGTTAGAACTTGTCCAACATATTCAACTTCCGAAACACACAGTTCACGTTTGCTCAAGTTGAAAGTCACGCCATTGTCACGTGCGCGCTGCAGTAACTCACGCAAGATCGGCAGCTTCGCTGGCACGTCAATTGCATGTAACAAAAGGTCGTCAAAAACGACTTCACAGCGTCTGATGTCGCCAAATACCTCATGCATGGTACGCTGGTAGATTTCAGGCGCCACTGAAATGCCCATCGGGAGACGAAGATGCTTGTATCGTCCGAATGGCGTATTAAACGCGGTGAGCAGAGACGATGCCTCGTTGAGCACCAACTGAAAGAAACCTTGTCGAGCATCTAGTTTGGTAAACACTTTACTGCCATGAGTGCGGGTTATCATGTTTTCGATGGTGTTGATCGGATGATACTCGCGCAAAAGAGCGTTGTTGAGATCAGGAGGATCGATTGTGATTCTGACATCGTCTTTAGTGATATTAGAATTCTTCTCTGCTTTTTTCCCATCCCTTTTTTTCAGCACACAGTGCATTGGAGCGCACCAAGGGGTGGGGGTCCCAGGGGGGATTTTTTCAATAATACCTTGCCTCTCCATTTCGTCAAGTTTTTCCTTCACTGAGTCGCTTAGGGCAGCGGGGACGGGACGGGGCGGGTGAGCTATGGGCATTGCATTTGGATCAATTTTGAGGGACACTCTGCCTGGCATTTTACCTATGCCCTCAAAGACATCTGCGTATTCAAGTAGTAATGCTTTGGCTTCTGGGGGACCCTTTACTTTGTCCAGTGCAGATTTGACCTGGGGCGAGACACACGTCATTGTGCTATCAACCCGTTTCACTAAGTTTAACTTCAAGCTGTCATGTAACCCTAGAAGGTTGGGTATATTGTTATTGATAACTTCACACACTATTTTGTGTTGGGTACCATTGTATGTGATGAACAAGCTGACTTTACCAACTGGGTGGACTGTGGGGCAAGATATACCAGAGATACGTGTATTTGATGGCACCATACCCGATTTCACATAGGAGTTGTACGTTCTCAAACTGATACAACTGCAGTCTGCGCCCGTGTCAATTTTGAATTTTAACATAGTACATGCATTACCATGATTACCACTGGAGGTTTGGGACTGCAAGTTAACATCTATGAACCAATCTTGTTTTGCATTTGGAACATTACCAGCTGCAGAATATACAAACAGACCTGATCCGTTAACATTGCTGGTATCATTGTCATATACATTGTTATCATATACATTGTGATCATATACATTTTCATCATATACATTGTCATTTGTGGATGCTGAATGTACTGCTTTCTTCTTGCGACAGGCTTCCTCGTAGTGGTTGTACACTGTACAAAAGCGACACTGCCGCCCATATGCGGGGCACTGTCCAGGTGCATGAGACTTTGCGCAGTTGCCGCATTTGAGTCCTGATTGTCCATGTCCTGGGCCACGCCCACGTGAGGGCTGTCCATGGAATTGCTGGTTTTGTGCACTGCGGCCACGTCCGCCGCGCCCTCTCGCAGAGTGGCCACGCGAGCGACCTCTGAAGTTGCGTGCGCCTCCGTGCGCGCCGCTGCGACTGCGCGCAGAGCTATACTGTACATTTACATTACTGCTGGTTCCTTTGATCACACCTAAGGACTCTGCCTTCTGTTCATGCAGGTGGCACTTTGCCAGAATCTGCTCCAGAGTCAGATCCTCACTCCAAAGTTTATCTCTTAGAGCTTCAGAGTGCACACCACTGGAAATTTGCTTGCACAACTGTGCGTCTAGTGTAGTTCCATACTCGCAGTACCTGGCGATTTCACGGAGCCGACTAGCATAATCACCAATTGATTCATTTGGTCCTTGTACACACGAGTCAAATCTTTTCATATAGAGTTTGGTAACTTTCTTTGGTTCAAAATGAGTGTCAAACTGGGCTACTACCTCTTTGTAGTCTTTCTTCTTGTCCTCAGTCTCAAACACAAAACTACTGAACACTCTCCTGTACCTTGCTCCCAGGCTGTACAATAATATGGCAACTTTCCTCTCACCATCAGCTGCTTTGAGACCTGCAGCAATGAAGTAGTTGTCCATGTCTGCCTTGAAATCTTTCCAGGCCTGGCATGCATTTGCCTCACTGGCACTGAAAGTGGGTGGTTTGAATGCTGCTTCTGCCATTGTTGAATCGTTCACACAGTATCTCACAATCACAAAGTTTCAGTACGTCACACAGATTCTCCACTTTACTCACAGTTTTTAGCACAAAATCACATTTGCTCCAGTTGCTGAGCACATGGGTGGCTTGAATCCTGCATCTGCTATGCTGACTTTTCACACAAAATTCCACAGTCACAGTTCTCACACAGTTCACACTGATAGTTACCCACTGATAGGTAGTTTGTAGACGTGGATGGAGGTCCAACTGACCAGTCCTTCTGAATTCACTTGCAGAAGATGGGGGTGGCTCGCGCACCCTCCGCCATGTTGAAAATTTAGGAATTTTCCACAGTCACAAAGTCAGACTTTTGCAAACCTTCCACACAGTAAATACACAAGGTTATCCGGTCCAGTTAGGTTCCACACGTGGACGGCGGTTCAAACAACCATCTGACACCATGTTATGTATTGATATATAATCTGTGTGAGCCACAGGAGGCTAAACATGAAGTATAACACAAAGACACGTGTTGGATGTGTAGGAAATGGCGGGAGGAGGTTTATTGTTCTTTTCTGATAGTTGCACACAGAACTGCTTGTATTTCGCAGTAAGCGCTGCTGCTCTATTTGGATAGATACATAACAACACTGACACCCACTACACATGTTCTAACGCCTATTTACCCATATAATATGTTTATTTTAACAAAAAATCTGTACATTTGCATTTTTTGTTTATTGTAGGTTTTTTGTGCAAAATATATATTCCCAATATATCAACGTTTTGCTGACAATTGCAATCTGTCACATAAGTAGCTCTGTGAAAAATATTTATTTGAAGCTGTCATATTTTCTGAGATGATGGCTTATCTTTTACTCTCAAAAGTACGGCCACGGGCCGTGGTCCAGTTGGTTAGAGCGCCAGCTTACTAGCACCAGTTCCTCTGTGGTGATCCAAAGGTCGTGGGTTCGAACCCCGGCCGTGCCGGGATTGAACTCATGATACAATTTCCCATATGAGCTGAGGCCCGTGCCTAAAGGGTTAACCCGTTGTCCTTGTAAATCTGTGACCGGGTGGGTTGTCATGTCAAGGACCTGCGACATGACAATTCAGTGAGGCAGCACTATATCTGCTACAAGTAGGTCTCATCACGAAATGACTGAAATAATGTTGAAAGTGATGTAAAGCCCCAAACAAACAAACAAACAAACTCTCAAAAGTCATCTTTTTTCAGAGCAGGATTTGTGTGTCATACACACTTTATGAGAAAAAGATACATCATGTGTAGACTGGTCCCCCGCCGAGTGTCAAGAACATCGTGGATACACAGAGGGCGGCACCAGTCTACATCATGTGATTCTGAAAACACACTGATTTTTTTGGTCTTATATCCTAACATGTATCGCTCAACGCGATCAGACCCAAGTGATGGGACACGCCCTCTTTTCAACCTCGACCTTTATACCAGTAGAGTTAGCCTATTTTCGCATCATTTTATCTAAACATTACATACCGAACCCGAATCGGACTGAAATATGTATATAAAATTATTTTGATAGCACATATTATTATTAAAATATCAACATTTACAAAAAATCATGCTCAGGCCGCAAATTATTATTTCTCATCATTCGAAAATGACGCTGCCACATTCAGTAGGTGCTGAAGGTAATGGCCGTCGAAATGTCGCATCTTGTGACGGTCGGCATCTTTATCTGCCTGGCAGTAATGTCATGGCGTGATGTATCACAACCAGTTGAAGCTCAGAAGTCGTCGAAAGACATACCAACACCTAAACTGGCCAAATTCGCCGGCCCAACCTTAAGATTTTTGTTCTGGTGAGTAAAACTACTGGCTGTTTTGAACAATGAATGGAAAATGGCCACGCACCTGCTTTCGCATCATGTGACCTGAATTTATTTTTCCAGAAAATGATTGAGTTATGTGACTCTTGCTCCTTTAATCACAGAATAATACTTATCCTCAAAGACAAATAACACAATTTGCATCGTCAAGCAAACAAATCTCAAAGACCCTGATACAAGTATTGGTTTGGAAATTGGAGTACAGACTGGGTGTGTGACTTACAGGGTATAACATTACATTTACAGGTATACAGCACACTAGGCTTACTTATATTATCGCCCACCATTAGTTCCGCTGATGGCCACCAGGTGTCATAATGATCAGACATGGCCGCCATGGTGAAACCTTGGAGGTGAAACCAATCTCTGTACAAAAGATTTATATTTTATGGCATATCTTCACCAAAAATGCATCTTTTTGCACACTTTTTTCCCAATAATATCTATATTTTAAAATACATACAATGCCCTTATCAGTTTTCTAATTTCTACCACAAAAAAATACAAATCGAGAGTTAAACATGAATATCCAATTGAAAAAGACTTGCTCATCTGGTATCCAATAGAAAAAAAATTGCTACGGGAACAAGTATTGCTCATATTTTTATTATAAATTCCTTGTAATCTTGTTACTTTGTATTATTATAGATCTATTCTGCAAGCAACAAGCAATGTCAAGTAAAAGTTACAAAAGTGGTGAAAGAACTGTGTGGCATTTGGATGTGGGAACACCTACATTAAAACTAAAGGTTTTGGTATTTCTTACCGCAGCTTCCAAGTCAACACAGCTCAACGAGAGAGCCTGTGCTATTTTATGTAATATGAGTCCAAGTATTGTAACAACTCATTATGATCAGTGATGTATACTTAATATTATCAATAAAGTGAAAAATATCATACTTGTGTGAAAATATCTTATGCGTGTGAAAGCATTTCTCTCATAAAGGGAAGACATGACTCAAAGCTATGGAAACAATGACGGAATGCTCTTTGATCACAGGTTTGACTTTGAACACAAGGATTTTGAAGAGCAATACTGTGAATGCTGATAATTGGCATTTTGGCGTTTTTCACACCAATGTCAAAATACCCTTTGATCAGTCATCGAATCCACTGCCTAAATAACTAGCCCTTTCCTAGGATTTTTTTTCAAACGTAGAAATTTAATGACTTAATACAGAAAACATAGATGAAATCTTCATATTGGTCTTCTATTTGAGCGACATGCACATCAGAACATATAGAGTTGAGTTGTTTTTTGCAAACATGGAAAATATAAAGAATAATGACTTTATACAGAAACCATGTGTGAAATCTTCATATTGGGCTTCTATTTGAGCGATACGCACATCAGAACATAAATAATTGAATTGTTATTTGCAAACATAGGAAATATGGAGAATAATGACTTTACACAGAAAACAAAGGTGAAATCTTAATATTGGGCTTCTATTTGAGCGATTTGATCATCAGAACATATAGAATTGAATTATTTTTTCAAACGTAGAAAGTATTAAAAAGATAATAACTTTAAAGATGAAATCTTCATATTGGGGTTCAATTTGACTGTACTATTTCAATAGCTGACAGGGATTTGTTTTCACCATGTGCGATGTGACTTCAATATGGCGGGGCATGCGCAGTTCATATGTGACGTAAGAGTTTCAAGCTGTATAAGAGTAGTTTCCAACAGAAGGAAGATGTGACATTTTATGTTTTTTTTTCTGAAAAAAATGGTGGTTTTCTCTTCAAAACAAAGCTAAGAGTATTTCAGTAACTTTTAGTAACAGTAACATATAAAACTGACAGGCAGGAGCCTTTTCACCAGTGATTTCTTCATAGGCCGATTGCCGATCTCCATGTTGTTTTTTTCCCCCATTGAAAAGAACACACTGGAATTGTACAACTTTACCGGAACCAGATCTGTACAACTCCACTATATTTAATCATTGGTCGGAGAGATTGGCAGGGGGCCTATGCGGTGCAAATTAAGTGTGAGAAGTAGTTTCAGACAGTCACTGCTTAATCCCTTAAAGCTGATTGTAATATATACACTTATATAAAGATTGCATAACAAACACGCAATAGTGCTGACATTGGCCTGTCAATGTTGATGTCGGGCGGAAGTTTACGATGCAAATTTTTTCCTGTCATGCACTGCTCTGACGAGCCAATCCCGTCAAATTTCCACGGACCAGCTAAAACTCAGGGAGAGCAGATAGGGAGAATTCCGATTCTGCTTTGTACTGATTGATTATTGACTTGGTCAGCTGACTGATCACATTTCATAACCTGATGTCTGTCAGTCCCAAATTCATATACATGTATCAGGTAAATTTGTCAATTTGGATTGAATAGACTATTTTGGTGGGCAAGATAAGTATTTATGACTCGGGGGAATTCCAAAATTTGTATGACATCAAATATAAGTGAAAGGCAGAGGAAGTGAGAAGATTGAACAACTTGCATTACTGCCGTTGAAATGCGTAACAAGGGAAAGTGCATTGAACAAAAAGTTTACTTAATTTAATTATTTAGTTCATTTTTGCACAAGCTCTCACCTATCTCTTGTAAAAGATTTCTTTTTACTTTCAGTTATTCATGAGGATACAGAAAAGTCTATGAACAATTTGCCAATGCCATTCAACAGAAATACCCAGACCTTCACATAGAGGGAGACAATCACCCGCCGACCACACTTAATGCCTATCTTGCCCAGTTTTTGGGCTTTGCCAAACTTGCTATTATGGTAATGATCATCAGTGGACAGAACCCATTCCAGATGCTCAACATGGCTACACCATCCATCTGGTCTTGGGCACTGGAAAACAAGGTAAGTAATTCATCTTGCCAAGTATATAAATTTATGTTTTATTTAATATTTTGGTGGGTGAAATTTCACAAGAAAGGAATTAGTGTGGTCAGTTTTACATGTAGATGAGGTCAATATTATAAATGTAAACAAATAGGAAGATGTTTTTATATGCAGTTTAGGCACTCGTGAGAATTGTTTCTTTCTCCAGAATTGTAAACATGACGAAATGAATTCTCACTTCCTGGTGTGTTAAAACCTGTCACTCATGGATGAACTTTTCAGACGTTCATGCTTAGCTCTTAGTGCTAACAATTGTTGATCAACAGATCATTTTATTACAATAAGGTTTTCACCCTCATAACTCTTTTTTATGTACTGTAATCATTAATGTAGATGTGTGAGCAAATGCTGACGGTGGGTGCTTTGTTTTGATGTGCCACTCGTTAAGTTTTGATATCCAACAAAGTGAATGGGGTGATTTTGTGGGGATAAACAATATATTGAATGGTATATACCCAATATACCAATGTTTCACCCCATTTCAAATATGAGCAAAGAAAATGTCTATATCCCAATACATCCTTGTGAGGTGTATAATATTTATATATATATTTTTCCTTTAAATAGTATAACTATAAAATAATTCATTTATTTTCAGATGTATTCGTGCCTCATGGTATTTTTTATCAGCAATGCCATAGAAGGGCAGCTTGTTTCTACTGGAGCATTTGAAGTTTCTTTCAATGGTAAATATTTCCACTTATTCACCAATTAATCTTAATCTATAGAGGTCTCTCAAAGAGATATCCATTTTGTATGTTTTTGGTTTGAGAATTTTATATTTTCATGTAAAAAAATGTAAGTTCTGAGTGTAAATGCTAACCAAACAAAATCCCAGTCTTTATAAAGAGTTAAATTGATTATTTAAACATTTCCCACATGCACAGCCAGCAAAAAAAGTGTTGCAAACATGCACTTAAACAAAATGTATAGTTGCAGTAAAGATAACATTTTACGATATATAATTTTTAGATGTACCAGTTTGGTCCAAGCTTGAGACTGGCCGCATTCCATCTCCACAGGAAATGTTCCAGATCATTGAGAATCATATGCGACTCAGTCAGAATGCATAATTTACCATAACACAGGTATGCATGTTATATTTTAAATATATACATAGTACAAATTCCCTGGCTTACACTTTTCAATGTAATGTTTATAAATATACCTCAAAGACAAGATCTTTTCATTAAAGTTACTCTTTTTCCTGACATTGTAAGAAATTTAAACCATTGTTTTTGATATTAATATTTAAATGAAGATAAATAATGGTAATGTGTATATCCCTTTTTTTGAACGTGTGTGATGAAATTAAATTATATGGGTGTATTGTTTCTTTTAATCAGATATTTTTGAAGTAAGGTTGGAGATGGTACCATGGTGTCCGTGAGATTATGAAAGATGATGCTACAAGTGGTGCTGCCACCTGCATCAACTGGATCCCGCCTCTCATGGGATGCCTTGGATCAACTCTGCCAAACTTATCAGTATCCGTGCACAGCAAGGGCATGTCTCCCCCAGTGAAATCTGGGCAAGGAGAAAGTGAAGGAAATGGGTAGGGGTGGGATGGGCACACATGGGAAGGGATGGCAGTGTTCTCTTTGGCAGGAGAAAACTGTCTCATATCAAAGGCAAATTGTTCATGGACTTAAAACTAAATATAATATAAAAAAAATATTGAAAAATAAAGAAAAAAATATTGAAAAAAATGTAATTTTAAGCTACAAAATTGTGGCTACTATGATATACAAAGGTAAAGAAATTTAAGACTTTTAAACTCTATAAGAGAACTCAAAGTTCCCAACGACTGTGGTATAAACCTGTAGTGCACATGTGTGGGCAACAGGGAACATAAACCCGGCAATGGGATTTGTTCTGAGAATAATGAGTAATACACAGGAACTCATCCTCCCAAGTCACATCCCACAGATATATTTGTGATATTTCTGTTATTGAGGATTTTGGGTTGTTCCATTTGAAATGATTTTGTTATAAGCTATCAATTTTTGTTCTCAAAATAATGATGTGAGCTTATTTAAATTCCAATATGAGTAGAAATTCTGTTTCGTTTCCATATTGATTCAGATATTTCTCATTTAATCATAAATGTATATTGAAAATTGATGTACATCTAAGTAAAAAATAGAGAACACCTACATTCAAATCATTCAAAGACAGAACAAATTTGATGGGTGCAAAATAGTTTTATCCATCAGTTATTCCAGTGTTCAAATTTTGCATGTACTTATATACAGAATTGTAATGGATCTATTGTTGTTTGTATTATTGTATTATGAACCTTTGAGTGCATACATAAGAACTTCAGAACAATAGATTTCATATGGTGCATTTTTCAAAACCATCATTGTTCATATTTATAGTAATTGTGTTATCCTATTTTAGTTGAGTGTAAGCATAATGAGATATTGGTCAAGTGAAGGTAAATATGTCAAATAACTTTTTCAGTTCATTACTCAACATTTTTGGCATTTGTTTTACTCTATATTCTATGGACAGAAAATGCAATTTTTCACTCTTGACTAATGTATGTATGTATATACCAGCGGAATTCATCTATATATCATGGGCACTTTATATCACAGAATAGGCAGCCTTGCAAAAGTGATATCCTGTATACAGTGGAAAATAACTATATAGAAAAACAAAAATGTCTCAAGCTAGAGCTCTGTAGATGGAGCTTATTGGCTTTTGCAGGTTTAATCTCCAGTGTAACTGCACTCTCACCTTGCATTTGGTTCGCTTGAGATGTTTGACATAACACTGTCATGAAGTCATTCAGCTCAAATTGTAAATTTATAACATCAACTGTTTGATATGGAATGTTTTTTAATTGAAGAAAATAGGTTTTAATAGGTCAAGTATGTATATAATTGATTGTATCTAGTTATTCCTCAAATAAAAGACTTCTCTTCATGAATTACAAGGGTGGAAATTGTATTACATCAGACCCAAAAATTGTATTGAAGATGAGACTGTATTATGGGGAGGTATGTGGAACCTTTTGTTATGGAAAAGCTCCATGTGATATGAAAAATAATATTGGTAGTATCAAATTCAATCTTGTGAAAATATCTCTGTGGCTTACCATAGTCTTGTAACATGCCCAAGTTACCTCAAAATTTCTCTTTGAAAAAATGTGAATTAGACTTCAAAGATTTTAATAGATTTCATATAACTAATTGTTAACAAAATCAATAATTGCAAATCATAAACATATTATTTGTCATTGAGCATAAGTTGAAAAAATAGAACAAAGTTTTTAAAATAAACTCAAGTAGCAGGTTTTAAATGTGGAAATAATATTCTAAATGTGCTGTTTGAAGAAAAGTTTGTTTGAAATGCATGGCACATAAACTTGTATTGTTTTAGAGGTGATATTAATCCTGTTATGTATCAGAAAATGACTGTCTTGTGTCTGTAATTGAAATAAAATGTTTTAAATTAAAGAACATTCTTTTGTTCTCATTTCCTGAAACATGGACATTGTATCTATAGCAAACTAACTGCTGACAAAGGCACAAATGAAGTTTATTCGGAGAGGTGTTCAGGGAGCTCTGACTGACCACCTTCCTGCAATCAAGCTCATGATTTTTGGGGTAGAACATGTGTTTAGTCCCACAAACATTTGTTATTTTCTTAATGAAAAGATATATTGGTTGCATATGATTAAATAATGGCATAGGTCTATTAAATTTAAAATGATGTTCCCAGGAAAAGCTTACTATTTGGGGTATTTCATTTCTCTGATGATGTATGTTTGAATTTATTATCAAATATGCCAGATAGAAAGATGAGGCAGAGCACATGTTCAAGGGCTTGAGGCAGAGAACATGTTCATGTTTTAGTTCTGTCAATAAACTCAAACATCAAAACTAATTCCTATGTTTTTGGAACATCAAATGTCTAATCTGAAAAAAAATATATGCTGTGAAAAGCACGAAAGACTGTTCTTACTTTCAGATGAATAATTCATAGGAATAGTATTAAACAGTAGGCCATGTTGCTGTGGTCATAATATTATCTTATATTTAGTATAATATTGCTGAGGACAACCATGAACACTTGATTTCATTCAGTCCTGCACTGCCCCCACCATTATTAAATTATTAAAAAACATAACTTTTTGTTTCACAGTCTATACTAAAGATACAAAGACAAATAGTTAAAATTATTAGTTTTTAAATTATACGGCCGTTTTTATCAAGGATAAATTTTTAGCACCTCTTTTCAACTTTTAAAAGAGGCAAGAGTCGCCACAATTCTGATCGGAAAATTAGCATCTGTTTTCGAGGTTAGAAAGAAATGGCGCTTTGATTTGATTTGAAAGACCGACCAAAATGATTGCATTTAGCGGATACATTAATCGTGAAGCATTTTAAACAGACAGACACTTAGGAAACATTCGGTAAAATAATTCTGGGGAGAATTTCGCCCCCATAATGAAAATCATATGAGATACATGGCTAACCGTGTTGCGTCTTGATGATGTTGAAAAATAACAACTGAACATTGAATTTCACTCCCGTTAGTTGTGGATGGATTTCTCAGAACTTGTGTCACACATTCCATCGGAATGGCAAGGCTTGTTTGGTGCCCTCTCAGAGCAGTCACGCCCTCTGGTGGCTGCAGAGGCGTGGCTTGGTTCACGCTACACACATGCCGCTTGTGACTGGAGCAGTCTTGTTAATCACCTGTGTATGATGGAACCACAGATCTCTGAAGAAAACCTCATAATGTAAGGCAAACGTTCCCTGAACAATGTCATTTGATGTCATTCTTTATTTAAACGATTAATTGTGTGATACGTCTCAAACTGATTTAAATGAATAACATATTTGTCAAGACTGGTGAAATTGATTTTTGAAGACAAATATTTTATGGATTACAATAATTAGTTAACATCTTTTGCTTGAACAAGTTGGTCCTCGAAAAAGGTAACTTTACAGGATCATTTTAGAATATAGACAATGAATTATGGTCAAAATAGCCGCGATTCCAAGTGGACCGCGGTATTGAACTGTCACATTGAACCACGGTCAATCTGCTCAATCTGCGCAATTTATCAATGTACATTATCTACAATTGTAAATTAGAGAATATTTGAGCCTTAACTTTGCTTAGAAATGCATTTTATTTACGTTTTGGAAGATTAAATGGCCGCCAAACTTGAATGCGTAGTTCTAATTTTGGGCCTGGGTGAAAAGTAAGAATATTCACGGAATCATGTGCCAGACAGTTGGTCTTATTATGGCGGAAGTAGCTTATCAATATTAAAATTAGCAGATGACCCTTTTAGATAATTTACATTGAAATATTATCCAAATTCAGCCGCTTGACCGCGGTCCAATGAGTCAATTCAATACTGCGGTCCACTTCGGATCACGGTTATTTTGACCAGGTACCTAGACAATGACAACAGAGTTGTGGTTCCACTTTCAAAGCCTTTAAAGAACATCTGTACTCTGGAAAATATTCACATCAAGTTATTCTCTGACACATGCATGTGCCAACAAGGTGAAATGGTGTGTAAAACATTGGACTGATAAATTGAAACACAGCTCTGTTGTCGTCCACAGCTCTGTTGTCGTCGGCTGTACATGATAGTTCTGCCAAAACTGACTGAAACCTAAAATCACAACTTTAATAAGAACAAGATATAACACATTTCTAACTTGTTTATGGGTAAAAAACTAACGGATGTCTTAATATTTGATGAAATGTCTGTCACATCTGAGTTTTGTGAAATGGAGCTTTGAATGTATTAAATCACATCAGGTAAAGAAACAAATCTAAGTGTTTCCCCAATACATTTGGAAGTAAAAATATTATTGATTTAAAAAAAAAAGTAAGGTTACGGAATTGCATTTGAAAAGAGCTGACATATTTGCACATTGTATGATATCAGAACTGACATTTTGCCAGATTTGTTTGAAAGTGAGGGTTTTGTTGGCCACTTGAATTTAAGATTTCTTTTTTTCAGGGTTCCCCGACTATTATGTTTTCCCATACATTTGCAAGTAGATTTGCTTTCATTTCTACACAAACATAAGGAGGATATAAGCACAGTAGACCTGAGACATCTGTGTGATATGCTGCAGGAAAGATGTGACATCATCAAAGATTCCTGGCTATTACATCTCAGCAACAGACTGCACCAACATGTGGTCAAGAGGTCAACAGGCCAGAGGGCATCTCCAAAAGAAAAAGATACCTACAAGTTCAGTAAAACAATGGCTCCCAAATTTCAGTTTTTGTGTGAAAATTTAAAAGCAGAAAGAAATTCTCAACCAATGAGTGTGTGGTATAATGCCAGGAGGAAAACACCACAGACAACAGGTAGATATAAAAGTGAATGATAATGTGGCTAATATAAAAATGTTTTGTTTTGCAATTTATATTGCACAGTAACCTTTTTATGAATATTCACCTGACAGAACTTCCCTTGAACATGAATGTGGAAATTTAGTCCAAAATAAATGGAGAAACAGCTCTGTAAAATTTCTTTTGATTTTGATAAATTTGGTCAAACAAATTGTTTAGATAGAGTTATTTGTGCTATTTGTAGGTTTAACTGGGACAGGGAACATGTCTGTTCTGATGAGCCAGTCTCCCGGTGTGGTTGATGTGGACACTCCTCAGAAACTGGTTGGAGACCTGGACATCATTCTGACTCAGGCCAGCCCTGTCAAGAGAGCCAGGCTCCTCTACAGCCAACAGGGTAAATGTATGCATGCTCACAAACTTAAATTTTATTAGGCTTCCTGTCCATTTGCTTTAAAACCAGTCTTGTGAATGGCACAATCAAATTTTACATGCTGATAAAACTATTTTTTCTGCATATATCATAATTTTTTAATTTCAATAAATATCTCTCTTGTGTTATCTGAATTTAAGGACCCCCCTAGGGGGTGAGACAGAGTATAGATCTTAGAGTGGCATGTGCTCATCATGAATATTCATCACTTATTCATGAGTTACAGGCTATTGTGCACTGATTGGTCAGGCATGTCAAGAGACTGTTTCAGGTTGGCCTTCCCAACCATCTGTCTTTTCCAAGCAGAAAATCATAGTTTGCCATTCCTTTCTGGTCAAATCTATGCATTTCTGGCTTTGCCATTCATTTTTCCTGTCAACTCCAAGCATTCCAAATGACACTGTATTTTATGTTTGTCCTTTCCATTCATTTCCTTACCACTTTGGTCAAAAACAAGAATTGAATGAATTGATGTGAAAATAGCTTGAATTGGTTTGGAAAGATCAGAATGGCAATGACATTGAATGGATAGGACAAAAGGTTGAAAAGGCCTGATTTGGGAAGGCCTGATATATGCATGATAAGAGCCACATAAAAATGTGCCCAAGTTTAAAATGAATAAAAATGAAAACTTTGTTCTTGTCTTGAAATTGTTTGAAAGGGGATTTGTTGTTAAACAGATAGTCCAATAGGAAGATTGTCCCAAAGTTCCCAGTCTGAAGGCTTGGATGAAAAGATAGAGGTAAACTGCTCAAAATTCATATCCCATTAATTTTAATGATGGAATTTAGAAAAAGATATTCATGATGCTTACTTTTAAATGAATAAATGAATAAATGAAAAATGAATATTTTATTATTTTTCCAAATTACAGACATCACACTGTAATAAAAAAAATAGATATAAATAGAGGAAAATAAGGAAATAGCATAAAAATAATTGGACAAGAATTTTTTATATCTTATTTTTAAATTACCTTGTATTTTTCAGGAACAAGTCTTAAAACTTAAAGAGATATGGCTTGGATCAAATAATCCAAATTCTCAAGCCCCAGAAGAAATAAATATATTCACACAATGTTCCCCACAACAGGTGAGAGAGATGTTGGTATTTTTTAATTCATATCCATATATTTTTCAGAATCAAAATACGATTAACCAAATAATCGATACACATACATTTCAGATGCATGCGATTTGTGATATGTTGGATTTGAATAACTTAAGTGAAGTTGCTATGGCAACCTCATGTCATCACATGACTACAATTGCAGCCGATCTCAGTTACAGCAGTGGAGAATGCTTTGCCCGAGAATGTCTGCTAAAAAAGGTAAGTGCTCATTTTTTTTTATAAAACAGCATTTCAAGAAATGATAAATTACACCAGTCTTCTTTTTGTTGTTGAGAGCAATAGTATATAACACACCATTGGACAATACATTAAAGGGATTAAGCACCGATTTTGAAAAAAATGTTTAAAATTCACATATTGGTAATAAATGAACTTGTCTTTCATGTCTATAAATATTTTGAAAAATGCATCCCCACCATTGTCTGTAAAACCTATTTGAACTAGACCTTAATATATGGGCCCCTAATAAAAGTACACTCGTTTCTTGACGTCATTTTTATGTGGAGTGTCATCATAGAGGCACTGAAAGGTAAAATGACGTCATAAGAGTATGGCAATATGCTTATGACGTCATGAATTGTATTGTCCTTTGAATAGTACCAAAATGATGTCAAACAGTGCTACCCTACTTTGGGCCTCAATTGAGGTCAGATAAAGTTCACGCTACCCGTGTTTACCCGTCACATGCAGCTTATGGCTCAGACAGACCTCTGCTGGGAGTGCAACTGCTATGTCTCATAGCAACATATCTTATTACTCTATTATAATTTAAATCTGTCAATATGTTGACATGTGGCTAAGCTTTCAAAAACACCAACTTGTGGAATTGATGCTTAATACCTTTAATTTGGTAAGGGAATTTTAACAACCACATTTTTCTTCAGGTTGAAGAAATGACCCAGAATAGCTCAAGAATTATGCAAGCAGCAGTGTCAACATTTGCTAAACATTTTCCACAGCAAACAATAACAGCTGTGCTGATACCAGCAGCTGTGGCACAGTCAATGGGTAAGTTAATTTTGCCATAAAAGTTGCATCTGTATTGACATGGCACACCTTCTCTATTTGTAACCCCAAGTACATCTGCACCGACAAATTAAAGTCTATTGAGACAAACCAAAACAGTTGAATGAGGATTCACAATTTTGCACTTTGTCAGTCATACATGGTATATCAGTAAACTCTACCGATCATACAGGCATTGGGTGATTTCATCAAACCAAATTGATGTTGATAAAAAATAAACATGCAAGTCTATGTCCAACATATATAACAATATATCTTCATTTCTAGTCAAATCTTTGCACATGGTGTTCATACCTTGTAGAGAAGTTGCATATCAACTTCATTATTATCCAGGAAAGAGGCATTAATTTGAAAATACCTATTTGAATATAAGCTTCATTGATAATTTACCTTTCAATTATTTGGATGATTTGTATTTTACATTGAAGGAATTTCATTTAAAATGATGACAAATATTTGCTTCAAGCTAAATTGACAGCAGATTGAAATAAAATAGTAATTTCACTTATTGTTATGAGAAGCATCAAACACAGTATGACCAGAATAAAGTCTCAAAACAAGCTCCCTATTTTTTCTCATTTGAATATCTTCCAGGAACTGCTCAAGCTGATCTCATGTGTAAACTTCTGAAAGAGGTTTATTCTGTGCACCAGAGGGCAGCATTTATAAGGTGTGTGTGTATCTCTGCATCTTTATTTGCAATTTTTGGTGTAAACTTCAGGTGAAAGTCTTGAATAAATGATTATATCATAGTTTTATGTACCGGTATGCTTTGAAATGATAAGATTAGCTTGTTTTCTTTTTAATCAGTGAGCTATTGGCAAGCAGTGCGAAGTGGGAGGAGCCTTTGGTTGGTGTTGTGCAGATGTTGATTGATATGAAGGTACCTGGCCTAAATTGCATCTTTTTTTCTGTAGTTTCTCAAAAAAATGAAGTTCCATAATATTAACAGAAAGCCTGGTTGTATTTTTAAATCATTTTTGTCATTTATTTTGATTTTGTTTATTTTGTAGGTGGAGCTCAGTTCTGTCATACTGAGCAGTCTCGTGGTAGTTATGGAGCAGAATTCTGTACATCTCTCTTCGAATCTCAAATTTGCTAAGCTTGTTCTGGCAGTGATCAACAAATATGGGAAACAGGTATATATATATAAATTAAATAAAGCAAACAAACCAGCACGATTATCAATATATCATAGAGAAATACCGGTAGTTAAGATAATCTATGTAGGAGAATGGTACATGTATATACTGGTGTTTTGTAGTGATCAATTTTAACATAGAAAATGGATTTATACATGTATTTTTCAAATTATCTTTAACTATTTTGCAATGTATCTTGTTTTGAGGATAACTGTAGCCATTTAAGGTGATAACATTTTATGTTTCACTGTGCAACCTATTTCATATCCAGGAAGGTGGATTTTAGGTTTTGACTTATGCATGTCTGTTATGCCAGGCTGACTTTTTATATTTTTGATTTGTTGATTCCAAATCAGATATCAGCTTTTAGGGATGGCACTTAGAGACTTTTTTCCTGGCCTGAAATTTATTTAATTTTGTTTTCAGCTAACAAGTTCAGATGTTGGGAGTCTTGGACATATAATAGATACCAATAAGACCTTTCTTAAAAAAGCAACACATTCAGCTCTCAAGAAAGTAAAATGATTATTCTAATATATGAACTTTTATTAGTAGTAAGTCAATCATTTTACAGCTAGATGTACACAGTAAAAACTTGAGCATGGCTAACTGTCAATTATGGGACAGAATGAAAAAAAAAACCATATAAATAGAGTAATGCCAATGTTTAATGTAAATCTGAAAAGGAGATTTAACATTTTAGTTGAAATAATTTTTAATTATCATAATTCCATGGTTATTAGACCTTATCGTAAAATCACAGGCTGTACAGTTACATGAAAGACCTTCACAACATTGCAGATCCTTTTATATCATGTTCCATATATGAGCCCAATAATAACTTATTTCTTAAAAATTAATGTACATGATAAAGTGTAGCTGTCAGGTATCTAATTTGGGAGAGGTCAAACCTCACCAACTCAACCACAAAACTTACATATAAACAGAACCAACTCACACATTTCTGGGAGACATCAGGACAACCCACCCTTAATGATCAAGAGTACCAATGTGCACTAAGAAAGTAATATTTCTGATATTTATTCTGAATGCATGCTGGGATGTCTGTGTCAAATTCTTGAAAGACACCATAACTTGAAATTTACTTATCAGAGATGTTTTTTGGCTGTCAAGTTCAGACAAATCAGACAAAACGGTTGACAAAGAATTTTTTCATCAATTATTTCTGCAGTTATGTGCCAGGATATAGTTTATGTTCTTCATTTAAGTTATCAAAACTTCTTGATTTTCTGTTAGGTTTTTGGCCATTAATATATTCAAAATATCTTTTTACAATCAAGAAATATTAAAGATCTTTGGTAAAAAGCAACAAATACTGCAACTAATACTACAAAATCAAGTGAAAAAGGGGCATTAATTCTACCCGATTCTATCTATAAATTTATATACACAAGAACTGGGGTTTAACAGACATTTAACACAGAGATTGGAAACAAGCTGAAGTTCTACATTATTGCTCAGGCGAACCGATCTTGCCACCGCCACAGTAAATACTATATGCAGACCTATAACACAGACCAAGATCCGGATTCACAGACTCAGGATTTTTATAAATATGTCTTTTTTGTAAGAAATTATTACGAGAACTACTTACCGGTACTTTTCACATATCTTTGTTAATCGTACATCAATGACATCAAGAATAGAAGAATTTGTGTAATAAATGCAAAACTATTTATCGCTGATCTTTAACAGTTGCACGTTTGAGTTGCATGGTGCACCGCGCTGACACCTTGTGGCAAACTTGCTGTTTCCAATCTGTTTAAATATCTCTGGGTTTAGTTACATTAATTCTAATGTACTTTATAACAAATGAAGGAACAAGAATGTCAGATGGATGTGTTGATTTGAAAATTTTTATTGTCACAATTGGGAAACAATAAATACATGTTCTATCAATCTCCTGTTATTTGTTAATACAACCATTTTCATTTCTGTATTAATGGTCAATTTATATATATTTTTTTAATGTTAAAAAAGATTTTCCTTATTGAAATATGCATCTTCATTTGTCATATTTAAATTATTAATATAGATAAATACTTGATTTGTCTTCTGCTGTCATATGTACTTATCATAATATGCTCAAACATTTATATATATATATATATATATATATATATATGAAAAGAAGATCGTAAAGAAGATGTAAAAAAATAGCACATCAGGTTTGAAAAATATAGATGGCAATTTTGAATGATTTTAGCGACCAGATAATTTTCATGAATCCACCAAAACTCCTAAATAATAATATCCTGCTTTAACAAGTAATCTGACACTTTGATGTGGAGAGTTTATTAGTGACAGGCAGCCATCATCTGCAGGCATTGCACCAGTTCATTAATATCTGATACACTCTTGTGGCCTTCCCCATAGTGCACAGACAGTATTCTACGAGCCTTTATAGCACCCTCCAGTGCTTGTGGTATACATTTTACTTTAAGTAACACCTCTGCATATTTGTGCAACTCGTTTGCATATTCAATGCTGTCCTCGCCATAAATGAAGCCAATTGTTGCCACACTCAGCTCCAGGCAGTCTGAAGACTTCTTGAAGTCCCCTGAATTCAGAATACAATATTTATGCAATTATACTTACACTGTACAAGGGATGTTTTTCTTAACGATTAACTATTTGCATTTATATTTTCACATTTTTTACACTGTGAAACATTATTTTATTTCACTTTTTCATATGTGCATTATAACACCGAAAAAAAGTAACAAGAAAGATTTCTTTAAAAAAGAAACCAAAATGTACTCTAGACACAAGAAAAATTTATTTTAAAAAAATGATTATAATTTTGATATTTTGAGAGGATATTTCCTAGACTGAGTCATTGTGTTTTGGCACATGTGCGTACATATGTGTGTGTGTTCATGTGGATGTGCATATATATGCATGTGTATATATTTGTTGGTCTTTATATGTGTATGCAATAATAAGCTTGCTAAACAATATCTAATATTTGAAATGAACATTTACATATCAGAAGCAGGTTTTCAGATCAAACAAACTGATGATATTTTTTTCTCACCAGGTGTCATTATGTAAGAGGCCAGTACCAAAACATAATCAAGATAGCACATTATAAAATAAGACCGACCTTTTTGGGCATAAGCCTTAGCCAGGGCATCTTGAACCTCTGCCAGGTCCTTGTTGTGTTTGTACATCACCCTCTGTCTCTTCTCCAGACATTTCTCCAGATGTGGTATGGCACCTGTGAACATGATTAGAGACATTTTCTGAACAATTGCTTCAAGTTAATCCTTAATTTTGGTCAAACACAGTAATCCAAATTTCCACACAAAAAATTCATTTCTTTGGATTCAAGATTTATTTTTCAGGAAGTATGTTTGAAATTGTTGTTTTCAAATTATTGGAACTAAGACACCCAAAGTCTTGCCTCCTCTTTTATACTGAACTATTGGGCATTTTAAAATAATTTAATATCAATTACTGTATCCATCATCTACTCTATATTCACATTAATCTATATATTCTCAGGGACTCATTCTGATAATGTGCAAGAATTTGAAAACAATTTTAGTTTTCATTTTGTTTGACTGAATTTTCAGAATTTTCGGAATTCTGCACTTTTGCACATCATAAATAAAACAATTGTTCCAGGCACCACAACAACAACAACAAAAATATGAGAAACTCTTATCTTACATTATTAGCAATTCATTAATTCAAGGATCTCCCTTACCTCTGATATCACCTTGGTTCAGAAGTTCAACGCCTTTCAGGAAAATATCATGACTTTGGAGGACTGTCTTCTTCTCATTTTTTCCATCCATTTTATGATGGCAGTCAAAGCATGTGAAATCTGTGGAAGTTGATTCCACCCTGGGTCCTGCCATTGCACCCTTACACTTAGGACAGCATAAAGCCTAAATATAGGAACATAGGCATTTCTTTGGGCATAACTTTTGCAACAATGTGAAATAATTACAATTGGAATTGACATTTCTTATAAAGTTGCTAGCCATGACTCAAAACATAACTTAAGAATTGATAACAAACCTAAATTGCAACAAAAAATAATAAAAGTAGCTTGAATATGTAATATCATAAATGGACCTTGTGGGTGAATCAGTATACCTTAAATTTGTCTTCATGGATGAGGTCACGCAGGCATGATGGACACTGACATGTGAAGAAGTATTGCTCCTTGAGAGTCTGTTGTCTATCCTGAAGTGACATCCGCTTACAGTGGGGACCTGAAGCAGTTTATACTCATAAAACACATTGGTTAATATTCATAATATCCAGTGAATACATTATTATAAACAGGAGTTTTTGAAACAGAGGCCATATATTTCCCTTCTGTTAAACCCCAATAATACCTTATTTTTTTGTGAATATATTTGATTTGCCAAGACAATTTTTTTTAAAAATAAAGTTTTAAGTAAGACTGTGATGGTAACTGAATAGAAGTAATTAAACATTAAATGGTAATTGAAAGATTTATTTTTTCATCTATCCTGAAACTGACCATAGCAGTTGAAAATCTCCTCTCCTTTCTTCACATTTTTCACTGCCCTCACAACCAGTGTGTCCTTGTGAAAACTAAAAATAAATTGCAAAATAATGATTAGATCATCTTAGGGTTATCACATGAATAGCCAGCCTTCATGGCCAACAACATGATCACATGATGGTAGGATCACATGAGTTGCAAGGTTACATACCTACTGATGATGGTAGGATCACATGAGTTGCTAGGTTACATACCTACTGATGATGGTAGGATCACATGAGTTGCTAGGCTACATACCTACTGATGATGGCAGGATCACATGAGTTGCTAGGCTACATACCTACTGATGATGGCAGGATCACATGAGTTGCTAGGTTACATACCTACTGATGATGGCAGGATCACATGAGTTGCTAGGTTACATACCTACTGATGATGGTAGGATCACATGAGTTGCTAGGTCACATACCTACTGATGATGGTAGGATCACATGAGTTGCTAGGCTACATACCTACTGATGATGGTAGGATCACATGAGTTGCTAGGTTACATACCTACTGATGATGGTAGGATCACATGAGTGCCTAGGCTACATACCTGCTGATGATGGTAGGATCACATGAGTTGCTAGGTTACATACCTACTGATGATGGTAGGATCACATGAGTTGCTAGGTTACATACCTACTGATGATGGTAGGATCACATGAGTTGCTAGGTTACATACCTACTGATGATGGTAGGATCACATGAGTTACTAGGCTACATACCTACTGATGATGGTAGGATCACATGAGTTACTAGGTTACATACCTACTGATGATGGTAGGATCACATGAGTTGCTAGGTTACATACCTGCTGATGATGGTAGGATCACATGAGTGGCAAGGCTACATACTTACTGATGATGGTATGATCACATGAGTGGCAAGGTTACATACCTACTGATGATGGTAGGATCACATGAGTGGTTTGTTTACATACCTACTGATGATGGTAGGATCACATGAGTGGTTTAGCAGGCTGGTAGTAGGGTAGATGGCTGTAGCCACACGTTCTTGGCTGGCTGTTTCTACCATGCTATTGTTCACTGTTGGTGACACTTCGACCTCAGTGATGGCATGAGCATTGCATACCAGCTGGCAGATGTGGTGCAAGATCAAGCCTGAAAAAAAAAAATTCAAATAGTAAAAATAACAATAACTTTAATCAAAATAAGAAAGAGTTAATTAAACTTAACATATTTCTATCATCAAAAATAATGAGTACAAAACATTCCTTTAGAGATATCACAACTTACCCCCAATGTAAGTTTTGACATCTTTCACACAGTGCAGCCCATTCTGACTGCCATTCTTTCCTTCGTTGTCGGCGAGCACCAGCTGATCTCCTTTCTCCACCATATTGACGACATTATCCTCTCCTGCAGCCAAGTTATCAAGCATACTTGTTAGCTTTTCAACAGACTTGGCTGCAATGTTTGCTTCATACCCACCACTTGACTTGAAACTGTCTGGTATGTTATGAAAAAATCCTCCCTCTTCCAAACATTCCAGAAGTAGAATGGCTGTCTGGAATATAGATTTGGGCACTTTGATCGCATGTATAATATGAATGAATGCTTGAGGTTGTTGGAACTGAGAAGGTTGCCAAATGCGTGCTGTTTCACTATTTTTTGCAAAGTGTTCTGACTTTTTTTTTAGATGCCATCCAATGTGGATAACATTATAAAACCTCAAGTCCTTACTGACGGCTGATACACTTTTCTCAAAGACTGGGACAAAATCATTGCCCATTTTGGAGACAAAGTAAAGGATAAAACTTGGAGTATCCAGCAGCTGGACTATAATTTCATAAAACATTTCCACACTCTAAACTCTGAATCTTCACAATTTGTATAACATGTATTTTATTTGGCTAGGTAAAAAATACAAAGGAAATATGACAGAAGCACATAGACTGAATTTGCTGTGTTTAGGGTAATAGTGAGAGTGTATAAGTGTAGGTTTACCAGTGAGTACTGCAGCAGGGGGCAGGTGCTATGTGTGGGGCACTAGTGAGGGTGTATAAGTGTAGGTTTACCCGTGAGTACTGCAGCAGGTCAGCAGGGAGCATGTGCTCTGTTTGGGGCACTAGTGAGGGTGTATAAGTGTAGGTTTACCAGTGAGTACTGCAGCAGGGGGCATGTGCTCTGTTTGGGGCACTAGTGAGAGTGTATAAGTGTAGGTTTACCAGTGAGTACTGCAGCAGGGGGCATGTGCTCTGTTTGGGGCACTAGTGAGAGTGTATAAGTGTAGGTTTACCAGTGAGTACTGCAGCAGGGGGCATGTGCTCTGTGTGGGGCACTAGTGAGAGTGTATTAGTGTAGGGTTACCAGTGAGTACTGCAGCAGGGGGCATGTGCTCTGTTTGGGGCACTAGTGAGAGTGTATAAGTGTAGGTTTACCAGTGAGTACTGCAGCAGGGGGCATGTGCTCTGTTTGGGGCACTAGTGAGAGTGTATAAGTGTAGGTTTACCAGTGAGTACTGCAGCAGGGGGCATGTGCTCTGTTTGGGGCACTAGTGAGAGTGTATAAGTGTAGGGTTACCAGTGAGTACTGCAGCAGGGGGCATGTGCTCTGTTTGGGGCACTAGTGAGAGTGTATAAGTGTAGGTTTACCAGTGAGTACTGCAGCAGGTCAGCAGGGAGCATGTGCTCTGTTTGGGGCACTAGTGAGAGTGTATAAGTGTAGGGTTACCAGTGAGTACTGCAGCAGGGGGCATGTGCTCTGTTTGGGGCACTAGTGAGAGTGTATAAGTGTAGGTTTACCAGTGAGTACTGCAGCAGGTCAGCAGGGAGCATGTGCTCTGTTTGGGGCACTAGTGAGAGTGTATAAGTGTAGGTTTACCAGTGAGTACTGCAGCAGGTCAGCAGGGGGCATGTGCTCTGTTTGGGGCACTAGTGAGAGTGTAGAAGTGTAGGTTTACCAGTGAGTACTGCAGCAGGTCAGCAGGGAGCATGTGCTCTGTTTGGGGCACTAGTGAGAGTGTAGAAGTGTAGGTTTACCAGTGAGTACTGCAGCAGGTCAGCAGGGACCATGTGCTTGGTGTGGGGCATGAGGTGGTACACGCTCAGATAGCCTGCCTCGTATCCTCCCCCTGAGCTCAATCCACCAATCTTGCCATTTAAATCTTCAAGGGTTTGATCATAAAATTCTGCAAAAAATAAATAAAAATACAAATAGAAAGTAAAAGATTATTATGTGTGAAAAATATAAAACTCTATGTTACAAAAGCTTTTCACAAAAAAGAATTCTCCCTGAAAAAAATCCTCCCTTAATTAAAACAAGATATTTTGTGGGTAAATAGTTACCTATGAGATAGTTGAGACCTGCAGCCAATATCACCCTCAAGCTGAGATGGGCAATGCCAACCTGAAAGATGCCAAAATGTTTCCTACAAAGCTCTTTCTAAACATGCTGCATCTCAAAATTGGTTTTTCCCTCAAGAGAAAATAACAAAATCCAATATACAGGATTAAAAAGTTGTGCCAATAGTGCATCAAAATGTATTGTGATTGTTGGAGCTAAACTGCTTTACCATGATAATTCAAAGTAGGTTGAAACTTGCCTGAGCACCAAATACATAATGTTAAAGGTATTCTTCAAAATTTCTATGTAAACTTATGTCAGATATGCCACACATTCTACAGGGATACTAAATACATGCTGGTGAATGTCACATGCTGTAGAGAGAATTTACCTCCTCAATATTATAAAAAAAACCAAAGAGGTCAGGTTGACATATCTTCTATTTAAAAAATAACTCAGTAAAAATCCTTGATAGCAAATATTTAGGCTAAGTTTACAGTTTTTATAAATCTGAAATTATGACCATCCCTTATAAAGTTTGTCCACACCCTAAAGGTCCATCATAGAGGGGAGTAATGCCAGATTGAGAGAATTTTCGCCATTTGTGGCATTGGATTATTTAACCACAAAAAATGCATAAATACACATAATATTGCATTTGATTTAATATTGGTATAATCAAGTATTGAAAACCCTAATAAGGTTTATGCACAGAGAGAGTGGGCTTGGAGAGTGAACTTACTGAATGAAGGAGAGGTAAATAAGGGCACTCAATGTTGTGATACTGTGTCCATGATTCTTCTTGGCACCTGACAGAACAATACTTCACCTCCACACAGTCTCTACATCTGAAACACGGAAAACATGCTTCCTTATAAAATGTGTTTAAAATCATAAATGCTTCTGGGGGCCTTTTCACACATTGTCGAACAAGTTCTGGGCTGTGTGATGTTCACAATCAGGCTGAGAATGTGCATGATTTGGTCCAAAGTTTATATGACGTACTTACGGATATATGGTGAGAGGGAGCTGAGCAAAGCAGTGATGACATGAGGTGTCATAATGAGAGGGCAGCAGGACAGCAGCAAAGGGTCTCTCTACTATAAGTGTGTCCCCAGCCTTCAATTCCTCACTTGCCTGTATTCATGGAAAATAATCCATATCATAAAAGTTAAAAAATATTCTGATCCCAGATAAATAAAAAAAGAATAATTCTTTTAAAGTTATTACACATATTTTTTTTCATTTTAAATCATATTTGATTTTTTATATCTTAAAATCTCCAAAACTGTTACTAGTTACCATTCGATCGGTTAAAAATATACTTGGAAATATATCAATAATCCTAAATAATTTAGTCATTCATAAAGTTGAGGCAATATTTATAGTATAAAATCTGAATAATAAACAAGTCAGGATGTGAAATTATAAATAAGTTTGTGTATATTACAAATTACATGTATTAATGTATTTACAATCAAATGTCTTCCCCTAAGGTCATCATATTTCAAGGCCATAGCTTTGGAGGCCTGTGGTATGGTGTCACTTCTCCCATAACTAATCTTTGGTATGGTTTGTACAGCAGAATTATTGTCACTGTTAAAATAAGACATTCATATAAAAATGGTGTGTTCAGTAACATTTGACTCTTTTATGAGATGAAGGAGGTAAACTGGACATTTTGTGAAAAATATGGATTGTGATAAATTTTGTATGTGTTAATGTGTTATGAAGGAAATATAAAGAAGAAAAACATTGGTACCTTGTATTTCCATCCCCACTATCAATACAGGCAGTAACTTTCAATATCCAGTCATTAACATCTTTCAAAATACTTTCTAAAAATATAAGAGTTGTCTATAAAACACCATGTTTTTAATTATGATTCTAGATTAAAACAAATTGAGCCTCACTTAGATAAGGCAATAAAAAATTCAGTACAATACATAAAGTGGTGCAAATCTCCAAGTACCTTTCCTTTTATCAGATTCTGTGCTGTTAATCACAAGGTCCTTGGTTTTTAAAAAGTCTGAAAAAATAATAGAAATAGAAATGTGTCTAAGAATTTAAGAATCACAAAGTTTTAGATGTGGATTTTATTTCTTTCAAACATGAAATGTACAATAAATCAGTGATATTTGACGATCTACTTATCATTTAAAATTTAACTTTCTATCAGTAGTAACCAGGCATTTTAGTGTAACATACAGTTTTATCTGGGGCTAATTCTTAGGTTATAACAGATAGTCAGAGGGTCAAAAATGCCAAAGTGAAAAAATGTACATATGGACAAATAATAACTTGACTTCACATACCTGTATGGGCCTGATGATATTTCTTGAGGTTGAACAGACACTGTGCCTTTCTTTGGTAAATTTTATAATGTAAACTTACTGGATATCCCTTACATAGAGCAAGTTCTATGTCATCTAGGCATTCCTGAAAAGCATATATTTACAGTTTTAGTTTATTAATTATTCTGACAGTAACTGGATTTTTTATTTACCAAGATATTTAAAACAATAATTAAAGGGGAGGGGATCCTTCATAAAATATGAGTAAGTATGTCAAATATTATTATGATTAAATATAAAACACAAAAAGAAGTTTTTTATGTTGTACTGAAACACTTTAACTGTTCTCAATTTTTTTAAATTTGTCATCATTTCCTGGTGGCAGCCAACTTGTTAAGGGGATTACTGTAGTACCATTCAATCGGAAACAAGTGTATTTTATTGCAAAATACAGCAGATAAGTTGCTAATTAAATACAAGAATATCTATATCAGTATCATTGTTTAACACATTACATTTTCTTATCTAGGCCAGCTACCTATTATAAACTGAGGTTAAGAAAGGTGTTGATGCTTTCATACTGGTGATAAAAGACAGCTATTTTAATTGACTTGATTCCATTCAATCGTCCAAGTAGGAACAGAGGTCAGTACAGGCCACTGCACATGGCCTATATCTGCCTAACTAAAGGTATTTTATTCCTTGTGCTGTGATCAACACACAAGTAGAATGATTGGTTAGAACCAATGGGAAGACATCTAATTTGGAGACATTCAGACTAATAATAGCCATGCTCTGAATGGCCCATGCCAGACCCTCATCAGGATTTGATTCAGAGATGAGACAATCATTTTAACAGGTAGAAATTGATCCCACCTGGCTTGCCAGTATTCGATAACATGAGGCTTATAAAATGTTAAATGTGTTGACTGTTTTATGAAAAAGTGTAACCAAATTAAGCTACTCAAATTATTCTTCACAAGTATTTTAGAATTACAAATAATTAAAACATGCTTTAATGGCAGCCATTATGCAGATAACAAGAAGTCAGGAGAAAGGGTCCTTTTCCTTCAAATAATAAAGAAATGCCAGATTTTTGGGCCAAAACACATAAATACTCTAAGGGTCTGAGGTGCACAAC
The DNA here is from genome assembly GCA_949316495.1 of Amphiduros pacificus. Taxonomy (NCBI): domain Eukaryota; kingdom Metazoa; phylum Annelida; class Polychaeta; order Phyllodocida; family Hesionidae; genus Amphiduros; species Amphiduros pacificus. The sequence continues at coordinate 17,078,609 of OX439003.1, read as the reverse complement.
CATGCACAAATGGCATGACTGGACTTTGAAATGTGAGTGTTGTTATTCTGAAGTTGTTTTGTCTCTAAATGCACTATTTCTGTCATTTATGTGCTTCAAAATGTTACAAGCTTTTTATCTCTGGAAATGATCTGTGCAAGCTAGTCTAAAATATAAGTGATCAGTATGTGAGTTTTATGAGAAGCTTACCTGGTACTGCTGTCTGTGATAGAGAACTGCAGATCTGTTAGCAAGACCCATGGCTAGCTGTGGTTTATCACTTGTATCATCTGATGGAGCATTTAACACACACTGAAATATATTTTGGTTTTCAAGATTTACAGATGCATTGTACATTCCTCCTGCAATGTCACACATGGGCATGCAGAGAGAAATGTTCATTCCTCATGTATAGGTCATGGGATGTTCAATTACTTAATCAAATAGCAATATTCAAATATAAAAATTGTCTGTAAGCATTATTTTTCAGAATCCCCCAAAAAGTTATTTTGATTATGTTATTCAGATTTTATTACATAATAAAATCTGAATAACATAATCAAAATAATGCTTTGAATTAATCATGTTGTTTACCTTTGTGTATGCCTCTAGGGCTAAAAGATCCTTTTTTCTTTTGAAGTAGTCATTGCCTTTTTCTCGTTCTTCTTTAGCAAGTATGTTATTTTTTCTTGCATTCTTGGTCTTCTTACATGCTTGAAAATATTTTCTAACATCATCGGAATAACTGCAATTACAACTGAATTATCATTTTTCATCAAACAATTTTATTGATGTCTTTCATTTTGACCCAAATTTATATATTGTTCATATTAACAAGTTGCACTTGACTTTTGTTTTATATACTGCCTGGGTCCCAGGTGGAGTGGCCTGAAACTAAGTCAAAAGTTATGCAGAAGATGATAAAAAAAATCATGTTGTGTTAATTAAATCAATTCAACCCACAATTAAACTTTAGAAAATTTAAAAAAATATGAATTTGAGGTTTAGCATGTATTTTTCACATAGTATACAGTCTGGAATTTTAGCCCAATCCCCAGTCCCAGACTAGTAGAAACACTATCATGCTAGTACACCTTCCGCTGATATTATACCCATAGCCATCGGCAAAATAGACTTGAAATCCACTGTTTCTAGAAACACCTTGCACTGGCCTTCATATTTAAGCCACGACTCTGGAAGAACTTGACTTCCGGCAACTAACAATCAAACAATTATGTACTTTTGATATAAACATAAGATGTCAGTCCTGTTTGAAAATATTTCTTTTTTTCTTGATCTCAGCATCGTTTCGCCATTGTTTACGAGTTTGCGCAAAGACGTGAAAGTGGGTCAGTTTATTCACGGGAGTGACAGCACCAATCTAGAAACTCAACAACGTTGTGGTGCTTCTGACGTCATATGATATTTCTCCCTTTGTGTTTCCATGACGTCATGACTTGGACTCTTCTAAATGCCACTTCACGTTGTCAAGTTTGATATCGGGTAAAAATCTGAAGAAAAAACACTACAGAATTCACACAGATTTGTATTTTTAGACGTTATGACTGAGAAAGACAGTGGCATGGGACAGAACAGCAACAGTCAATCGCCGGAGGTCGAGTTTATTTAGGAGGGAAACTTCAATATGATGGGCAGTGTGTGGTGTTTCTAGAAACAGTGGATTTCAAGTCTATTTTACCGATGTCTTTGGGTATAGACTCTTGTAGCCGCTGACAGTCACTATATCTACGTCATCAGCAGAAACTGGTCAATGACAAGTAGATATTTCATAAGGGAAGTCAGAGCAAGTAAAAAAAAAGGTTTTGAAGTACTCCAAGACCTTAATTTAAATCTGATCACATAGGCCGATTGCGGGTCGCCATACTGCCCCATTGAAAACAACACGCCGGAACTGCACAATTACAATCGGAAGTGCACAAAAAACTCTCTAAAATCTAATCATTAAAAAAAACAAGATGGTAACCCGCAATCGGCCTATTGCGTCCAAATACTCTAAAATATAAGAACATTTATTGACTTAAAAATCTGAACAGTACGATAATTCTGGGTGTGGATACGAGTGCCAACTCAAGGCAAACTCCACCAGAGGGCGAGGTGGTGAACCCAACAGTTTGCCTTTGCCTCTGATGGACAGTGTGGGCTTAGCCTCGCCTCAGGAGACTGAATGCACGTCAGCTCGATTGGTCATGTACTTGTGCCCGACCAGTTTTTCGTCGCTAACAATTACCGCCGATTACAGCGGCTAAGCCGGAGAGGACCCTTGTAGCCGCTGCCAGTCACGATCTACCTCAATCGGCGGAAACTGGTCGCTGACGAGTAGGGCTAGGCTCGGACTCAAAATTAACACCAAACCATGCATCCATGAGCGATAATAGAACAAACTTATTACATATCAATTTCTCGTCGCTTACTTTGAGGAGGCAACCTCTTCACAGAATAAAATACGGTCTACATTTTGTGTTAAAGTTGAAAATGTATGGAGACCTCCATTCTTCCCTTGTTGTTTGATGATTTTATCTAAGGTTCTATGCCAATTTGGAAAATTCGCCGCCATCTTGAAAACGGCGAAACACACACACAATACACACTTTGTTAAGACGGGTATAATGATGTCAATATGTTAATATTTGGCATTAATCACTGACTGAACTCATTTTTAAGGGTCATATATATTTGGTGGATTTTGGATTGACATCTTGTGTCCAGTTTCAGATGTCTGGGAGTTTAGACAAAACTTTGGCAAAATTTATGTGAAGAGTCCATATATATCATATTGATACCATTAAAGTTGTCACTTAGCAGACATGTGAATGAAGAATTGAATACTGTATACCGAGAAAAATTCGCGCCTAGTTATTTTCGCGCCATCCCCGTTTTCGACAGGTTCGCGCCGTTTTATTTTCGCGAATTTTGGATTTCTAGTACATAATATTATCACAAATTACGCTTTGCAGGTCGAGAACAGAACAAAACCATCCATTATTAATATTTCAATGCGAGTTCATAATCGTTTTCGCGCTAAAAACAAGAGCCTCTTCCCATCACTTCCGCCTTTCAAAATTGCGACCACGTGTTGCGTTGAGTCGTGTCTTCCCTTTTTGACAGAAATGCCTTCACACGTGGATCGATTTTAATTACGTTTTAAATGATATATAAAGGTATTTACTTAATATTATCACAATTACGCTTCTCAGGTCGAGAATTTCTCCACGTCCTTGATCTTAGCATCAAAACAAAGCGTGTTAATACACAAAGAAATATTTAACCACGTGTAGACAATAGTCCGCCTGTCCGATATTTGCTTTCACGCTAGTATTGCGTAATGCATGTTAAATGAATGGATGTTATGTATATACCTTTATTTATCATTTAAAACGCAATTAAAATCGATCCACGTGTGAAAGCATTTCTGTCAACAGGGAAGACACGACTCAAAGCAGTGGAAACAAAGACGAAATGCAAAACTGTGAACGCTGACAATTGGAATCAGTGAGAACAAAGTCAAAACAAAGCGTTTCGAAATAATATTGGGTAAATACCTTTATTTATCATTTAAAATGCAATTAAAATATCAAACTCGCTTTCGCGCTAAAAACAAGAGCCTCTTCCCGTCTCTTCCGCCTTTCTAAATTGCAACCACGTGTTGCGACCACGTGTTGACGATCTTAAGAAATTGACAGAAATGCCTTTACACAGGGATCGATTTTAATTGCGTTTTAAATGATAAATAAAGGTATTTACCCAATATTATCACAAATTATGCTTCGCAGGTCGAGAATTTATCCATGAAGTAAAACGTAAATATCATGTATGTGATGTCGCGGTAATTCACGTCCGCAACACGAGGAGAAGCCAGGGATCCATCATTGCGCAATATATTAATATTTCAATGCGTGTTCATAGACTCCAATTGTTTTCGCGCCCAAAAAAAGAGCTTGTCCCCGTCACTCCCGCTTTTTAACATGACGACCTCGTATTGCGTAATGCATCTTCAATTTCGCGTCCATTTAATTTCGCGAATGACGTCCTGGCGCGAATTAACGCGAAAATAAAAAGGTCGCGAAAATTTGTCTGTATACAGTATTCGTATTCAGGGAGACTGGGAGATTGACATTTTAGTTTCAGGGAAAACTTGTTTTTGTGAGAAGGAACGCAAACTTTATTAAACCAGTCTTTCCTGGAATGGATTATATCTCCTGTAATCAAGGCAAAATGTAGAACTTCCCCCCCCCCCAAAAAAAAAAACAAAAAACAAATAATAATAATAATAATAATAAAACAAAACAAAAAACCCAAAAAACAACAATAGAGTAATTTTGATATGTGCCACAAACAATGTTTTAACAGTTATCTTAAAAGAGTATGCTTTTTAGAAATGTTGTTCGTGCAAACAAATTTGACGGTAGTTAAGCTCAATGATAGATTAATCATCTCTGAATTCAACTATAGGAAATAAATCTACCGGGAAGCTAGAACACCAGGTACATCCGAGTAAAACACTATATTAAACATCATGTTGGAAAGACGTCCCAAACATCATGTCAATATCTTAATATATGGCATTAATCATATTGGTACTGACTGAACTCATTTTTAAGGGTCATATATATTTGGTGGATTTTGGATTGACATCTTTCGCAAAAGGTGAAAACTTTCACAAAATGAAATTCATTAAAATATATAGACACATTTAGAGACATCTTTGTTATCTCCATAGGGGAGCTCCAAACAGACTATGAAGGTAGATATTAACTACCCATGTTAACAAAGCAGACATATATATATATATATATATATATATATATATATATATATATATATATATATATATATATATATATATATATATATATATATATATATATATGTGTGTGTGTGTGTGTGTGTGTGTGTGTGTAAGCAATCTCTGTGAATTAGAATATGCCTCTTTATGTTTGTGTAAAACTGCCTTTTCAACGTAACAAAATCATGATCATTTCGCATCCAAGCGAAGATTTCAAGTCTTATCCACATACAAAATTCACATTAAATCCAAGAGAAAAATCAACGTGTTTAATTAACGTCATTTTGCTTTGCATATTCCACCAGCCAACCACGGCAAACCAAAGTGTGAAGTTCATGTGATTTCAACCAGTTTAATTTGCTGGAGTGTAACTTAATTATTGATTAAAACCATGTCTGGTTCCAGTTTAATTTGCTGGGAAGTAATTCAATTATTATCCAAATGTTCATGTTTACCATCAGCACAAACTAGACTATGCAGTCCAAATATAAATGGACATGTTATGAGTGTAAGCACAAACGGTGTAGCAATCCAACTATTTGATTTGATTTGATTTGATTTGATTTGATTTGATATGTTGGACTATATGGTCAGTTCCTATAGGGACTGCGCACGCATGCTCCGACACAGATGCCAACATGTTTTGTAGAAGTTTTTAATGAATTAATTTGAACTTTATTTCATTTGCATGCGCATTACTATTCTGCATATGCATATGTTCTAAGAGGCTTGATGCAAATGCGATTCTAAAAATATTGCCCATTTCCTTTCTAAAAATACTTGTTTTCAGTTTTTGTTCAGTATTAATGTTTTTTACTATGAGGTATGGCATTTAATTAAAAAAAAATAATTAACCACCTATAAGTTGGAAGAGAATAAATTAGATTAGATTGGATTAGAATAGATTATAATATATTAGATTGAATTAGAATAGATTATAATATATTAGATTGGATTAGATTAGAATAGATAATATTATACTAGATTGGATTGGAATATAATATATTAGAATAGAATAGATTGGATTAAATAAATTGAAATAGAACAGATTGGATTAGAATCGATTAGAATATATCATATTGGGATAGATGAGAATAGATTTGATTCGCATATAATAGATAAGTTTAGAAAATGTGAACGATCAGATTAGATTAGGTTGAATAAGATTATAACAGAATAAAATCGACAATTTTTCATTAATATTTTCACAAAGGGTGCACTTAAAGCAATGATATAATTTCTTGTGAAATTATAGGAACAATACAACGACCCCAAAAGAAATAATCAAAGAAATCGTATGGTGATCTTTATGTGATGTCAATTATCGACGAGTTTCATCATTACAAAACCGATTATTTCAAGGTTCAATCATGGATTTCAAACTTCGAGTAAGTTGGCCATTTGATCAACCTTGTATTTCATGGTGAATTAATTTACCTTTTTTTACATGTATGTGTTGAGCAGTCTTCAAGAGCCTGTGACGCAGTTGGTTTGAAGGCAATCTTATAAGCAACAATAGGTTTGATTCCCATCTATGTCGAGATTTCATTCATGTTACAATTTCTCACACGAGCTGAAGCCTTTGCCTAAAGTGTTAATCTGTTGAACCTATAGAAATGCAAAATTGGTTTGATTTGTGGTGGTAACAAATTCAGATTGACATTGTATTCGACTTCAATCAGTTTATTAAACACACAATTGCATTTCAGTTCTTAAGATTCCAAAACTTTTTTTTCTGTGCCGGCACCAGTTGATAAAATATCGATGCATTCCTTTCTTGCAATGTATATGACACAAGAGACACCTGGTGGATCACAAAATTTGAAATTTATACATTGAGAATTTCTTGGGGAAACCTCCTGGGGGTGGGGTGATTGGAAATGATTACTGTATATCAGATTTGAATATTTTGATTATAGGGACTAATCAGATAAAGTTTAAAGTTTATGTATCCCTTCTCTTCATAACAAATAATTTCATAACCTCATTTTATGTAACAAATAATTTCCCCATTTTATGTACGTTCCACGTATCATATATACAAAAAAGGTGTCTTATTGTTTCTTTTCGGGATTTTACATTGAAATTTATTTCCAACCAATTCTTCGCAGTCAAGACAAATACAATATTCTATTAAATGCATTAAACAGATCACAGACAATATATTTTATATCAAAGCTTTATTCTAAATTTCAGAGCAGTTCTAAAAAATCTAAATACAATCAAAAGCAGCCTAAATCGCCTGTTACTCTCAATAATCCTACAGATACAACACTATCTATTCATTTGAATGTGTTTCTTTGATTTAAACATTTCTTTATAATCTAATCAAAACAAAAGCAATTTTAACAAAATAATAAATCAAAGGGGACACTACTCATTTTATGTTAATCATCTTGAGATTAATCAAATTAAAATCCATTTGACAATAAAAAATCCATTAAACCTTTTGATTGAAAAACATGCCAGTTACCTTGATTTCAAACAATGTCATGCTAGTTATAATAAATGCACTTATATGAGTATTCCTATATTCATAAACCCTTCATACACATATTACGATTTATTTACAAATAAAAAACATAAATATAAAACATTAAAGTAAAGATCGAGTTGTACTTTACACCTCTTAGCTAATTGCCGCCATTCCCAGTGTCAGCTACCTATTTTTGCCAACAGACTGAAACCTTCTTCACTAGTCGATTATTTATATATAGGTTCAAAAATACATTTTCACATTTCAATTCTGAGATTATGTTCGTATTTGGTGTTAAGAAACTAATGAATAAGTAGTCGTTGAACTGCACATATGCTATGGAGATTGAACATCCTATTTTTTCAGTAAATCTATGCTTGCCTTATATCAAATACATAGGACATAGTAAATGCGCTTAATTCATTTTTACAACCATTCTCTTGTCAACCATGACCAAAATAAAATTAGATTAAAACCATGCTTTTGTCTTTATCAAAGATATTACAAACAAATAACACCTTTATCTTTATGTTGCCAGAATACTGATAGGAAGATAACAATTTCAATAACGTATGTAATTTCCTACTGTAGATAGACACATCATTATCACAGGAACGGAACTGTGAAGATGCATAGGTTCATAGAAAATACAGATTTATTCAAACACTTGGCAACAGAATGTACTACGAGATGTACTTGGCTCATCATGTAAAACACTGTGATGGGAAAAAAGTTAACAATACAATTCATTATCTTTGCAATCTAACCACGCTTATCATATGTAAATTGAGTAAGGTTTGTTTGTCCTATATATAAATATGTACAGTAGAAGAATCTATACTCTATATTATCGAATGCAAGGATTTTATCATACAAACCCCATCTAAATAGGAAAACTCTGCCTCTATAGCATGATAGATTGGACAATCTAGTGTGGAGACAATGCAAGAACACCAAGTTTAATTAAAGACAAATTGACCGATATAAAATTTATAGCACCATTTGTTGATATCAAGTATATTGTCTTTAAATCTATTAGTCCACCACATGTCCACATGTCTGCATAAATGTTGGGTACAATTTTGTGTCAAATACTGCCTGTCTGATAAAGATATATGATTTTAAATTCAAAGAAAGTCAGCTAGAATTATTTCTCAACATGAATCTACCATTTCAACATTTCGTTCCATCCCAACACCTACATGTATAAATCACATCAACTAAACATTAAACATTAAAGGACGGAGTTCCAATCAATTAAATAATTTTGATAATCCCTCTTAGACAGAAGGTAACAATATAATGATATATTTCTTTTTGTATAATAACAGAGAACAATTTGCGTCAAATAAATGATGAAAGTTTACAAATAAAATATTGGTTGGTTTTCATCTGACATTTCGTTTTGTTTTACATTCTGGAAGTGTCATGTAGGACGAATTCAGGAGGCGCTAGGTCAACTGACCGGATGGGGAAGTCACGTGACAGGGAGGGATAAGTCACATGACCACGGAGCGTTTGGAATGACGCGCATGACGACAAAGGTAGCAGGAAAACACCATCCCAAGGATCTGAAATGATAGAAAAGAGAATATGAGTCCAATATAACATCTAGTAATGTCTTTTTGTGATCATAGAAGAAAATATCTGCGTAAAATTTGTCGATGCATTCCAAATATATATGCCAAATATAACTACATATGTACTGAACCACAATATATATATATTGAGGTGTGATCCATTTGAAATCCTAATACACAATTAATTTTTTTTTAAACCATTGCATTAAAACAATCAAAGTGCTTACTATTTTTTATTCTCTATTCTAAAGGGCATAGAAATAAATAATTCACAAAGATGACAACAGTCTGTTGGAAAATGATAAGAACTGATCTGCTTGAAACTCTACAATAGCATACCCTTTTGCATCAATTACAACAAAATACCATTTTGCATCAGTTACAACAAAATACCTCATTTCTGTTCAATGTGCCAACCTGTTTTAAATAACTTGTCATACTTTGGGATGAATCATCATTAAATTGATCAACATCGATGTCAAATAGTAAATTTGGAAGACATTTCCTGGAAAACATTAGGAATAGATCATCGAAGATCATAGAGCCATTCCCATAGGATGTTATATATAAAAAAATACGTTTAGAGTATGTAAGTACATTATTTGATTATAAATCCCTAATCTACTCAGGTCTATTATTTGCACTTAAGCTGCTTCACTGGAATGTAATAAAAGCAATGTGATTTATATCATAGAGATCCTATCATAGAGACAGTTAGTGTACGATACTGTGTATAGTGTAGACACATATAACATACAATACACATCAATACTCATGCATTCCTTTTTAGGACAGCCATATTAATGCACTAACCAGCCATATTAATGCACTAAAATCAACAAAAATCAGCAGGAATCTTGCCATTTTGGCACAAGCAATGCAGTGATTGATAAATTTCAAGTTCAGCTAATCCTGATAACTCACAACCCCCCCCCCCCCAAAAAAAAAAAAAACCCTAAAAGATATAGTTGAAAAGACCTGATAGGATATGAGAATGTTATACTGGAAGGACAATGACTGTGTAGAATATTCGATGTGACAGCCTTCCAAGTTCCTTCACACAGTAATTACTTGGGAAATATCAGGAAGTCATATGACAGGTTTCATCCAATCAGCACTCAGCTTTATCGGTGTGCAAAACTAAGATGTACAGGTATCATCACGAAGATAAGAATCCTTGCAAGTTATTAGCACAGGTAGCGAGAGTGGACCAGCACGCTCCGTGCAGACATAGATGGTCATGTCATGGGATTCGTTTTTGCCAATTTGTACTGCATGGAGGGATCATATCATGGCTGGGAAAGGATGTGGGCGAGAGTAAACACACAGGTAGAAATGTGTAATACCCCCTCAGAGCAGGCTTTGCTGTACCAATGACATGCGCATGGGATCTTCTGCCACCAAATTACAGAATTATGTGGATTCCAATTCAGAACGCCTCGGTTGCGTTGACATAAAGCACATACATGCATGTCTAGATTCGAAAGCTATTTCGGTGCTAATATGAAAAATAAATAAATAAATAAAATAAATGAATACAATACCAAGATCGCTGACACACAAATGTTCGTGTCAATAGATGACGCTAAAGTGGTGGAACCTTTGAGTAAACGTGTTCAAGACAAAATAGGTGACATTTCCAGATTGAGATTTCGGTTGGACCTTTCAAAAGCAACACAAAGTTAACACGCGATTTTCACGTGAAATATTATGGATGACTTGTGTTTCCCAGTAATGAATGATCGGTACGATCGGTATTTGAATAAAAGAACAAACATTTTTGATACTGTGCAGTGTACTGCAGTATAATTTATCACAGTTTTAGGTTAACATTAAAACTTCAAAGACGCCGTAAATGTATCTGACCTTTTGGTACATTTTCTACCTTTACTATCCAATTCAGTGACAATAAAGAAAGATATACAGTTTGAAGTTCTATCCAAACCATATCATGCTACAGCACCAGTGCCAGGATCCTGAACATTATTAGATAAATAATAGTGGAGCAACTAGTTTACAGGAACCGACACACAAATAGCCAAAAAATATAGACTATATTTTCTGTACAGGACTAAACAAGTATTTTCTGCTTATATGCATTACGTGTGTTTTTTTAACCTTAATGGCATTTATATTCTTAAATCATATAACCATTTTCTATATGAGTCACTTTTAAGAGAAAATAAAATCATGAAAATGTGTATTCCAAACGTTGACTTCATAGTTGTCTATTTTTAGAAAAAAGGATAAATCTAGTTCACTTCAGTGTGAATCGAATGGACAAAATAGGCATAAGAAGCAGAGGTTCCATATCACTTTATCACACAGATTCCTAAAGTAAGCCCTTCATGCTCACGTTCTCCCCAATCTCTCTGTGGAAAGTTGGATTGAAGATTCTAAATTCCCTTTTAAGCAGAACGTTTATCCCTTCAATTCACGTCTCTGTCATTCATCACTGCAGACAACATTTGTCAATGAAGAGGGAGATTTCTCCATATGGCCAGGCTGGATTATGAAATGACGTCTATTTGAACGATAAATAAGCACGCGTTTCATACGCAGAGATTACGCTTTGCACTTACAATTTTAGAGAAAAAAGTCCACTTAAAATACAAAGCTTTACACATGCATCAAACTACCAAACTAAAGCAGTTATGCATTAAAGAGCGTCTTTTGCTCATTTTTTTACTTGCTTTTGGGGAATATCGGTGTGGTGTTGAGACATGACTGACGGCAGAACATAACAAGTCTGTTAGGCAAGCGAGTCACTGTCCCAAACTATTTCCTTCTCTTTCCTGATAGACATTTCCTACTGCTTCAGTTCACCTTTCCCATTTAAAATACATTCAGTTATATTTGGTTTGGAACTATACTCTATGAAACTATTCAATACTTTATAATGCTCATAATACGATCTAGTATTATGGTTGAATGCACAATGTTCAAACACATTATTTGGAACGTTTATCAGATAAAACAATGTGGGTAATTATACCAGGACATTACTCTTCACAATCTACATTCTAACTATTACATGTGTAAGGAAATACAAAACCATGTAGTTAAAATGCTCAGCCCATCTATACTTAGAATAAAAACAATATTTAAAGACTAGTAAATCAAATCAAAATAAAATTAAAAGCAAATCCTTTTTCGTGGCAAACGCTCATGCAACTAATCTAAGAAAGTATCCAGATATAGAAAATGCAACACTAAATGCAAAAGTAAACGTTGGCATGCACATGAATTAAACTCATTGCAGAAAATTAAAAAAAAATAGACCATGTCAATGAAAAATATAAAATAACAAAGGTAAACTATTCTCGGACCAGCACAAACGATAAAACATGGCAAGCTTAAAGATAAATATAATGCCAACCCTGATTGGTTCATGATAAGTCACGTGGTAAAGACACCATTGGCTTTATGCTACAGCTTCTCTGATTGCACAGCACAACATCATGGAAAATATCATACCAAGAAGCTGCAAAACATGTCAAAATTTATGTTACAATAGGCACCAAACAGTCATTTTATATGACATAAAAAAATATTGTTTTGTTTCTCATGTATTGAAACAGCCACAAAGGTAGGAAAGAAGTATACTTTAAATGACACAGTGGTTTGTGGAGTTTTGAATTCATTTTAATGGAGTATGATAAAATATCATGTAATAGATGTCTTGAAAAATATCATTTACAATGATCCTCTCATCTAAGAACTAAAATCATACATAACCTTTCACATTATCACTATGCAATAAACCCCCATTAACACGTCCCTACATATAGGCTGATTATTTCAATTTCTGCCCAGCAGCATTAGGTACATCCAAGGTTCAGCCAGGTCACAAAGAAAATAATAGCTTGGATATGTTGTATGGGACATGTTGGTACACCATGCCTGTGACACGGACGTGGCCCCCGGTCTGGCCAATCAGGAAAGAAGCCTCTTACAGCCTCACAAAGAATCCGCCTTAGACATTTCTTTTACTGGATTTGGTCAAACGGGAGCAGTGAGGAAGGTTCTAGATTGCTCCATTTTATATCTCTGAGTTCCCATGTGCATAAAATATATGTATATGACAGTGCAAAGGGCACATGAATACATATAATTCAACATCACATTTGAGATAATCATCATTTTTTTTTATGTTCCAAATCATCAATATTTCTTGTTTCTGAGAAATATGTGTGCACATATTAACCATATATATATATATGAGAATGTAATGTATATAATTATGAGGAAATATATGTTTGTTCTGAGGCGATAACACTTTTGATTTGGACAACTTTATTTGCTCAGCCAGGGCCTGATGAGTTGTCAGATGTAATATGAACTAATGACCATAAGAAGGCAGAACTCTAATTATGAGAGTCATAGCAGCCCCAAATGTCATCAACTGGGATTCGCACAAGATCACTGAGATACTCTTGTTTTCCATGTACGGGCAAATGAATGACTGCTATATTTACGCGGCAAATGAGTGTGCTGTCTCACAAAGGTCTCTAACAATATGATCTTTGACTTAAACATCCAGGGAAGTCACTGGATGTGGTCTCTGTACCTGGTATCCTATGTATGAAGAGAATGACAGAAAGGGTTCACACACATAAAATGGTAGAACACGTGGTGAGCTGGATTGAAGATTATTGAAAAACACCAATTCCTCAAAATATACATATTGATAAACTAGAATGTGATGAAAATCACTCTACAATGTGCATTTCATGATAATATGAAAAGCTTGAAAGCGAAGCTATACAATGAAAGCTGGACATCACTCTCTGGTAATGACTAGCAAGCTGAAGCTCATGAAGCCTTGACATCATGGTCAGGTTCTAGATTGCCATGCCTTCAGCTTTGTCAATATCTGTGTGGGGATTCCGGCATATTCCTAGTAGCAATACCGAGACATATAAGAGGGTTCTGTGTGGCCGCGTGAAAGGCTCTCCTGATTGGTCAGTGTCTGGGCGGTGCAGATGAGAACGAGGCTGTCCGACCATAACGTGCTGTTACCATGACAACAACCCTACTCACCATTATGAATCCAATTCCAATAGCAACGCCAGCAATAATGATCAGGTTTGATGAGAAATAGGCGAACAACTTTTCATCACAGGGCTACAAAAGTTCAAATTTAGAAACGTCTCACTTAATATAATATTATGAAAACATTCATCACTTTCATCAGGGAATACGCAATGGTAATTATAGAGCATATGTAAATCCTTTAAGATTGTCATCGTAGTTACCCTTTTACTTACTCTATGTTTGTTTTAGCTCTTCTTTGAAATATTATACCAGACCAAAGCTTGTGCAGAACAATTATATAGTGATCGATTTTGGTAAAGAAAAGTTCATATGAATAGCATAAGGAATGGACAATTAATCACTCGGAAAATATATTTGCGTTTTTTTTGCTGTGTAAAACCATTCTTAATATTTTTTCCTAACCAAGACATCTCGGAAACATTTTGTGTTTTATTGTTAGTTATAAATGTAGGAAAGAAATTATACTGACATCAGAAAAATGGACCATCTGGCAGCTTGTAGGGGGGTTACGGTTGTCACCCCAGTCGGGAAGTCCCTCATCAGCACCACAGCATTCAAACTGAAACATAAATTGTATCATCTCTATTTAATACATTATCTACCAACACTTCACTTTCAAATGCTATTTCACACGTTTGACACTTGGACCTTGAATGATGGCATATCAATTACACAACTATCAAAAATGTATATATCTTATAGATCTTATATTTGAAAGGCGCAATTTCACAACAGGTTAGTGCCATTGATTTAAAAATAGACAAGAGTAAAGAAAAAATCTAATATTTGAATGTATGTCTTGGATGAGAACCCAGTCGTATTGCTTCTTGACCTTCAAGGATTTTCTCCAACTTGTAAACGTGATTTGCCGAAAACAATGAATCAATACTACTTCCTTGAATTTTGAGTACTTTCTTGCTTTACTATATGTCGATTACGTTTTTCTGACAGTCTTCATTTTGAACATGGATGGAAAATAGCTCCTGTCCGTGACCAACTTCCGGTGTCTGCATCTCACTGACTTTGTTTCAAACACGGCGGCTGTCTGGGTTCATATCAAGCTGCAATCAACTCTGCAATAATTGAACTAATGCAGCCTATTTTGTAAGCATATTACTGTCCCTAAAGAGCCCCGAAATGACAGGTTGAAGGCTGTAACAGCTCTTGTATTGGAATTTCCATTAGGATGCCAGTTTGGCGGGCGGAATCGGGTACCAGGCAAGAAGGGTTCTGTCAGGAACCGGAAGTAACTCTAATGTCCAATGGCTAAAATTTTCTACGTCTCCTTGGGGGGATTTGTGGCAAGATATTGTGTATCGCGTGTGCTTTCTTAGCTTGACAGGTGGTGCAAGAGATCCATTTAAGGCATTCAATAAGGAATCTTTTACCGAACTAGCATTAGGCTTATGGGAAACCTTACCGGACATAGGAATAATAAATTGAAGCACTTATCTAACCCTCTCTGGAAAAAAATCTAATGAGTTTTCACAGATTCTAAATCAAAGTTGATCAACAAATTAAAATTGAAGGTTTTAAATAACCTGCCAATATGACATGCAAATAGGAGAGGAAATGCATAATAGAGTTGATGCCTGTCATGTGAACAGAATGAAAATGAATGCATGGCCGAAGACAAAAAGCAAAACAATGGTTATACTTATGTGTGTCCTGTGAGCAGAAGCGGAGTGCATGAGTATGAGAGAGATAATGAGGACAAAAGATGAGTGCATGATATTTGTGATATATATATCATGAGAACATAAGAGCCTCGGATAGATGGATAATACAAAGACAAGTGAGAGGTTACAAGGAAATCTGAAATATGTTATGTTAACAGTAATAAAATTGATATCACTAATTAATTGAGAACTGCACCAGCACAACCATTTGAACCGATCCCCATAAACGTATTTGGCAATTAAATGTAATGATCTCCAAATTGGTAAAGCCCATTAAACAAGAGGTTTTATATTTGGCAACATTTCAATTAAGTTGAGGGAAAAAATATTGTGATTACTGAAGCGGACTATTCTTCATTATCAAATATGACGTGTAATTGCAGGCTTTAAATTAAACCATCCAGGCTGTAGGACGAGAATACAACTTGCCTGAGGGCACTTTATCATTCTATTATAATTCACCATTTGCCGCTAAATTCTAAATAACATGCAGAGAACTTCAGTTTGCGAAGGAACGCATATAGAATTAGATTTGACCAACAGTATAACGATTATAATGGGCACGAGTACAACTTTGTGGAGTTAGGCTGAGACTCTCAGGTTCTGTCCTAGAACGCCCACCAAATGTAATTTTAATCACAGGTCACCAGTAAGATACGCTGAATCTTCTTGTGGGCCCTAGGGAGGACAACCTGATCCGTCTGTTGATCAAACTTGACAAAGAGAAAAGAAGGTAAGAGATTCCCCACTTCAGCGTTCACACATACCAGCAAGCAATTAGGATGGTAAATGTCGTCTGCTTTTCTGTTGCTTCTAAACCAGCGAGCAGAAGGGACTCCAATAGAAATAATGAGGTTATGAATTATTATAACTTCTTATTAAAGCTAAAGAGGCAATATGATGTAGTCTTGTCCAAATGGGAAAAGTACAGATACATGTTCCCAGCTGTTCTGTATGGAAAATGGATGACCCAAATGTCGTCTGCTTTTCAGCCTTGCGTCGTCTTCTTCAAAGATGCTTTCGCTAGTTTGGACAAATGGTTTCTAGCCGTTACAGCTGGTAGTTTCTCATCGTGGGAATTGATAGACCAATAAGCCAAGCACAATATATTTACCGCTTTAACGGTGTATTTTCCCGTATATGGTAAGTTAAAACACAAAAATGCAATAATAATTGAGAAACAAATATATTTGAGTTGTATTAGATGAGGCTTTGGTGGATTCCTACATAAGGTAATTTTCATTGAATAAAGCTATCAATTTCATTAATGCACAGGCACTCCGAACGCAGATGTTGAAGGGCGATCATGGTTAGTATGTAGTTATGCTCTATTAGAAAAAAAAACACCCCCCCCCCAAAAAAAAAAAAAAAAATAATAATAATAATAAAAATATTAATATTAATAATAATAATAATAATAATAATAATAATAATAATAATAATAATAATTATAATAATAATAATTAAAATAAAAATAATAATAAAAATAAAATAAACAAATAAAAGAAAAAAAAAGCAAAATAAACAAACAAAAAACAAACAAAAAACAACAAAAAACAATAAGATTGTCAGGCAATTATAAAGAGGGGAGGGAAGTGAAGGCTGGCCATTTTAATTAAAAGTATGCCACATAATGATGATGCAAAAATGCAAAATTGAAAGAGAATCTGGGTAATAAACCCTGGAATACAATTGATGAACCTATGGAATGTAATGAAAGCTAATTGGAGATTACTGGTGTACATTCATCATGCTTTTTATTATCTATTATTTTGGCTAGACATTTATGTAATTCATTATGTAGCCAGTTTGCATTAAGCAACACATTTTCCTTGGAGGACATCAGACCAACTATTGTTTAATATCATGTGGTTATCCGGATATGGCCAGAGATATTTTTCTGTAATATGCGACACTCACAGAAAATATCTTCTAATACATAAATGTTTAAAACAAGGGAACAATAAATAACAATGGCAGTATGAAAAGTACTTTCAATACCTAAATAGGTTGATTATCATTTTATTAGCTACTACTAGTCAATGACAGAGAATTGTTTTGAAATGTGGGAGAAATTCCTAGATGAATAAGGTGATATTTAATATGTGTCAGTTCGGAACTTTGTGAGTGAGCAACTATATCTTGTAGAGTTTATTCATTTATCAACTGGCATCCTTTCTGAGAGGTAATAAATGTGTTTAATTGGATGAGGAGTATACCACCCGTACTATGGCATGTGAGTAGTCATAAAAACAACTCTATTACAGTGAGTGGTCATCAGTCATGGAAGTGAGTTGATGCACCCTAGTATGGAGGCTTGTGAGTGATTTGTGAGGAGAAGAGTGGTGGGTGCGGTGGTGACTTCCTTGGTGGTATTGTTTGAGGGTGCAACCTCTACTCACATTAGTCTGAACATTATCCATCAGATGCTTTGAAGCATCACTAGTGTAATACGTTGCCACTGCCTCATCCAGCGTTACTGCTACCGACTCCCTTAGCTACAAACACAAAAAGCGAAGGCCTATAGCTACCATTGCAAGCATCACTACTTACATTTGTCTGCACATTGTCCATCAAGGTTCTTGATGATTCCTCGTCATAATACGTTCTTACTGCTTTCTTCAATGTTTCTGTTACAGATTCCTTCAACTGAAATTAGTTTACAATCAAAACAAAGGTATCTACAAGGTTGGTATCGTGTTTATTTTAACACAAACACAAACTGCGTTTTATTGTCTACCACATCAATCCTGTTTAAGTCCTGAAAGATGCCTATATTACTTAATTAATGATTTATATTTAATCAAGTTAAGTACCCATAATTAATTGCTGAATAGAAAAGAGTGATATGTCATTTGGGGCATTAGGGGAGCACCACAACATAGCTTCTCATAATTTACATGGTAGTTTGTACTCACAGTATCTTTAGCCACAATTGCCCATACTCCAGCAGCCAACAGAATGGAGAAAATGATGAACAGGAAAACAAAAAACTGAAAAGAAAAGAAATTACAATGTCAATCACTTCATCGTTATTTGAATATTTCTTTGATGAATTTTGGTATTATCAATCTTGATATGTGCCACGCCATCAATTAATAATGAAATTGGGCAATTAAGATTGGAACTTCGATATCAATGATATCAAAATAGAAATATTTATGACATGAGAAAGAATATTAATTCAGACCTTATGCTACCACATACAGAGTCAGACATGGCGGCCAGGGACTAAAGGGAACAATGGGGCTGTGTCTAAGCAAGGTATTTACTTGTATGAATGATACTGAGGGCACTGGAAAGACTGGGGTTGCTGACAAGCGACTTCTCAATTCGCCCTCCATTCCTTTATCACACTTCCCGGGACCAAACACTTGACTTGCTGTCCAATATCTCCAAAAGGAAATAAAGAACGTTTCCGCCAGAAAGACCCAATTTAGTACTGATTGGAAGGTGGCAGTTTACGGATTAGCAGAGAACACGTACACACTGTCAGGCAAAGAGTCCAATTTTCTAGCTGCTTTTAGTAATTCCCTGAAAGCACCATTCTTGATGGCGGAAAGCTTGGGCTTATGTATGGGGCCATCAAACTTTTATCACTCTGTAGGGATGTTGAAATTGGTGCATATCATTTTTTGTTGTGTTGGATTAAGGACATTTGTGAAGCATAGTGATAGGAAAATGTCAGGGTCCTGTATAACTAGACACTTCCGTGAAATGACATTCCATGAGGTCTCGCGCCTCTAATAAGCAAAGGTAGTGACCACAAGAGGAACTGAAGCTTAACGCTTCATCGGCTGTATTAGCCAGTCGTTACCCCAGCTCTAATATGGGAGGAATTATTGTAAAACCATCCAGTCCATCTAGTAAATTCAATTTGGCCCGATCCAAAGGCTAGGTTGGGAATAGAAAGCTTGAGGGGATTGCACCAAACACAAGCCGGGTCACTTTGCCATATGGTATGAGACCTAATGTACATTTTGTCTACAAAGGAATCTTTTTGTGCTATTTGCGATGGTCATTACATAAATTTATTAGTATCTTTCTTCTAAATACTCTAAAAACCATCATTCTGAAACTCAAACATTTGTTTGAGATAGATGTTGTAGCTCGTGTCATCTTGTCTTAGTTACAGTATTGACGTAAGGCTATTTTAACAAAAAGAGGAGTGAACCAGAAATAGAAATTTGTTCAACTGAAAGCGAGACCGTTGCGTCTGCGCACTGAAGCCCGTTAAAGACGTCCTGTGAGTCATACTCTCTTTTTCACCACATTTAATTGTTACTTTTATCTCGATCATGAGTCCCAATGTTTCAAGATTTCTAAATATATACTATACATATAAATACTAAAAGTCACGAGACAAGGTACACGACCAAACAAAATGTCCATATATTCTTTTAATAATGTGAAAATATATGCACGTCGTGTGAATAACGTTGATGGCATGATTTTGCAATATGCAAAGCTTTGAAGGTTTGAGCCAATATTGGCCTGTATGGCTCGCTCAACGCAAAAAAAATGCTCCCATGCATATAGGGCAACCTTGCTAAGTGGCGCAAATAAATTAATCATAACTCCGATACCATGTGCCTGTTGAACAATTTGGCCCCAAATTTACCATTTAGAGCCATGTACTTTTTACAAGTAGAATGCTCACACAACATCGCACTATAACAGGGAAAATGGCAGTCAATCTCAAGGGGCATTATTCTTTAATGGGAAGCACACACATGGGATGGGAGTGTGTATGTTTATACTGGGGTTTTTTAGAGGTGAGGGTAGTGGTAAACACGTGGGGTGAGTAAAGGAAAACTTCACCAACTGTAACTGCCTGCAAACTCCTATTCTGTAAAATTGACAGTTATTTTGCTTAATGTGCTTTTCACGGGAGCTCTAGATGTATTTTCCCATGCAATAAGATGTCTTCCAGCATCTTGAAACTGTTCTTTATCGGTGTGAATTTCTTCCCCTAAGGACCGATATAAATGTTCTCTCGTAACATTGTAAGTGAAAGAAGTGATTTTACAATAAAGGCAAAATAAAGATTTGTTGCATAGCATACGCCATCACCCAGCACGTAGAGAGAAAATCAATGTAGACTTAGATGGGTACCGTTTAAGGTGGATAGAATTCGGTTAAATGTTGCTGGGATGAAATGTGCCTCAAAATAACACTTAAATGACGGGATAAAAATCACAATAAGACGTCAACGCTTATATAGTTTGGAAGGTTGCATGGCAAAGGGGAGAATCGTAAGTAGTTCAGGGTCAGCATGAATGGTTTTATTTGTAAATTCTGAAATCAGTCAGTGGAATAAAATGAAAACACTAACCATTACGAGTTAGGTCTTTAGAAGAATTTGAGCCATTTTTCGACCAACTTAAAGCCGCCATGTTTTTAACGCTTTCTTAACTTGGCCAACACCATCGCTGGTTCCACGCCAAAGATTTTCCTCTTATTATTTTGGTATTTTTCTCTTATAGGAATAACACAGTTGATGAGTAATACATGTAAGTACTTTGATCAATAGGGAATAAACAATGTCGTCATGACGAGTTTTTTTCCAGTAAGTGAACATACCTGACTTTGGAGGTGAAACACTGGAATAAGGAAACGTCGTGGGGATTAGAAAGTTGAACAGAACTCAATTGCGAATTGATTTACAAGCAAACCCATTTGTGAAAGCAGTAGCCAAGCAATGAAAGCAAGTAAAACCATGGAGGCTGTAAGTTGGTTGAGAAATGCCTCAATATGTCCTGAGGACCTAACACATAATGGTCTCTCATAAGATGAAAAATCGGGATTTTCCCTTCCTCAGATTAGTTGAAAGAATCAATGTGATATGATCATTTATCTCTCTACATTTAATAGTACACAAAAGTTTTATCAATAATGTTATAAGCTGCATCTATATATTTCATGCATTTCTGGAACTGACAACTGTTCTTGGTATCGCTTGATCCTGTTGTGTAGTGGGCATATAGAGGTTTTCATATGTGGCAGAGTTAACATTGACAGGGTATAGCAAATAATAGCACTGTTGATTCCAATTCTTTTATACCTCCACCATAGTACATACGTGTGAAATCCAATTGCAATATTTGGTAAATCATATTGTGTAAGTAAACTAATATTTACTATAAACAGAAACCATTGTATAATTTGTGCGAATAGTAAAGCTTGTTCTATGACGCATAAAAACGCCCAAATCTCCCAACTTCATTTTTGTACACGTTGGAATAAAAAAAAGTAATCAATGGAAATGTATCAAGTGAAATGTAACATTTCCTAATATTTCCTCATAAAAAATGTGGGTCAAATTAAGTGTTTTTTCTTGACCATTGGTAAGATTGTTCACTGGACGTTTCTATCCCCAAATATGATTCTAACTGGTGCTGATGCTTTGATTTAACTTATGAAAGGTCATGATTTCCGATTCTGAACTCATACATGTAAACCTCATTTGACAATGAGGCATATACAACCAGAGAAATATGTATTGCTTATCCTGAATATATTAGGTCAAACAGGCCTTCCCATTTGGGATTTTGGTCACATGCCCAAAAAGGCACCTGGCAGAGTGTTTTCAGATCTATTGGCCCTTTTGGGTTGGTGTCTGCGGATACCGAACACCTGGCACGTGATTGGTTAGGTTAGAGCCTTGACGGTGTAAACCATCCTATCTTTAGATTCTCATTCACCAACCAATATATAAACATTTGACTCAACAACCACATTCTCTGGTCTGAAATCGTTCTGATATGTACCCCATATCGCATCTACAGCGTTATATGATGTAATAAGTTCATTAGCTTGGAACTTATAAAATATAGCAATGTAATCATCGTAACAATTTATATATCACCTCTAAGACAATATGAAGAAACAATTCAGGTTATTATTTTTTTTAGTGGAGTGTTCTTCACCCGGACGTTAACCAGTGCAGAAAATTCATGGTCATCTGACTAGGAGAGAAACACTTCCTGGGTGAAATCAGTTCTGACGGTCTAAAGCTCCCCTTCGATTGTACGTTTGTACCTTCTATCATGTACTTTCTATCATCAACCAGCACGCCATCATCAGAGAGTTCCGTGGCAGACATTTGATTTATTTTCTTACATTTGCACAACTTTATTGTGGGATAAGAAGTGTCGGACATTCTATTTTAATGGACTACTTGTGTTCAGAATGTACTAGTCCACAACACAACATCACAGGTCATTCAGCAAAATGGAATGGTCCTTACGTTTTATCTCACTTAAAAGCCACTGTAAAATCTAAGAAAACAAATTTCTTACCGATGACGAGTGATCATTTTAAATTCTGGCACGTTTATCTCTTCTAAGAGACTTTGAAGAATTTAGTAAAATATGTTTTAAAGCGGACCCAACAAATGGAAATGTAAGTAATATTAATTACTTAAATTCGGACCGGTAGAATTTTAAAACCAATTGGCCCTGCCAAAAACCGGATCTCAAACCAGCATTTTTCTGTTCTTTACCAACCTTATGTACAAATAATACACTGGTGCTTCAGACCTGCACCTCAATTTGGACAGGTTGCAGGAGATTCATGTCAAAGCTTCATCGCATTTCAGACATGTCAAAATGTGTTTACACAATTAGAGAAATATACCACACAGGGAATAGACATAATCGCCTTTTGATGACCGCATCATCTGTCAGTTGCAGAAGTTCAATTTATCCTGACCTTCAAAACATCAACGCTTTAATGACCCACCGGAAGTAGGTCGGCAGCAAGGTCTGCCGGGAAAGGAAAAGATGTGTTTCCGCGATTAATGATTGGAACAGACAGATGTGACACTAAGACTCTACTTTATGGTGTTGAGTACCGGTATAGTGGGTTGATGATGTGATCACGCAAGGACAGCCTCTACCAATATCAACTGGTAAGCCACCACTACATGTTCACACTTTCACACTTTCATCTGACTCGGCGACATATTCAAATATTATTGATTGCTACCAACATGAAGTATTATTTTATATCAAGATTCATACATTCTACCAGATCATGAGGAAATGATTTTGCTTGTTTTTAAAATAATACCATGTATCTCAATTCTTTATGAGTTAATGTTTGTATATATCATTTCACCTATTAATAGTAGATAATTCAAATATATTTGAACAGTGTAAGCAGCAGTTGTAAGACACAATATGCAAGTAGTGATATCCACGTACATTTAATGGATTTAATAATATATTGGGTTGAGGATAAATAGGTCAAATAATCCAGACGATTTGGGAACTTATGTGCGAACAAGGAAATATAGGAAATTTCATTGAAAAAGTTCAATGGCAATATACAGAGTTATATCAAATTTCCCAACTGCCATACAAGGTCGCATCAAGCTATCTCAATATGGCACCATGATGAAGACAAGGTGCCAAAATCGCAGTTGATGAAGACACCTTCCGCTAGAGGGCTCCACTAATGTCGCGGCAGGGATGATGATTATATCTGCAAATTGACAGAGTGACATCTCTGGGTTAAAAGGCTACACGTTGACATGCCTGACACCCAGTTCTAAATGAATTAGAGAAGATAGGATGCGGGAGGGTCCAAGGGTGGAAGCCATCCAGATGAAAAGTGAACACAATCATGCATTGTGTTTCCAATATAAGGTTTATCAATGCCATGGGTAAACAGGTTAGACCCCTGGCGTCAGGAATGAAGTATGGCTAGTTCACTTGATGCCTTACATTCAAACCCACATACAAGGCTGGGAAAATGTCATTTCAAAAAGGGGATGGATCATCAATGGCAAATGTAATGAATAACCTTGTGCATTGTTAGAATATCGAATAGAAATGACTTGTGATTCTGTCAAATTATAAATAATCTTAAAGTGATAATTTGAATTATGGTACACAATTATCTTTTGACTATATTGACGTGTAAAATGAAAATGACATAATAAACAATATTGTGTTCTTATACCACACTTGTTTATTTTTTGTATTGGGTATGTACATTTGAGCCATAATCGTTCTATACACACATGATCAAATGCATGCATCTTTATTCATTTTGTTTGAAACTTGACAATACGGAGATGCACTATATGTTTCTTGTGCCCATCATAAATAAGCCATGAAAAAAAATATATCTGGGATAGACCGGTAAAATTGGGGGCGAGGGATGATAAGCAAATATTCCTGACAGAAATAATGTCAGGATGGGGCAAGCAGCTTTAAGAGAAGTATATGTCTACTTCGATTACTTGGTAACATGAAAAAATAACGTTTAATATAGTATTTCTTAGGCTACATCACCGTTAAGGAAGAGTAGAGAAGAGGTGACATGTACATCACACATTAAAAGCTGATGATTGGCTTATTGTAAAGATGATGTGACCTACCCCTCACCCCGAGATGCTTCGCAGATTTTAACATTGCGTGCCAATGAGATGTCACAATGCTTGTTAGAACCCGTACGATATCCCAGAATGCAGCGTCATGATGGCTGACACGAAAGAGCCTTTATCAAGCTGAGTACGTATGAAGGTTGACACCAGAAGCAGTGAATGCAGATAATGGTTATCCAACCAATGGTCATTATCTGTGCCTGAACATTTCACCTTTTTTTCTTCTTTGAGTGACTCTGGCTTTGTTGTGTTTATAAGCTAGCTGTAGCAAATGCTTAGTGCAGCTTGAGTCTATAGCGCTGTATGATATAACCATGATATTAAAAAGTTTAGACTTCAATGATTTTAAATATAAAAAAAATAATTGCCATCATTGCAGCCAAAACGATATGTTCATGTTTTTTTATCGTGGATGAATGGCTTTGATAAATGTATTTGTTCAGTCGACTCAGTCAGAATCATAAAGGAAACGAAGTGTAAGAACCTTCACAAGAAATATTGAGGTTTTGACACCTTTATACAGTATGCCTTTAGAAACGAAGGTCACAGACATTAAATGCAGAACAGGGGCCTCATGTACCGTGATGTTGGTGACAATTGCTACAAGCAATTGCAATGTCATTTCAGCATCGCTCATTTTGTATAATTGTATATGTTCTGTCATTTATTCCATTGTAAACTCTATTTTCATTGATTTTGACACACAATAACATATTTTGACCAAAGCAAACCTGGGATGGCGATTGGAAATTCATCATCGGCAAAATATATGGAAGTTGAAGGGCATCTACCTCTGAAGCTCACCTCCATATTGATAGCATGGTTCACTGCTGACCTACATTGAAACCTGAGATATACTGGACTGATTACCCTCATAAGGTACGGTTACCGGCGAAACTGATACTTTGATACCGTTAATAATTGTAAGTGAGGTCGTGGTCAAAACATGCATGGAACAGTATCACGTGATGCATGCTGGGATGGAACAGTATCACGTGATGCATGCTGGAATGGAAGAGTATCACGTGATGCATGCTGAGATGGAAGAGTATCACGTGATACATGCTGAGATGGAGCAGTATCACGTGATGCATGCTGGGCTGGAGCAGTATCACGTGATGCATGCTGAGATGGAGCAGTATCACGTGATGCATGCTGAGATGGAGCAGTATCACGTGATGCATGCTGAGATGGAGCAGTATCACGTGATGCATGCTGGGCTGGAGCAGTGTCACGTGATGCATGCTGGAATGGAACAGCATCACGTGATACATGCTGAGATGGAGCAGTATCACGTGATGCATGCTGGGCTGGAGCAGTATCACGTGATGCATGCTGAGATGGAGCAGTATCACGTGATGCATGCTGAGATGGAGCAGTATCACGTGATACATGCTGAGATGGAGCAGTATCACGTGATGCATGCTGAGATGGAGCAGTGTCACGTGATGCATGCTGGGCTCGAACAGTGTCACGTGATGCATGCTGGAATGGAACAGTATCACGTGATACATGCTGGGAGGAAGTGGTGTCACGTGATACAAACAGAGTGATATATGTATTTTGATGTTCTAACACCTTAAATTCATAAATCTATTTTGAGACAAATATTTTGCGCAAGCGTTTTGTAGCTCATAAATAACGAATTTGAAAAAGATGTAACCGTGCTTGATTACAAATAGAATTATACGTCTGTATTTGTATACCAAATGTTTCAAGGCTTCAGGCTTTATGTTTATTTCGTGTCCGAATCGCCGCCATAATAGAGACATTAATTCTAACAGAATTCTATTTAGGAGCAGAATGTCAATGTGCGTCGTTTTGAAGTCAAACTGAATATATTATGTGTACAGCCATTAATTTGATTTGAATTGCTTGAATAATTTACATTCTCTTGAGTACAATTTTCGCTATATCAGACAGATGCCTGCCACCAGGACATAATAACCTACTCATTTCAGATATCTTTCTTTTGCATTATCATATATTGAATATATCAAAAACTATTATGCCTTGACATATTTCATGAAAAGTATTCTAGTATTTGGATAGAATTATTTGAGATATTTTAATACATCATCCCTTGTATATCAAAACATGGAAGTAAGTGGGCGAGAAATATGAATTCTGAACCCCAGCCGGACTTATAGGAAATATTAGCAGGATATGCTTTGAGAAAAAAGTCACTTTGCATCCTACCAGCGCATGCTATTTGTGCATGAGACGAGGATTCATCGTTGCCATATGGTGAAGGCAAAGTTTGATAGTTTTTACTAGAGTAAAGTGGAGCAAGACAGGCTCTTCCCTGCTTCAGTATGTGTCTGTCTGCTTGGCTTTTTCATCAATGCATGCCAATCTGGCTAAAGCTGAACAATATGTCCTCAGTTTTGAGAACTGAAGCAAACGGGAGGACACAACCCAACTATTGCTTAATATGGTAGTCACGTGTAGGTCTATGAATCATTAACCACCCACACTACCACTATCATATTGCAAAGAATCATATATTTGGTTTTTTCTATCATTCTACTGTCATATGTCTAAATTATCAGCGGATATGTTGTACGATTTAAAAATACACCTACTCTATGAGATTTTTATGAATATAATCCTTCAAATCTCCAAATCTTAAATGACTTTTAAATAAGGTTGAAAGTTATATTTTTATATTTAATATTTCAGGTTTAAAGTAACCTTTGGTGAAAGGTTTCCAGTAATGCTTTAAAATCGCTGTAAAAATATGCTGTGAATATAACAGAAAGAACTTCAAGCAAGTCAAGTGATGGATGAAGCCGTGTTAGGGATCAGTAGAGATCAGACAAGGTAGGATAGAACTATTGCCGTGAGAACATGCTGGAGGAAGTTTGTAAAGTTGAGCTGCCTACTTTACAGATCCACCAGCGTGCTCAAGTGTTGGCAGTGCTTCATCATCTCCTGTGTGGCATCGCACTACTTACAGTGGACAACATACTTCTGCTTGTGTCAAGAGATTCCACTCTGCTATATATAACTATCATAAGGAGCAGAACTGTGCTTGTCAGGGGTCGTATGATTTCCAACATGATAGATGCTTGTGGCATGACAGAATTTTGTTCATAAAAACCTACAGTGGTGATACTCTAGATTCTTGTGGTATTAGATGCTTTTCTTGGTGGATGCTTGTGGTATGAAGGATCATTATGGATGCAGAGATGCTTGTGGTATGAAGGATCATTATTGATGGAGAGATGCTTGTGGTATGAAAGATCATTATTGATGCAGAGATGCTTGTGGTATGAAGGATCATTATTGATGGAGAGATGCTTGTGGTATGAAAGATCAGTATTGATGCAGAGATGCTTGTGGTATGAAGGATCATTATTGATGGAGAGATGCTTGTGGTATGAAAGATCATTATTGATGCAGAGATGCTTGTGGTATGAAGGATCATTATTGATGGAGAGATGCTTGTGGTGCTATTAATCCTTCATGGTTTATGCTAGTGGCATTATAGGATATCCATTTTTTTGGATTCTTGTGGTATATGTCATTCATTTATTTTGAATTCTATCCCGATGAAAGGTCAATCATTTATGTTGGATTCATATGATATGATAGGTTATGCATTTTAAATTCTTATGGTATAGTAGGTCCTTCATGAGCTATGCTTGCGTCACTGTAGATTATTCAAGATGACTGTTTGTGGGCTTGTGGGGCACAATATGTCATTCATGTGAGGTGTCTGTGGACTATGGAATACCTTTGGTAGTGGGATTGAGGGATACATATGGGGGTGGGATTGAGGAATACATATGGGGGTGGGATTGAGGAATACATATGGGGGTGGGATTGAGGAATACATATGGGGGTGGGAATGTGGAATACATATGGGGGTGGGATTGAGGAATACATATGGGGGTCGGATTGAGGAATACATATGGGGGTGGGAATGTGGAATACATATGGGGTGGGAAATTTGGAATACCTGTGGGGGTGGGAATGTGGAATACCTGTGGCGGTGGGAATGTGGAATACCTGTGGGGGTGGGAATGTGTAATACCTGTGGGGGTGGGAATGTGGAATAACTATGGTGGTGGGAATGTGGAATACCTGTGGTGGTGGGAATGTGGAATACCTATGGTGGTGGGAATGTGGAATACCTGTGGTGGTGGGAATGTGGAATACCTATGGTGGTGGGAATGTGGAATACCTGTGGTGGTGGGAATGTGGAATACCTGTGGTGGTGGGAATGTGGAATACCTGTGGTGGTGGGAATGTGGAATACCTGTGGGGGTGGGATTGTGGAATACATATGGGGGTGGGAATGTGGAATACATATGGGGGTGGGAATGTGGAATACATATGGGGTAATGTGGAATACCTGTGGGGATGGGATTATATAATACATATGTGGTGGGATGGTGGAATACATATGTGGTGCTGGAAATGTGGAAAACCCCGACTGATGGGAGTGCAAAATACATGTAGTGGTTGTAATTGTGGAAATCCTATGGCGGTGGGGATGTGAAATATCTGTGGTTAGTTGACATTCATAGTGGTGATATTCCCGGCAAACACTTATGGGATACTCTGAATGTAAGCGTGATTTATGTAATGTTACAAACTCAAGAAATCTTCCAAAATAGAGGTATCATATCTGTATGAATACCATTTCTTGCCCATTCAATTTTGAATGACCTGATAAAGCCATGATAACTACAGGCAATTTATTTTGCTTTCAAATGTGCCGAAGATGAATACAAACCAATACTATTCCATGAAAATATGAAAGTAAGGATTGGCAGCCACAAGGAAACGGAACGGAGCTTACAGACTTCAAAGATTTTCCCAGACAAACTAATGTCAGACTGCAGACAACTAATACACATGATATAGATGGAATTTCGCAATAAGTCTCACAAGTTGAAATGAAATCCAAGAGGGCTGTCAATGCTGGAAGTTGGACTTTCCTATCAGGTGGTGTCGCTAGGGGGCACCAGCACTTACTTTGATGGAGCTGGCATACCCAGATTTTTGTCACAGCCATGAATGAAGCCGGATAAAATTAAGTCATCAGTCAAGTATAAACATGATAGCATTGAATGTAGATAGTTTTGGTCGATAAAACACACTTCACACGTAGGAGATCTGAAACTGTTGATAGCATTGCGTGATATGCACTTGCACCTCCAATTACTGAATTTTGCGATTCCCAGACTAAATTCCCATTTTATTGTGACAGACACAATACATGAGAAATGTATTCAAGTGACAAATTGCAACATTACAATTCTAACAGTAGTTTTTGGATGAATTTGTATGATAATTATCTATCCATATTCCTTAAAACATATGTTATATTAATATGTAAAGCCTTAAGACCAATCTCCCAAAGGTCATAGTCGCTTAGAGCAAAAGCTGTTGCCTCAGAATATATTTTAATAAAATAAGATCGGTTCAAAGTAGGGAGTTATTGTTAAATACGTATATACCATTATCAAATCAAGTATTGTTCACATCATTCATTATCATAAACTAAATATTTTATACAACAACAATAATTGCTTATTTTAGGCATTTTTAGATGGCAATATAGTTCTTACCGTGGCCAGCATACACTGACTTTCTCTGATGGCACCGCAGCAGCCGAGGAAGCCGATGATCATGACCTTGACCCCCACAAATATGAGGATGTATGCTCCCGTGTACAGGTAGTTGAAGGTCTCCGAGCTGTCCACATATTGCTTGAAGTTAGGGTCCACTCTTATCCAGATTCCAACGCCCAGAATCGCACAGCCAAGCAACTATAAAACAAGCACAAGAACCCATCATTTGCTGTATATATAATACCACTTATAATTATTAATAATGTCAAATTAGAAAATGTGTATAAACGTCAGGAAAATTTACATTTGATACCAATAACGTATCTAACCATCTCTATGCAAGATTAAATCCTGTCAATGTATATCATGTAATATTGATAAACAGAACGATAAGCCTTTATATGATTCAAGAAATTGTTTGACTAATTATTTGCCTGTCGTAATGAATACTTCAGATCGTTAGGAACTTACGATTTACTCTTTGCAATACAACCCTTCTTTACATTAGTGGACATAGAGTGAAGTACTGTTGCAACTTTAAACGAATTATTCCCAATGACACAGAGCAAAATAAATATATAAACCCATATATTACACTTGCAAACCATATCTTTACAGTAGATAGTATTTCTCATGCAATAATTGATGTATCATTGGTTCTCCATGCTCAGTAATAACAGAGATAAATCTTCCCTTTGATGGGGAATCTGAATATTTGTTCTCTTTCATCTAAAAAAATAAACGTTGATAATATTATCAGCATTCTTATATCCATAGCTGCCCAGATATATCGCATGGCTCTATATGATCATTGATTAAATATGTCATTTATATTGATGCTCCACACTTTAATATTATGTGCAATTAGGGCAGTAATCATATTATAGGGGATCTGCATGCACTGAGGACAGATGCCTCAATTTGCCACCACTGAAATAGAAATCTCACCTTTGTATCTCACAAGCCTTAAAGGCAAACAGAGGCATTGCACGAATTACAGTAAAAGCCCCATTTATGGAATCTAATTGAAACGGCTCCCTGATCGACCTGTAATGGATTTGCAACTTGTTATGAGTAACATTGGCACTGGGGCAAAGAGGGATATAATTGTCAGGCACAAATAAGGTCCTCTCCTAACTATCACGTGCAACCTCTATTCCCAAAGGAGAGCTGTAATCCCAAAACTTTGTGAGAAATTCGTTATCTAAACACAATGAATTTCCCCTCTGTACATCATCAACGTTCAAGGCCAGGAAAGGCATATCATTTCAGTACACAAATAGATGTATAAATATATATATATCTTCAGACAAAGAGCTCACTCGATTTGCTGTTGGGATGATGTTGGGATGAACTGTGTGTTTGGCTCTTTATAAACCAGGAACACACTCTTCCCTTGCCCCCTGCCATCTAGCATTACAGTATTGTTTGCACCACGCCCCACTAGATCGACTGAGCCACTCTGGGACTAGTAGGTGGAGGATTTGGGTTCCCTCCACCTGGTGCTCATCCCAAAGTGCCACACAACGACTTGGCCGCTTACTGCGGTTGTCTTGTTGGCACAGGGCCCCTTCTATCACTGCTGTGTTGACTGTCTTTCTTTGTGCTTGTTTTTGTTGTGTTTTTGCGGTGATTGTCCTCTGCTTGGCGTGAATTATGTTTACAATTGTTATATACAGTGTGACAGGCTCTCTGAGACCATTTCTGATCCCATCCACTAAATTACAATGTTCTTTGCTGCTATGTGAACCACCATGAGGGCACAAGCATATGAACAGAAAATTTGAAAATGTAGCTTAAAAACTTGAAAATGTCAGTTTTATGGGTGCACTCCTTGTCATGTCAGTACCCGCACACTGCCTCCAGTGAGGTGGTGAAGTATTAGTTTCTATCCATTAAGTCTAATTGTTCCCATTAGTGGGACCAGAGCGCTCCTGTCTCTTCACACACATCTAATGGTCACGTGATACACAAAGGTGCACATCACGTGGTTTAAAAGGGTTACACATGCCTCCCCCTGGGGACACTTCGTGGCAAATCACGCACGTCTAATCATCACGAGGTCCCCGGTGAGATTTGCAGGTTTCTGTCTCGCTAACCTTATAAAGAGTAAGAATATACTCTGGAAACGATATGCCATCAGGGCAACTGACATGCACTTGATCTTGAAGGCCAACGTGACTGCACTTTTAAGGGCAATTAGGGTAACTACCAAGATTCGTATACAGAATATATCTTTTATCATCAAATTATTCATCAAACGCTTAATTATTGACTACAAACTTGATGACGGCAATGCACACAAAATGCTTCACATAATAATGCTTCACATAACAGTGCTTCACATTCGCCTGTGACAGATATGCTGTATGATCTGCAGGGGAGTGCAGTGTAAAGTAAGGATATTATGAGACTGAGGATAACCTGCAGCACAGAGCGCTACAGCTACACCTACCCTGTTACCAATCTTTCTTCGAAAGCCCCAAAGGGCAAAGGTGGCAATGCATATAACGAGAAAGATATACCGAAGATTGTTCAGCAGAAAATCGACAAGACTTGTAAAATGATGCCCTAAACCTGACAAGCATGATCAACACATCGTGAAAGAGAACAATAAGTCTCAAGGTTATCAACATGTGTCACGATTCAACAATCTTGTTCTTATTTATGTGTTAAATACTAAGTCATTTTGGTCTTGGTGAGTCGGGTTGGTGTACCTCCATTTGCTCCACATTACATTCTATCTACAAAGGCTTGTAATCTATTCGGGCTTTCAAGGAATAAGATTATCCACACAGATAAGAAATACGTATATCAAATGATTCTCAATGAAATACCCTTTGATTCCTAACTATACACAAAAACAGCATTACAGTGTATATTTGTGTATATCTCATGTCTCAAAATGACAAGCGTTTGCCAAATAGAAAATGCATGTGAGATGTTAACAGAATTCTTAATATCACAGATCAATTGGTATTTGTTAAAATGCAATATGTATTTCTATATATGCATTTGGTTGTACACACACATTTCAACTTTATGGAAAGTTACTGCATCTCTTTATATCTGCTGAAACGAGACTGGGAGTTGAATATATTGCAAAGGTTTTCATGCTTTGTCAATAACATCTCATCGCATCCAACTTGAATCAGGCAGATTGGTATTTATTAACCAGTGGGACTGTTAAACGTCATATAAAATAATGACTAGTGTCCATTTCCTTATTCGGTTATGTGATTATATCGAATGTGTAAACCACCGACCTTATAAAGCTAAAAGAATATTGATAATTATCCATGAACACAATAATGAATTACACATTCAACCAGGTGTCTTCGTGTCTCTAGCACATGGTTTCTATTAATTAACGATATTGAATTAGTACATCTGAGCATAAAGCATTACTGCAATTCCCATAAAAGCGCATTTTAATTTCAATTCAAAACATAATCCCCAAACCAAATTACAAAAATCTAAAGCCAATACAGCGACATGTTTGAAAGTAAATTAAAATATAAAAAGAGCAATGTAAAGTGATTTTATATTTGAATAGACAACTTGACGTTCCCAAACTGCAATTGCATAAATAGAATCACAAGTCTAAAATCATTGTCTTCTCAAGACTCCATTAAAAAAGAATAACCTTGTAACAAGTGCACACATTCTGAGACAAGACCAGACTTACAAAACACCAGAGACTGGAACACAGAAAAGATGATGTAAAACGTGTCAGTAATGAGATCTGTGGGAGTTTGTGGCCTTGCTGAAAATACAAGGATAGAGCGGGCTGGAAGTCTGGCTCCCAGGTGGACCACTTCTTTGGACACCTGCCAGCATTGCTGGTAAACATTGCTTGCACATAGGGTCTACCAAAATACCACAATTCCCAATACAAAACTGGATGAGGGTTTGTAGGATTGTTTTGTAGGTGTAGCTTGTATTGTGTGGGTTGTGTTCTGGTTTGAGGGTGGTGTCTTTCATATTGTGATGGTTATAAAAGTGCAGAGAGACAACAGCGATAAATTTGAAACCCCCAAAGTTGAAGAAAAACCTAAACAAGATGATGTATGTCTTGATATCATCGCCAATTTACAACAAATATTAATTAATACCTGCAATCTACATATCTGCTTTAATAAATATAGACATGTGTGGTTAAATAAGCATACACAGAAGTGATTTAATATATTAAGTTGCATAGAATGACACCAGGGCTTCTCAAGAAGAAATGGCAGGTGTAATACAGTATATTACAGGAATCAATTCCAAAGAAAGGGCAGAAAGTTAATAGCTGAAGCAGCTGAAAGATATCATTCTGATAGAATGCACACAACACCAATCTACTGGTTGCGAGGAGGAAATTAAAAAACACACAGAAACTATTTACAAACCTACAAATTTAATATGGCACCCTAAATAAGAGCAGTTATTGATTTGTCGTACCTGAATCAAACTCAGAGAAACATCTCTTCTGCTATACCAAATATATGCGAACTTGAACCTTCATTTGCAAAACTCTACAGTCATGGGAGGAAATTATTTCCACACCACTAAGTTTTGTAGTGCCTGTAACTCCACATCATGCCCAAAGAAAGAATGTGAGGTAATAGTGTGCTAAAAGTATAAAGTGGAGTTGTGTAGAATCTTGTGATTCCCATTACTGTGTTGAGTCTGGAATGATAAGAGGCCCCGCGGCGGCAGCACACATTTGGAGAGGAATCAGAACATATTATTCTACAAGTGTGGTTCCTACTACTGGTTTATGGCCACATATCAACTGCTGCATTGGTATGATGCATTGTCTTGTTGTCTTGTACAGATTGCTTTATCTCAATGTGAAATCAGACATGAACCAAATAATGTTTGAAAATGCGTGTACAGCTTCTACTTTGAGTGAGCTTCAGGAATATTGAATGGGCCGAATAAGCCTGGCGTAAGGTATGTCCTGATTTGTGAGATACAACTGCTTTTGACAGCTGTGTTTGAAGATAGGGTTGGGAGTGAAGGACCTAGTCACACGATAATCTTCATCATCTTGCCATGTTTTCTCACATTATGTGGGTTTTGTTTATTTACCCCTACTTTTTAAGTATCTAAATTGGCAAAATATTTACATAAGCAATTTAACAACATCTATGATGTCACTACGTTTACTTGATTTAGCATAGTTTCTTACAAACCTTGACAAATCTCAAAGACTGATTGGTAATATATTATTATCTTGATTATAAGCTTATTTATGCATTGATTAAATATAACACCTGTGATAATATGGATAGTGTCCTTACCAATAAGAGCTTCTGTGGATGGAAATAGGTCCCGAAATATTTGACATACTATGGCAATTGATGAATTTCCCTTCTTATTTGTCAAACAATATACCCAGTCACATTTGATAGCTGCTATGCACAACATTAGTACAGACGACCACACTAAGATACAACTTTTGATCAATGTTTTATCCAACACCTTCAAAACATACACAAACAGTTTGATGTTCCATTTTCGTGATTATATTTATCAAAATTATCATTTCAAATCATGTCCAAATTGTTATATCTCGCTTAAATATCTCCTATAATGTAGAGACTGAGTGAATAATGGCATACATCATAACTTTCAAGAAAAAAATCACTGTTCTCTCTTTATCGAGAATTCTCAAAACAAATGCCTTTCTCTAACAATAAATATTCTGTTAGCTGTAGAATGTGAAACATAGTGATCATCTCTTGTGTGTACATAAGCCTTCGGCGAGTATGTTTGTTCACTATTCTTTTTGCCTCTTCTTACTCACAAGGAGGTTTTTTAGTGTCCTTTGGGACAAATTATCAACAAGGAACTCAAAGACTATCCGACAGCATTGTTCTTCACAAGGTCATATCCTCAGTGGGGCTGTATACATTCTCAAGAGAATTTTCCGCCTTTCATGATGACCTTCACCTAGGTCAAGGTCATTAAGATAATTAACTAAGGAAGCCTCATTGTGGATTTGTGAGCCGATGATTACATGGATGAGATTGTGAAGTGATCGGTAAGATTGCGTGATCTTCTGTGGCAGCCTTTTGACAAATATCTCTTGATATTGGGAAGATTATTCACAAAACAAATCAAGCAGATGGCTTATTCATTGATTAGAAAAGTTACCGCTATCTTAATCCAACAGCCAGAGGCGGGAGATGAAAATGTCCCCAACCAGTGCAGAAAATGTCACGATATAACCAAATGCGCTGTTCATTCAAGGGTATATATTGATTTTATATCTGATGATATTCGTAATCTCAGTTGAATACAATATATTATCATGTCGCGTGGTCAATGTCTGATGGGGCGTTCTATTCTTCGTAGGGATAATACATTTTATAAATCATTAAGGTTTAACATCTTGAACCTCCGTTGACGCTGCTAGTTTGATTGTATTGTATTATAACATTGTATTGCGTCATAACACAATATAATAAAATTATGACTTAATTTGATTTAAACGGCTTAATGTATGTTATGCGCTCAGATGACCACATAACAATAACTCAGAGTTCCGACATGTGGCTGCCAATCTAGTGGACTGGAATGCCTTGCCTCTCAAGGCAGATGCCATGATTGTAAATTGCTCAATATTCTCTCATTTTCCCCTCCACTAACTGGCTTCATGCCACCCTAATATGAACAATATTTCAACAGGATGCCTTGTGATTCAAAATATTCATTCTAATTGATTAACTATGAATTATATCATGAAGAGACATTACTTTGTTAGAAAAACGGAAGTACATGCCGCCGCTATCAACGTGTCACGTGACGCGCTAAGGGCTTCAGTCCACCTGACAAATTATATAGAGCAATTACGATATAGAAATTGCATATATATCTTTGTAATTTCCTTTTGTTTCCTTAATCTGGACTGCATTACTTGGCGTAAACAAGACGTGAATGAAAGACGTGAATGTCATGAAGGCATTTGGTGTAAACCCTATTTTTAATTGAGTGAATAAGTGATATAAATCATAAAAGAGGGTAGATATATTAATTTATCTTTTGTATATGGAGTTAATTTAAAAAATGTCTCGAGTTCGAGGAATACAGTGATAATATTAGTGTACTACTGGTGTTTCAACGCGCTGGTGGTTTAGTTTATTTCCATCACGAAGTTTTGTGTAATCGGGGATTTACTCTCAAATGGGTGGGTGAAGTGGTGAATTAATATAAAAACGTTTGGAATAGGGGTCAATAAATACACAAATGTAGTGGTGAATTAATATCAGAACGTTTGGAATAGTGGCGAATAAATACACAAATGTAAAAACTAAAGTGGTAAGTAGATAGTCTTCAAGTAGAATGTCGTAGAAATCTATGAACTGTGGGTATGCTTCAAAGATTAATGCAAAGTATAAAACTAGCATAGAAACATTTTGTAAATATTTCTGGTATGATGAAAGTTGCCAGCCACGGCAGTTGGTAGCGCAATGTACTCAGAATGTTTTTTTTTTTAATCTCATACACTAGTTAAGTTGCAGAGTAGGAACAATCATGACAATTATTCTGGTTGGAAGATGCTCTGATCAAATATCCAGGCTGTAAGCAATAAGATTATTGTGGCAAATTCCACAATCTGTTGGCAAGGAAATGCGATGAATCGCCTGTATTAGGCTGTAGGTGCACGTCATTTAAATGCCCATTGATTTCTCATCACATAACCTCAGATCCTTGCTGCATGGACATGCAGACGCTCCACAGACTAAGCTCAAACCCGGACCCAAAGTCTGATACATTACAGAGATAGATGCAAATATCACAATTTGCAGTTGTATTATCAGTAAAATATAACATAGACCTTTTGACGTTTTTCAGAATAAAAGCGTGCTCATTGAAAGTACAAATTTAGAACTTTATATTGATTGCTATTATCGTTTGGCTACAGCGGAGACGGATGGAAGCCATTCTAACAAATCCTGCACGGACCATACCCACACAATGATGAAGAATGCAAAAATTGTCATTTGGCACTTCCGGTGTATAAGGCCTGTGGGTACAAAAACAAGTGAACAGTGGCCTGATCTACAGGCTGAGTAAACACAACTTTGCTCCTTGCACTCTATATAAACAATCATAATACCCAGCAGGCATCTCCCAGTACACCAACAAGCTCTGGGAACCTTCAATTGGCAGACCTGCTAAAGTTTGCTTATTGGAGACATAATCAGATAGATACCCATTTCATTTCACCAAATGTTTGAGAACAGTATAGAAGCTTGTAGATTACCTCAAAATGCATTATTTATGAATTCTATCCAGGGTTATCGATACATTAAATTATAATGTGATAATATAGTGTTTTTGGGTCTATTGGTATAAAGAAACTACACAAACATAACAGAGATGTCAGTCCGACTTTGCATTAATGACCGCATACAAAGTGGTGGCTTCTGTTTTGAGCATTGGGCCAGAAAATGGCCAGCAGATCCGATGTTATTCTCAGTAATTACTACTCTTCATCCCAGATCAAGCTGCCCAGTATTCTCCATGGACAACCATATACGGAAATAAGAGAGGGCACGTGACTTTCATTTATGGCATTGACATCAGCAATATGTATGTATCACTTTAGGGAATGTGAATGAGGAATATGAATATGTTAATTGTTAGTCTGAAATGTATGGCAACATTTTGTCATGCTATTGTAAGATCCATTGAAAGCATTTTAGGCCATACTATATTTTATTGTGAAATCAAAATATACCAATATTTTAATATTATTTACATACAGCAGGGGTAATCATTTATCATGGGAATTCATGTGTGGTATTGATCAGGGTGATGACTTATTATTTATAACGGAATCGCAGCTGTGGTAAAAGACAAATATACAGGATACAATGTAAGTTTGATTATTTTTTTGGTGATGCGTTATTATCTTAATGGAATCACATGTGTGGTATGAAGTAAGGTGATGGGCTATTATTTATAACGGAATCCCATGTGTGGTATAAAGTAAGGTGATGGGCTATTATTTATAATGGAATCACATGTGTGGTATGAAGTAAGGTGATGGGTTCTTATTTATCATGGAATCCCATGTGTGGTATGAAGTAAGGTGATGGGCTATTATTTATCATGGAATCCCATGTGTGGTATGAAGTAAGGTGATGGGTTATTATTTATCATGTAATCCCATGTGTGGTATGAAGTAAGGTGATGGGCTATTATTCACCACGGAATCCCATGTGTGGTATGAAGTAAGGTGATGGACTATTATTTATCATGGAATCCCATGTGTGGTATGAAGTAAGGTGATGGGTTCTTATTCACCATGGAATCCCATGTGTGGTATGAAGTAAGGTGATGGGCTATTATTTACCATGGAATCCCATGTGTGGTATGAAGTAAGGTGATGGGTTATTATTTACCATGGAATCCCATGTGTGGTATGAAGTAAGGTGATGGACTATTATTTACCATGGAATCCCATGTGTGGTATGAAGTAAGGTGATGGACTATTATTTACCATGGAATCCCATGTGTGGTATGAAGTAAGGTGATGGGCTATTATTTACCATGGAATCCCATGTGTGGTATGAAGTAAAGTGATGGGCTATTATTTATAATGGAATCCCATGTGTGGTATGAAGTAAGGTGATGGGCTGTTATTCACCATGGAATCCCATGTGTGGTATGAAGTAAGGTGATGGGCTATTATTTACCATGGAATCCCATGTGTGGTATGAAGTAAGGTGATGGGCTATTATTTACCATGGAATCCCATGTGTGGTATGAAGTAAGGTGATGGGCTATTATTTATCATGGAATCCTATGTGTGATTTGAAGCACAGAGATGGATTATTGTTTATAATGGAATCACACCTGTGGTATAAGGCAAGTTGCCGGAGTATGGGCTGAAGTTTATCATGGTGTGCAGGAATCTTATGACAACATCAGCAATGTTGTGGCATTCTCCCACATCGCTGTCTGCATCATGGCGGTATAAATGTCTATGATGAACTTTCTTATTGCCTGTGCACGTGGCGCTGACAAAATGGAGCGTGCCTCTTATCTGACCATTCAACCAGTGGCTAGAGCAAAACACGATGAGGCATGTCAAGTAGCAGGCATGATTTATGCCAGATTCTCCCCAGAAATGCGTTTGCCAACAATGTGTGAATATTGCTTTCAGTAGAAGAAACTCAAGAAAGCATTTATCCATGACGATTGACTTTTAGATTGATACAGCAGGGAGGAGGTTGATTTCTTTAGTTGCTTGAACCCTTCACATTCCAGTTGTTCAAAGACGAATTATCAATATTCTTCAATCAAACTTAGCAATAGGGTTATCATTTTGAATCATATACAAATTTCCTAGGCACATGTGAATATATATATATATATATATATATATATATATATATATATATATATATATATATATATATATATATATATATATATATATATATATATGTATGTATGTGTGTGTGTGTGTGTGTGTGTGCCTAGGAAACACATCCCAGCAGACATGTGTCTTAGAAACACATCCCAGAAGGAAAATCGACAAAATCGTCTTACAGTGGGCATGACGAAGTCGCGTGTTGCAAAAACACATAACCACATGACACGTGTCTCAAAATCACTTCACTGTAGAAATCATATATATCATATATTATTACAGTTTATCACAGGAGGGACGAAGAAGACACCTGTTTTAGAAACACCTCACTAAAGAATGAAGAGGACACCTGTTGTAGAAACAATCTTATCATCAGGACATGTAGGGAGATTGATGGGGCCTGCTGCCATTGACATGGAAGGTTCTCTTCATCAGGAATACCACAATGGCACAAAGTGAACAGCATTGCATGTCAGGACTGGCTGAGATATTGCCACTTGGACTATCTGTCCGCTGTCACGAATCAACATTTTCAGGCGCTGTCAGACGGGAGGTGATATCAAAGCTTTTCTACACGCATGCAGTCTTGTCATAATCTTTATGCCTATCAATGTTTTATTGTGAGTTTTATTTGTGTGGTTTGTTCAGACACATATTATACAAAATGCTACAGCGGAGAATAGATGTGAAAATGGGGTTAAGGTAGTGGAGTATAATACCTATATTTAGTAATAATGAGCAAGTTTGAAATCTTAGAGGATAAAGATACGATTTTTGTGCTGGTACAGCGTCTAATTAGTTCAATTCTGAAATATGACAGAAGCAGATGGTCCTAATGTATTGGTATAAAAACAATTTTAAAGGTTCCCACTGGGAGGCAACAAGATTAATCCTCTTTTAATATGTTGACTGATGAAGATGTGTTTCCGGAATGACAAAGATGCCTCTCTAAATACTTTCTTTCCAATCCGTTGACACTCAGGCAGATACAACAAACTCTGGAACATCAAGCAAAAATGTCTGCTCCATTTTTCTCAACGTATCGCATTTCTGAAATGTCGAGCAGAATCTGTGGAGTGTGATATGGCAAGAGAGATTGGATTTTGCAAGGAATGACAGGGCAGGACTCTTCATGTCAGATGCAGTGTCATGAGGAGACTCTCGTGAAGATTTGTGCCACCAGGTGTCCCTTGTCCCACATACATATATAGCCCTTTATCGGTACTCTCAGCGTGAATCAAGTCGGTATAGCAGCAAAAGGCAGTTTATATACCATCTTAAATATCTGTCAATA
The DNA here is from genome assembly GCA_949316495.1 of Amphiduros pacificus. Classification (NCBI taxonomy): domain Eukaryota; kingdom Metazoa; phylum Annelida; class Polychaeta; order Phyllodocida; family Hesionidae; genus Amphiduros; species Amphiduros pacificus. Next base: position 17,036,382 of record OX439003.1, on the reverse strand, counting down.
ACATGTCCTTGTGGCAACCTACTGTATATAGACTGAACATGTCTGTGTCTGGAATCATACTTTTTATTTGGTTTGATGTAAACCACATCGATAAATTGCTGAGTAAAAAGACCTTTCATAGATCATATATGTGGAAAAAAATCAAACTCGGGAACAATATATGTGTTTCCTATATATGAGAAGGAGAGTGGTAAAGCTGTCACAATATATAAGAACAACTTATATATGAGTAGGAGAGTTGTAAAGCTGTCACAACGTGGCTGATTCCCTGGGTGCCCTGTTGGTTACCATCCTGTTCTCTGAATTATCATCAATGAGCTTTGCTTAGCATATTACTTAGTCTCATTTGTTCAAATCAAATGGCACATAGATCTATTTATGAAACTGACCCTATGCAGACAATATGGTGATGTGATATATCCATACATCTAAATAATGTCTGTGCGGTGCTATATTCGAGATAGAACTAATGATATTTGGTGGCTCGCCTCCCTTGGCCTTAGACTTCTCCCATAAATCAAGCTGTAGGACAGGTCAGATGAAACTAATTACGGAACCCTCCCCGAGGGTATGCCACATGGAACGGAGCTCCCTCCCCCGTCTCAAAAGTAAATCCTGATCAGGCGTTTGTATGCAATAGATCAGAGGTAAACTTTGAGGCTTTCTCTGCTTTGGAAGTTGGTAATAGTTCACATTCTACACAAGGCCAGGCAATCTAACATATTCTCTGTGTGGTCATCAAAACTGCCACTGTAGATATATATACCGCTTTAAACGTGATCGATCAAAACAACTTGAAGAAATATGGACCCACCAGAATGGATCCGGGACATCAGAACTTCTTTTTATTTCAAAATATGAAATTGTCCACCAGTTTTATGTATTTATATTTTGTCTGATAGGATTTATTGTGCATAAAACTACACAGATATTCGATTTTCATATTTACACATAATACCAAAACGGGCTTGGAATAAACGACCTTGAAGACATACAATATATTCTTGGTTCACTAATATTCCATGCTATGAGACACCACATTGAGGATAGATAAGAAGGCAATTATGAGCTATTAGCTCAGTCTGGACAGTACCACCTGTCCACTTATCCATTGAGAAATATTTGGCAAATTATCCTTATTTATGTGATATCTAGGTCATTTTGTCTGTTCCTAAAATTCCTTATTTGTTGGTTTCGATCGTGGGGCAGTTCATTTATCTTAAACACGATCATATTATTATCTGTGAAAGGCATTAATATGAGACATTTTGTAAATAAGAAATCATTTTAACATTGATTATATTTTGCACCTCCATTGGCATATGTCCAGCTGTATGGATCATGTGCTGATGGACATACATACCAGGACTCATTTACTGTCAATGTTTATAAACAATGGAATACGTGATGAGAATCGAGACAGAACGAGAATATGGTTTGCATTATTGCACATTCTGAATCCTGCACAGATATAAGCACATTATATGGATCAATACAAAAATACATGAGTGCATTTTGCAATGTTTCACTTAAACCACATGACTACAACTTTTACCTTTTCCGAAAACATGTTTTCAGTAATGAGTCATCATTTCAAGATAACAACAACGATATCACATCTCATGATTTACCTTTGAAGTTTATTTTACTACTGGATATAAACTAATATTTCACCACCAAAGAGTGCACTATTTCAGCCGGGAGAAAACATGTCCACTGTTCAATGTGGCACATTTCAAACAGCGGACGATTCTTTCCACGCCACGTGATCAAAGACTTCCGGAACAGAGAATTTCGGGTAAATTGTCGGTGGCTGATAAGGATTAACAAATAATAAAATTTTACAATCCGATACAAATTCTCTTTACTCCAAAATCTGTGAGCATTTGAGGCATGGGGCATGTTTTTGACTGCGCCATTCTGAAGCATTTCACATGTTGCCATTCTGTAGCGCTTCATATGCTTCAGTTCCGTGTCTTTTCCTATTGACATTCTGGGCCACTTCACACATTGCCGTTCTCAGTTGATTCACATATTGCCGTTCTCAGTTGATTCACATATTGCTATTATAGGTGGGTTCACATATTGCCATTCTGAGTTACTTCACATATTGCCATTCTGAGTTGATTCACATATTGCCATTATAGGTGGCTTCATATATTACCATTATAGGTAGCTTCACATATTTCTAATATAGGTGGCTTCACATTTTGCCATTCCGAGCCGCTTATCATATTTTTATTTTGAAACTTGGTATTTGTAGTCATTTGGAGGATTTACATATTGCCATTCTGAGTCGCTTCATACAATATTGCCATTTCGAGTATTTGGAAACTTGACATGCAGTCATTTTAAGGATTCTCATATTGCCATTCTGGGTCACTTCACATATTGCCATTCTGAGTTGCTTCACATATTGCCATTCTGGGCCGCTTCACATTTTGAGTATTATAAGGCTTGACATGTAGTCATTCTGAAGAGCTTCACATGTTGAAGGAAGCAATCAGAGTCTCTCAATACGAATCCTCTTTTCATGAGTCTCGTCTTGCGAAGACACCTGCACTTGTGCTAATTGCATCTATGCACCAATATTCTGAATCTAATCAGTGAAAAACACGTGTACACATGTTTATTCAAATATTTAAATCGGGCCTACACAGGGCAAAATAACAACCAAAACAAGCTCTTATAAAGCATAGGTAATAAAGGATTTTGACATGACAATTTTCTAATCAATATCACAATGTTTTTTTTTTTTCTAAGACATTATTGATAATCTTAATTTGTCATATTCAAATAAGAAAGAGAGTCAGTAAAGTATGAATCATAATATGTCTAATTAGTTACCTAGTTACCCAGTTGTAATCTAGTTACATATTTATAAAAGCTGTACCCTTAAATCAGTGACGTGTTAATTAGTTACACTAAACCTGGTATAATGGAAACCAATCAGAACTTTTCTAAGGGGAAATTAGATCTTTATTCCAATCACAAAAAATAGCCCATGAGGGACGCTTTGTTGTGTACAACTAACTTCAAGAATGTAAAATTAATACCTGGGCTTATTAATGTAAATCAGAAAAGATTGGCCTCGGCCTGCTAATTGTTGGGAGGCAACACAGAGTTGCCTGTTTTCATTGTCCCTGTCTGTTCTCTCTGGAGGCTGATAATTTTTTTCACAGACACAATGATTTCCCGGTGGCAAGATTAACTAGAAAGTCATTGATTGCCTGATTATAGTGCCACAGTGAGAATTTTCATAAACTTCTAATTTGTAGAGAATGAACAGTGTGAAAGGATCAAATGAAAAACGAGTTCATGCACTAGGGACACATGCCACTAAGTTTAACACCACTGTGTGTCCTCGATGACGTTTACAATCTTATAAGCAAAGATGAGAAATCAGACTTGAGTTCCATGTCCATGTATAATGCAGGTTTTATGTCATTTTAACTTACTGTCACCAACCTTCAGGAACTCACGAAGGGAACCAACTGTATTAGTTACTCCTGTTGGAGAAAAATGGTTTTGTCCCCGGACATTAATTCTGTTATGTTTTAACAAAATATATATATATCTATATATATATATATATATATATATATATATATATATATATATATATATATATATATATATATATATATATATATATGTATGTGTGTGTGTGTGTGTGTGTGTGTGTGTATGTGTTATCAATATCAGGCAGACTCCAGATGGATACACCTAATTGCTCTTATAAATTGCTTAACCGTTTTGCTGAATGTTTTACTGAATGTCGGAACACAGCTTACAGGTCAGATGTCAACTACAAAAGATTTATTATATCTAGTTTCATCAACACAACATTCTCCCGAAAGGATCTACTCCACTGTAACGCCAGAAGTTCCCTGGAATATTTGCAAAGCCCTTGAGATTAAGGAAGAAAGAAATCTGCAGAATTCCAGCATGATTACTCACAATCTGCACTCTCCCTGTGAGTATATGTGTTGTTATCACAGTTATACAGCAATGGTGCATGGCTGTGGTTGGTCCAAACAAGAACCTAGAGATGTAAACTCCTGACGAGGAGGGTAGGGCGAGGAAAGATCAACGGATTTACACAGATATAATCCGTGTTGGTTTCTTCGTGGATAATCCTTGACCCAAGAAGACACAATACACGGCTTAACCTTACCCCATAGAATGGTGCAACTGATGACATTTAGGGTCTATAAATACAGAATGGGGTGCCAACTGGGGACCAATAGCAGGCAAAATGGCTCTGCTTGGATAACAGAAATATCACAAACAACATTAAAAGACTGATATATGCACATGTCCATATCTCTGATGGATTATGCGTTATTATAGTTATGATCACAAAGATACACTACATATGATATTATAAAATCCAACATCCACGCCATCCATTCCAAAATAAAACTCAAACATACTCCATTTCAAATATTTCAATGGATGTAGACCTTTTAAGAGAAAAAAGTGAAATTATTTAACAGCCAAAGTCTTGTTCAGTTGATACAAAAACGACAGTACACAGACTGTGCACTATATATAATTCACGGCCCACATCAAGGATATGATCAGGGTGATGCTGAAATCTTCTCTGGTTGCTGTAATTGGTTTAAGATCCCTGAGGATTGTGGAGACAAAGACAAGGTGTGTATAAGCATGGTAGACATGGTATGTACAGGGGGCTAGCAGCAGAGAACATCCCACTTCACAAGCATTGGTAGACATGGTATGTACAGAGAGGCATCAGCATAGAACATGCCACTTCACAAGCAATGGTAGACATGGTATGTACAGAGAGCCAGCAGCATAGAACATACCACTTCACAAGCAATGGTAGACATGGTATGTACAGAGAGGCATCAGCATAGAACATGCCACTTCACAAGCATTGGCAGACATGGTATGTACAGAGAGGCAGCAGCATAGAACATACCACTTCACAAGCAATGGTAGACATGGTATGTACAGAGAGCCAGCAGCATAGAACACGCCACTTCACAAGCAATGGTAGACATGGTATGTACAGAAAGGCAGCAGCATAGAACATACCACTTCACAAGCAATGGTAGACATGGTATGTACAGAGAGGCAGCAGCATAGAACATACCACTTCACAAGCAATGGTAGACATGGTATGTACAGAGAGCCAGCAGCATAGAACACGCCACTTCACAAGCAATGGTAGACATGGTATGTACAGAAAGGCAGCAGCATAGAACATACCACTTCACAAGCAATGGTAGACATGGTATGTACAGAAAGGCAGCAGCATAGAACATACCACTTCACAAGCAATGGTAGACATGGTATGTACAGAGAGGCAGCAGCATAGAACATACCACTTCACAAGCAATGGTAGACATGGTATGTACAGAGAGGTAGCAGCATAGAACATACCACTTCACAAGCAATGGTAGACATGGTATGTACAGAGAGGCAGCAGCATAGAACATACCACTTCACAAGCAATGGTAGACATGGTATGTACAGAGAGGCAGCAGCATAGAACATACCACTTCACAAGCAATGGTAGACATGGTATGTACAGAGAGCCAGCAGCATAGAACACGCCACTTCACAAGCAATGGTAGACATGGTATGTACAGAAAGGCAGCAGCATAGAACATACCACTTCACAAGCAATGGTAGACATGGTATGTACAGAGAGGCAGCAGCATAGAACATACCACTTCACAAGCAATGGTAGACATGGTATGTACAGAGAGCCAGCAGCATAGAACACGCCACTTCACAAGCAATGGTAGACATGGTATGTACAGAAAGGCAGCAGCATAGAACATACCACTTCACAAGCAATGGTAGACATGGTATGTACAGAAAGGCAGCAGCATAGAACATACCACTTCACAAGCAATGGTAGACATGGTATGTACAGAGAGGCAGCAGCATAGAACATACCACTTCACAAGCAATGGTAGACATGGTGTGTACAGAGAGGCAGCAGCATAGAACATACCACTTCACAAGCAATGGTAGACATGGTATGTACAGAAAGGCAGCAGCATAGAACATACCACTTCACAAGCAATGGTAGACATGGTATGTACAGAGAGGCAGCAGCATAGAACATACCACTTCACAAGCAATGGTAGACATGGTATGTACAGAGAGGCAGCAGCATACCACATGCCACTTCACAAGCAATGGTAGACATGGTATGTACAGAGAGGCAGCAGCATAGAACATGCCACTTCACAAGCAATGGTAGACATGGTATGTACAGAGAGGCAGCAGCATAGCACATGCCACTTCACAAGCAATGGTAGATATGGTATGTACAGAGAGGTAGCAGCATAGAACATACCACTTCACAAGCAATGGTAGACATGGTATGTACAGAGAGGTAGCAGCATAGAACATACCACTTCACAAGCAATGGTAGACATGGTATGTACAGAGAGGCAGCAGCATAGAACATGCCACTTCACAAGCAATGGTAGACATGGTATGTACAGAGAGGTAGCAGCATAGAACATACCACTTCACAAGCAATGGTAGACATGGTATGTACAGAGAGGCAGCAGCATACCACTTCACAAGCAATGGTAGACATGGTATGTACAGAGAGCCAGCAGCATAGCACATGCCACTTCACAAGCAATGGTAGATATGGTATGTACAGAGAGGCAGCAGCATAGAACATACCACTTCACAAGCAATGGTAGACATGGTATGTACAGAGAGGCAGCAGCATAGAACATGCCACTTCACAAGCAATGGTAGACATGGTATGTACAGAGAGGTAGCAGCATAGAACATACCACTTCACAAGCAATGGTAGACATGGTATGTACAGAGAGGCAGCAGCATACCACTTCACAAGCAATGGTAGACATGGTATGTACAGAGAGCCAGCAGCATAGCACATGCCACTTCACAAGCAATGGTAGATATGGTATGTACAGAGAGGCAGCAGCATAGAACATACCACTTCACAAGCAATGGTAGACATGGTATGTACAGCGAGCCTGCAGCATACCACTTCACAAGCTATTGTAGACATGGTATGTACAGAGAGCCAGCAGCATACCACTTCACAAGCAATGGTAGACATGGTATGTACAGAGAGGCAGCAGCATAGCACATGCCACTTCACAAGCAATGGTAGACACGTTGTGTGCAGAGAGCCAGCAGCATAGCACATGCCACTTCACAAGCAATGGTAGACATGGTATGTACAGAGAGGCAGCAGCATAGCACATGCCACTTCACAAGCAATGGTAGACATGGTATGTACAGAGAGGCAGCAGCATAGAACATGCCACTTCACAAGCAATGGTACACATGGTATGTACAGAGAGCCAGCAGCATACCACTTCATAAGCAATGGTAGACATGGTGTGTACAGAGAGGCAGCAGCATAGCACATGCCACTTCACAAGCAATGGTAGACATGGTATGTACAGAGAGCCGCCAGCACTTCACCTTGTCTAATCCAATCCTGTACCACATTCTGCAACTTGCCCCCAGTATCTTCACACTGCAACTGCAGGTCATTGTGCCATTGACGCCGCAGTTTGTAAGGAAGAGGAGACATCATTTACTTAATGTATTCCCTAATTTGACACAACTGCAGATGATCGGTTGATGCTTGTTTTTCATGTGTGTTGCGCCTTATTTGGTTATGTTTTTTTTCAAAATGTGAAAAATACAAAATATATTATCCAGTGAAGATAATAACAAGGATGATTAATAATATGCTTTTGGGTTCCCCTGTATAACATATATTTTAAGTGGTCTTAAGCTATTCTTTGTAATCATTATTCGCATAAATGCTATTAAGATCAGCCTGTGTTACATGAGGCAGACAGCGGCATCTCGAACAAGGTTTTCCCTAAGTTTTCAGTTTCACAGGGTGTCGCAAATGTCAGATGTCAATGCCCTATGGCATAAAGTCTAAAGGATGATCTCAAATATACCCTCTCGTTCTTCATTCTTCATGACAACAGCATTAAAATAGCACGGAACATTGCTAAATGTTGCATGAAACCAATAATTGTAGCCCGAGGCCATCCTATAAAAACGAAACGGAATTTATCCAAGGAAAGAAACGACAATCTTCTATGGCTTGTAACATCTTAGTTCAGCGTTTTATAACCATTGAAGTGAACACCAATTCATTATATTATTATGAATCAAACTATCAACTTATTATGGTTCTCGTGGACGACTGTCTCTTATTTCAATTGTCATTTTTCGATGAGGGAGGAGTTAAAATAGGCTAATCTATGATTAATGTCAGTCACACAAAAATTCTAATGACATGCATTTCACACAACTCACGGCCTGCTTATTGATTAAAAATGATCCACGATTTTTCATTCTTGTTTGCTCCTGTGATTAGCAATAGAGAAAAAATGAATGCCCACGCCTATGTGTACATACAATGAACAATGTGCAATGTTTTGTTATGGCTGTTTTTTTAACATTATCACATGATTACCAATTCACATAGTTTGTTGGTTAATGTGACCTCGTTGCACGCATAATATGCTCCCCATCCTAATTGGACTGTCACAACAAGAGTAAATGTTAAAATGCCATCGTGGGTCATCCCAGCAAAACAGTTGAGGCCCTTCCATAATTGTGTGCAATCAGCTTCCTGGCCTCTTTATGAAAATAACGTATTTATATGCATCATCCAATATTGACAAAATACACAAATGATGTCACTGCTCGAACGCGCAATACATTACAAAATTTGTAATGAACATTAATAGCATTAGAGTTGCGTGTTTTGTTCTGATGATGTATTTCCCAGACACAAATATTTCACTATTTCCCGTTATGAATCAAGTAAAACTTCTGGTTATCTGTTTGTTAAGTGTTGATTTTAACCTTGGAGTAATAACTATGTAAATAATTACTCCATTTTTTAACACAGCGGTATTAAGGAAGGTAATATTTATCTTTTATACATTTAATAAGGTAGAGAAGTGGTGGTTGTTAAGTAGTGGTAAGGTAATGTTTAACTTTGATACCTCTCTGTCTAATAAGGTAGAGGAGTAATGGTTGTTAAGTAGCAGTAAGGTAATATTCAACTTTGATACCTCTCTTTTTAATAAGGTAGATAAGTGGTGGTTGTTAAGTAGCAGTGAGGTAATATTCAACTTTGATACCTCTCTTTCTAATAAGGTAGAGAAGTGGTGGTTGTTAAGTAGCAGTAAGGTAATATTTAACTTTGATACCTCTCTTTCTAATAAGATAGAGAAGTGGTGGTTGTTAAGTAGCAGTAAGGTAATGTTTAACTTTTGTACCTCTCTTTCTAATAAGGTAGAGGAGTGGTGTCAGTAAAGTGGTCTGTCCCCATCAATGTTGGCCCCGGGGCCACTATTTATCAGCACAGTAAATGCCACACACCTGTATAGTGAAAGTAACAGATGGAACTGAGGTGACAGAAAGATATACAGGCTGGTGACAACTTATAACCATATCCAAACACAGGTGTATGCTAATTCTAAACAGAAGCGCAGTTAATGTTGTTTTTGTAAATAGAAGGCAAAAATCACGCACTGCATTTTAACCAACATGTTTAAATTATAACCAACCATTGATAAATGGGCGGTTTGAACAAAATGCTTATGGAAATTTCTTCATAACATCTCTCATTTCCCCAATCATTTGCAATTCACGTGGATTTTTTTTTCTCTGGGACCGTCCTCACGTTTTGATAAACAGTTTTTTTTCCGGTTCCCTTTTTTAAATAAATCGCACCCCTGCTCACGAATACCAGCATGCCACTTTTAATGTTATACAGTTGCCTGAATTTTGAATATAATTTACATGTATTTTGGCAGATGGCATGTGCAACGTGAAGATAACTGGTCTGCACAATGACATGCCCATCCAGTGTATTGGTGATCAATATACTTTCTGTATTACATCATCCTAATGGGGTAATGGTAATACCATAGCTTCCCCAATCAAGACTAGTGATTGTATTATGCCTCAGCCTGACACATGTAGCTCAATATAGCATAATTAACAGCCCAGGATTGTGATTATGTGTTGATTGTCTTCCAAGCCCTACTCTCCCAGTATTGGCATTTGTTAACATAACATTTCCCCATCAATTATTTTCACTGCAGTGAATTCCTTGACTTCACCACCTCCAATATTGGTTGGCCTCCCATCTCGACTAATACCATCTACAAGACTAAGAACTGCCAGAATTGGCTCAAAATTACCACACCTTTCCCACTGACCATGCAGCTTCTACGTTTTTTTGTCAATTACCCTAACACAAGCGTGGATGTTTCAGGAGAGATAGAGGACCTCTTCTAGACCGTTGTGAAGCACATGGCGCCTACAGCTAAGACATAACATAATTTGGAGGGAAATTATTACATAATAGCTCAGAGGCACATGTTTGATCCCAGCCTCCTCCGCTGTAGATAGGAGATGAAGATGCCACAGAGAAATGAATGCACACAACACAACCCATCTTCCTTCTCTCCTCTTGCCTCATGGACCGCCCATTCCCTTTTAATCGTGGAAAAAATATTCAAAAACTTACATTAAAAAAACCTTTATCTCTGTTATATATGCACATTGAATATGCACGTTGAAAATTATATTTGGCCGTTTCGTATTTCATTCATGTTTAATATATCATAATTTCCAAATAATTGGGAAATAAGGTATAATCCATACTAAATGAAATATTGGTAAAATCTATACCTTGGTTGTTATAAGAACATTAATCTCAATTATAGGAGTTTTAACATTTTGCGGAGTAAGTATGTGTGTCAGAAAAAAAAGGTTCGGTCCCTCGGAGAGGAATTGCCTGGGGAGTTTGAAGCACTTTAGGGATGTTGTGAGGGGCCTTCTGGTTGCCAGATTGGAAGTGACAAAACGTCTGTACTCAGTCTAATGGCCAGATATTAGGTGCATAGAAACCATGCTTAATCCCAAATTTCTCATTTCATAAGACATATGTAAACGAACTGTCGGTAACAACTTAATCTAGCGTATTGCTTATTATATGTCCATAATAAATGTACGAAAAATATTTTAATTCTCACTGATCGAGTGGGACATGCTGCCACCTGGTGTTTTAGAATCTGTTACTCATGGAGGAACTTTGGTGACATTCAAGCTTGGCTTATGGTAATAAATATGATATCAATCAGTAGTTTATTACTTCCATAATAGCCTTTTAAATTTTTTCAAGATTCCTAAACTGAATAGCTTTTTTCTGTCAATATCAATGTATTCCCTTCACAACACTCATAAAGGTAGCCAATCACATCGGCTTGTCATGTTGACAAATCTATCCCGAGAAACACCTGGTGGGTCACAAATGTTAAAACTCAAGCAGTGAGAATTGATCTAAGAATCACAGTTTTGCAGACTATCTAAAAAAATAAATATATTATTTTGTTCTGAAAAAAACCGCATTTGACCCAAAACATAACGCTTCTCCTTATATCTTAAAAAATTATTTAATAATATCAAAAAAATCCAATATCTTATAATAGCATCTTGATAAACGATGTAACATAGGTCACGCGAGGATCAAGTGTACAAACTAGCGCCCCCAGGTGAGAGTTGTTGTCATGTGAAGCAATGCCGTGGAAAGTGGCAATTATCGCCTGCAAATGGACAACCATTCAACGAACACAGGTAATTTACTGAAAGGGGAATGTGCTCTTGGTGGCCCAGACCAGAATGCATTGCAAACAATTGTGCTCAATTAGAGTGTATTGGTCTGTAATTATGTATTTGATATTGCATGTGAAAATCTATTATAGAAACGATCTAAAAACGAAACAGGGAATGCTTTTGTTTGAGATAGTATCGTACTTTGATATATTAAAGCTATTGTTATGTGAATAAGCCAACACTTTTCAGGGTTCGTTCTGTAGTCTATGCCAATTTTAGGTGCAGAGAAACACGGCATAAGCACAGCATAACTTGATATGTCATTATGCGATAATAAACCAAAAACACCCGATTATTATTTTAGTGCATAATGCCCTAGAAAAACAAACTGCGATAAGCATAAAACATATCCTATTACCACCACAACTTAACGGTCACGCGGTAGTATGTCTTTATTATAAATTCATGGGTGGAGTATTCTATTTCAAGTTCTGCCGCTTATTTGGCCAATCGCTGCGTGAAACTGAATTCAGAAAATTCGCATATCCGTGATGGAGATAAGTTCTGTGCTTAATTGACCTAGTTATGGTAGATTAGAGGAGAGCGCCATCTGGACATGATATCCGCTGAGCTGACCGTTATAATCCCCCTCTCAAATCTTTGCCAGCCACGGCCACACGACAGACCCCCCAGCGCCCCGGGCCCAGCGCATCTACCCTCTGTATCCCGCCTCCAACATCATGTCATATCACATAACTTCTCCCTATTTTCACCAGAAATGTCATCGTCATCCTAGTTATACACCATCCTGTATTCCCAACAATCCATGATCATTAGTTTGACGTCACGGGTCTTCTTTCACGGAACAACCCAGTGATGGTTACTAATTTCAAATTAAATCCACACACACAGACAAAAAAATGCAAAACAAAACAAAAATAACCGAATCCCTCTCTGGCAACAAACTAAGTCAAACTATGACTTTTTATATATCAAACTAGGATAGTGTTAAGTATAATATGGATGAATGTGCTTCTGTTATATGTATGAAGTATAAAGGAGGAACAACGACAAGTAAACAGTGATTATATTCACTAGAGTGCGGGGGATGCTGCAGTGTTTTAGGGACCACAACTTTATACAGACTTGTCCGTGCACTCTGCATCTGTTGTATGTGGATCACGCCTAGCTAAAGTAGCCTCTGGGGGAAAGAAAAGCAAGGTAGTCTAAAACTGTATTCACATTACTTTGTGACCGAGGATTATTTTGTACAGTGTGAACTTTACATGGTCCATCACGCCACTCTTATAACCATCACCTTGTGTTGTTGATGAAGCTGCCTTCACAGAGAGCCAAAACTTTTATCAACTTACCCAGAACAAAAAGTTGAAGGCAAACATCAAGTATTTTATACAGCTGTAACATCCTCCTAGCCCCATCTTGCCGACTGATTGGTGTTTAAATCCTCAATAATACAATAAGACTGGAGAAGTTTTTTTGGTTTTTAATCCCTGGTAAAATATCCAACAGATTATTTAGGCCCACCAGTGCACTTGCCAAAGTGTGTGCTACTTGGGTAGCGTCTCGCACAGAGTGAGAGCGTGGAGAGTGCGCGCGAGAGTCGCTGGCGGGGGTGTGTGGCAGCAGCAAACCATCAGGATCACATTCATCCCCTAGGATGACTCAAAGGGGGGACGTTCCCCAATTAAGTCCTACTCGATGAATTTTCAGTTCCCCACATTGGAAAAAAAATATATGAAGCATTTCAATGATGGTTTAGAAAAATATATTTATATATATATGAAGTATTTCAATGATGGTTAAACATATATATATTTCAATGGTGGTTTAGAAAGGAGTATATATGAAAAATTTCAATAATGGTTTTGAAAAGAATTTATATGAAGTATTTTAATGATGGTTATGAATGAATATATGAAGTATTTCAATGATGGTTGTGAAAAAAAATGAAGAGATGAGCGACATCAATATTAATGAGACAAAAAGCTACATAGATCAGGTCTAGTTGCATGTGTTTTAAACTAAGGTCCGTCCTATTAAATTCCTTATTCTCCCGCTTCGTCCATGGAATGAATCAGTGGGTCACCAATCACACACCTTTGGCGAATGTTTCTTCTTTCCGTATCAGTAAATGCTAGATGTACCCTAGAGCAGAATGTACAATTATATACTGGATCATTCTATTCTGTATATTATAGGAATATATCTTGGTCAGTGTAGGATATGGTTATCTATTTTCATTGTTACAAAACAAATATTTTGTTTTCACAGAGTGTTGATTAAAGAAAACACCCTATTCTTTTGAATTATTCATTTAAAGAAATATTTAAGAGACCTTCTGCATTATTCATATTAAAGGATTAAGAAATATTTGAATCTCCAAGTTATGACCTCTAAATAGAAATACAAATCTTCTTAAACACATATCGCCATTTGTTACTTGTTAAACTCTTGAACATTCCAATTTAAAGATAATAGATATACAAGCCAAGCGTGGTCGGATTTATTCTGGTTCTTTCCTCTCTGACCAAACATGACACATGCCTTGCCACCAGGGGGCAGAAGAGATAAGTGGCACACATTGCAGACATGACCTTCTTGGGAACGTTATGAATAAAAGTAAAAATATTCCAACAGATGGCATTCAAGGGCCATATTCGAAAGTAAAACCGACAAAAGATTTATTAATGATCACTATCAGGCCTTGAGCAATAATTCTATTGTTCTTTTAGATCTAAAAGTATTGAATCACAAGAGGAAGTACATGCACTAATGATGGTGTCAGAATGAATGCCTTACACCACGACTATTTGCCCGCAAACATCCCGGTTACTATAGTATCAGATTTTGTTTGTTCACATTTCTAATGACATTCACAGATGTTCAAATATTTCATTATTATAACACAAAATATATCATCATCATAACACAATTCTGCCCATTATGGTTATAGAATGTTTAGTCTAATGACACGTACAAAGTCTACGACATACTTTAAAAGTGAATAAAAAAAGGAACTTCATGTATAATCAATTCAAACATTACACGTGCTTTGTTTTCAATGCTGGCAAGTTTGAAACATCCCACGTAATAAAAATCACTCACATAATTAAATGTCAGTGATTGATTCTAAACAATATAAAGACTACATATATTGACCACTTCCCGTGTTGTCATAAGAGATTGGATAACAGTAAAAATCTACAAAGTTTGATATCTTTTTGAAACAATAAAGCACGAGTAATGAACTCACAAACCAAATAAAGAGCTTCCAACTACAAATGCATGACAGGTATCGCAAGGGTGGGGCATTGAGTCCCTGTAGCGGGCCTCTTGGTGGCCGGCGTTACCTGACTATACTAATTATCTCAAATACAAATGTACAACATGTTGTCAAATATGTACTTTATGGTGAAATATGATATTTTATGTGTACTTTTTACAAGATATTTTTGACATATATGTATGTAAATCGTTAAGTATAACGTCTTCGAAAATAACCAATGCCAATCTAGACAATCCTTGTCCAACCTAGGCTATAGTATATCTGGGACTGTAATTTAGTGCCAGTCTGTATGGCTTAAAATTCAACTTGACACCAAAAGTCTAATGCAAATATATTCCAATATGCGTTGGTTCAGACAGAGATATCCAAACACGAGGTGTGATTATGCTGAAATTGTTCATTTGGCCAGGATAAGATAAGGAAGGATCCAATATCCCAATGTCCTAAACTCCATCCAAAACCAAAAAAAGGGAAATAATTCATTCTTTTACATACATTTATATGCATATGACTAAGATACAGACATTCTGACTTCTTGGACGCTAATTGTTTCAACGCACGTTCAGGGAAACATTAAAATTCATAAGGTGTAAGCATTCAATCCCCCTCCATATATCACACTGCTGGCAGAACAGTCTCGATTTCACGTCAGCCAATCGATACACAGGTGGTGTGCTGTTGACGCGAGGTGGCAGGGCGGTAGTATTTACCTCTGGCTGCCGATGGGCAAAATGGCTGAGTGATGGAAGAGAAAACAACCGGTATGTATTGCTTGTTATTGTCGTGTTTATACCGACTAGGCACTATTTTAGATGTTTACGATTTCACAAATGACACGCTGCGTATAACAAGGATATGAACACTGTTTAAACCATGCCATTTTCTCGCCTCAATGGATGGCACATGGTATTATAATGTAGGTCATCTGAAGTGTAAATCGAGGGACCGATGGGGTTTATATTGTATAACCTATGAGTCCGGTTTTGTTTTAAATGAAGAATATTTGCAAAATTATAAACAAAATTGATAAAGAAAGAGGGTAAACCATGTACAAGATGGAGTCAGCTTGTAGTCTGAATACATTTCCTGCTCGTTTCTCTCTGTTTTGGCTGGGATCCAAATAATGCTAATGTTACTCACCAGGGGGGTATTGTTTTGTTTGCAATTTTATCTTCCCTAAAGATCTCCAAGGTCGTGAATAAAATTTATTTTAAACCAGTGTGGTATATATTGAGTTTCAAGTAGCTATTACAGAGGTTCACATAAACTAAATACTGTTTATAACATGAACTACTGATTCTAATCTTTATCCTTATGTTTTAAAATTATTTCGGATATTAGCTTCTGCCATATTAAAATTAGAAACAAAAATTAATTTGAATGAAAATATATCAGTAGTATTAAAGACATTGATTTTAAGGAAATTAAGCATGATATTGTCTTTTACAGTTGCCTCCTATGACGAGAAGTTAGCATGACTTGTACGTTGGCCACACAACCGCCATAGAGAGAAGGTGGGGGCTGCTGTCATCTCACAAAATGTCTATGGAATCTGCAGACGCTTCCAGTTCTGGAGCTGAACCGGAAGTAGATCTCACGAGGTCAGTATGTTAACCTTATCTCAATAAAAGAGGCATGCAAATTAAGAATGATAAAATGTACGTCATCAGATGATTAAATATCTAAACACTTATGTTTATTTCTGAAAGGAAATTACAGTATGTTGTACATAAAAATTGCTCGGAATGATAAGCTTAATTGCAGATTTTTTTTTATTGTTGCAGATTTGAAGAAGCTATATGGAAAAATGATGCTGAAAGTTTAGGCCAGTTGTTGCCCATGACACCAGACACAGAGATAACTCAGGGATGGTTTCTTGCTGCATGGTACGGACACAAAGATTGCCTCATGGCCATCTCACAGATGTATAGTAGGTTAAGCGATCCTCAGTATGAGGAACTGAGTATAAATGAGTTTGACTATGAACGTCTCCAGCAGATAGATCCGATGGTTGGCAGACAATACTTCATAGCGGATGCTACAGCTCTGCACCTGGCCACGGCACAGGGTCACATAGCATGCGTGGAGTTCCTACTGGACAATGAGCCAAGGCCTCGGCAATGGGAAACAGTCAACAACAGCCCACCAATGATAGCAGCCCGTTTTGGACATGTGGAAATACTCAAGATGCTTTTGGCAAAAATGGATGAACATTACAGACCGTTGCACATCGATAGCTTTCTGATGGTTGCGTGTCAGAGCGGGCAGGCTGACTGTGTCCAGGTGCTGTTTGAGGCTGGAGCACAAGTGGCAGGAGGTTCATGTGGACCAATGATGTTAGGTAGGAAACCTCCAATGTACGTCGCTGCTCATAACGGCCACAGAGAGGTACTGGCGGCGCTAGTACAGTGTGGGGCCTCGGTGGACGGAGATGGAAGGTATCTACCTCTATCTGGGGCGGCAATAAAAGGCAGTCTGGAGTGTGTGGAATTCCTTCTCAGTCATGGTGCTAGCATAAAACATGTGAATCGGACAGGGAATATACTCTCAGATGCTGTATATGGCAAAAACCTAGAAGTTATTGATCTCTTTTTAGAACTTGGCTGTGACGTTAACCATAGAGATGGTAGTGGAAATACGGCTCTCCATATGGCCTCCCTCCGAGGGAACGCCACCATCGTTAAGAGACTTATAGAGGCAGGTGCTCATCCCAACATCAGAAATAATACCAATAATCTACCAATACATAGAGCTATTCCTACCCTGAGACACAGTCTCAGGAGCAAGTACTTGGAAACGCTTAAAGAGTTGATCAGGAATGGAGGAGACATCCGAGGATTCTATGGCAAACCGGGTGATATCAAAACCTACAATAGCCCACTATTTAAAGCCATCAGAACTGGGCAGGCATCGGTCAGTGATGTGCTGCTCATTGCAAGTGGACAGGATGTCATAAGAGAAACACTTGATGTAGCAGTCCAAAGAGGTATCTCAGAAGATCATCTGCTGAAGCTCGTGGAACGTATATTCAAGATTTACTCGCTGAAATATCTTTGCAGACATGCAATAAGGAAAGTGTTCTTCAAAGCCTCTGCTCTAAATATTCCTACTCTGCCTTTACCATTGCCTTTAATACAATTTTTAAACTATCCTGAATTTGACGATATTCACGCAGAACTTGAAGAGAGTCAATCAGTGTCAGATTCATAGAGTTATAAGTAAATCTTGGTGAGGATATTAATGGTCTTTCAATAGTTATTCTTCTCGAATTTCCATGAGTTTGTAAGAAAATTGTCGTGGCTATTGACTGTTGTCAATTTGTTTCTTTCTCACTATTTATGTGATCTTCCTTCTGAAATTTATTACAGAAATATGGTTGAAGTAATGAGTGGGAATAAAAGTTTTTCTACATATAGAATTCCTATTTTATCAGTATTTTGATCATTAGCCCTGCTCAGTCATAAGTGTTCCCTTTTTACAGGAGTGCAGACCTACAATTATTTGTTATGACTGGTCGTGAATACTTGACAATGACTCATAAGTTTGGCTTTTGACATCAACATGTAAATTACATCCTCAATACAGATTAATTAAGAGAAAATGTTACCCCAAGATTTGTAGGCAGATATCCATTGTGATCTTATTTGTAATGCTAATTATCTGCTAAAAGATTGAGTTTTTCCACCCTGAAACACAGTCAAAGTTGCAATTGTGCATATTACTGTGCTAACAACATCATTTCAATATTTCTCCTTTTCCCAAGTTCATTCATTTATATGTGTGAACTAAAGGAATCAGTTTCTTTTCAAACGTTTATTACGAACAGAAATATTGCATGTATGGCCAACAGTTGTTTTCTGTTTATTGTACATTTTCAATTATCTATTTTTACTGGACACAAAACTAAATAAATAATTTTGAAGTTAAATGAATAGTAAATGTTATTAAGTGTAAGTGAATGTTTTATGTGTTATAATAAAGTTGATGACAGGTTGATATGT
Organism: Amphiduros pacificus; assembly: GCA_949316495.1. Taxonomy (NCBI): domain Eukaryota; kingdom Metazoa; phylum Annelida; class Polychaeta; order Phyllodocida; family Hesionidae; genus Amphiduros; species Amphiduros pacificus. The sequence goes on along the minus strand of OX439003.1, from coordinate 17,017,434 downwards.
GTCAACACAAATATTGTGTCTCTTTTCAGAGGGATGTTCTCACAGAATGATTGTTTGTCCTATTGCTGAATTAAATGCTATTTTTACCTTTTTCGATCCATCTGGAACCATTAATGTTTACATAAATCATCAATGCAAATATCACAGTGCTTTAACATTGTCCTTAATGTGAAGATCCTTAATAAAAAAAGAGAGAAATACATCAAGTGAAAAAAGAGTGTTTATTATCATTGTCAAAAAGTGCTGCAATTCTTTATTTAAAACTATTGAAAATCAGTATATTCATATCTAGTTTTTACCCCCAGGCTAATTTTACCTGAGAGGTATCAATTGCTAAAGCTGCTGGGAATCTGGGTGTCTATTTTGTGAATATGATACCGAGAGAGCAAATAATGTTAAGTTCTTGAAATTTAAACCATAGTTACATCATATGAAGATATTGAAATGGGTTGCTTGTAGATGACCTGACCCATAATTTAAGATCATGTGGTTTGATCTTTGAGAACAAAATTTAGACGATGGATGCACTTTATTGATATCATAAATTGGTGACATTGACTTACATTTCAAGTTTACAATGGCACCATCTCTAAAAATCTTATGAATGTGATATAGCAAATCAAGATAACATTAGCAAACTTAAATCATAGATTCATCATATGGAGATCTTGAAGTGGTGTACTTGTCAGTGACATAGGCTTCGATTTCAAAGTCAAATGACCATTTCTCTTAAAAATCCTATTTTCATATAGAGATATATAAAAAAAATCCTATTTCATATAAAGGTTTTAAATAGTTTACATGTCAGTGACCTGGACTCTCTTAAAATCCTACAAATAAAGATAGAATCCCCGTACTTAAACTATGGATGTATCATATCAATGTTTTAGTATTATGAACTTATATTCCAAAGTCATGGTACTCAACTTTGAAAATCTTGTTGACAACGAATAAAGATATTTTGAACTATAACTATGGATGCATGTTATCAATGTCTCTTGACCATTGTTGGTGACCTTGACCTACATACACTATGAGGTAACACAATCTCAGAATATATGAAAACCAAATTAGTTGGCAATATATTTATACAGCACAAGTGCCTTAGGCTGGGAAGTGATGCTGTCCCTCACTGTTGTAGCTATCCCTCACCTGTGCAGCTGTCTCTCAATTGTGCAGCTATCTCTCACCTATGCAGCCATCCCTCACCTATACAGCTATCTCTCACATGTGCAGCTGTCTCACTTGTGCAACTACCATGTGTGCAGCTGTCATTCAGTAGTGCAGTTGTCTCTCACTGTTGTAACTTTCTCTCACCATGTGCAGCTATCTCTCACCATGTGCAGCTATCTCTCCCCATGTGCAGCTGTCTCTCACTTGTGCAGCTATCTCACCTATGCAGCCATCCCTCACCTATACAGCTATCTCTCACATGTGCAGCTGTCTCTCACTTGTGCAACTACCATGTGTGCAGCTGTCATTCAGTAGTGCAGTTGTCTCTCACTGTTGTAACTATCTCTCACCATGTGCAGCTATCTCTCCCCATGTGCAGCTATCTCTCACCATGTGCAGCTGTCTCTCACTTGTGCAACTACCACGTGTGCAGCTGTCATTCAGTTGTGCAGTTGTCTCTCATTGTTGTAACTATCTCTCACCATGTGCAGCTATCTCTCACAATGTACAGCTATCTCTCCTCATGTGCAGCTATCTCTCCCCATGTGCAGCTATCCCTCCCCATGTGCAGGTATCCCTCCCCATGTGCAGCTATCTCTCCCCATGTGCAGCTATCTCTCCCCATTTGCAGCTATTTCTCCCCATGTGCAGCTATCTCTCACCATGTGCAGCTATCTCTCACCATGTGCAGCTATCTCTCATCATGTGCAGCTATTTCTCACCATGTGCAGCTATCTCTCATCATGTGCAACTACCATATGTGCAGCTGTCATTCAGTTGTGCAGTTGTCTCTCACTGTTGTAACTATCTCTCCCCATGTGCAGCTATCTCTCCCCATGTGCAGCTATCTCTCCCCATGTGCAGCTATCTCTCCCCATGTGCAGCTATCTCTCACCATGTGCAGCTGTCTCTCACTTGTGCAACTACCACGTGTGCAGCTGTCATTCAGTTGTGCAGTTGTCTCTCATTGTTGTAACTATCTCTCACCATGTGCAGCTATCTCTCACCATGTACAGCTATCTCTCCTCATGTGCAGCTATCTCTCCCCATGTGCAGCTATCCCTCCCCATGTGCAGGTATCCCTCCCCATGTGCAGCTATCTCTCCCCATGTGCAGCTATCTCTCCCCATGTGCAGCTATCTCTCCCCATGTGCAGCTATCTCTCACCATGTGCAGCTATCTCTCATCATGTGCAGCTATCTCTCACTATGTGCAGCTATCTCTCACCATGTACAGCTATCTCTCCCCATGTGCAGCTATCTCTCACCATGTGCAGCTATCTCTCATCATGTGCAGCTGTCTCTCCCCATGTGAAGCTATCTCTCAAACTGTGCAGCTATCTCTCATCATGTGCAGCTGTCTCTCCCCATGTGCAGCTATCTCTCAAACTGTGCAGCTATCTCTCATCATGTGCAGCTGTCTCTCCCCATGTGCAGCTATCTCTCCCCATGTGCAGCTATCTCTCCCCATGTGCAGCTATCTCTCACCATGTGCAGCTATCTCTCACCATGTGCAGCTATCTCTCATCATGTGCAGCTATTTCTCACCATGTGCAGCTATCTCTCATCATGTGCAACTACCACATGTGCAGCTGTCATTCAGTTGTGCAGTTGTCTCTCACTGTTGTAACTATCTCTCCCCATGTGCAGCTATCTCTTCCCATGTGCAGCTATCTCTCCCCATGTGCAGCTATCTCTCCCCATGTGCAGCTATCTCTCACCATGTGCAGCTGTCTCTCACTTGTGCAACTACCACGTGTGCAGCTGTCATTCAGTTGTGCAGTTGTCTCTCATTGTTGTAACTATCTCTCCCCATGTGCAGCTATCTCTCCCCATGTGCAGCTATCCCTCCCCATGTGCAGGTATCCCTCCCCATGTGCAGCTATCTCTCCCCATGTGCAGCTATCTCTCCCCATGTGCAGCTATCTCTCCCCATGTGCAGCTATCTCTCCCCATGTGCAGCTATCTCTCATCATGTGCAGCTATCTCTCACTATGTGCAGCTATCTCTCACCATGTGCAGCTATCTCTCACCATGTACAGCTATCTCTCCCCATGTGCAGCTATCTCTCACCATGTGCAGCTATCTCTCATCATGTGCAGCTGTCTCTCCCCATGTGCAGCTATCTCTCAAACTGTGCAGCTATCTCTCATCATGTGCAGCTGTCTCTCCCCATGTGCAGCTATCTCTCCCCATGTGCAGCTATCTCTCCCCATGTGCAGCTATCTCTCACCATGTGCAGCTATCTCTCACCATGTGCAGCTATCTCTCATCATGTGCAGCTATTTCTCACCATGTGCAGCTATCTCTCATCATGTGCAACTACCACGTGTGCAGCTGTCATTCAGTTGTGCAGTTGTCTCTCACTGTTGTAACTATCTCTCCCCATGTGCAGCTATCTCTCCCCATGTGCAGCTATCTCTCCCCATGTGCAGCTATCTCTCCCCATGTGCAGCTATCTCTCACCATGTGCAGCTGTCTCTCACTTGTGCAACTACCACGTGTGCAGCTGTCATTCAGTTGTGCAGTTGTCTCTCATTGTTGTAACTATCTCTCACCATGTGCAGCTATCTCTCACCATGTACAGCTATCTCTCCTCATGTGCAGCTATATCTCCCCATGTGCAGCTATCCCTCCCCATGTGCAGGTATCCCTCCCCATGTGCAGCTATCTCTCCCCATGTGCAGCTATCTCTCCCCATGTGCAGCTATCTCTCCCCATGTGCAGCTATCTCTCATCATGTGCAGCTATCTCTCACTATGTGCAGCTATCTCTCACCATGTACAGCTATCTCTCCCCATGTGCAGCTATCTCTCACCATGTGCAGCTATCTCTCCTCATGTGCAGCTATCTCTCACCATGTGCAGCTATCTCTCACCATGTGCAGCTGTCTCTCCCAATGTGCAGCTATCTCTCCCCATGTGCAGCTATCTCTCACCATGTGCAGATATCTCTCCCCATGTACAGCTATCTCTCCCCATGTGCAGCTATCTCTCCCCATGTGCAGCTATCTCTCACCATGTGCAGCTATCTCTCACCATGTGCAGCTATCTCTCCCCATGTGCAGCTATCTCTCACCATGTGCAGCTATCTCTCCCCATGTGCAGCTATCTCTCCCCATGTGCAGCTATCTCTCATCAGGTGCAGCTGTCTCTCCCCATGTGCAGCTATCTCTCAAACTGTGCAGCTATCTCTCATCATGTGCAGCTGTCTCTCCCCATGTGCAGCTATCTCTCCCCATGTGCAGCTATCTCTCCCCATGTGCAGCTATCTCTCACCATGTGCAGCTATCTCTCACCATGTGCAGCTTTCTCTCATCATGTGCAACTACCACGTGTGCAGCTGTCATTCAGTTGTGCAGTTGTCTCTCACTGTTGTAACTATCTCTCCCCATGTGCAGCTATCTCTCCCCATGTGCAGCTATCTCTCCCCATGTGCAGCTATCTCTTCCCATGTGCAGCTATCTCTCCCCATGTGCAGCTATCTCTCACCATGTGCAGCTATCTCTCACCATGTGCAGCTATCTCTCCCACAGCTATATAGACCCCTTTTTACAAAACCTAGCAGGGCCTCAATAAGTAGGTCAATAAATAGGTCAATTTACCGATGGTTGAAAACAAAGCTCTAATACAGAAATATAGGCAATTTGTGGGTAGAATTTCACATCTAACATGATTCTGACAAAAAATAAGTGATAATTGTGCCATTCATAATATGCTAAAAGCGCAACCCTTCACATAAACTTGCAAAACAAAAGTGAAGTGGAGATTAGTTTAGCGTCACTTCCACCAGAGGGCAGGCAACGTGGTGACGGAACAGCGAGATCACACACTCTTATCAGTGGCGACTTTTATCGCGGCCAATACCTCATATAGCAACTTTTTTTTTTTTTTTCAAATCTCGTCACCCTTCCTCTCTGATCACGTTCATGCTTTTGTTATATATGTATGTAATTACCAAACTGAAAGCATTGATATGTAACAGCCTGAAATGTCTAGTTCTTCCACTGTTGCTATAAGTGGTGAATGTCTGCAGTTCCTTACCAGTGGTTTTTCATTTGTCAAAATCTGACAAAGGATTCAATATTTTAGTTAAACACAAACAACCTTTATCAAAAACCACATTAGATATTATTGGGATATGATTAGAAAATTATATGTGATGATTCCTGCATAACAAATAGCATGGCCCGGCCAAACCCACACAGCCAAACAACCCCTGTTTATATTAACTACATCAACCTTCATTCCAGCCCTCACTCCTCCACAATAAGGAATGGGTATACAGACTATAATCTGATAACTGCCACATTGAACACATAAAAATTTACATGATATATAAGTATTTGACACACCAAAATTACTGATGATTTTGTATATAAAGCTCAGAAAACATCCACATGGCATAACCTGCAGGCAATATCAAGAACTGTTTTGTGGTTTCCTTATCACCATCAACAATATACATGTATGTTTTCAATATTCATTGGTATAATAAGTATTTATTGTAATTAATTGACTGTTAGTCTGTTACCATCCCTTATGAACTTTATTTACATGTATATTGTGAGGGATCTGACATGAAGAGGGGGGCTGAAATTCCACCAATGTAATAAAAATACATACAGATCTTTCAGTTGCTGTCCAAAACAAAGATATTCTTCAGACATTTATGAATAGAAAAGGGTCCACACTTGAGCTTGGTCTGTGAAAAATATAAAGGTTTGATAAAAATATGATAAATAGAATAACTTAATAAAAAGTTTCTTAAGTATTCAATTTCAGATATGAGGTATCCATAACAGTTACCAGAAATGAATGAAAGGTTACATTCAATTTAATGATACATGGGATGACATATTCCACCAGACACTTTATATCATTGAGAAAGATTCTATTTCACATCTCAAGATTTCAGAGTCATTCACTCTGCCATTCCATGCTAACTAACCTATTTTAAAGGTAATATTGTGTAAAAGTGATTTCTTTTACAAGAACGATTAAATATTATTTGTTTAGTTTAAAAAATATGGATTTCAAGATATAATTGTACACTATCTTGTACTTAGACTGATTAGCTGTTTGAAATAAGAAGTTTGATCTTTTTTAATGAGATAGATATTGTTACGATGGTTATTGCCTGATTGGTAAAAACTATGAGTGTAATTAATAAACAGTATGCTGATTCTAATGTGACAGGATTTTTTTTGATAAACTAATTTCAAGGTTTACATACATACACATTTTGTTCAAGTGTATTTGAATAAAGAGGTAAGAATACAAAATTAAATGCAGTCACATCTGGTTACTAATTGTCGATAAATTTCCTGTTTTGGTCCTAACTTCAGTTTCCCCCCAACTGACTGACTTTTAAGACTTAAAGCCCCAAGAAAAGAATACGGCAAATGACTGTGGTCTGTCATGGTGGACTGTGTACCATGCCCAAATATACCAGACATTGATGCAAATTTTGAAATAAAACCCCATAAATATCAAATATCGAATAAATTTCACGCTCGTACAATCTGATGTTTCTACAGTTTTGTCGAATTAATGCTACAATCAACATTCCTGTTTCAAAGAATTATATTCTTATCAACAGGCTTGGATTTTACCAACGGGAATATTAAGTAACATTTAAACATTAACTATGTTATTTACAATCCTAACACTGATACTATTATATTGAAAAAATATACAACTTTTATCCCATTATAAATGATTGAAATCATATATCAAAATATATTCTATCATTCATTAGTTTTGAACATTTTAAATGTTTGTCTATATGTTCTAACCATTGTTTTTGGAGATTTTTTATCTTAAACATATTTTCCTTTCCTATGTCTTGTTTACATATACAGGATACTTAAATTCGGCTTCAAAAGTATTCCAAACAAATTGATGACTTTTAAGACGCGGATTTTGTGCAAACTTTCTGAGGTCTAATCTCATCTTACTGAATTATTTATCTCGATTTCCCCCCCCCCAAAATAAATAAATAAATAACAATTTTGAGAAATAAAGAAAAGTGTAAAATTATAAGCTTCAACTTTATTGGTCTCAATAAAATGATTCGTGAGCGTCTTTTATAAAATGAATTTTGACACAAAGATTTGGATCAAAACGTGACAACTGACACGATTCTCAAATAAATAAAAGAATATGATTTATGTGAAATTTGATGCAATGAAATATAATGTAACAAGATATTATTTTAAAGTAGTGATATCCGTGACATGTTATCGTCAGGTGAATATATGATATATCAAAGTATGAAATCGATCAGGATAAGATGGAGAAATAAAATCTCCATGAAGGCATTTAATGCACTTTCAGTCAAATTACAGAAAAAAAAACCATCTGATTCTTGGTGATGAAAAGGAATGCATTTTAGATAAAACACTGCGCCAAACGTCATCTTTTAAAATATAGTAGATATGACAAATTTGACCAAATCAGTTCAAAACTTTAATTTAAGATATCCTGTTTTAGTCTGAAAGCAAGTGATATATTCGAATTATATTGTGTCAGTTGTAAAACACACCCCTGCAACAAATTGTTTTACAAAATTGTATTCGTTTGTCTTTCATCTCATTATATTCCCATCTAACTAAAAATGCTTAGTGCAACTTTACACATATTTATGCATTGCCAAGTATTTACAATGTCAAATTGAACTATCTTTTCCACACTTCAAAATATGTCGAAATATTAACATTGACTGTCTTTTCTGAATTTTAAAGATATTAAAACATCAACCTTAGGTATCCCTAAATATCCCAAAAGATTTTAACAGCTAAATTAAATGCAAATCTGTTCTTTAAAAAAAAAACATTCGTTCACTATCAATATTATTTAATATGATTTCTTTTTAAATGTACCAAGTATGTCACCTAATGATGAACCAGCTTTTGGTTTCTTTAATTTGTAATTTATAAAAGAAACCAAAAGTTGACTTTTTGAGCAGTGAAATACTGATTACTACATCTATATAAGCTTCTGTGCTTGATCAGACGACTTGTCGCATAAGATCACTTTCCACCTTTAGACATATCAATGTTATAAAATGCTGCATGTTTTTTGTTGCATTCATGTAATAATATTTATTCCTGACGTGTTTTCTTTTACTTTTAGCAGGGATATATTGGATCACACCAATACCCGGGTTTCAAAAAAGTGGAATGCATATACTAAGTATCATCTGCAATTATGTGGGTTAAGAAAAGAAAATAACATGCTAATATGGAATGTGAATGTATTGTTATGCATAGACAGAAAGCACAAAAGTATACATCTGTCAGATGTACATAATATTGAGGATATATATTCTAAATCACTTAGAACTCTTTTTGGGATAATTACAAGGGATTCTGCCAAACGTCAGACTTGGGACTGGAACTCTTCAGTGTTGGAGAATCCTCACTCAATGCACTTCCGGTTTAGTTTTTTCGAAAAATGTGGGAAGAGCTTGGATCAAAAAAGGACAGGTAAATGCTTTAAATATGCTATATAATATTATCAAAAGTGACAATGATAAAGAGATATCACTAAAGAACATGTCTGGCATGATTAAAAGTCATTTACAGCACGAATGTTACTGAAGAATAGCTGATACAACAGAGCTCACTCACGTGGCATTTTCATCACAGTTACACATTGACCCACTTTTTAAAATTCACTCGCGATTAACGAATTACGATCATTTTTTAATCCCTGGTTAATAATAGACCTTTGGCAAGCAAATATTCACAGTCGACATGAAATGTAGATGCTTTTGAAAAAAAAGTGAGTTAAATTCCGTCAATTTTAACTGTTGGTGGCTTGAACTTCACATGTGGACAGGCAGAAGTTTAAACAAAACATCGCTCGGTATCACTTGAAGACTTACGAAAGTTGCTAATTGTGCATGCAGTGGTCTTCTACAGGTCATGGGGAGTCTGCAGAATTTTAAATTTTTTAAATCCATCCACTTTTGGCCAAGTTATGCAATTTTAGAATATTTCATAATAACTAGGAGGGGGTAGTTTAAGAGTTAATATTTCTGACCGAAACCAACAAATGTGAATCATATAACAAGCCCTTGTGTTTCATTCTTGCTAATTATCATTTATGACTGCATTATATTTGAGAAAACTTTCACAAACTATAGACAATATGAGCATGTGCCAGTATGAGCGTGGGCACCCAAAATGTCAGTTTTCTCAAAGATAATGCAATCATAAATGATAATTAGCAAGAATAATTCATGACAGCTTGTTATATAAACATCTTCTTATATTATTCACAATTACGGCAGTCATTTGCGTTGCCAAAACGAAATACAATCTACAAAATACATATATAACTGTCTTCCTCTTGTTCTCACGATTTCAGACATATATAAATCATTTCTGTCAGTGTATTATTAGCCGAGATATTAATATGAAATCTTTTGAACCATCATTGACATCTTATATCGTTCACAATCATGGCAGTCATTTTCGGGCCAAAATAAAATATACAAAATACATATATTACTGTCTTCCTCTTGTTCTCACGATTTCAGACATATATAAATCATTTCTGTAAGTGTATTATTAGCCGAGATATTAATATGAAATCTTTTGAACCATCATTGACATCTGTTCATCTTACATTTCAATACAAAACAGTGACAATATAAGAAATCTACAGGGCACCCAAGATGTCAGTTTTCTCAAAGATAATGTAATCATAAATGATAATTAGCAAGAATGAATGATAATGGCATGTAATATTATTCACATTTGTTGGTTTCGGTCAGAAATATTTAATAATTTTCATGATATGGGGCAGGAAACTGTTCATCTTACATTTTAATACTAAACAGTGACAATATAAGAAATCTACAGGGCACCCAAGATGTCAGTTTTCTCAAAGATAATGCAAACATAAATCATAATTAGCAAGAATGAATGATAACTGCATGTAATATTATTCACATTTGTTGGTTTCGGTCAGAAATATTAAAATATTATCAAGATATGGGGCAGAAAAATGTGCATCTCAGATTTCTATACAAACCAGTGACAATATATGAAATTTACTGGGCACCCAAAATGTCAGTTTTCTCAAAGATAATGCAATCATAAATGATAATTATCAACAATGAATGATAACAACATGTTATATTGTTCACATTTCTTGGTTTCGGTCAGAAATATTTAATAATTTTCATGATTTGAGGCAAGAAACTATTCATCTTACATTTCAATACTAAACAGTGACAATATATGAAATCTACAGAGCACCCAAAATGTCAGTTTTCTCAAATATTATGCAATCATAAATGATAATTAGCAAAAATGAATGATAACGGCATGTAATATTATTCACATTTGTTGGTTTCGGTCAGAAATATTTAATAATTTTCATGATTTGAGGCAAGAAACAATTCATCTTACATTTCAAGACAAAACAGTGACAATATATGAAATCTACAGAGCACCCAAAATGTCAGTTTTTTCACAGATTATGCAATCATAAATGATTATTAGCAAGAATTAATGATAACGGCATGTAATATTATTCACATTTGTTGGTTTCTCTCAGAAATATTTAATAATTTTCATGATTTGAGGTAAGAAACTGTTCATCTTACATTTCAATACAAAACAGTGACAATATATGAAATCTACAGAGCACCCAAAATGTCAGTTTTCTCAAAGATTATGCAATCATAAATAATAATTAGCAAGAATTAATGATAACTGCATGTAATATTATTCACATTTATTGATTTCGGTCAGAAATATTTAATAATTTTCATGATTTGAGGCAAGAAACTATTCATCTTACATTTCAAGACAAAACAGTGACAATATATGAAATCTACAAAGCACCCAAAATGTCAGTTTTCTCAAAGATTATGCAATCATAAATGATATTTAGCAAGAATTAATGATAACGGCATGTAATATTATTCACATTTGTTGGTTTCGGTCAGAAATATTTAATAATTTTCATGATTTGAGGCAAGAAACTGTTCATCATGTTCTCAAAGATTTCTACCATAGCCCAAAGTTTGTGGTTGGGCATCACTTGTATTGTACATCTTTTGTATGTTTTGCATGTTACCCATATGTATTGTACACCACTCATGTGGTTTGTACATCACTTATCAAGTCAAGTTATATGAGGTTCCTCATAACTTGTGAGGTTCCCCATCACTTGTGAGGTTCCCTATCACTTGTGAGGTTCTCCATCACTTGTGAGGTTCCCCATCACTTGTGAGGTTCCCCATCACTTGTGAGGTACCCTATCACTTGTGAGGTTCTCCATCACTTGTGAGGTACCCTATCACTTGTGAGGTTCCCTATCACTTGTGAGGTACCCTATCACTTGTGAGGTTCTTCATCACTTGTGAGGTTCTTCATCACTTGTGAGGTTCTTCATCACTTGTGAGGTTCTTCATCACTTGTGAGGTCCTTCATCACTTGTGAGGTTCCCCCATTACTTATGAGGTTCCCCCATTACTCGGGGTACTCCTTCATTTGTGGCGTTGTACATTACTTGTGTGGTTGCACATGAGTTATTTGGTCAGTAACTAGTGACCATATATCATTTATGGGAATTGTTAAATCAGAGAGGGAGAGCACTTTTTCAAATAACTCATGGATGTAATGTCTTATTTCTGAATGAAGATAATGATACAGTTGAAATTAGTCTTTTTTCACTAAATTTGATAAAAAAAAATACTTGAGATATCTGGTAGGTTCAGATCCTCTTGAGGCACCAAGTTTGATACTATATGTCACATTTTTTTTACAGGACGAGCAGTCACAACCATCCATGCAGAATGAGCAGACACCCATCCATACAGGAAGGACTTGATGCAGAATGTGTAGTCACCCATCTATGCAGGAAGGACTAATCCAGAATGAGCAGTCATAAACCATCCATGCAGAATGAGCAAACACCCATTCATACAGGAAGGACTAGATGCAGAATGTGCTGTCACCCATCTATGCAGGAAGGATTCAGTGCAGAATGAGCAGACACACATCCATGCAGGAAGGATTCAGTGCAGAATGAGCAGACACACATCCATGCAGGAAGGATTCAGTGCAGAATGAGCAGACACCCATCCACGCAGGAAGGATTCAGTGCAGAATGAGCAGACACCCATCCACGCAGGAAGGATTCAGTGCAGAATGAGCAGACACCCATCCACGCAGGAAGGATTCAGTGCAGAATGAGCAGACACCCATCCATGGGGGACTTAAGGACTCACATGAGCCCATTTTGCTGTGCACATAAGATATTAGCAGGAAAGATTTCAGTGCAGAATGAGCATAAATAAAGGGTCCTGTGAGGTCTGAGTATTCACATTACCAAAGAAGGGACAAAGTACGGAATAAGGGATTAAGTACAGTACAATTTCAAAAAAAGAAAAGAAAAAAGGAAATTCCATGCAAGAGTGACAGTTCAGTATGGCATGTCACAAAATTGCAGAATGGACTAAGTGTTAGATGATAAGTCACAAATATGATGAATGGACCTTTAAATCTAGAACTACCTGAACTGTTAAGATATTTAAAGTTGAAATGTGATTCATTACTTGTGACCAGCAGGTGCTTCATATTGTTATTCAACATCACCAAGGAATGATGTCACAATAGGCTGGTTATTATGTCAACTTTAAGGTTAACTTCTAGGTTTACAATAGCAGAATTATGCCCCAATAGCTGTTTTGAGTTCCCTTACAAAATTATTATGTCATGAAATTAAACATTCATGTTGCATAATAATTTTCTTAAACATCAAGAACTGCATAATTTATGTTCTGACACAATGATTCGAATATTTTAATTCCTGTATTTATCCAAATGTGTACTAAGATAGATTAAATTATTTAAATAGTTGTACATTGCTTTAAGGTCTATAATCCACAATGAAAAACTGGGACAGATTTATGTTTTTTTGGCTTAAATGTGTTCAAAGTAATGTTATTTATTAATTTAGCACAGAAAAGGTAAACTTAACCAGCTAGTCTTAAATTTTTATTAATTAAATACTACCGTTAAAACGGGTTCAACTCAGTTTTTTCACCTGGGGACTTAAATCAAGTATTTATATTTTCTTTATTTAATGCCATCCAAAGAATAATCAAGCTTTTATGGGACATTTTAGATATAATCATGGCATAAAATATGAATTATCACTAAAAGAGTTGGGTATTTAAAAATCTCCTGTAAACGAATTTGTCCGCCACGTGTGCCCCAGAGCCGAAGGCAGTTACGTAAATATACGAGACCACCCGAAGTTCTCTCCAGATGCTTCAAACTGATTGTGGATTATAGACCTTAAGTTATAATATTGGTATTGTGATGTATCAAGATTAAAACATTTGAATACTATATTTGTGATGAAGATTGTTCCAATAAAGACTTCTCTGTTGAAATAAAAATGTTTTTGTCATTGATAAAAAAAATCAATCAGCAACTATAATAATTTTCATAAAACTAGTAATTTAGTAATTTTAATAAGTAATTTTAACCAATAGTCTAGATCCCATATCCCAGCGAGCATGAACCACCCTAACCCCATATCCTCAATAAACCATATGAAAACCACACAATAACCACCAGAAAACCTTGTGTCATATTTCCATGTGGTTTCCATGAGGCTCATTTCCACATGAAAAACACATGGAAACCACATGGCTTGAAACCATGTGGTTTCCATGTGATTCGTTTTCTGCCAGGTTGCACATGGTTTGAAACCATGTGAAAACCACATGGTTTCCACATGGCTTTCACGAGGAGCACATTTTGCTGTGTAGTATGCGTTACAAACAAAATATTTAGATGCACGTGGAAGATAGAAACATCATTGTTTTTTTCAAGTGGCCTTTCATAAGACCACAGCTTGACACGTAGTGAGCGATAATTTTTTTTCACAGATTAACCTCTTCTTTCAGATATATATAGGCAGATACATACATTGTGGTTACACCCTGCAAGTTTTGTGGAAATCGGACAATTATTTGTCTTTATTTTGATTAATTAACATTCAGATGTTGAAATTTAGAATTTTGGCTCTCTTCATCGCACCATGATTTTCTTCATAGATTTTCACACTTTGTTACAAGTTTTCAAATATTTGTAACTTTGCCAATAATGGACGGATTTGGACAATTTAAACACCAACAGACTCCCCATGTCGTGTACTAAACGATCCTATGTGCTATTAAAGTGTACTATGCGTTACAAACAAAATACATTGATGCACGCGGAAGATAGAAACATCATTGTTTTTTTCAAGTGGCCTTTCATCAGGCCACAGATTGACACGTTGTGAGCGATATTTTATTTTCACAGATTAACTTCATCTTTCAGATATAGGTAGATACATACATTGTGAGTATACCCTGCAAATTTGGTGGAAATCGGACAGTTATTTGTCTTTATTTTGATTAATTAACTTTCGGATGTTGAGATTTTGAATTTTGGCTTTCTCCATCGCACCATGATTTTCATCATAGATTTTCACACTTTGTTACAAGTTTTAAAATATTTGTAACTTTGCCAATAATGGACGGATTTGGACAATTTAAACACCAACAGACTCCCCAGGTCGTGAACTAAACGATCCTATGTGCTATTAAAGTGTACTATGCGTTACAAACAAAATACATTGATGCACGCGGAAGATAGAAACATCATTGTTTTTTTCAAGTGGCCTTTCATCAGACCACAGATTGACACGTTGTGAGCGATATTTTATTTTCACAGATTAACTTCATCTTTCAGATATAGACAGATACATACATGGTGAGTATACCCTGCAAATTTGGTAGAAATCGGACAATTATTCGTCTTTATTTTGACTATTTTATATTTGTATATTCAAAATTTGAATTTTGGCGCCCTCCATGACGTCACCGGAAGTGCAAAAACTGCCGTCATTTAAACCTCAAATTTGAAGAGTTCCCCGAACTCACGAGCGTCATCGGCCGCACTGTGCGAACCAACCAATCAGCACAATGCTTATATTCAAGCATGGCGAATCGTAGCCCCTCGTGACTTTGGTGTTATCATTTCCGTTTTATCACTTAATTTTGCATCAAGAACAGTTACGGTGATTTGTAAAAAACGGAGATTATATCTTTTGATTGAAAACATAGGTCATTATTGTGGTTCATACCATCCATTTACACTATTTTCAATGTCCAATGATGTTCACATGAAAGTTTTGAATAGTTATGGCAACAAAGCATACAGTTCATTTGCTCTTGAATATCAAGTGTACGACATTGAAAATAAAATCCTAAGGCATAACCATGCCACTGCGATTCCCCCTTTTAAATTATATCCATATTTGGAGGCACGTATTGGAGATTACATTGCCTACGAATGGGACATTTGTGTGGATGTTATATCCCAATTACACATATTTATAGTAGGAAAGTACTTTGAATTATATGATGCTTTGCTCTATGTATTTGACGGACCTCCTGTTTCATCAAATACTGTGTATGATTCTCATTCAAACAAATCTACCCATCTAAAAATTACCTCCTCATATGCCTCTGTTCTCTTCATATTAACAAAGCAAACCATATATACATACCAATGTGAGGAATCAGGGAAGTCATCAATTTATATATGTCTACAAGGTCAAATGAGAGTTCAAAATTCTCTGATATTACAATATAATGTCAGTCGCATTGCAGATGATGGTAACATATTTCTAAGCAATTCAGATGTTCATGTTTCTTTCCCAAATCACCAAGAAAACAAAAGTAGAATTGTGTATAATGTTTCATCAGCAGAAAACCAAGTGGTTTTTCAACTTCTTGAGATAGCTTATTCTGGAAGGTTTGTTGTTAACTGCATGGTTTCTGGTCTGGCCCTTTATCAAGTCGTTGATGACAAAATTTATTCAATAGGACTTTATTGCGACAAGTGGTACACAAAACAGTTGCCATCCTTTGACGAACCATTTACTGTCGTTAGTTCAGGGAGAAAAATGATCTTTGTCTACTACAATCAACAAGACAATGTCATCTTCAAAATATCATTCAAGTTATCAACAACTCCATGCCTCGGGTTATTTTACGATTCATTTAAAAGTATGTCTCATGCGATACATGTTTCTTTGCAATCAAAAACAATAAATAATAGACAATATACATACAAAAATATACATTTATATAACTCCACCTGTTTTCAGATTCATACTTTTGCGAGTAACCCTCACGATGCATTTTATGGAACTTGTCTACTATTTACGATGGGAACAGACAATGACCACCCTGGGCATGGTTTTGATTACAAATTGATATATTCTTACCAAAAAGATTCATCTGTAATTGAATTTAGGGGCCAATTCTACAATTATATACCATCACTAGAATGTGACAATAGAGATACAAATCTTCGTTATGGTCATTCAAAACATGAAAATAAAAGGGATTGGTATTATCATAATCATTTGGGTTCCAAGGTATTTGTCAGGTTTAATCCTTTGTTGAATCTTTTGGGTCTGGGAATTGCAACTCTCAGAGTGAAATCTGTTCCATGCCATATTGACTGTTTGCAGCTGAAACATTTTGGTATCAGTTTATCTCTGAGGACTTGTGATATATGTCATGATATAATCATGAGAGCAAACTATCATTTCTTCGCTCCCAATACGTGTTTTCAATTGCTGCAAACAGGTGACAATGCCTCCTCAGTACGACTGAGCAAAGTACAATTTTATGATGACCATAAACAGAAGGAAATAGTTAATTTTGAATTTAAACTGAAAGCTGCAGAGAGCATGCAGGAAGGAGTTATGATGTATACAGGTTTAGATACAATAGTTGTCAATTCTTCTTCTCCAGTGGTATTGCGAGGAGTGCAATATATGTTTGCCGGAGTACAGCATTTAAAATCAACCAGTCCCATATACATATTAAATCAGTCCACGCCATTTCAGCATTTCCAGTGGCAGAACTTCTCTTACACGTCCCATACAGGTCATAAAGAAGTGAGTTGGTATGATGCGGAAGACATTTGTAGAGGTTTTGGAGGGCATCTTATAAGTTTACACAGTTATAGAGAACTATATGTCATTATCCAATGGTTGTCTCAGGTGCAACAAATTCCAATACATATGATATACATAGGATTAAAGAAAGAGGTAAATGTCATTTTTAGAAGTTTTGGAAATAACGTTTTAATTAATCTGATATGATTAATTATGAATCACATAATGATCAAGATTTGTAAAATATTGCTTTTTTAAAAGATTGTTAATTAAAGATAAAAAATCGACACTACTTTCTGACGGCATGCAGGCATTACGAACCAGGTTTAAATATGTTTGGAAAAGAACCAGTAGTTTGAAGATATCTTTACACTTGATATAAAGATCAAATCAATCCAGGTCAATGTTGATAACCTAAACATTCCAGCACTTAATAGAAATAGTCTAAACAAATTTGTAATACGTATATCTAATGACTAAACGTACAGTTTTGTTTTTAATGTCCATAAGGACACATTGAATTTCATTCTTATTAGGACCAAGACAGTCACAATTTGGAGAATATATAATCGTTGATGATAAGATTTTGGTGAAGGGCTACTATGCAATATGCAGTAAACAATAATTATCGATTTAATTTTATCATTTGTCACAATAATTTATTTTTTATTTCAGAAAGAATCATTTGCCTGGACAGATCAAAGCATCTTAAACTTTATCCTTTGGGAGATTGACAGAAGTAAATTAGCACACTTTAAGGAATCAATTAATGTAGGGATTTTTCAGGTAAATAGATGTTAAGTTAAATGTGCCAAAACCGTCATTTTCTCTTAGCCCATATTTATACCTCGTTATTATTACCACACCGAAGTTTAAAGGTCATATAGAATTTAATAAATAGCCTGTAAAATTTGTACAATGATGTTTTAGCATGAATTTACGATATATTGATTTATATCTGTATATTTTATCTAATATCTTAATTTCAGGATAATCAATAATTTCCTGATAATATAATAAAAAATGATCAATATATTTCTTAAAATACAAAAAATATATTACAGAAATGGTTAATCACACTGAAACATTTATCATGTCAGCAAAAAATATACCCCTTATCTATTCGAGCAAATTCCCTTAATGAAGGTCATGACAATACCCCATTTGTACTGTTTCTTTCATCTCATCTTATTACCTTTCGTTGTTTTGATCAGTTAATAATGCAATGCACATATTCAATTACATTCAATGTTTATCTTTCAATAGAAATGAATTGTGCCAGTTTTTAAATGGAATGAGTATTGACAAGATTCAGACACTAATTATATTTTGGTTTTTAGAGTTTGGATAAATTAACTTCTTACTTAGAAAACTAATTATATTATTGGAAGATTATTCTCTTTCACTATACACATTTTATCCAATAAGTATACTTATCTAACAATATCAATATTATTAATTAATATTATACAGATAATGAAAATTTGTTTTTTTCAAGATTAAAAGAGCTTGTGAATAATTTATTTTTCAGAAGTTCACTCCTTCCACAGAAGTGTGGAAAATGAAAAATGTTTTTCATTCAGACTTTACACATATAAATGTTCCAGTAAATACCAGGTGGGAAGGTCAAAACCAAAACCAAAACAATAATGTCACGCCTAGTTGTGTTTCTATGGTAATGGCTAATGAACTAAATCCATACTGGATCCGCCATAATTGCAATAAAAAGGTTAGTAGACACTTTGTATGCAAAAATCAACAGAATGCCTCCTCTGGTTTCTCCCATGGATTTCAAATGAAATGGAAATGTCCAAAAATATCATTCAATGTAAACAATTTATGTTTTACTCCCAGCAGGCCTTATTCTGAATGTAATTCATGTCTTAATACTAACAATGAAAGTTTAGGGCACATGGTCCTTTTCATAAGTGTCATTAACATATATAGAGTAATATCAGTTAACGTAAGAAACTACAAACGTAATGGCAATTCATCAGAGGTTTGTACGTTGTATGCAAAGAGACAAATAACACATATGTGTCCAACCAAGAAATGGGATATCTATGTATCAAATACCCTAGCAAATCAAAATAGTTTAGATATCCTAACATCAGTAGCTAATCTCGTTGATGATTGCTTGCCAGGCCAATTTCAGTGCCTTGATTTATCTTGTGTAAGCCATGTGTTTCTTTGTGATGGAGAGCATGACTGTTTCTTTGGCGAAGATGAAGAAGGGTGTTATTGTACCATTCACAATTTAAAACATCTGGATTCAAAGTTTTGTAGAGAATATTGTCATGGACAGAATTGCACCTGTGGTGAGGGATATTTTCACTGCAACACTGGCGGATGCATAAATTTCTTTTTTGTTTGTAATGGGGTTGATGATTGTCATGATGGTTCTGATGAATTTTGCATTAACTTAAACCAACATAATAAAGGAAATATTTCTTTCAAAGAGGTTTGTGCAGGATTTATGTGTAGAACAGGAATATGCATACCAAATGAACTTGAGAATGATTTGGTTCCTGATTGTCCTGGAATGCATAAGGAAGATGAATCAGAATATCTAGAAATGATCTCAAATGATATTGATACCCAAGATAAGTGCTCAGACCTAACATTACCCTGTCTAAAAGGTCATTCCAAATGTTTTCACCTTAATGAATTGTGCCTTTATGATATTGATGTAAATGGCAATCTAATGTTTTGTCGTAATGCAGGCCATCTTGAACATTGCAGTGCATTCCCATGCACTAACAGCTTCAAATGCCCCAAGTCATACTGTATCCCTTTTCGCAAGATATGTGATGGAATATGGGACTGCTCCTATGGTGAAGATGAAGAGATATGCGACAATTTCACCTGCCCATATTTGCTGAAATGCAAGGCTCATCCATATTGTGTACACCCTGTGGAGATATGTGATGGGCTCAAACATTGTCCTGGTGGAGATGATGAAATGTTATGCGATTACATCAAATGTCCTGAGGCATGCACGTGCATACCTAATGCTGTAATTTGTGACAGTGTCCACTTTGTTGATATACCTGAGGAAACAACTTATATAAGATACCTGTACATAAAAGATAGCTTCCTCTTCAGAATGGTTAATTTTGAAAGTCACAAAGGCCTTGTAATTCTCCATCTTGAGAATAATCAACTAGTGGATGTTTGTATTCAGTATTCAGAGCAAATATTAAATATACATAATTTAACCATTAGACATAACATTGTGGTTTATCTTCTGGAGGGTTGCTTAAGGATGTTAACCAATCTTCGATTTCTAGATATGTCTCATAACAAACTAGAGGTCTTTGACAAAGATTATGGGTTATTATCAATTATTTCTCTTAATTTATCTTATAATCATCTTTATTTGATACATAAAA
This sequence comes from Amphiduros pacificus, assembly GCA_949316495.1. Lineage (NCBI taxonomy): Eukaryota > Metazoa > Annelida > Polychaeta > Phyllodocida > Hesionidae > Amphiduros > Amphiduros pacificus. Next base: position 16,996,872 of record OX439003.1, on the reverse strand, counting down.
AGGCTATTTTAGGGATGCCACAGCTCAGAACAATTGATATAAAGGGTAACAGTATAACTCAATTCGATCTTTCCACATTTTATTTGATTTCCTCTTTACCAAGCCTAATCAGTGATGACAAACGTTTTTGTTGTGTAAATAAATTTCAAACATGTCATTCAAGGCATGTAAGCACTGCAAACTGTCATCCAATGCTTGGCAAAAACGCCTTAAGGGCTATTATGTTACTGGTTGCCTTTATTATAATTATTCTCAATGTCTTAGCACTAAATTCGATGAAAGGCATAAATGATGATGTCCATTCTATCATCATCAAAATCCTTAATATTACTGACATTATCTTTGGTATATATTTCTTTATCATAACAGTTGTTGACATTTATTATGGGGAAGAATATATTTTACATTTACATAACTGGCAAAGAAGTATAATGTGCTTTATGACATCTATAATGTTTACTCTGAGTTATACAAGTTCTATAATTCTGGCTTCCTGTTTGGCTATTTTGCGATTTCTTAAGATTAGTCATTCATGGTTTTTACATTCACACAATACCATGATTCTTTATTTGTTTATACTGTACTGGATATTGCTCACCAGTGTCAGTGTATCTTTGACTTCAATGCACTATGTCTTTTCACAAGACTCAATGATTCCCCTCAGCATGTGTCTTCCTTTTGCCTCTCCACACCAATCAATACTGCTGTTTGGAAACACCTTGCTAATACATGTCATAGTATCTATGTCTTTTTTCATCACCTTATTTTGTTATATTAAGATTCACTTAAAGGTTCGAAGAAGCAAGAAGCAAATTCTCAAAAAAGGTGCAATATTTAAAGGAAAAAATAAATCATCAAAGATTTTGACCATGCCTTTCTTAATAATTTCTTTTTATTTCATCTCTTGGTTCTCACTGAATTGGATTACAATTTCCTCATGGAACCAAAAGGACTATCATAAGAATCAGACGATTTTAAATGTAATTGTTGGCATAGGTATGTCAGTTAACTCTATTACTAACCCTGTCATGTATACGTCAAACCTTTGGAGGCAGGTTTTGAGTAAAAAATGAAATGAAATTCCTTATTAAGTTATAGACGAAATTACTAAATCTAATTTATGGTTTCCTATTGTTCCATCACCTTTATAAAGATTGACTCATAACCTTAAGGATCCCAAACAGAGGTAGAGGCAATATACAAATGTGGATAAGTTTGTTGAAACTGTATCCAAAAGGCAAAAATAAAAAAAAACATATATATATAATATAAAGTTGTATTGTTGTTTCCCTATGGATTTATGTTTGCCAAAGGAAAACTTTCGGAATAATAGTTATAGCTTGTTGCCAAATAGATTAAAGAGATCATGGGTTGTATAAAGTTTGACATACCTGCTACAGACACCGATTTTCTCAGCCTCATGGAAAATAGATAGAAACCATTCCCTGAATATACATCTTACCTACGAATAGCAAGAATTAATTTCAAGATCCTCCTGACCACATCGAAGGCTGTAAATAGGATGACGCCTCTATACAATGCTATACATGCTTGATCTACTCTCTCTGGAAACATGAAGGGAACAATCTCCTGCCTTACACGCTTGCACTAGATTAGACATTGATATCCCACTAATAGTATGAAATAGGCATCAAAAATGCTCTTCTTGAAGCTACAACCTTCCCGTCAAAATTGGAAATGTCTTCCCTTTTTGACAGAAGGGTTTTCACATGCACAAGATATTTTTCAAATAAATAGACTAGTATACTTTTCCCACAAATGATATATCTTTCACAGCCATAAATTATTTGTCACATCAATGACAGTTATTTTATTTGATTCAAATAATATTAAAATAATCTCATGTTGTTCTGAAGTATACTCCTGGCAATAAATTGTACAAAACATCTCCACCCTGTTTCCGAAGCTGGACAGGTGCCCAACTGGTAACTCATTAGGTGTTTAAACGAGATCACAGAACAGCTAAACAAAGCTGGTTGACAAAGTGTTCAATTGCTGGTGTAAGTTTCAGCAGACAACTGATCAAATTTCAAGTGCACGGAAAGTTGTTAATAAGGAATATTTTCGGTAATACTACATAGAAGCACTGTTTAGGCTATAAACATTCATGTTCTGTAAAGAAAATGTGTCTGCTTTAAGTATGTCTGTTGGTGAACTTACCAGTTTGCTGTTTGGATATTGATCTCATGGTGTGACCGGCAGGAAGTTGGTTTGGCAAATCATAAAAGGAATACGTGTTATGTTCCTTCCACCCTTATTAGTGTTTCGCATTTTTCTTTCAAAGAGGTCAAGATCAAGTCAAATGGTGCAGCAGATGGTGTGAATTAATTCAAGACAGTATCGTTCCTATTCATTTTAATTAGCTTTAGTTAACATTCAGATAGTTTTGAGAACAGCTTGGACCACCAATCTATATCGCATACATTTTTCATATAGGCATACAATTTTCATTAATTTTATAACAGATTTGTTCACTAAAGTATAGTGTGTCCGTTCACATATAAAAAATTAAAAACTAGTAAAAAAAAGTTTTAAGAATATGCTAAATATTTGATGAGATTAAAGGATAAATATATTTTGCGAAAGGTTCTTTGATATATTCAACCCTTGCCATTACCATAAATTGTGATGAGATTGACACAACCTATGACTGTCATAATGATTATAATGTTTGGCAATAGAGCACATGCTTAGCTGGTCTGACGCGTTTCTCTCTGCAGTAGAGGCAGAGATAGGGTGGAACCCCACTCCTAATGCAAAGAAAGAAGTGAAATACAATTTATATATAATCGATGGTAATATAAGTATATAATATATAAGTAATGGTACTAATACAAAGCAATTATGATTTATGATATGACTATAAAAAAACTTATTTCAGTTGATGTTCATAGATCTGTGCTTCCTTTTACACTAGTTGAACCACCACAGACAACACTCCTTGTAATCTCAAACATTTGTTTGACCCAGTAAGTACAATAACAAGTTAATAGGAACAGACACTGCATTATTTTGAGGATACCACATGTGTATGAAACATGTATGGCAGCTGATCTCAAACTCTTTGTCAACTCATATTTGTTGGGTTCCTCATAATCATAAAACCTCTGTTTTTGAATATAACTATAAATGTTTAGCATCTTAATTTGATAAGATCTATTTATATTTTCACCTCATTCATGTCTAGAGCAGATATTGACTGAAGCCATATAGGTAATTGGTTCTATGTGTACAATCGATAGTTGTTTCGGTGCACTCTTGACAATCCAAACCCTCATATATTCTCATGGTTCTCCTCTGATGTCATTTTGTTTGTAATACTTACATCATAAAAAGAAATGAATATCATAAAATATGAATATATATACAGCGCCACATCCCTTTGTTAGGTTAGAACTTCTGCAAGAATTCATCTGAAAGAATGACAAACCTCAAAATATTTCTTTTACTAATATCAGGTGAGTTTTCCTTTATTTTATTTTGAATGAACTGCAAACTACATGTTGGAGATTATTATTGTGTTAGTGTTTTAAACTTGAGATAATATATATCGGGATATTATCAACACATATTTCTATGTGTAACAAAACGTTACAAAATATTGAAGAACCAAACAAACCTTTACTGTTACTAGTATACAGGATCGATTTGATTCTGAAAAATCAGTCAATACTTGGAGTTTTTGGACTTCCATTTCAGAATGTATGTATATAAGCTATGGGTCACTATGTAGGGTCCCAGGCTCTGATGTGCAGTACAAGCTAGGGGAAAGCTGGACCATTAGTGACTGTGGTTCATACTGCGTATGTCAGCGGGGTGGACACATTGCATGTGTGGGTAAGTACTAACGCAAAAATGGGTATAAACTAAAGCATTCATTGTGTGCGTATGTACTAACACATTGGGAATCAGTTATATACTGCTAAAATGGGTATAAACTAAAGCATTCATTGTGTGGGTATGTACTAACACATTGGGTAATCAGTTATATACTGCTAAAATGGGTATAAACTAAAGCATTCATTGTGTGGGTATGTACTAACACATTGGGTAATCAGTTATATACTGCTAAAATGGGTATAAACTAAAGCATTCATTGTGTGGGTATGTACTAACACATTGGGTAATCAGTTATATACTGCTAAAATGGGTATAAACTAAAGCATTCATTGTGTGGGTATGTACTAACACATTGGGTAATCAGTTATATACTGCTAAAATGGGTATAAACTAAAGCATTCATTGTGTGGGTATGTACTAACACATTGGGTAATCAGTTATATACTGCTAAAATGGGTATAAACTAAAGCATTCATTGTGTGGGTATGTACTAACACATTGGGTAATCAGTTATATACTGCTAAAATGGGTATAAACTGAAGCATTCATTGTGTGGGTATGTACTAACACATTGGGTAATCAGTTATATACTGCTAAAATGGGTATAAACTAAAGCATTCATTGTGTGGGTATGTACTAACACATTGGGTAATCAGTTATATACTGCTAAAATGGGTATAAACTAAAGCATTCATTGTGTGGGTATGTACTAACACATTGGGTAATCAGTTATATACTGCTAAAATGGGTATAAACTAAAGCATTCATTGTGTGGGTATGTACTAACACATTGGGTAATCAGTTATATACTGCTAAAATGGGTATAAACTAAAGCATTCATTGTGTGGGTATGTACTAACACATTGGGTAATCAGTTATATACTGCTAAAATGGGTATAAACTAAAGCATTCATTGTGTGGGTATGTACTAACACATTGGGTAATCAGTTATATACTGCTAAAATGGGTATAAACTAAAGCATTCATTGTGTGGGTATGTACTAACACATTGGGTAATCAGTTATATACTGCTAAAATGGGTATAAACTAAAGCATTCATTGTGTGGGTATGTACTAACACATTGGGTAATCAGTTATATACTGCTAAAATGGGTATAAACTAAAGCATTCATTGTGTGGGTATGTACTAACACATTGGGTAATCAGTTATATACTGCTAAAATGGGTATAAACTAAAGCATTCATTGTGTGGGTATGTACTAACACATTGGGTAATCAGTTATATACTGCTAAAATGGGTATAAACTGAAGCATTCATTGTGTGGGTATGTACTAACACATTGGGTAATCAGTTATATACTGCTAAAATGGGTATAAACTAAAGCATTCATTGTGTGGGTATGTACTAACACATTGGGTAATCAGTTATATACTGCTAAAATGGGTATAAACTAAAGCATTCATTGTGTGGGTATGTACTAACACATTGGGTAATCAGTTATATACTGCTAAAATGGGTATAAACTAAAGCATTCATTGTGTGGGTATGTACTAACACATTGGGTAATCAGTTATATACTGCTAAAATGGGTATAAACTAAAGCATTCATTGTGTGGGTATGTACTAACACATTGGGTAATCAGTTATATACTGCTAAAATGGGTATAAACTAAAGCATTCATTGTGTGGGTATGTACTAACACATTGGGTAATCAGTTATATACTGCTAAAATGGGTATAAACTAAAGCATTCATTGTGTGGGTATGTACTAACACATTGGGTAATCAGTTATATACTGCTAAAATGGGTATAAACTGAAGCATTCATTGTGTGGGTATGTACTAACACATTGGGTAATCAGTTATATACTGCTAAAATGGGTATAAACTAAAGCATTCATTGTGTGGGTATGTACTAACACATTGGGTAATCAGTTATATACTGCTAAAATGGGTATAAACTAAAGCATTCATTGTGTGGGTATGTACTAACACATTGGGTAATCAGTTATATACTGCTAAAATGGGTATAAACTGAAGCATTCATTGTGTGGGTATGTACTAACACATTGGGTAATCAGTTATATACTGCTAAAATGGGTATAAACTAAAGCATTCATTGTGTGGGTATGTACTAACACATTGGGTAATCAGTTATATACTGCTAAAATGGGTATAAACTAAAGCATTCATTGTGTGGGTATGTACTAACACATTGGGTAATCAGTTATATACTGCTAAAATGGGTATAAACTGAAGCATTCATTGTGTGGGTATGTACTAACACATTGGGTAATCAGTTATATACTGCTAAAATGGGTATAAACTAAAGCATTCATTGTGTGGGTATGTACTAACACATTGGGTAATCAGTTATATACTGCTAAAATGGGTATAAACTAAAGCATTCATTGTGTGGGTATGTACTAACACATTGGGTAATCAGTTATATACTGCTAAAATGGGTATAAACTAAAGCATTCATTGTGTGGGTATGTACTAACACATTGGGTAATCAGTTATATACTGCTAAAATGGGTATAAACTGAAGCATTCATTGTGTGGGTATGTACTAACACATTGGGAATCAGTTATATACTGCTAAAATGGGTATAAACTAAAGCATTCATTGTGTGGGTATGTACTAACACATTGGGTAATCAGTTATATACTGCTAAAATGGGTATAAACTAAAGCATTCATTGTGTGGGTATGTACTAACACATTGGGTAATCAGTTATATACTGCTAAAATGGGTATAAACTAAAGCATTCATTGTGTGGGTATGTACTAACACATTGGGAATCAGTTATATACTGCTAAAATGGGTATAAACTAAAGCATTCATTGTGTGGGTATGTACTAACACATTGGGTAATCAGTTATATACTGCTAAAATGGGTATAAACTGAAACATTTTTGCGTGGGTTTGTGCGACAACATTGGATTTCGAGATTTGTACTAACCTTTGGGTATTTCCGTTTATACTACCAAAATGGGTACAAACTAAAACATTCATCATGTTAATATGCATTTTTTGCATTGAGTATTTGGGTATATACTAAAGAATTAGTTGTATGGGTATTTACCCAATTATTGGTGGTGTGGATCATAGTTGCACTGATGCATTGACTGTGCTGGTAAGTACAAAAAGATTGGTTGCTTATATATGTACTTAATCATTACTTAGCATAATGTAAATATTATTTGCCTTATAGGGTGTGGGGTGTCCGGACCTAGTGGGTGCAGAGAACCACACACAGGGACTTATCACGACGTTGGCGCCACCTGGCAGAGCTCGGAATGCGGGGCTTCCTGTACCTGTGAGGCCGCAGATTCCATTGTGTGTGCCGGTCAGTTGTGATCTTCACGTACACTTAATTTGAAACTGATAATAAAATGTTTAAAAAGCAAAAACAAATCATCATGCGTACCTTTTGTATTCAGTACACAATATATTTCACTGTAGAATGTCCTGAGTCCGTGCCGTCTGGCTGCCTGGACCCAGACACGGGAATAGTGCACGCAGTCGGGGAGAGATGGCCAACATCAGACTGTGGGTCTAATTGTTTCTGTGAAGGTCCTGGGAGGATGGGGTGTGTGGGTACGTATATCTGGTGCCACCTCAGACTGTGGGTCTAATTGCTCCTGTGAAGGTCCCGGGAGGATGGGGTGTGTGGGTAAGCATATCTGGTGCCACCTCAGACAGTGAGTCTAATTCTTTCTGTGAAGGTCCTGGGAGGATGGGGTGTGTGGGTACGTATATCTGGTGCCACCTCAGACAGTGGGTCTAATTGTCTCTGTGAAGGTCCCGGGAGGATGGGGTGTGTGGGTAAGCATATCTGGCGCCACCTCAGACAGTGGGTCTAATTGTTTCTGTGAAGGTCCTGGGAGGATGGAGTGTGTGGGTACGTTTCTCTGGTGCCACATCAGACTGTGGGTCTAATTGTCTCTGTGAAGGTCCCGGGAGGATGGGGTGTGTGGGTACGTATATCTGGTGCCACCTCAGACAGTGGGTCTAATTGTTTCTGTGAAGGTCCCGGGAGGATGGGGTGTGTGGGTACGTATATCTGGTGCCACCTCAGACTGTGGGTCTAATTGCTCCTGTGAAGGTCCCGGGAGGATGGGATGTGTGGGTACGTATATCTGGTGCCACCTCAGACTGTGGGTCTAATTGTTTCTGTAAATGTTTATACCCTAATCTTTGTGATCAAATGTTATTACCCATCATAATACCCCTACATAAATTTCTATAGATGAGTCTTCTACCAGAACCCAATTAATTCATTGATCATTTTGTCAACAAACTTTTCTACACTGGCCAGTGATCTGGTTCAAACATCTAATTTGTAAAGGTTTGTTAACAACGGGGCACCTTCAGATTGGGACACTGGGGTGATTTGGCTTACAGATGCCTGTTTGTCCAAAAGGCCTCCTTTTGGTCCAGGGTAACATTTACAGACCACAAAGTGTTCACATGAGTATGAGCATTGTACTAGGCACTTTGTGGAAAACAACAATCAGGTCAAGTATATTTTGGTTGATTTCAGGGAGGGAGATTATTTGTGTCATAGCTTTATGACCACATATCATTTGAACCCAAAATACCCCTTCGTGATTTCATGAAAGCTTCAAGGGCACAGACGAGCCCATTGGTTTCATATCTTCTTGACTATTCAAGTAATGTAGCTGCTCAATTAATATTTGTTAAAACAAAAGAACATTTTGGAGATGTATATTGTTCAATATGCAGATAAGACTTTCTTTTTTTCAATGGCACGTTTAGCATAGTTTAAAACTGAAATCCACAAGGATCACTGCATGCATGTGAAATATATATGCTAACTAAATGACACTTATCATGAGGAGGATTACAGGTTGCCCTCTGGTACGTCGCGAGGAGTGGGACAGCGGAAGCGATGCCGACTCCTCTGGCAGAGTGTGCAGGAACCTGAGAACAGGGCAAGTGTTTGAGGCGGGAGACACGTGGACTATCAGTGACTGTGGAGCCTACTGTAGATGTATGGGCCGGGGTGAATTGGCGTGTGTTGGTCAGTACTCAAACTAAACAGTTCAGAGTTCTTTTTTGCCTATTCATCCTGAATTGAGCAGCTCATTTTAAGCATAAACCTTGAAAATGTGCGGTAGGAAGTTAAAAGCTCAAACTAAATCCTTTGGTTCATTAGTGTAACCTTTTACATGTATGGATTTGTTGCAACTAATATCAGGCAAGGTTCAAAGCGATCAAGTTTCTCCCCAATTCACTGAGATTTGTAAAGGTTGCCTACTGATCTAAGGCACTTACAAACTTGAATGGCTTTACTAATATTGTTCTGAAACTATTTTGACTTCTTAAAAACTATCATTTAAAAATAGTAACGTATCTGGTGAAATAATTCGCGGTGAAAACGTTTTTGCAAGTAATTTTAAGCGTAATATTTGTTAGTTTGTGATAATGGTTATCATCGATAGAAATAGCTGTTTTGTAATCTTATCGATAATTTTAAATTTCAGGGTGCGACATTTCTGTCAGACCAAGTGTGAGGAAGGCCAACTTGGATTAGTGGGACGTCAGGAGAAAATATCATATCTGTATTGATATGAAATTCTGATATTCTGAAAAAGAGAATAATTATCACACACAATTATATAGACTTTGTATTTTTAATATTATTCCTATTATCTTTGCGATGGAAAAACGATATAATCACTTCAGCAAGATACTGTTGATAGATAAATGCATGTATGTTCTACCTTAATGCAACATGTTCAATGTGAAGGTACATCTGGTGTTAAAATGGTCCCCTCGTTTCTTATAACACGAACATAACAAGCCATTAGTAAAGAAACATTTTGTAATAATGATAACTTTTATAATCAAATCACAGAATGTATATTTCTGATCACCAATGTGTTTAAGTCGGTCATCATGTAATAAAGATAATTTGCAATCAAAGTAATATGGTTAAAGTATATATTGTTGTCAATTTACTTCGATAAACACAGTATATTAGCACACAAAACATCTGTGTTACATGTTTCTGAATTGTCAATATCATTTATATTCTAATATACTATGAAAGTAGATATACTGATACTTTTTGATGCTTTTCTTCATCAGAATGGGATTGAGTCATTTTATTCATTATACAACTGTTCACTTGCTCACTGTCCCATTTTAAAGTCTATACCTAGAAAATTCAAAGCAAAATCATATATCTGACGCTAAATATCTTAATCGTTGTAGTGTTTATTCATACATTCCTTGTATATACGTGTACATATCCACCCATCTTTCTGACAGAGGCACAGATTACATCCGTCTATATCCTTCCTGACGTCACCATTCTTGTAATACATTCCTCTGAATGCGCATGTCCCATCATTGGCAACCTTATGCATATCGATCTTCGACCGGATGCTACTTTTATCGACCTCTTCCGGTGTTAGTAGATCTGAGCGCATGTCACTGGGAGTGTCGTTTTGGATGACGTCATTTCGTTTGTCGAAGGCAGACTTGGCAAAGCCGGGGCAGATGTGACATTCCTTCTTGCCGCCCTGGTAGCACCGGCACCGGCCACACTGAGGCAGCGACCACGTATCCCCACTGAGGTACCTCTGTCCCTGGTGGACACAGAAATCCTCACATGCTGCCACCCCTGAAATATAACGTTCATTTTCAAATTATTCACATTAATTTCTCAAATAATTCAAATTCATTTTCATTTTCAAACATTTATTCATATTTGCAATTAATTTTAACCTGATATTTTTTGTTCTTGAACTTTTTGTCCGGGATGAAGTTCTTAGTCCAAAAAACACCCTCACTTGATTACGACTGATTTAATCTAAACTATAAAAGCATTTTTTGTATCTTGATTACATAATCGAAACTATAAGTAAATGAAAACATTTTATAAGACTTAGTATAACATTGATGATCTAAGCTCTGACGGGAACACAGGGTTGTTCAGCTCTGATGGGAACACAGGGTTGTTCAAGCATAAAGTTTATCGGAACTACAGCAGGAATGTGGCTATTGCTCCGACTGATAATTTATAAATTTTGACTTCAAAACAAATTACAGTCTCGATTATATGACATAAGGAAAGCTATCGAAGTGGACTAATTTTTTGGCAATTGCTTTATCAATGCTATTAGGCACTGCATACGATGAACATTATGTGGTCAAATATCAACTGTATCAACAGAACTTCATTAACTGCATTAACTGGTTTTAAAATGGCTATTAAACACTTCCTCAGCATATCGAATGAATTACCACATTGTTGTCTCAGATAAGTGTTACCTTCGCAGCATGATTATAATATTACAAAGATTGCGATTGTTTTGAACAATTCAAACATTCGCATGGCGGACTTACAGCGACCTAACTTATATTTGGAGTCGTCTTAGTTCTCTTTGCGCTTTTGACATTTATCTACCAATATGTTATTTGAGGCAGACAGACATTTTTTAAATATCATCACAACATGTTTTTAGATGCCTGGAACATTCAGATATGCCTCCAAAACGTAATGTTATACGACACAAAAAACAAGAAGAGTTTTTCTTCCCCGAACACGTTGTATTATTTGACGTTTATTTAAGCTAATGTATTTGTCACTACATCTATATTTCCAGTCTTCCTTTGAATGCAAATGTGATTTCAAGACTTTTTAAATTTATCAATCTCTTAACGGAATATCACAGTTTTTGTTGACTAACATTTACAACTATATGTTAATGGTGCATCTTTACTTGAACAAATGTGTCGTCCCTATGCTGAATTCAGATTGAAAATGTTGCAGTTTAATCACTAAGAAATAGCACATTATGTTTGAGATATACATGAGCAAGCGTTATAATAAACCTATTACTTAATAATACTTCCCTAATCCCATGGGATTGATCATATATTGGCAGATAATTGTTTTACATTTGATCAGAAAGTAACCAAATTACCATCTTTATGATATTCACAATAACTTAATAATTTTGTAATTATACAATTATTTAAAAAAATACAATTATACAATTTTTGGATATATTGTTTAAGGCTGGTGAGAAGGTGAAGTAAAGATTCAAGTCAGGGATTGAAACTAATTGCTTGAATAATTCTATCATATAATCTGCGAGGAACTCTGTTTGCATACATTATCGTATGTTCCTTTTTAAAGTATAATTTTAAGTGAATATCCAATTGAAAATAGATTATACAACTTGGCATACATAAAGGTGACGCATGGATTTCTAAGGTTGACTACATTTATGATATAGCATGAGGACGTTATTAAAAGTGAAAGCACTTTCATATTTTGAGTAATATAGTTAAAAGAGCATGCCAATCTGCTGGTCTGTAAACTGGTGACAGTGATGTTTACTTGAATGCGTTCAGGATTGATGAATTGTCAAAACACGTAGTATCAGGACAGTCCAATTTTGGTTTTCACAAGCCCTCCACCCCCTCCCGAATCATTAATGGTATGTTCCCTATGACCTCGAAACATATGAAATAGACATAAAGACGACAATCGTCAATGGATGAGGAGATTTGTTTCAAAGTGGGCGGGACTTACGCATGGTGTACATAACTTATAAGCATGTGGAAGAGTACATTAATTCTTACATTAATTCAATTGTGGGATAATTGTATGCTTTTGTTCGCAACACTTGCACAAGTAGTGCATGACTCTACCTTGACATGCAGAGTATTCTATGAAAGCATGGTATGGGATGTAATCAACAATGATTTGCTATATAACAACATATCCTTGTTAATCTTCCCACATGGAAACCTTTATGGAATCTAAAAAACAAATGTAAACTATGTGGGAGTCAATCTGATGCCGTAGTTCTTTCAAAAATTGACATATATTGCGTGATATCAGGGTCTGGGGAAATATATAAATAGTGGTCTCATATCGTGGCCTGAGGCAATGGTAGACTGGTGTACCTCAACTTACATCCATCATTTTTTCAGTTCATTCAAACCTTGGCGACCACTATCACAAATGATTTCGCTGATAGCGCAATATGTGTGAAAGCATTTCGCAGCTATGCCCTATTCGACTTTTTTAATATCCGACAACTGTTCTTTCTCCAGTGTTTCACCTCCAGAGTAATTTTTATTCTTTCATAGAGAAAACACGCCATGACACGTGTGAAGATTGTACCAATATTGTAGCCCAAGTCAGTGGCATGAATAGGACACCCACATTGTAGCCCGAGTAAGTGGCATGAATAGTGAACCGCATTGTAGCCCGAGTAAGCAGTATGAATAGTGAACCCACATTGTAGCCCGAGTAAGCGGTATGAATAGTGTCCCAAATTGTAGCCCGAGTAAGCGGTATGAATAGTGTCCCAAATTGTAGCCTGAGTAAGCGGTATGAATAGTGTCCCAGATTGTAGCCCGAGTAAGTGGCATGAATAGTGAACCCACGCTGTAGCCTGAGTAAGTGGGGCCTGGACAGCTACCTGGGGAATAGGTATTGACTGGTATTCATATTGTATACTCGTTACATCAGTAGTTCTCACTACCTTTGCCATCATTGCCCTATTTTGACATTGGGTGCACACGATTGAAGACAGCGGTTTCCTCCAAATCCATCGTTAAACTGCCAGATCCACCAGTTACACACGATTGGGTGGCAGATTTGCCCGCTGACGAAGTGGAGAAACGGATAACCCGGGCTAACTTGCTGGACCCAATCATGTGGAGCAATAGTTAGAAATCTGGACCACCATACCCAAACATGCATGTGAGTCTCGCTCACCAAATCTCAGGCATGACCTGCAATCAATTGGCTGACTGAGGTGCTAACCAATAAGAATCTATATAAATAGTCATTTATTCTGTCACCGATCAGTTCTCAGCCATATTTTTATGAATAGTCATGACTTTCTGTCGATCCTGTGCATACATTTTTATCTTTGGTTTCAGCTTGGAGTATAATGAATGGAGTTGTGACGCCATGAGATCAAAGGTTACCGCCAAACCATTGTGTCTTATGAAGCCATATGAGCCGAAAACTTGAAGAATCTGACGTTATTCAACTTTGTGACAATTTTGACTCATAATAGACAGTATTTAGACCAAAACATATCACGAGTGAAATGTTCAACTTTCTCCACTGATTATGGAGATATAAATTTTATTTCTCTATTCCAAGTGTAAATAATTCTACAACGTTTTAGAAACGTTCATGTCAGGGATTTCCACACTACCCGTCCAACCCAAAAAGAGTTCAATACAAATGCATTGATTTACCTGAAATATCACACAATTCTGTCAACTAGCACAACGTTCACATTTAATTTATACCATCAACCCATCCATTGGCAGGTCTGTACAATGTATCATTTTTTAAATCTTTCTTTTGATATTATTTTCAAATCTGCTAATATATGTGTCCATTCCATTCACATAGTATTTGCCCAGCAAGGTGATTTCACATTGATGCAACACTTTTACTCCCAAAAATCTGATATTTGAAAAAAACAATTCTTTTTTTTACAAAATTTGTATATTGGTTTAAAAAATATTGATAAACAATTATGGCATTTTTTTATAAACATATTATTCAAATTGTGAAAATCTCATCCTTCTATATCTATAGATATTTTTTCTATATGCTTTGTAGTTCTTGAAAAATGCCTATGGACAAATGAACTTTAAGGGCTTGTCGGGAATAGCCTATTCAGTTGAAAATATCCAAAATTTCATTTCCCCAAAACCTGTTCATTATGAAATGATGATTCTTTCTTTCAAATTCAAAAACTCAAAAATAGCTCAAAAATTGGCGGTAACGCACATTGCTTCAAAGAGAGACTATCCCATTGTCTGTAACAATGTATCCCATTGTTTGTAACAATAGGTTGCTATCAGTATAAGTTATCAATATTTGACTCGGGAATTTCCAAACTTGAATGGGATCAAAAACATGGAAGTGACTGCAGATGTAGTAATTGAATACTACCTATGTAATGCAGAGTGCCAATTAGACAGACAAGTCCTGTTTTTTTATTCCTTAGTCTGGATAGAATATTTCTAAAATACATCAACTTAAAGATATCTCCTTCATTTTACTGTCAACTTGAGTGAGCAGTTTTCATCATGGCGCCGTCTCTTCTCTCAGTTGCTTTGACCAAGGATCAGATGACATTGACGGCTCGCATTTTACGACACGGGACGTTTCTCTGCATTCTTTAGGGTATTTGTCGTCGGATATATCTTGATAGACCTTTATCATGTACACCGACAAGCCAAATGCCCAACACAAATAGACGGGCATAGCCAACGGAAACTGACTGTTATACTGTCTGACATCCGCCGGAAGTCAGCTAAGTGTTTTCTCTTTGGGATATAACGGTGTTTGTCTGTATTGGTATTCTTATATCATAAAGTCTTGAAACCCTTATTTTGAGCGTTCTTTACACAAAGTACGAAATGCAATTATCTGCATTCAAAATAAGAATTAGTAATATGATATGCCAAGAGAAATTGCTTATTCAGATTTAACTGGGGAAATAGAAAACATATCACAGAACCATTGCAGAAGTCATACCATTGATATTCGCAATAAATGAATTAAGTTCCCACTTCCTCAGAGTTGATGCACACACTCTGCGATTGATACCACAGATACCACAGCATTCATGCAAAGTGTGTTTGGTATTTGAACAACACAGAATTTGATCAAGCACTGCAGAAACCTTTAGGAGTGCGGCATTATCACAACATTCAGAGCAAAATAGGATTAGTTATATATAACAAAAATGGGAAATATAAAAAAACAGCTTGTGAATAATTGCTAAAGATGTTGAATTATAAAATATATTGTTTATTTTGTTATCTCCAAAGGGGAGCTCCAAACAGACTATGAAGGTAGATATTAACTACCCATGTTAACAGAGCAGACATACATATAAATCTATATGATGTTTAATATATACATTATCTTAATATGATATGTGGTGAGTGACGTGTGTTTGTGTGTTTTACAGCATATCACTAGGAAATAATATAAAAATACATTTGTAGTGATAATTCACGTAAAAAAAAAATAAAATCGTTATTTAAAAAAGCAGATTAGATTTTGATTCATTGTTCCCTGTCCCATACATACTACAGAACATTGATAGAAGATCAAGTACATAGTGTGCATTATTGTAGCCATACTTACCGACGCAGACGATGAGTAGAACAACTCCCAGTATATGTCTCATTTCGCTACATGTGTTTCGGGTCCGGCTATGTAAGAGAACTTGATGTTTCGATGGGTTGTGTTTGCTGCTTTTATCGAGAGTTGACTTGATTTTACACTCTGTTGTGTGTGATGTCATCTTTAGAAGAAAAAAAAACAATCAATTGAGCCAAGAACCCTTTGACTGACCTATTTGTACAATTTATTGCAGATAAAATATTTGACGAATGGAGACGTGTTATAATATTGTATTTATAAATGTTATGGAGATTCTGGAGGGTGTGAGGGGTTAAGGAGATAATGTGGGCGCCATCGTGATTTGTCCTATGTTTGCCGTGTATTTGCCGAATTAATGAACTGCCAATTGTTATGTGACGTATCTAGAATTAAAGACCACGCCCCATTGGCCGATAATTGTCCTGCGCAGATGTGCGCTTTGGCGTTTTCTCATCTGGTCATTCCAAAAATGATCATCGTTTAGTGAAATTGAAATATTGATATTATTTCATTTCATATCATGTTCAGCCAGTCCAAATACACCATCCATGTAATTCAAAACAATGAGTGTCTCTGTATGCTCTGAGGCCGCTTGTCTAGTGAGTAGGTTAGACTACACAACTTCGTTTATTTCAGAAATAAACTGATTAAGGAATAAAGTCCTTCCACACAAGGATTTCGGGAATATATTACTTTATGAAAGTCCTCCCTTTCAGTTAACGTATAATGAAATCGCAAACTCGCTGGACTTCATCTATATAAAAACAGGTTGCTTCAACCTTGGAGTAGTTATTGTATAATTACTTCTGTTGTATAATTACTTCAAGTTTCAACAAACAACCCATTATCTTGATGACGTCAGTACGAGTAGTGGAAGTGGGAAATCATGCCTTCATAGTCTGATTGAACTTGTCAAGAAGCAGGATTTTTTTAATGAAAACGGTAGAGCCCATGCAAGAAATTGAATTCCTCAGAATTAATAAACATTGTTGATATGACTTGACCACATCCTGACCTGGTAGTAGAAACTTATTCCCTGACAAACGAATGTCAACGAAATAAGAAAATAGTTAGAAATGAAAAGATTTAAACTATTGAACTCGTCAATAGATCCCTAATTAAACATGACGATAAGTATTTGTTAATTTCCATTAATTTGTTAATTATAAGGTGTATGCTTGTTATTTTGTAGAATGTACATCCACGATCAAGGCAATTGTAATAGCAGGCTTGAGGTACAACATAGTCCACACATTCAACTCAGCATGATGCCATTATATAAACTAAAAAAATATGACATGATTGCATTCCCTGCATCTGACGGCATCTTATTGAAATATTTGGCAAGAATGGGGTGAACCTTTGTCTTTCGCAAGAATGGGGTGAACCTTTGTCTTTCGCAAGAATGGGGTGAACCTTTGTCTTTCGCAAGAATGGGGTGAACCTTTGTCTTTCACAAGAATGGGGTGAATCTTTGTCTCAATTTCCAGTCTACAAAGCAGCAGATTGCTCAGCTCACATCATGAACAGGTTCAGCATTCCTTATTGAAATACTTGGCTCTTCTCTTTCGCAAGAATGGAGTGAACCTTTGTCTTTCGCAAGAATGGGGTGAACCTTTGTCTTTCGCAAGAATGGGGTGAACCTTTGTCTTTCGCAAGAATGGGGTAAACCTTTGTCTTTTGCAAGAATGGGGTGAATCTTTGTCTCAATTACCAGTCTATAAAGCAGCAGTTTGCTCAGCTCACATCATGAACAGGTTCAGCATTCCTCCAACAAACTGTCCTAGGATTGTATTGGACCTGTGGTCAGTATTAGATACACAAGGGTTTCCCTGACAGCAATATCCTTTTACATAAAACGTATTTTGTGCTCTGTTCACAAAGTTATGTTTCTCGTTTAACGACCTTGCTCTGAATGGTTGCATTGACCACAAGGGATTATACATTTACCCACCAGGACCCCTCAAGCTTCACATTATTCCTCTTGTGCCCAAAGACATAAGGTTTGGTATACCAAACCACCCAATGTTTTTTAGTATACAGGGCCAAAGGTCAAGAATGAAGTCTATATTATAAGAAAGGCTCTGTTCTGAGAGACCTAGTATACTATAAGTGAACGGAGGCGACGAGGAACAATGTCTAAATATATCTTTCGTCACACAGCCTGTGTAGCCAGTGGCGGATCCAGGAGGGGTCTGTGGCTAGGGAGCTTTTGGGAACTGGAGCCGCTTACTTTAGGGGACTGGAGCCCCTTACTTTATGAAACTGGAGCCACTTACTTTACCACATTTGAGCCCCCCCCCCTCCCTCCCCCAGCTTAAAAAATCCTGGATCCGCCCCTGGTTGCAGTGTTGTGACAGTGTACATGTGACAAATTTAAAGCAGTTTTGAATTTCAACACTTCAGGGGGCAGATACAGGGTTAAGGTTTGGGAATTAGGTCACACATGTCTATCGACCTCCACCACAGGCAGCCAGGGCGATATCGCTTACTTTTATATAGGTTAATACTAAGCATGCTAAGAGAGTGGTTGGGACTTTCTCTTGTGCATGAAAACAAATAAACACATTTAACATTTTGAAAGACAGTGGAATTACAAGATGACATGTGAGACACAACATTCAGCTCAAGTGCAATTAGTGGTGTGTATTATGACACATAATTTTGGAGCGATATGTTCTTCTGAGGGGCCTGCAGATCACAAACCTGCCTGTCAGCGTCACAGACTGGCGGACACCTCAACTGCATAAATAAACATAGAATTTGAATATTTTTCTGCAAATATAGAATATATGAAAATTAGTAACTTTATGCACAACACAAAAGAAAGGTATGTTATTTGTTTGACTGTGTTAAAAATGTCTGAGTTTCAACTGCCAGTTTCAGACAGTTGCCAGTCACTGTACTCTACATTTACGGCAACTTCAAAATGATTGGAAAATATAAATATCATTTTCAAAAAGGAAACTGTATACAAATTCTTTTTTTTTTAAAAAGACTTTCTTGTTTATATTAAGATCTACAATTCAAAGACTTAGTATTTTGATGTCAAATAATATTATGGTTTGTTCCCTTTACTTTTGCTTGCGCTTACTCTGCACTTGAAGCATGTCTCAGTTGAAGGGCCTTAGGGGTCAGCTTAAGTTCTTCTGTCCGCTCTTAGCATGAGCGGGCGGCACCCCCATTAGCAAACATAGACATTATCATTTGCGACATAAACAAACAGTTCACTGATACTTTAAGCCCAGAAATATATTCAAGAATCGTTCCGGGAATCTGAGAGCAATAATAAATTTTATTATTGCTCTCAGCGGGAATGCAGGGTTGCAGACAAAAATGGTCATGATATGACCTTGGAGTAATTATGATAGTTTAATCAGTATCCCCTGTCATTTTTGTGATGAAAAACCAATTATATGTGCAGATCTGGTCAGATGAATAACATTTTCATATTATTTATTGAATTTTTTTTATGAATGTGTTCTTGATGTCCAATTTTAAGGATTGATCAAGTAACTTATATATTGTTTTTTTTAGATTTAAGTAATGTAATATGACTAAACTTAACCTCTTCTTCCTAAAAGACTTTACTTTTGGTCAAATTTATAAAGTTGAAAATTTTGTGATCTGAGGGTCGGCAACTATGATATCATCAAAGAGTTTTGAAACCATTGTCTAAAACAATGGGTCTCTATGACGCTACGTGCAATACACCGGCCGTTGCGCCTCCATTCATTATTACTCCAAGATATGACTATGTGTAATTCTCGAGCCATGCACCCCACCTATTTACATGGCAGAGAAACGTAAATATAGTTCTATTCTTAAGATGTTACGGAGATTTTGATTAGTCTGAATAATGAAATGGGATAAGGAAAACCCTCAGAAATTCTGAGAGTAAGAACATTTGAAGTGACATAGACCTCTGGTACTAGTATGAAATTAATTGGAACTAAATATATAAATTAGTTTTGAAATCATGCCGGTAGATGGCACTCAAATGCATACTAACAATATATACGTCAAACACCTATCAGCAACATACTTTTCGCTTCACGTCGAACAAAATAATAACAATTCATGGTATATCAAGCCCATAGGGCCATAGGGCTTGCTTAGAATCATATCAGCTTTTTTTTATGTCAATACATTCATGTTCACTGCTATATGTTTAATTATCCCTGTCAATTGTGTTAGCAAGCAAATGCAGGACACCATACAATTAATTATCTAGTCAATCGTGGAGCAAATTGTGTGTTATCTGTAATTAAGGGTGTACCCACTCACTTTATTATGAAAACTATTCCCAATTAAGAAAAACCTGCGTCGTGCCATCTACCGATATAGTATTTTGCAGATAACTATTGAGACTATTACAGTATAAATTTTCAACTTTAATTGATATTTATTAGTAGTTATTATGGTTAATGAGTAAGATTTCCTGTTCAATTACAATAATTGTGTATCTCTGTTGCATCCCGGGACAACAACAATTGAAAAAACATCAAGGAATTTTATTTTGATTGTATTCTGAAATAGTGTTTCTGAAAGAAAGGTAGAGTATTTTGTCAGGAATGCCAAAGAATTCCATTCTACAGGAATGAAAATATTGTTTTGAGTCTATTTTCTTTGAAACGATAATGAGCTTTTCTGAAATTAATGAATTATGAGCACACTTTTTGAATCAAATTAATGTCATATATACCTGAACTTATGGCTTAAAGATTCGCCTTAAGTGTCTTTATTTTAGGCTGAGCCACCTGACCTATTCATATTAGTTCATATCGCTTGTGAATGGTGAACGGTGAGAGTAGCCTTCAGCTGGCTGTTTTTACTTAATCTCCATATATTGCAAGCTGCCCTGCGGCAGCTGTCTGACCTACTGGCCTACATTTGAAAAACGAGTGCAAGAAATAACCTGGGACTAAATTGCAGTCTAATATAAGCATGATTTATTGACAAATATATTTTATTCTACATCACACGGAGCGCCTGTACTCTGCTAAACAGATTGTGTTGATCCTCAATCTCTACTAACTCTGTTTGGTGGAGTAAAGCGTTCTCAGTGGTGAAAATGGTATTGTGAATTTAAACCTGTTTATACATTTACGGCATTATTATATCGAATGAAGAAAAAAGGATAATCTTCTGTGTTTACTTGAGTGAACACGAAGTATTAAATAAAATGAAACAAATCAATAGTTATATGCTAAATTGAATAGGATGAATTATGATATAAAATATTCCATTTCACCTATAGTCATTTGGTAGAACATCACATAAAAAGTCTATTACCTTGATATTACACAAATGAATAGACTCAACAAAATAAATTGATTGAAATGAATGATATCCATCGGAAAATGAGCATTTTTATTTTCGATGAATACCATTCTTTTCAATCAATTCAATTAAATTCAAGCAAATGACAAATTATTTTTATATTAGATTGAGAATGTAATCTTATGTCGCTGTACTACAATAATCTGATTTATCTGACATTGAGATATTTACACACGTTTTAAATGTCTCTGATTGTACACAGTAATTATATTATTTATAGCATTATTATGATACGACTTGTGGTGGTCAGCCACGCGAGTTAAAACCACTAACAAAATTATCATTTTATTTGATAAACATTTTTTGTGCTGACTTGTTGTTGATTATGCCAAAAACAATTCATAGGAGGTTTTTCCCTTAACAAAATTGCATAGTCAGGAGCTGGTTAACTAATTTCCAGAAAAAATTTCCTTCGCCCGATGTGGGGCTCGAACCCACGACCCTGGGATGACCCTGGAGGTTAGCAACACATGTAAGAGTCCCATGCTCTACCGACTGAGCTAACCGGGCTGGCTGCGGGCAAGTAGACTCCTTTCGTTTGTTAACATATTTACATTTTCTATAAGAAAGACGTGATTCCAACTAATTTATGTCTTGGCAGTTATCTGTACATGTTTTGACTGTTGATGGGAAAACATGCTTTGACTGGTAACACCAAAGGGTTGATTCAAATATTTATAAATGTGTACTTGCTTCAAAAATGAAGTTGTGTCTGAATAAAGTTACAATGACTTATTGGTCACACCATTCGTGATTACATACATATATAAAAAAAGCATGAACGTGATCAGAGAGGAAGGGTGACGAGTTTTGAAAAAAAAAAAAAAAAGTTGCTATATGAGGTATTGGCCGCGATAAAAGTTGCCACTGATATGAGTGTGTGATCTCGCAGTTCCGTCACCACGTTGCCTGCCCTCTGGTGGAAGTGACGCTAAACTAATCCCCACTTCACTTTTGTTTTGCAAGTTTATGTGAAGGGTTGCTCTTTTAGCATATTATGAATGGCACAATTATCACTTATTTTTTGTCAGAATCATGTTAGATGTGACATTTTACCCACAAATTGCCTATATTTCTGTATTAGAGCTTTGTTTTCAACCATCGGTAAATTGACCTATTTATTGACCTACTTATTGAGGCCCTGCAAGGTTGACCTATTTATTGACCTACTTATTGAGGCCCTGCAAGGTTTTGTACAAAGGGGTCTATATGGGTGAAATGCAGATATTTTTATAAGAGATAGCTGCATAACTGAGAGATAGCTGCATAACCGAGAGATAGCTGCACAAATAAGAGATAGCTGCATAAATAAGAGATAGCTGCATAAATAAGAGATAACTGCATAAATAAGAGATAACTGCATAAATAAGAGAGAGCTGCATAAATAAGATATAGTTGTATAAATAAGAGATAGCTGCATGAATAAGAGATAGCTGCATAATTGAGAGATAGCAAGTGATAGACAGCTACAACAGCAAGAGATAGCTGCATAAATAAGAGATAACTGAATAAATAAGAGATAGCTGCATAAATAAGTGATAGCTACATAAATAAGAGATAGCTGCACAAATAAGAGATAGCTGCATAAATAAGAGATAGCTGCATAAATAAGAGATAGCTGCATAGATAAGAGATAGCTGTATAAATAAGAGATAGCTGCATGAATAAGAGATAGCTGTATTGAGACATGAAAAGGTGAGAGATAGTTAGAACAAATGAGAAATGGTTACAATAGTTGCAATATTGAGAGATAGCTGCAATAGTGAGACAGTTACAACAGGGAGAGATATCTGCATAAATAAGAGACAGCTACATAAGTGAGATGATTGCAAAGTGATAGTTACAGCATTGAGAAATAGTTACAGCAGTAAGAGATAGCTGCACAAATGAGAGAGTTACATAAGTGAGATAGCTGCACATGTAAGAGACAGCTGCATCAGTGAGATAGCTGTGCAAGGGAGAGACAGTTGCATAAGTGAGAGATAATAACAACAGCGAGAGACAGTTACAGCAGAGATAGATAGCTGCACAAGTGAGGGACAGCTGTATAAGTGAGAGATAGCTGCATATATGTGAGACAGCTGCATCAGTGAGAGATAATAACAACAGCGAGAGACAGTTACAGCAGAGATAGATAGCTGCACAAGTGAGGGACAGCTGTATAAGTGAGAGATAGTTGCATATATGTGAGACAGCTGCACATGGGGAGAGATAGCTGCACATGGGGAGAGATAGCTGCACATGGTGAGAGATAGCTGCTCAGTTTGAGAGATAGCTGCACATGGTAAGAGATAGCTGCACATGGTGAGAGATAGCTGCATATGGGGAGAGATAGCTGCACATGGGGAGAGACAGCTGCACACGGTGAGAGATAGCTGCACATGGGGAGAGATAGCTGCACATGGGGAGAGATAGCTGCACATGGTAAGAGATAGCTGCACATGGTGAGAGATAGCTGCACATGGTGAGAGATAGTTACAACAGTGAGAGACAACTGCACAACTGAATGACAGCTGCACACAGATAGCTGCACATGGGGAGAGATAGCTGCACAGTTTGAGAGATAGCTGCACATGGTGAGAGATAGCTGCACATGGTGAGAGATAGTTACAACAGTGAGAGACAACTACACAACTGAATGACAGCTGCACACGTGGTAGTTGCACAAGTGAGAGACAGCTGCACATGTGAGAGATAGCTGCACATGGGGAGGGATAGCTGCACATGGGGAGAGATAGCTGCAAATGGTGAGAGATAGTTACAACAGTGAGAGATAGTTACAACAGTGAGAGACAACTGCACAACTGAATGACAGCTGCACACGTGGTAGTTGCACAAGTGAGAGACAGCTGCACATGTGAGAGATAGCTGTATAGGTGAGGGATGGCTGCATAGGTGAGAGATAGGTGCACAATTGAGAGACAGCTGCACAGGTGAGGGATAGCTACAACAGTGAGGGACAGCATCACTTCCCAGCCGAAGGCACTTGTTATGTCTAAAAGGAAAGTCATCTGATTTAAATATAAACATAAAACATAAAGGTCATTTCAACTTTGCTTTGAAATAACAAAATAAAGATATCTCCAACAATTTGTTTTAGACCAGTTACAGTTATTATAATAGCATTATTAATGCCATTAAGAAATACAAAACCTTATATGTAGGTCTATACTGGTACGAAGAGTGCAGATGTTTAAAATTTTGAGTTCTTTAATTAATGAGAACAGAAAAATGTTTAATCTACAATTTAAAAAAATGAGTGTTTAACAATAGTCTGTGGTGTAATGAAAATAGCACGATTCTCCGTCTGTGAACTTTAATTCTTTCATATCTCTAATAACAAAAATCTGTTCTCTCTTCACATTAACAAGAAAGTCTTTTTTTTTAAATATTAGAATGCAATTTCCTTTTTCAAAATGATATTTATATTTATCCATCCCCCAAATATCAAATGGCCTGGCTGTAAATCTCAACAAATGTCGTCTGCTGAGCAGATTTGCAAACTGCTTCAAGAAGGAAATGTGGACGGTTCAGAGCGCCACCATCCCAAACTTGCTACGTGAGAGTGCGAATCAAATGTTGCTTCATTTATGTAAATCTACGCAAGAGTACAAATCATCTGCATTACAGAATGACATTTACACAGCAGAAATATCTAACGTATACACACCAGGCCTCGTCATCTCTGATCACCACATATGCAATTTGTTACAATATAGTCTATAGTATTACATAAATTTACTATTGCTCTATGAGTTACATACAAAAACAACTAAAACTGTTTTTTCATTATTACTATTTTATTATTACTTCAAAGCTGTTTCAGAGATTGAACAATATTTCAACCCTGCTACAGAGATTGAACAATATTTCAATCCTGTTACAGAGATTGAACAATATTTCAATCCTGTTACAGAGATTGAACAATATTTCAATCCTGTTACGGAGATTGAACAATATTTCAATCCTGTTACGGAGATTGAACAATATTTCAATCCTGTTACGGAGATTGAACAATATTTCAATCCTGTTACGGAGATTGAACAATATTTCAATCCTGTTACGGAGATTGAACAATATTTCAATACTGATACATGGAATATTCAAATTAATAACTATTCCACAGAATGGGTACGAACAGGTCACAGGTTATTATTAGACCATGTTTAGTCGTGGAGCCCGAATCTGCAGTGGAGATTTTCATTTCACAAAATATCTATTTTGTTTGAACATAAAAATTTTCCCACTGACAAATGTAAGTCAGGACTATTCATAAAAATCAGGTTTTTATTAACATTTAAAATTATCAATACGAAGGTAAAGTATTCAATAGTTCATATTTAGAAAAAAAATCACATCACAAAGTCTGTCAGGTATTCCTCACAGATTGAACAAAATGGCAGTTGACCTCAACCACCCAACCTGATTGCACAGATTTATCTACCGCTAGATGGAGTTGTCTGGTAGACCGTCTTACAGAATATGAATTCCATTTTTACTAACCTCATCGCTTCACTTTGGTGAATGCCAGAGGGGAATTATGTACATGGTTTATTACACCAGGGGATATTACAGATCTTTTGATCCATGTTACACTCTCATGCATGTATCACCACTACCATATCTATCGATAGTTGACACGAAACACTATAAGGAGTGTGTGATATTGAATATTGAAATATCGGCCAGACAAACTTCATCATGTCACACACACTTATTATGAGCAATACCTCAACAAAATACTGAGCTATGATTGGCCAAGAAAAAATATTCATGCCTTTAGGATAGATACCAGAACACTTGACTATATTGATGACCAACACATACTTTACACATACTTAGTGGGAACCTAATTCCCGTTACAAGGACTGAACCATATAAAATCTATCTGTAATATTAGGTAAGATTAAATTTTTTATGGTGACCTCCAATTATATCGTCTTAAATTTATTTTGAATTGTCAAATTTTCTTTTATTTATGAAGCTTTTATTGTGGAACTTGAAAAAAAAATGGAAATTGTCATCTTAAATTGGAGAAATCAAACAGATGATCACACCGACATGCCTCTGTTGTATTAATGTTGATTTTATTGTTGATAATATACCTAATATGCATCACAATGTATGTCTTTGTCTTGATTGGCTGGAGAAACTCGGTCATAGTTTAAGAATAAAAAATAACACAACTGAAAATATGTCCTTAAAGGAACTCTCGTTATATATCCAACCCATGAGGACAGTAAATAGAATGCATGAATCAGAGCTTGAATATATATTTGTTCCTAGTATATATATATATATAATATATTATATATTTTTTGCTTAAAATAATAATATAGAAATAATAAATAATGCCTGGCTTTGGTAATTTGAATATGATTTTTTTTTTCATCAGCAGCGACAAGAGGTAAATTTGAATGAACACAACCTTAGAGCAATTATTGCTCTCAGATACAACCAAAACCGTCCATTACACCAGCTTCAGTTAGTAGCGGATTGTGTAACCAATCGTCCCAAGAACAATTGGGCAACAGAGGCATCTGCAAAAAAGACTTTCACTCTTATCATCGTAACTAATGCTGTGTGTATTTTTGTCCACTAAAGAAGCTTTTGTGGCAGTAACAAACACGTTTTCCACTCCCTCTCCAGTCTTAGCAGAACACTCTATGAAGGAGTAAGCTCCTATAGCTTTGCTGGCACGTGATCCCTCACTGGCACTCACCAGATGGCGTTGTGTCGCGTCTGATTGGTAAGATTGGTTCTGATTGGCGGCCATATGTCTCAGGTCCTTTTTGGTAGCCACAAGTATAACCGGCACAAGAGGACAATGCTTTGATAAGTCCAGCCTCCACTTTGTCATGACACTCTGTAAACTACTTGGATCATCAATGCTATAACAAAGCACCACAACATCCGTATGTTGATAACTAATAGTCATCAAATTGTCATAGATCTCATGACCATCCGTTGGACACACATATATAAGTTTTTTCTCCCCATCGATATCTACTTTGTGGAAGTACGTATTAGGGTAGGATGAATTGGATATTTTCTCATCCGGAAATGAGCCTTCTAGGTAGGAATGGAGTAGACTGGTTCTTCCCGTGGAGCTGTTGCCCATGATAAGTACTTTAGTCCAGGATGCCATTTGCTGGTCCTCTGTCTTCGCCATCCTGGGTGTCGCCTGCTACTGTATGTGATGGTGTGTTGGTATCAACAGAGAAACCCCTGCCATGTGTATATGCCCGCAGTGCATATCGAATTAAAGTTATATATTATGACTCCCAGTTCAGCTATCCTAGACTTGAAATATAGAAATCCACAGATTAGGCTTACAATGCTGAACTCAATGACAAGACCAAACAAATATTCACCCTACTCCGCATGAGTCTGTTCAACATGGTCGGTGGCACGGTGGTCTTATGGCTGACGTCAAGCGGTAGTGTTTGGGCTTTAAAATAAATCGCATAATTCGGAGAGATGCGCTCCAATTACCATCATGATGCCTATTCATTTAGAACACTAAATATCATTGTGCCAAGGAAACCGAAACGCATGACAAATGCTGCCAATGCCCAGCTGTTTTTTTTAAAGATTTTTTTACAACATGTGACTTGACATGTCACTATAAGTAATGTTTGTAGTTTCAATTTGTATACTTGTAATTGAAAGTTACATTGGTTACATGTTTTTAGAGAATTGGTAAGACACAAGAAATATAATAATATTAGCAGGTTTGTTAATGTGAGTCTTCGTGACCTTGGTTTTAATCATTGCTCCTTTTTTTGTCAGATAAACGAATTATTGTGCCAGTGTCAAGTGTCAAGAGTCAAGTGTTAAGTCTCTGGTCTTGTTTATGTCAGCAATTATTCTCCACTGTTGCATGACTACCCGTAAGTTATAGCAGAGGAAATTCCAAGTGTGGAGTAAAGCCAAACATCGACCCACTAGTTAAGACATTTTTGCTATGCAGTGTATTCTAAAGCATAGGGAATCTGAAAAGCTAAGATAGTGTCGAAATGCAATGCAATGTCAATTCTCCCTTTACTCATATACAACTAAAGGGATGAAAGCTTTTAAATCACCACCATAGATGAGGTCATTTTCATTCCATGTATAAAGTTATCAATTTTACTTTTATGAGCTTGAGGTGTGGATATTTCTGATCTGTGCCATCCAATCCTTAAATTCAGTGTTTCAAAACTAAACCTAGCCTTACCTTAATTAATATTTCTGGCCAAATCTGAGATCACTTGTACAAAATTCCAAAAAGCCTGTGATCCAATTGAGGGAATGATGGAAATCAATAGTGTCACATACAATACTATAATCTTGTGTTCAGTGGGGTGTGACAATGCCTTGTAGTTCTTTGCAAATATTATGACCAATTAAACAACAGGGGGCGCAAAAAACTTTCCTATGGAATGATTTTATTTAGAGGGTGTTCCACCACTGAATCACCGTTTTTTCTTATTTCTCTAGGGACACAATTTTCAACTCCACCAGAGAAATATTTTTAAAAGGCATAAGGTAAAATTTTCACTTTAAAAAATGCTTTGTTATCTTATCCTTGAACGGATCATATCCTTTAAATTTTAAGATGTACATAAGTATTTTTAATCTGATTTTAAACATCAGATTGACATAAATGTGGTGCAAGAGCTTTCATGCCCTTAGTTTATATATATAGTAATGCTATATATAGACGCATGGCTGAGATCAAACCTATTTTTATCATTTGGTTTGCAGACAGCTCATGTTCTGAAGTCTCTCATTATGCAATATATCGTGAAGTGTTCCATACTCTGTATAGCAAGGTTTATTAACATATCTTCCTGTGTGCTTTTTATTCAAATCTGAATGTACGAATGAATTTCATAGCGGCCAGTAGACAATGACTCCAAAGGATAGGCAATCAAAATAGTTAAACATTCAGTAGCTGATGACAAACATCCCTATTCTCCATCTTGTCAAGGCAAATATCAATATTTTTGTTTCTAATCAAAGGGTTTTATAAATATGTTTTCTTTTTCCAACTCCCCCCTTAGTCCGTCCCTAATGAGTCAAGAACATCTCTCACATAAACATACAACCCACGCGCATATAGCTGTGAAAGTGGGCTGTTTTGGTTGAAAAAGGCTTCGTTAATTGCATGTGCATATATCAGTTTATTTCTAATGGTTTGAATATTTTTTACTCTATTTTACTTTTTGTTAAATAAAACAAATGCTTAAAACTTAACTAACGACTTTTTCACACAAAAAGGGCGTTGGCATGTTTGTCACATTCATGATACCTTGGAGTATAATGAATGGAGTTTTTAAGAATTTGTAACTAAAGAAAGAATCATTATTTCATAATGAATAGGTTTTGGGGAATCTAATAGTGAAATTTTGGATATTTTTAACTTAATAGGCTATTCCTGCCAAGCCCTTAAAGTTCATATGTACATAGACATTTTTCAAGAACTACATAGCCTATAGAAAAAATATCTATAGATATAGAAGGATGGGATTTTCACAATTTAAATAGTATGTTTATAAAAAAAATGCCATAATTGTTTATCAATATTTTTTAAACCAATATAGAATTTTTTTTAAACCACAAGCTTTTTTTGTGAGAATATCAGATTTTTGGGAGTAAAAGTGTTGCATCAATGTGAAATCACCTTGCTGGGCAAATGCTATGTAAATGGATTTTTTTGGTTTGGTTTGGGGTTTTACATCACTTTTAACATTATTTCAGTTATTTCGTGATGAGACCTACTTGTAGCAGATATAGTGCTGCCTCACTGAATTGTCATGTCGCAGGTCCTTGACATGACAACCCACCCGGTCACAGATTTACAAGGACAACGGGTTAACCCTTTGGCACAGGCCTCAGCTCATGTGGGAAATTGTATCATGAGTTCAATCCCGGCACGGCCGGGGTTCGAACCCACGACCTTTGGATCACCACAGAGGAACTGGTGCTAATAAGTTGGCGCCCTAACCAACTGCGCCACGGCCCGTGGCCTCTATGTAAATGGAATGGACGCATATATTGGCAGATTTGAAAATAATATCAAAAGAAAGATGTTTTCCCAATTACAAAAATGATACATTATACAGGCCTGCCAATGGATGCGTTGATGGTATAAACTAAATGTGAGGCTCGGCGTTCTGCTAGTTGACAGAATTGTTTAATATTTCAGGTAAATCAATGCATTTGTATTGAACTCTTTACGGGTTGAGCGGGTAGTGTGGAAATCCCTGACATGGACGTTTCACTTGTTTACACTTGGAATAGAGAAATAAAATTTATATCTCCATAATCAGTGGAGAAAGTAGAACATTTCACTCACGATATGTTTTGGTCTAAATACTGTCTATGATGAGTCAAAATTGTCACAAAGTTGAATAATGTCAGATTCTTCAAGTTTTTGGCTCATGTGGCGTCATAAGACACAATGGTTTGGCGGTAACGCACAGTGCACCTTTGATCTCATGGCGTCACAACTCCATTCATTATACTCCAAGATAATACTAACTATTCTGGACTGACCCCCTTAAGGGTTATATAAGTGGGGGATGGGAGGTGGTGGGTTCGACTCCCACTGCCGACAGTGTTACTTTCACACTGGTTAAAAGGCTCGAGAGTCGACCTGACATGGCCATAGTTGCTGAAAGGGTCGTAAAAACACCATTTCACAATCTCTTTCTACTCTGGAGCACATGGATGATAAATGTATGAAATGTATTCTGCCACTTTCTGCTACAGAGACGTGGAACTGTACATCAATATTTTTGAATAATACAACATTTGAGAAAACACTCAGATTCATCATTTCCTGAGATGAACATCATACTCTGCAATAACAAATATTTCCTTGGCTGTGATTGTTTCTTAACAAAAGCACATTGCCAGCACCAGGATAAAACTGAAAGCTCTGCAGAACATCTCTCTTCAAAAACTACTTAAAACGACAGTCATTATAAACATAAAATATCACCAACTTACCAATATTGAGATATCAATTAGGGACATCACATGGACATGTGCAACTTAAGATGTAAGACATTAAGTTGAAGATGGGTCGGCGCAAAATTGAACTGGGAGCTCCAAAGTTGCTCAATGCCTGTCTATATCATCACCCGTTGGACCCAGGAAAGAAGTAAATGACTGTTGTATGGAGAAATTGACATGCATTGGGCCTGTGGTCTGGGACATACTTGTTTATATGGGGATGTCATGACAAATTGGACACCATAAGAAAACATAGGACATCATGAGGTACCGCTTACAGACCCTCAACATTGATAGATACCGAACTGGACAAGCTGAATGAAATCGTAACTGCACATAGTTGAAGTCGATGATTTATTGAGCATTTGAGAACATGATACAAATTGTACATGGAAATGAAAGTATACAAAAATGTTTAACCGATATATTACTTATCCCATAATAAGTGGCCAGAACCAGAGCCATGTTTACCTTACAGGTTGTTCCAAGGTACCTGTTGCCAGGCTGAGACTCAAACCCAGACTGTGGTTCATAAGGTGTCTTAAATGCTACGCCTGATGATGTTGACAGGGTTATGGAATAGAGACTTCAAATGATGTAGGCATAGAAAGAGTAGCAAGCTGGTAATCTTAACTACGTACTGCAGTTGAGAAAAAAAACACTGCAACACATTTTAATTAGAATATGACTTTAATTAATGAATCAATTTAATTGATTAATGTCATTACTTGTAGTATAGAGCAAATATTTACATTTTTCCCCAAAACATTATAAGATATGACAGCTTGATTTCTTCTTGACATTTTTTTGTTTTTTGTTTTTTTCGTCCGTTGAGCTTGGTTGAGAGTTCGTGACAGTCTTTTCAGTTTCTGTAACAGTTGTTTCTTGTGTCTTGTCGGGTTCCCCGTGGGCATTTGAGCCATTGAGAATTTTGCTGTTTGGAGATTTATATGAAGCCTTTGACACGGTTATACTCTTCCTTGTGGAAGCTCTGAGTGCAGTTTTTGCTGCCAGATTAAATATGTCCTGAATACCTTCCTTAGTACTGGAGGAACACTCCATGTAAGCCACAGCTCCGATACTCTGACACACCTCTTTACACTTGTTTTTTGGTATTGTTTTCACTTTCTTATCCTTTCTCAGATCAAGTTTGGTGCCCACCAGAATAATGGGAACACCTGGCAGCTCTGACGTCATCAGAGGTGCATACGTATCCGTGATGCTCTGCAGACTTTCCATCTTATCCAATGCAAAGCACATGAGAACAACATTGAACGATGCTGACCCAGAGGACAAATCAGGCATTGGACCATCGATGGGAGATAGACCCAGCAGTACATTGGTGCCCTCAATGTCCATCTCATGAGTGACACTGTTGGACAGCGGCAGGAAACATTCCTCTGGTGGTTTCCCTCTTAGGAAACAATAAAACATGTGGGTCTTTCCAATACCACTGTCCCCCAACATCAGTAGATTTCTGCTGACTTCTGTCATCTTTTATTCATCTACAAGCGACGATAAGGATCACGTTGTTTATTTTGTTGTTTTTTTTGCCTCTAAGTCACAGTGTTCACTTATTCTAAATGGAGTTTATATTTTTACTTTACATTTATCATAAACGAAGATGATTATAGTACATTAAAAGATGGTCTCAGACATAATCTAACATATCAACCCCTTTAATCCAGTTTTATTCACAAACCAATTTGTCATGTTTACAATCCCGATCCTTGTTATTTTAGGATTTGTCCAGCGTGTCACTGCTGGTATCCTTGCAGTTAGATGGAATAACATCCAATATCAACTCTGTTCAGTATATTCCTTTGTTTATTTCCATTTTTCCGTTTTTCGGTGAAATATGTCCCATTTTTATCCAAATATTAAGGAGTGTTGGTGTGTAACGTGTTCCTGTGATGCGAACAGGTGGGTATTTTTGGCAGTTGTACACCTTAAAGAAACAGCCAAGATCGTTACAAATTGTGCCCTGGATGGGCAAACACCGTGAACGTAATTCACGTGGTCAAGGCATACAATGATACACTCCATTCACTGTCTGCCTGGGTCAGGCCATAGTATTAGTTGAACCTTGGAATGATCATACCTTTTACTATTAATGGTAAAAACATGGTAAATTATTTTTATAATTAGAAAGTAAAGTATTACAAATTGATTGTAACACAATTAATCACTTTATAATGATGATAGCAGATTATATTGACATGAAATGATAAATCAATGATTAAATCTTCTAAAGGCGCTTAATAACTTAATATGTATATTACTTAATATATATATATATATATATATATATATATATATATATATATATATATATATATATATATATATATATATATATATATATATACATGACAAGGTACTTTAAAGTCGATTGCCCTCAGGATAGCCATGCCCCCTAGTGGCCACATTAAAATCCAACCAAACGTAAGATGTGAAAAATGCAAAATAATTGTCTAGAAGTGTGTACTTCTAATATCGAGAAGAAAAAAATATGGGTCACTATCTCAGATTTTTACGAAATGATTTTTATTCACATTGAATCAATGAGAAAAATATTTCGTTTGGACATATATTGTCATTAAAACATAGAAATCAATAAC
This sequence comes from Amphiduros pacificus, assembly GCA_949316495.1. Classification (NCBI taxonomy): domain Eukaryota; kingdom Metazoa; phylum Annelida; class Polychaeta; order Phyllodocida; family Hesionidae; genus Amphiduros; species Amphiduros pacificus. The sequence continues at coordinate 16,962,877 of OX439003.1, read as the reverse complement.
AATCTAAACATTTTTAAATTTATGTTTCCAACATATATGGCAATGATAAGGACTAATGAAAACATGGGGTGACCATACTTATTTTTGGGATATCAAACATTTCAGGATCAAGTATGGGATATAAATTTATTATGAATTTTAAAAATGAATAGGTCAAAAATGTGTTCAGTCCCTTAATGTTTATTTTGGCTAAAAGCATTGCAAGAGATTTTGGGAACATAATATGTAAAATCAAAATAATGTTATGGATTTCTAAACATAGTTATGTTGTGGTAATAAAAAAAACGATATGATTCCTTATCAAACATGGCATTTCTCAAAGTTCAATAACTTTGAAAACATAAGCATGAATTCACAACTTCCTATTAAATGATAACTGCAAAATAATAAGTGCAATAATATCAATAAGAGGAACATTTGTGTTAGTATGAATATTCTAGAGGAAGAATTGATTTAGCAGTATTTGCATATATATGACACGTTTTGCAGGAACCATTCTTGTCCCAAGCACATGTGATATTTCTCACCATTTAATGTTAATGTTTAAATAGAGATGTGTGTAATTGTCGATAAATAGGCTCTTCCTAATATGGGGCTGCTCGGCACATCCGGGTGTCCAAATAACACTGGAGGCACAGTGGCACTCCAGAATGCAGACCGGATACTTCTATGAAAAAACACGATTTCCTCCTCAAATTATTTCTTGAATAACCATTGGACTAAATGTAGAGGGAAATATACAGAGGATCTGTAACACATCGTCACAGTCCAGAGACCTGTGTTGAGATTATATTTGTGGTAATGGAGAAAATAGTGAGAAATATAGCGGTTGTTGGAAATACATCTACTGGAAAACATTCTCTCTTGAAAAGGCTGACATCGGGCCAGTTACCAGATTCATGGCAGCCGTATCTCGTAGAGACATACACTCATAACGTGAATGGGGTAACTATTGATAACAGCACAAGGACACCTGTCACTATAGAGTTCAACCTGACTGTTGTGTGTGGCAAAGATGAGTACGATAATCTGAGGAGTATGACCTATCCCAGAACTGACCTGGTTATCATATGCTTTAACGTTCTGTCCAGACCGTCTCTGGAGAACGTCAAGATGAAGTGGTTGGCGGAGGTAACGGCCCACTGCCCCGGGGTGCCCATCATACTGGTGGGCAATAAGATGGATTTAAGACAAGACCCGCATATGATTGATCAGATTAATATCAGACAGCCCATAGTAGAACAAGAAGGCAAACAGATGGCTAGTCTCATAAGGGCACATGCCTATATGGAATGTTCTGCTAAGACCGGGGAAGGTGTGGCAGAACTCGCTGAAATGGCTGCCAAGCTCACCATGGTGAAAAGGCACAATGCGCCAGAGACGCTTGGAGTGGCACCAAATCATAGCAAATTAGAAATAATACAAAGTCAGTGTGTCGTCTCATAACACGAGGTACAAACATAATAACCGGATCCAGTTATCTCTAATTTTTATGAAAATAAGTGGGGTGTTTCAGATGTTAACCTACATTTATATAGGACATGACATAACTGTATATACTCTAACTCTGTCAATTGGATCATTATTTGGCCCATATCAATAACATGGAAGTGTGTTTCATTAATCCATAGATGCTAGCCTCTCATAATAAACCGTATTTATAATATCTAGAGTTATAAACATGAAAACAGGAAGTATCTGATAAATATATTTATATTCTTGTTGTATGGTGTATATTTATGTGTATATAAAACATATATGTTTTAATAGTGGAAATTTGTTTTTCATGATTTCTAGAATTTGTTTATCATGACCTCCATGCTGCATATGTATATATATATATATATATATATATATATATATATATATATATATATATATATATATATATATATATATATATATATATATCTATATATATATATATATATATATATATATATATATATATAGTCCAAAGTAAAAAAGTAGTTGTATACAGTGTAATGGTGATAAAAGTAATCCAACAAATATATATATATATATATATATATATATATATATAAATATATATACACACATACATATTATTATACATATGCATGTACATATATATTAATTTGAGTAGAGAGTAAGACAGACATGATATGAATGATTATAGGAGAATAAACTATTATTACAAGTGTAAAGCTAAAAGAGCCTTGGCATTTGTAAAGCTGAAGTATATTTGGGGTTTAGAACAAGGGACATATATTCCGTGTCTTGAGTGTACCTTAGCTAGGTTCTTCCAATGAGGTATATTTCTCGTCTAACCTAAATATCAAACAGACTGTATAATGTTGATATACATTAAAATTGCCTCTTCATATATAGTGACAAATGTATATTTTCACGGCGGCCCTAAGGGAGTAAAATATTTGTATATAAGGGCGTTTTTATAAAATTCAAAAACTCTTTTTGAAATTGTTGACAGACTTGAAGCTTAAGAAGGGTGTGTGACGCTTGTAATTACTGAGGTTAGCGATGGAAATCTCCCAAGCATGCGACGCAGTCAGCAGTGCATGACTATTAACTATATTTGAAGACAGCGCATTTTCATTTGCTGACCATAGTTTAAGGGACACTACAGCAGGTAAGGGTATTGTGTACCGAACTTATTTTGATTTTATTGTCATGATGTCATTTTGATGACAATCTAAGACAAGAGGTTAGAGGTCATATTCTAAACTCAAACCATTTTGTAATGGAATTAAGACAGAGTGGCATTGTAAACTGGCCCATCTGAATCCTGACGTGGCAAAGTCAGGGTGGAATCACATCCATGAATCCGACACATGTCTGACACCAGGTGACCTGGAATGAACTGTATAGTGACCTCATCGGTAGAGGGCAAGCAATGCAGCGAGGTCAAACAGGATGTTTAGCTTGCTGATCCTGCGACTACCCCTGCCGTATCGTGACTTAAATGTTGATAATGTAAATATACGTGACATAAAGTAGGAAGAAATGGAAACTTATAGGGCACAGTGTAGAGATATGAAGCAAGAGGGATAAAAGTTGTGTTGATTTGTTTGACAGGTTGCTCTCGTCATAAGAGACAGTACAATATGCCAAAAGAGAAGGTGGTACGCAAGAAAGTCGTGGTCATCGGGGACGGTGGGTCGGGGAGGACATCCCTGCTCATCAGATACACACAGGGCATATTCTCCGAGTCGCATGTCAACACGGTGTTCCAGACGTGCATGAGGAGCGAGAGGGTGGGTAAGACCCGGGTGGAGATGGCCCTCTGGATCACGGCAGCTCAGGACGGCTACGAGCCACTCCGGGAGGTGGCCTACCAAGACACCGACGTCGCCATCCTATGCTTCGCGCTGGATAACCCCTACACGTTTGATAACGTCAAAGACAAGTGGGTGCCAGAGATAAAGAAGTTTTGTCCTCCAAACGTGAAGATCGTGTTGGTTGGTAACAGGACTGATCTTGCCGATGACCCGGATGTACAGAGAAGTCTAACTGAGAGCGGTATGAGGCCGGTGTCTAGGGATCAGGGCTCGCAAATGGCACATCTCATCGGGGCTCAAAACTACATCGAGTGCTCTGCGAGGACGGGGGAGGCGGTCCGAGAAGTATTCTTTACTGCAGCTAAAACTGCCATCACTAAAAGCAAAGGAGACGGCTGTGTTATATTATAAGAAACGGTGCCAATATTAACGTGATCCCAGTGACATATTTATTTCTTTGGTAGCCAAAGTACTAATTAGTATGTACAGTTTGAGAATTTTATATACTATAATTGTTTTGTGTGATATTTATCTTTTTTTAACAATATTATGTTAAATATATTTTAGATTTCGTGAACGAAATAGTGTATGGAATGTTGTTTATCATTCAAAACATGTTTTTTTATCAGTAGAAATTTTTATCTTGGTTAAATAATAGAGAATAAAACCAAACCATGGAGACGGTTCATCCGTTCTGCTGTTTAATAACAACCCCAGGCGGTCCTCACTTCAAATAATGTACTTTCTTTTCTTTTCTTTTCTTTTTTTTTTTGGGGGGGGGGGGGGTGCTACGATGGGGAAAGATGAAAATCTGACGACCACCAACTGTAACAAAAACTCCTGTATGGGAACTTTAAAAACCCAAGACATTCCACGGGGATAATAAGATTTTTCTAAAAAAATATTGACTTCATCCAGTCCTTCGATGGCAAGGGACTGATATAGTGACCAGTGTTATTTATTCATAACATCACCACCTCTGTCTGAGAATTAAAAACTTGAAAGGATGAAAGTGCATGGTTGAAGACAATGGATTAGACAGCAGACAGCTTAATTCTCACACCCTTAATCGCCTGGAACCTTTGTTACTTATTCACCTAATGAGAACAATATACTCACTGGTACAATCTTGAACACTTACGGTAACAGTCAACACGTCACATAGATAAAGAACTACTTTGCCTTATTGGTAATAATCTGACATCACTATACAATTACTGCACTTGTTACTGCAAAGAACAGTGTAAAATATCTAAAAAAAGTAGGAAAAGTATTCTTCACCGTCTGCTGCTCTTGTGCTAAACTTAAAACAGCGGAATATGGTTGAGTATTACAGATTTAGCTCTGATATTCTATTCTATGGGATGTCAATTATTGTAACCATTGTAAAACTCACAAAGTTTCATAAACATTTGGGATTCCATTTCACAAGTTGGAGCATTGTGTTTTTCAAACTGATTTCTAATAGACATATAAAACTACATTTCACGTGTACTTCAGTCCTAGAATATAGACCGCACAGTGTAAAATGTGTGTAAAACATGTAAAATCTTGATGCCCCGATTCTTGAAAATATGCAATTAACTGAGCTGGTTTGAGATAAATGTCATATCTGGTCATATGTTTCCCGATGAAGGATAAAGGGATATCAGTTATCCCTCCTAAGAAATTTAATGTGCCAACTTTCATAATTGACAGCAGAGCCAAAATAGCCCTGCTTCAAAACAGCCAGCCACCGAGGCATGAAGATAACAACGTTTTAAATTATTTTGCTGTTTTTTTATGGAGGTAATAGGTTCAGGTTAAGACAGTTTAATGTGAAGCTGATGTCATATGCATAGTAGTTGGCACACACATTTTGTCAGACTTTTGCATGCAATAACCTAATAATATAAGGAGCAAATATCTAGATTCTACAAAATTCATCAATATTACAGCAAATACATAAGAAAGAAAATTGCATTGGACATATTTATTTGTTATTAATTGTATGTACATGAATCAAAATGGATACAGAGTAGTATATATATATATATATATATATATATATATATATATATATATATATATATATATATATATATATATATATATATATATATATATATATATATATGCAAAATGTGGAATAGTTGTGTAATATGTCTACATATCAAACATTGTTGTATAATTTATAAAATCATGATAAACTAATGTGTGGTCCATATGGTAAAATGCCTTCATAAAATTATTTAGAAATAAAGAAAACCTTTTTCTTTCCACCACCAACATCACATATCAAATCAAAGCAAATGGTCCAGACAGCTGTTGCTGCCTCAGAACAGATTCTTCACCATTTTTGTGGTGTGTTTGACCAATTCTTGTATTTTGAGAGAAACAATTAAATATTGTTGAAGAATAAAACCACTGCATGACTGACTCCTGAGATCAAGATGCAGAGCAAAACAATTGGGAATTCCGATCCTTGAAGTAACCTTGGTTCTGGATTTGACCGGTTTGTTTCAGGCACCTATCCAAAATTACGTTGACAACATTCTTTGGGAACATTTTATTCATCAGAGCCTGTGTATTTAGAATGATTTGACCTATAATGCGGGCTGTATTTAAAAGATTTTTTTTTGTGCGACGGATCCTGAGTTAAGAGTATCTTGTTTAACTTTATTTGTTGTTTGTCATGTAGAGGAAAATCCAGGTGAGGTGACAATCAAATGTATTGTCACTATATTGTTTTGAAATATATATATATATATATATATATATATATATATATATATATATATATATATATATATATATATATATATATATATATATATATATATATATATATATATATATATATATATATATATATATATATATGGCTCTCCCTGGGATATAATTGAATGGCTGACAATGTTTTGAAGATACATATCTGGCATGGAATGATGGATTAGGAAAATATTTAAAATAGAATTCCGGTTTGGGTCTTGTTTTTGAGCTGTTAATTAAATGCTTTTCATATTATTTACTGTTTTTAAACGTAGTCCCAGTGCCCCCTGGTGACAAAAACAGCTGACAGTACCTTTCAGATGCCCCATCTATTTGTTTAATAAATCTATTTGTTTAGTACATCGAAAGCGTCTATAACACACAATAATTTAATTTCTATGTCTATGGCTTTTGTGGAATCTAAGTTTCCATAGAATCTTACCAAGATACAATTTCATATTTTGAATATTTTTGTTGATTGATGAAGGACTAAAAATATTGACATTTTAAAAAATACATGACAAAGGGGAATAAGAATTTTCTCGAGGCAAAAAACCATCAGCAACAAGCGTTATTCTTAGCATTCTATTAGACAAAGGATGATTGATAAGCCCACCACCAGGTGACAGCTCTCAGCACCGCAGAGAACTGCAGTGACTGAATGTGTTGCAGGAATTGATCATCATTTTGGAGTCATGTATAGCTGGCAGTTCACTCAAGGGACATATAAAACTCTTAAACCCATCAAATGCTTACCGTAAATTGGGTACTACTTTTGGTGCAATTATCATGATGCATTTTTATGTCAATGATTCGATCTCAAATGTCATGTGTTCATTTAAACTGTATCCATAAAAAAATGTATTTAAAAAAAGTTTTCACCAAAATAAATTGAGAAAGCTCCTTATGCTCTCCAAGGTCAACAACCTAGAATAATCTTGCTGTACATTTTCTTTAACGTTAAGATTCAGACATAAATAAACTTCAGATGTAAATGTGACCTAATTGTTGGTATGAAAAATATCTATCCACAAGTAAATGATATTTTAACCAGAGTTGTTTATTCCCTCCACAAAGCAACTTATTATTTCAGAATTATCAGAACTCTTAGAGTTATAGGAAGTAACATGTGAACAAGTAAAGTTCATTATGGAAAATTCGCCGTCTACTGCCAGGTTTCAAGAAGCAGATAGGAGAATATAAATGGGCCCATTTTTGTATCAGAATTTAGAGGAAGAGCTTTCTAATTTTAAATGCCAGAATTTTTGCATTTTTTTTCTTGTATTACTTGACAATATGTGAGTGGCAGTTGATGCATATATGTGTAAAGAATATATATTACCTGTCAAATTAAAAGAAAAGACATCATTTCAAGAAGAGAGGTACTTTGAAAAAATCGTATTGAAAGGGTAGCATGGACAACCACTCAAGCACAACCTTAATTTTGAATGAGTATATAAAACTACATTTGTAAAGAAATGTTTATGTAATAGTAATATTATATCGTATGCTAGACACAATTTAAATAATAAAAAATGAAATACTTGTAATCTGTGGAGTAATATAATAGTGCAAAGATAGTGGTGTCGCCTTGTGAATAATCCACCAGATGGCACATCAAGGGTTCAATACACTAAATCCACAGCTATATATAATATAATTCCTATTTTTGTTAAAGCTTGATAATCTAATCAAATTCATTTGTTTAGTTTTAATGTTCATTTCAATGTGACAAAAAACACATGGGGAGTGATAGCGAAACCTTTGTTTAAGGAAGAAAAAATAGCATTGAGGATTATCGTAAATGTCTTATATGTAATAATGACAAGATTGTTGATGAATTTCATTTTATACATATGTATATGTAGTGAATACTCTGACCTAGGAAATCATATTTATGAATGTATCTTGTGTAAAACGTCTTGTTTAACAAAATGAATGGTAAAGATATCTTAGTATGCATTACTAAATATGAATGGCAGTTATGTAGCATTTACATGCACATAACTCTGGAATATTGTACAATAAGCAGACTGACTGATAAACCCTAAAGGATTGGGTACCCAAGAGTAAGCTATACAAAATATGTAAATCTAAATACATTTATTATTACTTGTTAGAATATTAAAACATTTCTATTAGTATCTGTAGTTCTATATAAATCTACAAAAAAATACCAAAGGATTACCACAACTTTTATTTGAAGAACAAGAGATTTATATTCATTTTCTTAATAGATCCTATTTGGGTAGTGTTCACTCCTGTACTTAATGGTGGGTACATGGAGAACACAAATTCATCATGAACAGAACTGTTAATCACACAAAACTTTGTTGGACACCAGATGTCACTTTTGATAGTTTGTCTTCAAAAATGATTTTTATATGTATGATTACTTTCACCGTGAAAAATATGTTTTGTACTGTTGTAAATTTTATGATGAGTCTACCACAAACTTGGATATCGTTTTTAACAGCACAGTGTTATTTTCGAAAATATCCTACTTGTTATACAAGTCTTATCTTAATTTCTCATTGGAACAAATATATTATAATTCAAAATGCTGCATTTACATATCCTTTTTAAGAGCTCTGTATCATTGAATCGACCTGTTTCAGTATATAAAGGTAGCACTCCATATCGTAGTTTACCAGAACAAATAAAATATATTCTAGAAATAAAATATAATCTGGGATGTTATTCTAAGTAAAGGTTTGTTCACAGGATCGTCAACAAGACGCTTCTGTTCTACATGGTCAAGATGCAAGATGACAATTTCAGATGGCAGTGTTGAGGATCTCCCTCAGTTCTGTTCGCCAGTTACCCTCCTCAGTACTTTGTGGGTAACTCAGTACCATTATTTGATATTTTAATCTTAATGGTGACATTTGATTCAGAAGATAAAAATTCATACTATATCAACCCATTTGCTGCATTTGTGTGCCTCTGTATGAGTCCAGTCAACCTCGGGTAAATTAAGTGTAAACCTGAGTATGCTCTGATATAGCTTGGAGTATTACTCCAAGGGTATAGTAACATAATTCTCTTTCCTGAATATAACCAGAACATTAAAAACCAGGATATTCTGAACAATAAGTTAAAATTACAAACACCCTTGTATTGCATAATTATTTATATGTTTTAAATTCTGCGTCATTCTAGTGTTTTGCTATAAAAATCCCTAAAAATCAGACCAGCTGTTTCAACTTAACCTTATAATGAATGCGTTGTTTCATGTCTATTACAACTTTTAATCTTTACTTTAAGAGCTTAATGATTTGTCTATTATTTCCTTATCATGTATGGGTGTGCTTTTGGGTGACCTACTTTGTGGTCCACATGTTTTTGATTGCGCTTCTTCCTGTTTGTTTGATTGAATTAAATGATTACTCACTCCTGAATATTACTCTTTAACCCTGCAAATCTGACTCTTTAACTCATATTTGAGCAGTGTTTGGCCATTGTAATCTTTATATGAGATGAAAATAACCCGTTTGTTCACGTGTACATGTCCTCGTGGTCACGATCTTGGGGATGCCCATGCAACATTTAGTAGGAGCGTCTCAAGACATATAGATAAACATTCAAATATATTTCATGTGTAATTGTGTCACAAAGTGTACATATTTACTCCAAATATTATAATTGAATAGTTCACTGTAGAAGCAATATTACACAAAAATACACAAAAAAACAACAGAGAAACCATTTCATTTGGAGGAATCTAATCGGATCATCTGCCTAGTCTGTCTACGGGAAATTCAAAATCAATTATTGTTATGAAGTTAGTGATTAGATTGTTAACAATCTATCATGAAATTTAAATTATCATACGGATAGTTCTAAATGAAATGTTGTTGCATATACATTTATGTACAGGATAACTCAATTATCGAAGCATGATTTTACATATAATGATAAAATTACTAATTAAAATTGTAAGACAATTTATCATAGAAATCAGATTATAACCTTAATTATTGACCTTTAGATAACATTGACATGACACACTGAAATATTTTCAAAGTATACAACGTTTGCATGATGCAATAACTGGATGTGGAAAATCAAAGGTATAAAAGAAGAATTTTGTATATCAAATGAATTATGGTCATTGACCTTTAAATTACCTCCATGTCAATAAACATTTGCAGACTACAGAATATATTCATTAAACATCAGAAAGGTGTTGTCTTAGTCAAATATCTTAGTCAAATCAACATGGTTCCAAAACGCCTATTTAAATGAGATTGCAAAAATTTTATAAGCGGCCTTGATTTAAAGATACACGAAACATTCTGGGTTCTTTAACTTTGCATGAATTGGTCCATCAACCCGTATTCAGTGTACGCCTGAATATAAATATGTAAATATATAATTATATATGTGAAAAACACTTCCCATCATTCATGCCATATGTTCATTGATTGCCATGAAAATTATGATTTTTTTAGCAACCACATGACCTTTATTCTGAAAGGTTAACTTATTCTGAAGCATATCATGTCGTTATATACAGTCATTAATGATTTTCAAGTCAAATTTAAAGCATTTTACATCAGCGACTTGGTTACCATAGCAACGTCGATGTAAATTATTTAAATGGCGAAAATATCCTTATCCTTTTACTTATGTAGTTTAGGGATGCAATTAATTATGACACATTCAAACCAGCAGTATGAATCATACAGAAAACATGTGTTAATATGATTAAAATCCTTATGAAGGAAATATCATACAGATTAAGATTTTTATTTATAGCTATTTTACTACTCATTTATACTGATTGTAGATATCATGTAGTTTGTCAATTAAATATAGCCATACTTATTGTAGGGCGATTTTGTTAAATCCTTTATTTAATAGAAAATGCTCAAATATAGCACTTTTTCTGATATCAAAAGCGGAGATCGCACATATAGGTAAAATAAATGTTAAATAACAAATTTAACCGACAAATACGCACTCAGCGTAAATCTGGAGATGAAAATGAACATTTTCAGGTCTGAAACCACAATTAATCAAAGATCCCGCAGTTGGAATAGGCTAAACATTGATTGACCCTTTCTACCGTTTACTATATGGTAACATATCAATTTGCGGTTTGTTTTCTGTCAGAAGAAACTCCCCTGGAATAGTAGGCAGGCTCCTTGACTTGTATTTGTTTATGTTTGTTTGGGATTTCACATCACTTTCAGCATGACTTCAGTCATTACATGACGAGGCCTATTTGAAGGAGATTTAGTGCTGCCTCATTGAAATGTCGTGTATTTACGGATTGACATAACAACCCACCAGGTCACATATTCAAAAGGACAGCGGGTAAACTATTCAGGCAAAGGTCTCACCTTACATGAGAAGTGTGTCATGAATAGTTATGTTATCATTTTCTATATCTAAAAACCGGCCTCACTAGCACAGCTGGTAGTGTATTGGATCTGTGCCTTAGTTGGTTATATAAGTGGAAGACGGGAGGTGGTGGGTTCGACTCCCACTGTTACTTTTACACTGGTTAAACGGCTCGAAAGTCGACATGAAATGGCCACAGTTGCTGAAAGGGTAAAAAAAACCACTATTTCACAATTTCATAATTTCTATATCTAAATGAGTCATAATTATATTGTTTATTTTCTCAAATCAATATGATTATCAATATGATGATCACTTTGAAACGTTTTAATTTCTTGACCTGTCTTAAATATGAAACATTGGAGAGACACGGGTTACTAACCGGTCTGGAAGGTTAATTGGGGAGAATTGACCACATTTACGACCTGTACAAATCTTGCATTCTTTACTATTTGATATTAAAAATAATCCTGTAAAATCAACTTAATATCATGATATTATATTTATGTAACTATGTTAAATAATGTATTGATAGTAAAACAGGAACATGTGAGGGCGATGTCCAGGGAGACAGATCTCAAGATATGTATTTCAGAACACTATCTTGAATGAGATAAATACATTATTAATATCACGATAACATTGAAAATATCATTTTATAATGTTAGTCTTTTATATGTTCGACTTTTTCAGTTTAAGTGCCTTTGTACAATAATAATCTAATAAAAGTTTGACCTTGGCACACAGTATATATATTGAAGTATATTTCAATACCTAGTTGAGCGTATATTAGAAACATGTTCATGATGTGCCCACTCGATGCACTGAGATATCTCTGGGATATTTATTTAAAAACCTATGAGTAAAAAGGGAAATAACCTTGAGAGTATTTGTAGAATTTGATGTTGATATAATGAAGGCAATTCATCAGTAATATTCACTACAGTGGAAACCCATTATATCGGGGCATTTTGAATTATGATAAACAAGTCTTATCAGGGTTACATAATTATTCCCATCAATAATGCACCCCTCCCTTGTAAAATATACCACAGAGGACAAATGACTGATATTTGTATTAGGCACGGAACAATCAAACCTATTTAAGTGAAAGCATTTTATTGTTAAGGAAATGAATCCACAACTGTCAATAATTGTTTAATTTGAGATAATGCTTGTTAACTATTTAAAAATATGAAAATGGTTTAATATGATATTTCCTATATATCCTGTTCACTGCTGTTTAAAGAAAAACAAATTAAATCCTATCTTTAGAAACTGTAGGATGTCATACCAGTGCATTCAGCTACCAGTGGTGGGAGTCGTAAGCAAACATCACTTTTTTGTTTGTTTCTTTTTCAAAACCTAGTCAACGGTGCGACTTGGGGGTGCTTTTTATGAAGCATGCAGGTGTATCCACGAGGACATCATGAATACACACCTTGATATATGATTAATGATATGTGGATACATTTTACAATATAGGGGAGACATTTCAATGGTGGGTGTGTTCTTCAATTGTGGTTTAAGTTGTACAGTTACTTGAAACTATAAGTTGTGACTGATATTGATATGTGATGATTTTTTTTTATAATACATTAATTGTACCATGAATAAAGATCTGTATATATATATATATATATATATATATATATATATATATATATATATATATATATATATATATATATATATATATATATATATATATATATATATATATATATATATATATATATATACAAACCACACATTTTATAGTTCATGCGATAGATCTTTATGTCTCCTAAACCCTACTAAACCCTTTAAGAAAATTCTCAATTTAAAATCTTTCCCGGTTTATGCTGAGAGCAATAGTATTGCTTTCAGTTCTATGCAATGTTATTCCCCAAATGTTTTAAATAGATATGGAATATATAACTGATAAAAGTGAAAATAATCACTCAAGTTGGACTATATATTTTACTTGGATTTGAATGGAAAGTGAATGATATCAATCTGACATTTTTCCTTTCCCCAAGCCTTACCTTTGACCAATAGACATCGTGCTGTCATTCTTCCATTCTATTTTTTTAGTCCTCGGGGTATTTTAGTTCCGGAGGCTTACCAATTTTTGTGTGCATTTAACAAAGTATCAATACACCCACGTGCCCACACCCATATGCCTGAACATCTACATTTGCCGTGTTAATAACTTACATCAATGTTTAAAGTAAGCCTCTGGGTGCTAGCACCAACTCATTTTATCATCTTCACCTTATATATAATAAATAAATTATATATATAATAAATGACTAATCTGAGCTTCTCTTCCATAATTGTAAGGATCGCTTTTACACCGCTCCATTTCATTCACGGGTGAATACGACCAAAATATCGATACAAGCCTTCACCCCTACCTGGCATGACCTGCAAGTAAGTGCACTCTTTGTAATATATTCATAAAAGGCGTGCCTGGATGCCATCTGTTGCAAATATATGAACCCCTTTGCCCCAATCCATCGGTTTACCTTACTCTTTACTAAGCCATGTCTTATTAACCTTTGTTAGTGCTCTGAAGGGGCATGCACCCACAGTGAGGGAGGAGAGTGAAGTCTCTCCTCAGTGAAAAGTAATTAATTAGAAATTGAATTAATTGCAATTCAATGTATATCATTGGCAGATGTATATCTATTGCAGATCATAAACTATTTCTCCATTTTTAATTATTCAAGAATTTAAGTTAATAAATCTGAAAGTTCCATACGGGCCTCTTCAGAAAACATTTAGTATTATCATGGTATAATTCATTAAAAGAAGTCCTTATAGAGCCTGAAGACTCTCTTGAAAGAAAGGTTAAAATGTTTATTTGATATTCCTGGGTTCGGGACTTCCCCGTAAATACTTTTGTGTATACTTTTGTGTATTGCACCTTAAAGACATGTATAAACTTATCTTCAACCACAATGTGTATTTCAGCAACCACGTGGCTCTATTGTTGATGTCTAATGTCCATAGATTCCGATGTGTGGATTCCCCAACACAGGTATATAGCAATCCATTCTGTCACTGACTCATAGATTTGAAGATTGGACCAATCACAGAGCAGCTAAATTTAGTACAGAGCTGTGTGTCATATATAACAGCAAGTCAGCTGTTGGCAGCACAGAGCGTGTTGACACAGTATAGCGAGGAAAGTGGTGGCAGCCTACTGCATTTCACCGCTAGCCTATTCTATCTCTCCACAAAAGAAATACAAGAAATAACACATATTTATCACACAAAGAACATATCTATTATACTTGTGATCTATCTATGAAGATGCCGTTCAGGACGCCGACATTCCGCCGTAAGAAAAGGCCAGATCTGGGAGAGAGGGGTGGTACCAGACAGGCGAGGAAGAAACTTGTGGTGGTCGGAGATGGTGAGTGCGGAAAAACTTGTCTTCTCATAGTGTTCAGCAAGGATGAGTTTCCCGAGGTGTACGTTCCCACGGTGTTTGAGACCTACGTGGCTGACATCGAGGTGGACAATACCCAGGTGGAACTAGCTCTGTGGGACACGGCGGGTCAGGAGGACTATGACCGCCTCAGACCCCTCAGCTACCCCGACACCGATGTCATCCTCATGTGCTTCGGCATTGACAATCCAGATAGCTTTGAGAACATTCTGGAGAAGTGGGTTCCAGAGGTGAATCACTTCTGCCCCAATGTGCCTGTGGTCTTAGTAGGAAACAAGAAAGACTTAAGGCACGATCCAGCCGTTCATGAAGAATTAGAAAAGAGGAAATTAAAACCTGTATCTACCGAGGAAGCTAGAGTTTTGGCTGATAGGATGAAGGCTTACACGTATCTGGAATGCTCAGCCAAAACCAGAGAAGGGGTGAGAGAGATCTTCGACACGGCTGCAAGGGCCTCCTTCCAGAAGCAATCCAAAGGGCGACAAAGAGTCTGTAAACTCTTATAGTGCCTAATATAGGCAAAATGAGATAATAACAAATGGTGCAAAACAACGTTGTTTAAGATAGACTGAAATGTCGGGACAGACATGGTAACTAGAAATATATGTGATAAAAGTATATAGGAAATTATGCATGTGACATTCATTATATATACTGTACAAATTGAAATATGTGTACATAAGCTAATCAACATGGTATGCAGAATTGATTGTTGAGGTGTACAGAGTGCAGTCATTGATTTCAGATAATGATTGTATACTCAGCAAGGTTGCCATGGATATTAATATTAAGTTTACCCAAGTATATCATGCTTTTTTTTATATGCATATGTAGATATTCTCACAACTTCATGACAAAGCATTTTCAAGAGTTTGTTTTAAATTGGTTCACAGTTCTTGCAGAATAATAGCAATAATTTTGTTTTGCATATTCTCTATAAAAATGGGTGTAAATTATGTACAGAACTACCACTGCTGGATCAGTGTTGAACAGTTGACATATATAGAGAGTAGAGGACAGTTGAGTGTGTATCATAGTAGGATGTTTGTTGGATCCACGGATCCTATGTATATGTATGTATGAGTGTGGGTTCAGCTTGGATGCATGACCACATGCTGTAAATATGTCTGTATATAGAAGGATGGCCACCTGCTCTACTTTGTGAATTATGTCTACACATAAAAAACACAAAGAATTCTTTCTCAAAGCTGACGCATCCACCTTAAACTATATCAAATTTAAACGTAAAATAGATATACACAACAACTTGTTTACGAGATTTATTCATTTTATTAGCTTGATGTTATGTTTGTTATTCATGAGGGGCAACTCAAGTATTTTGTCGGTTTTGATGGAATCTCGCGTGTATATTAATAGAGCTAATATGGCGTGATAGATGACTATGTATAATCAGTATTACACCAGGCGCGTGTCATGTAAATCTACTTACTGTTGAGAGAGGAGTCAATATAAAGCTAGTTGACACTATGTAATACATGGCCTCGCCCAGCTGAGGAACATGGTCACGACTGGTGAGCATATCAGGAGGTGGAATGGACCTCTGGGCCAAACTACCGTCCACCACAGTGTATAGGTTGTACAGACCTTGAGGGCCAGTTTTGTCTTCCTGACAGACATGCCCTCCAGATAACCATGCCTCTGCCTCCTGGCAGTCAGGACCTTAATTATTAAACCCCACAGGGAAGTAATTGCTTTGTTTCAACCGTTATCAGTGGGTGTAATAATTTCAATCACTTGCATTTTAGGCAGATTCAAAATGTGAAATGTTATTGTTAAAACAATGATCCTAATCTGCGAAATTTTCGCTGTGAATTCTTTGTCATCTTCAAAACTATTCCAGGTATGCCGCTCTTTGGTCAGCAGCAAGTCCTTTATGTAAGCAATTATAATCACATAAGTATCAGATAATATGAACTAGATATGTTAAGGTCAAGTTATGGAGACATCACTTTTGAAATGATAATTTCTGTACTTTGTAAGTGGGGGATATTGAGGTCCAAGTTTGTGAAAGGACAGATTACCATTGTGCACCTGCCATGGCCTTGTCATACCTCAGGTCACATGGAACCAAAGACCACAACCATTTCTTCTCACATAACTTGTACCAATAATATTCTCCTTGAAAATGGCATATTTTCTTTCCACTTTGAAACCAGCAGGACACCAGTTCATAACAGGGGCAAAACCTTATATTCCAATCTGCTACAGTTTTTGATTATATCATCAAATGTTTTATGTAATCTTCAAAATAAAATCTTAATAATTTAGAGAACGTACTTTTCAATTGAAAAGTGTTTTGAAGAAAAATTGTCCAGTGGGAATGTCTTATTGGGTTAGTTAAGGACACGTGTTGTGCAATAGCAGATGTCTGGGCATTTGTGCTGACATTGAGAGTTGCATAAAATGTATTAGGCTAATATTGACATGTCTGCTTTCATAACACAGGAATGCACATGTTGGGAAAGGTATGCCAGAATCTACAACTTATATTACATAAAAAAACAGGTCTCACCTTTATATGTGGATATAAAGTATATGAAGAATATTAAGATTCTACTGACTGGTAACATAGACATAATGTGTTATGCTTTGAAATAATTGACTGGATTTTGACCTGTGATTGAATGCTTATTAATAACGATTCACCAATCAGTAGCAAAGCTAGTCAGACGCTAAGTCTTAAAGCTTCAGCATGAAAGACCTGAGAATGAAAAAAACACATGTAATTACACCATGGACTATTCTCAACTGAAGTGCGATTTGTATAAAACATATGTGAACATAACAAATCAGATTTGGGGAAATAAAATGTCAGTATTTGCTTTGATATTAAGTATGGAGTGACTGTGGGAGCGAGATTAGCCTTGTGGTTGGTGTGGATCAGATGACTGCATACCTCGTCTCCAAATAACACATACACAGGGCTGAAGGGAAATACAGACACCCCACAGACCCCAACAATGTCACCCTCAACACTGCAAATATCGACATACTTCTAGTTTTTTTCAATGCACTATGAAGTGTAAAAATATCTATCGCTTTTTGTGTTATACATATTTATATATATTTATTTATTTTGATGTGAAATTATCAGTTGTGTAAGTGTTTTCTTTTCTTTAAGAAATATAGAAATATGTTTGACATATGTATTGTTGACTTGTGAATATTTGTTCCAAGCTGTTTGCTTGGCAGAATATATGTACGACAATAAAGATATAACACTATTTCTGACGTTTGTTATGATCTTCTCTTGAATAGCACAAATGTTGGCCTATACCAAAAAAATATAACGATAAATATTTTGGGGTGTCTGATCTTGATTACTGAAAGGCAAACCATTAATAGGGTGTGATTATAAATAATGTCGTATGATATAAAAAGCTCTATAAACAACACCATGACAGGGTTTCTGAGAAGCGTACTTCCGCCATACAAACCGTATTCCAGAACCTCCCATTTGCTGATCTAATTCAACAGAATACTTTGTTGATGACATCAGAGAGGTGTTTTCGAATAAGTGGCCATCAATGTACTCGCAATGCCAGACTTATTTAATAAAGTAACATCTGCAAGATACAATTTATGGTGGATGCCTACTCCCAAGAAACATAATTGAACACATTTCTGAACATGATAATCGTTGTGACTGATATTGCTTGATATGTGATTTTTTATAATATATTTTTATAATATATATATATATATATATATATATATATATATATATATATATATATATATATATATATATATATATATATATATATATATATATATATATATATATATATATATATATATATATATATTTAGAAGCTGGTACAGATATGAGGTACCGGAAGTATCTTTGTCAGACCTCATTATGGGATACCATCTCATACCTTAATGTGTGTAACAGGAGAGTGCCATCTGGTGTTAATAATGAATTTATTTTACATACCCCACAAATCTAACGTTCATATCAATGGCGCTAATGCCATTATCCACCACCAGGGCACTTATTACTAACTGTGACACTAGATGGCAGTGATTTATACAGTTATGGCCTGCTTGTATAAATATGCTTCTCTGGTTGTATAAATATGCTTCTCATATATATATATATATATATATATATATATATATATATATATATATATATATATATATATATATATATATATATATATATATATATATATATATATATATATATATATATATATATATATATTTATAATATATTATATATATATATACATATATATATATATCTCAGTCAATATAATATATTTTATATATATGTATATATATATATATATATATATATATATATATATATATATATATATATATATATATATATATATATATATATATATATATATATATATATATATATATATATATATATATATAAAACACAAAAAATACCACCGATCTCCATACTCTGTCCTGCATGCTTGTTGAAGGGCCTACTGGCATATGATGGATAAACTTTCACAATTGATTTATCTATAGCGAAACCACTGTGTAATTTACCAAGACGGGCTTATCAAGTATGACGTCGGTATCATTACGTAATGATTATCATCATTAGATTTGTAACAAATGATGCTCAATGTAAACATTAAGAGAAATTACACAAATTTGTTATTTTACTGAATTTCGATGTCTCCCTGATATTGTGAGAAGAGATAAACAGGCACCTAGATATGGATTGAATTGTTTAAAAAAATATTATTTAGCATATCGTGATCATCAGCTGAAATATCCTTTTTTATGCACAGACAAAGCATGGAATTTTCGACTTTGACACAAAAATAAATGCACGTATTTGGTTCATGCTGCATGAATTAATATTTTGCATGTGACACATATACATAAATGTTATTATATAGTGAAATGGAACATGGACTGTTTGGAATCAGGATATAAAAAATCACATCTATTATGATATCGCAAATGCTATGACGATATTACCCAAAATTACGGTCCAGATTGACGCAATAACAGACAAGGATGGAATATATAATTTGCAGTTGTATGTGACAGAGTTTTGGTTGAGGAAGTATGTGTTCATGTTAAAGACAGCCTCACTGTTATAGTCTGCGCCTGTCTTATAACACACATGCAAGCGTTCAAAGTACAAGATGCGTGTCATGATCCAATTATCACACCCCGGAAATGAACCCATGTCATTCAATATTGGAACTAGGTTATACGATTCCCAGACAGTTTGCCAATATGTTATTGCCTTGAAAAATTAGGTAGCAAAATTCGCAAATACTTTGAATATATGTTTAATTTGGTGAGACTAGGTTGTAAGATTCTCAGAAACTTTGCAAATTTGTCAAAGTGAAACTAAAGTAGTCAGATTCCCAGACACTTTGCAAATATGTTAAAGGGGAACTACATTGTAAAGTTCCCTGAAAAAAATACAATTGCCGATCTGTTATATTGGAACTTAGTTTTAAGATTCCCAAAAGCAGAGCTCCCATGCTATATTATAATTTTAATTGAGTTTCAGTTATATGGCTACCTTGTTTTATTGGAATTAAGATTTACCTGAAACAAAGCTGCTTAGGAACATTGGATCTTAGAAAATAATAAGACAAGGAGAGACAATACCTTCTGCGTTTACTGAATCCTTATTGGCATGTAATAGTCAAACATATTTGAAGGACCCTGTCCAAACCGCAATTCAATTTGGTTTGGCATTATGCTCTTCAGACGCTATGCAAAACAAAAATCAAGCACAAACAGCAGGTCACAAGTGACTTGAAAATCTTTAATATTTTTGTTTTGGAACAATAATACCCCACTTAAATGGACTTTAAGCCAGACTGAGTGATGTTTACAGGTTTGTGTTCAGGATTGATGGATTTTCATAACATTCAGGATTAGCTTGAGTGGTAATCATTTACCGAAACCTTCGGCCAGAGGCCAGAGTATGGTGTAGAATGGACTGGCTGTTGTGATCTGGAAGCCAAATCTAGATCTGGAATGACGTTTTAACATAAGCAACATATACTTGCATCATATGCTTTGGTGATTAACTTCTATTATTCAAAAACTCAGAAAAATATATGTATTGACCTCGAGGTATTTTTTAATAATGTTTGTCAAACAGCTTGACTGAGTTACAGCCCCCTCCCATGTAATGGCCTGTGTGGACCCTCGCAGCATAAAAATGGTTCACAAAAAGATGAAAATAAATAGTCAATCAAACAGCACAAATATTCATATATCTAAAAGCAATGTATGAAATAAAGTTGACCATAAAACCTTTTGCCAGCGCCACCTGGAAAACAAAGAATGACGTTGTAATACAGGAATTGGCCCATAACAACAATCACTAATATTCAGTCCCTTTAATAACTTTTAAAAGTCTCTATTATTTTGATAGCATTGACAAAACAAGATATTTTTGTATTATTAAATAGTGCAGTTAATCTCATGTCTCCTCTAGTCTGCATCTCGTTATAATCATGCATAATATATAGGGGCGTAGTCAGTTATCATGTACAACCTTCTAATACCCTGGTCCCATATATCCAATAGGAGACTCGGCTTCTAATTTGGCGGCCATCTTTAGACGAATTGCGTCATATGTTTTTAAATTAAAATGTGACGCAAAGTCAAATTTTCGGAAAAAAATTTGAAAAATGAACTGTGAACTGTGAACTGTGAAATATCTTCCCGCACGTCATCTTCAGGCTCTCCTGCCACTTGATGGTGACTTTGCATTACATTTTGAATGGATAAATAGTGAATTGTAGTGTTTGACCCAGTCATGTTTCGGAAAATATTTTGTTTAAATTCTGCAGACACAAATATGAATGATACCTACATGAAATAATTCAAGTAAGTGTTTCTCTCTAAAATTAAGAATTATATTTAAACACTATGAGCAAATAGATCTGTGGAGGCATATAATGGGATAATTCAACAATGTTCTGTCATTAACAACGTACCTATCCATGTTAATTTTCCTCCATGGAAATCCATTTAGCTTATTTCAAAACAGTGGCAACTGATTTAAATAATAAAAGTCAAATGATACAGGCAATATCAAATAATAATATTCCAATGAACAAAACGAGGAAGCGTTAATAATCAAAGGAAATATTCACAGACTTCTATCAACTTTATTATGATTAGACCGTTGGCTAAAGAACTGTGCTGACTGTTTCTTTTTTGCAATAATTGTGAACATTTCCTGGAAAGGCATGAAATTTTCTACAAAAGCTTTTACTGTGGGTTTTTACCCAGTTTTGCAGGTTGAGAACAGTCAATGTAGACAAAGTCATGCATGACATTACACACTATTTAGCGGACTGACCCAATCACCCTACATTGCTTTATTACAGGAATCTCAAACCAAGACATTATTTAGACTGGCAGAATGAGGCATTGGAAGGTCCGGGTATCTATGTAGATGAGAAAGAAATCACTATAAGTCCATTGTATTTTTTAAAAATCATTAAAGAATATTGTTAATAAATCACCCTATAAGTTTTAGAGGAGAAATTGGGTGTGATGATCTGGCAGAATGACAGAAAAATTCCCTTCCAAAATTGAACACGTCTGAAAATTATAAGTAAATTATAAGTAAGAATATCCATGCACTGTGAAAAATGTTTTGTGCCAGTGTATTCTCAGTTTCCTATTAAAGTTATTTTTGCCCATCACAACTTTGACATGAAGATGTATTTAAGGGCGTACAAGCAAACTATTGCCAAACTATACTGCGGAGTCATGGTAAATAGCACTCTATAAGGAGTCATGGTAACTGAGAATGACAACACTATATAAGGCGTCATGGTAACTGAGAATGACAACAATACATAAGGAGTCATGGTAACTGAGAATGACAACAATACATAAGGAGTCATGGTAACTGAGAATGACAACAATACATAAGGAGTCATGGTAACTGAGAATGACAACAATACATAAGGAGTCATGGTAACTGAGAATGACAACAATACATAAGGAGTCATGGTAACTGAGAATGACAACACTCTATCAGTCATGGTAACTGAGAATGACAACACTATATAAGGCGTCATGGTAACTGAGACAGACAGACAGACAGACAGCTGCCCAAATGACCCTGTTGCCTGTTAATTTGAATATTCTTTATCTCATTTGTTTATTGATCTGACTCTATTATTTATTCTAAGGAAAACATCTTTCCGATGTTGAAATGTAGAAATTCATCATTTGGATATGTTTTTTTCAAGTCTTATTATTCATGTCCTATATTTTACTCTGAAATTGCTTTTATTTTTTCAAATTTTGTCCCCACTTTCTATTGAAACATTTGTTTACCGATGAACAAACAGCTAAACAAACTTCATATACTTTATTTCTGAGAAGTTTAACAAAAGATGTGCCCCATAAAATTCCCCAAAAACTCTATATGACGGTATCACCTTTGACTGAGTTACAGCCCCCTCCCTCAAGAAAGTATGAACCCTCACAGAATATGGACCCTCACAGCATAAAAAAAGGCTTATAAGAAATGGTAAAAGTCAAGTATGACTTTAATTTTATCCAGATTTCAAAAAATAAATTTCTCGATTATGTTAGTAGTTTATGATGTACTTGTTGGTTTAGTTATTTTGCATAATAAGGCAATATATGACCAAAAATAAGTGGACTGGAGATTGCGATGAGTTAAATCATCAAAATGGATCTGAATAAAGATTTGGTTCTTAAATTATCTGCCTTCATTTCACCAGAAGAGCATATGTCTCAACTATATCAGAGTACTAAAATAAATTACCTTTTATATAAGAAATATATTGCTACATTTATGTAAGGAATATTTTGCAGTTTAGTTCCGGGGTCAAGCACATTCAGTGCACAAACAGATTGTTAATGAATGCGTGTTTATCACCTTTACCTCTTTTTATTGAATTTTAAATGTGATCTTCATTATAGGATAGACGTATATGTCTCTATCTATCTAGGTCTATTTCATAAAAAGATCACGTCAATGATGCGCATGTCAATCTCAATGTCACATGATGCTGATAAAAAGGCCAATTTTTCAGCAAAGATTTGTGTCAGGTTGTATAAGTTTGTGTATTTTTGTGCATTCATGTTATAAAAATTCACCAATTCCATGGTCATTGATTGAAGGATTGGTGGAGGAAAAATTGTTTTTAATCTTTATAGAAAAATGTTGGTCGTTGACCTGGTTAATTGTTGTGATATACAGGTTTTAATAGTTGTTTCTTTGATGGAAACAATAACTGTAAATATGGCGTCGTTTATGCGTATTTATAACACTATTCAAAGTATAATATCATTGAAATAGTTCTTACTAACGAACAGAGAACAGAGTCAATATCTATTTGATCATAAATAATTTCAAACTAAATTTATGCAAACAATTATACTGTGCATGTGCATGTCTTTATTACAGACACGAATCTTGATTCTGTTCTATTATATTCTAATCTTCTTCTTGGGAGGTTTCAATCAGAGAAAATGCTGATGTTTGGCATCAGATGGAGTCAATGTTAACATATGTTATATTCATATATTATATTCATAATTACCCATCATATGAAAATTCTCTTTTCACGGGAGGGATGACTGAATTTACGGTTTTCTGCCTGCATTATTTTAGCCTACTTTGTACCAACCCAAAGATAAAATTCAAGAATAATCTCATATATCTGGTGCTATCACATATGGAGAATGATGACTTAAAATTGATGGCTTGAGACAGAAAGCCAAGATGACTTCTTCATTTGGGGATTTTATTAGCTCGGACTTTTACTTATAAAGTACAAAATCAAGGCTACAAAGCTGACGATTTCAAGATTTCGTACATAGTGGATTTTAAATTTCGAGTACGTTGGTTCACGAGCTCAACCTCGAGCACGAACCGCAACAAATTTTATCACACTCTGCTATCTCACACCTTGGAGTAATTACTCCAAGCTCACACAATCATGCAGACGGGTCCTGTAATTTTGTTTTAGAGCGACCCCTGGCGAAGAAATTTCTCCGTGAGATGTCGCCCTTGATGCCAACATGAGATTGGAGATATATTTATGAAATTGACATAAATGCGTCTTTTTTTGCCAAAGTCTTTGTGTCTTTATGTGGTGACAAATAGTTATTGCACAACAGCAGTCTAACTTAACGAATGTGTCGTTACAAATAAGTAAAAAGTAACTCATAAAACGTTTTACGTTTTCCCATATAAGAAATAACAAACATGATGGAAACTTGATTTATGGGCATACAGGGTGATTACTAATTAATCTAAAGATGAGTTAAAACAAAGTAACTTCCAGAGCCTCAATAAACAGTATTGTGTCCAATGATAAGCAGGCCATATTTCCCATATATTTTTTAAAAACTCATTGGGAGGGATATTGTTTTCTTCGGTTTTAATATAATATTATATTCATAATTGCACCTTTTTGTAGAGTCATCATTGGCTTCAATGCGATAACATGATCAAGGCTGGCTTCATGGCCAACTTACTGGAGAACTTTAATCCATGATTAAATCTTGTTAACTTCGGCTTTATATTAATGAAAACTTGTTAATTATACATGCGCCACTTCAAGATGTCTGTGATCATTTCTTGGGGATCTTCGTCTTGTTCCATGATTCCCATTACCATTTAAATGATTGTAATAAGTGTATTCTTTGCCAAGACATGAATCATAAAAACGTATGATGTGAAAACTTGCCTATTCTAATCCATTATATTTCATTCTTATATATATTTTCTATGCTAATCTACTATTTTCTAATCTATACAAATCTAATCTGATCTATTCTCATATCTTCATCTATTTTTATCTATCCTTTTCAATTCTATACAAATTGTACATGGACCTCCTGTAACTTTTAAATGAATTGTTATTGTGTTGCAACTTGAAAGCTCCTGTAGCCATTTGTTTTGCAACTGTTTGGTCAAAATGAACACCCTGGTGTCGGCTGCAGTGAATGATCTATGAACTGGATGTGAGTACGGGGCTCTTATTATTACTTAAGGATAGGTAATTCCAATCTGTTGTAATCTATTCCAATTTTAATCTAAAGCCAATTTTCCTGTGAGAAAACTGTTTTACACCAGATGGCATCGATGTGATTGTTGACATCCCAATATATGAAACTTCCTTTTCACATTGAAATAATGATTTTCTGTCTGAATTATTTTACACAAATTGGAAAATATACTTCGAAAATAGTTTAACATTGTCAGGGCTAGACATCAAGTTTCTTTTTCTCATGGTAAGTAGACTGGAAACCTTTTTCTGGGGAGGGAAGTTTGGTGTTGAGAAACAAGACATTGTCAGAATCAGGAACTCTCAGTCAACATGAATTTATAAATAAGTGAATGAAAAAGTGACCCCTTGTGGAATTTGCAGTGCCACCTAGTGTCAATTAAGTTTCTATTTATAAACGCCACTTGGCACATGGTGCCACCTATCTGCAATTCATTTTGGTTTATTTCATGCAACATATCAACATAAAATTGTGAAAAGATATAATGTAATAAATTTTATTCACTTTGAAATATACAGTTTGAATCTTTTAATGTACAGGTATGTAATACTATACAATGAACAAAATTATATCTTGAAATGAAGTATCTATCATTTTGATATAATAATTTTAGGTACAAATGTCAAGATATATATTCTCCACAATATTTTCTGGTAGGCACAGCCCACTTTCATTATGTGGTTATCAGTCCCAATATCAGAAAGACATTAATAACTGAGCATGACACACAATTTTGTTAAAAAAAGATGAAGTGACATCGGTTGGCAATGGTGACAAAACACATCACTTTTACAAACAACAATTTATATTATCATGCTGTTATTTGCAAAATTTGATGACACTCTGGCAAACACAAACATTATTTACAATAAGGTTACATAATCATGATCATAAATAATAAAACCACTACCAGACAATACAATTTTGAATCATGATCAACTCCCCCAGACCACACATCTTAATTCTACATGCATTCCTTAATCTTCCACACCAACATAATTACAACAAAAATACATATCATCAACATTCTTATAACCTGTACAATTTACCAATACCACATAGCATTTATATTACTTAATATTCAAAAGCAGTGATAATGGCCCAATTTTTATTGGAACAATAGGTAATTCAGGTATTTTCACACACCAAGAGCATACATACATTATCGCTAAATGATTAATAAAAAAAATTGAGAATGGCTTTTTTATCAATAACAATGTAAATGAATTTCTATAACAAGTGACAAACAAAAAATTCCCTTCCTGGTGGACTTCTGCAATTCATGGAAAGATTATGTGTAGATTTTAACTCTTAAAGCATGCCTTTTGTAGGAAATAATGTCACAAAGGTCTCTTAGTCTCTATTTCATGTTCACATAGAAAAAAAAAAACATTTTAAACATCCTTAAATGCAACTTAACTTGCTGGTTTTCATCACTTCCACTGAAATCTTGGTATCAAGGTGGAACTAAAAAATCTGAATTAGAAATAGGATTTATCCCAAGCATTCTAAGCTGGTCAAATTACTGTTTCCTGGGATGTGTCCATCTTCATTCATGCTATGTGTACACAATCGTGGACTCATAACATGGTAATGTCTAGTCATTTGGGCTCGTCTATCTCTCCCCTGGCAAGATCATTCATTTTGGGATATCTCACTTTCTTTGTGTCGAGTTCTTCTTGTGCCCACAGTAGTAACTTCAGTAGGTTTGCCAGCTTGGGAGTTGACTCTCTGTTCTCTATCTCCAAGATGGCTGCATTCAACTCACTGGCCACCTAGAAAATATGACAACTGTAATGCAGGTGCACATAGACAAATAAAACAATGCTGTACATTTAATATAAACTTCAATCTTTCACTCCCTATAAGAGGCTGAAATAAAGGTGTACAGAGAGGCAGTGTTAATTGTTACACTGAAATATCTTAATTTTGTTTTATAGTGCCTTATTCACAAATAATAATACCTTTTGTCTCTGTGATGGATGCAACAAATCTCCAAATGGTGATTGTTCTGGTTCTTCAAATGCCAACAATGCCAGTGTTCTCTCTAGTTCGGATAAGATTTCCGGATTTTCCTCTCCTCTCTCTGCTAGATGGCGCTGTGCAAAGTCCAGGGCTCCTTCAATGTTGCGATCTCGTATCAGCTCTATCAAATGTTGTTGCTGAGTGAAATGAGCAAATATGTAATTATTTCCAGCACATTTTTGGACTGTGAGTTAAATGAGCATCAACTGAAGTGTA
Organism: Amphiduros pacificus; assembly: GCA_949316495.1. Classification (NCBI taxonomy): domain Eukaryota; kingdom Metazoa; phylum Annelida; class Polychaeta; order Phyllodocida; family Hesionidae; genus Amphiduros; species Amphiduros pacificus. The sequence continues at coordinate 16,934,788 of OX439003.1, read as the reverse complement.
GTCTTTACATCAATTTTTTTTCCATTTAACTAAAATAAAATCAAGCTTATCAAACAGCTTTTCCACTCCATGATGCCTTAAAGTTATGCATTAGGCACAATTAATCAATGTGTCTTTATTTAACCAAATAAGTATCATAACAAAAGTGAGCTATTCAAGAAAAAAAACATTTTCTAAAAAAAAAATGCTTCTTTTTTTTTTGTTTTAATTATGTCGGTTGCCATTTTACCTGCAAATGGAAGTAAAGGTATCTGTTGTTGTCCAATAGTTCCGGATGCAGGTTATTCACTAATGAGATGGCCTCCTCAATGCGACCATTCTGGACGGCATCCCTGATCTTGATCCTCTCATCTAAAGTGTCAAGGTCAACACTTGGCTGGATTCCAGACTCCATTCGGAACTTTTCAGCAGCTTCTTTGAAGCCCTCTGAAAAAATCAAGCACATATGAAATCAAATAAACGATCAAATCAAATCACATGATCACTATAATTCACAGATATCACTCATTTCTTTTATCACATAACTTACAAAATTTTAATAGAATATTTGACTGACCTTCAACCCCCTCCCTCAAGGAAGGTTACAATCACTTATGAACTAAAAATAGGTTCATAAGTGATGGTAACAGTTAAATAGAAGATATTAATTCAAATAAGAGTAAAAGGAGTAAAAGAGTAATATTCTGATATTAGTAATATAAAAGAGAGAATATTCTGTAAAAAAAAAATCATCTTATAATAGTGACCTGTGACAAGGTAGTTCATGATGAGCCTGTTCATGTCTGCACGTGTTATGTGGAGGGCGTGTAGACGATCCATCCAATCATCCTTACTAATATCCTCCTGCTTCTCAGGGTAGGAATTCATCTCTACCTTAGTAGATCCTCCCCCAATCTGCAATGTTTAAAGAATACATATTTTTTATCATCATCATAATAGTACAAATAAAAATATTAGTGCTGAAACCTGATTGTGTCTGTTCATAGTGCCGAAATCATTTCTTTGTCTCGTTAATTTATTGCAGTGACAAAATGGCCTCCTGTTGATTTTTAATAAAATATGTTGATTGCAAGCAAATGATGTTGATGATATATGATTTGCCGATGCTTTAGCATACTTGAATGAAAATATATTATGGTTGAAGATAAAAAAAATCATAAAACAGTTTTAACAATACATAAATGGTGCATTTATACAATAACAATGAATTCAGGTTGGCCGCTAGGAATTGACTGGAAAGGAACAGAAAACTACCATTTTAGAGAAAACAACCATTTTCTGCTCTGAAAAGACAGGAGGCTGGAGAGACCTGAAACCAGTCATTACCAATTTGAGCCATGAGAAAAATTGAAGGAATGTATGATGTCTTTTTATTAGGCTTATATTGCTATTATTAAGCTCCTCCAGTTTTGAAATTGTTATCCCGTACAGAAGATTCACTTTGAACAGCTGAAGGATGTTGTACATTATTGTCAATATAATTCAACAACTCTGTCAATGGTATAAGTAAAATATCTTGCATGAAAACTACTTTACGTATATCAATAAATAAGAAACAATTTTGACTGGATTAGTCTGGAAATGAACGGAAAGGAGATACATTTAATTCAATACAGCAAGGTTCAGATTCAACAAAAATAGTGAATGACATGGCCGATCTTCATGTTTTTTCCCCCCCATTGAAAAGTACACTCCGGAAATGTACAATTTTACCAGAACCGTACAACTCCACTTTTACTCATTGGTCCGAGAGATTGGAAGGGGCCTATATGGATTTGTTTGGAAAGGAACGGAAAAATATGATTTTTGCTCAGAGAATATAGGAGGTTGCGAAGGTGTGATTATCATAACATCAGAAAGGAACACTCTCCCAAATTACACATGCTGAACTGTTGCAAATAATTATAGTCATAATAACTGCGATACAAAGTAGACCGCGCTGTTTAACTTCCACATTGGACTGCGGTCAAGCAGCTGAATTTGGGCATTTTATCAATGTAAATTATCTACTAGTATAAATTAGAGAATATCTGAGCCTTAACTATGCTTAGATATGCAATTTATTTATGCTTTGGAAGATTAAAATGGCCGCCAAACATGCATAGTTCTAATGTTGGGGCCTGGTTGAAAAGTGAGAATATTCACAGAATTATTATAACAAAACATACCGAGTCGGGGAAGCTGGGTGAGCGCATTCAGTGAGTTGGTGATGGCCGAAGGCTCAGGGTATCCTTCCACCATCATCAACGAACTGAATGCGCTCACAAAGGTGACCCCACGAGGCATGTTTTGTTTTTATACCTCAGACAACTACTGTATTTTTTTTAAAATGATACATGAAACAAGATATTTATCATTAAAAACGTTTTGTAAACAAAGCGCACCTCATTTGACCCCGCCACGTGACCCGAAAATAGTGACCCCATGAGGCATGTTTTGTTTTTATACCTCAGACACCTACTGTATTTTTTTAAAATGATACATGAAACAAGATATTTATCATTGAAAACATTTTGTAAACAAAGCGCACCTCATTTGACCCCGCCACGTGACCCGAAAATAGTGCGTACAGCCATAGACTGGTTGCCGCCCTCTGTGTATACACGATGTTCTCGACACTCCGTGGGGGACCAGTCTAAAGATGGCCGACGGAAAATATTTCGCACCTAATGAATACGCTACAAATACTCTGCATGCTCGTATTCATTGGAAATCTTGTCGATACGCGCATCAGTGAGGTATAAATGCTGGACATGATGAGGTCTAATTACGGTGGAAAGTAGCTTAGTAAGATTAAGATTGGCAGCTGACACTTGTAGATAATTTACATTGATAAAGTATCCAAATTCAGCAGCTTGACCGCGGTCTAATGTGGCAGTTCAATAGCGCGGTTTACTTTGTATCGCGGTTATTTTGACCAGGTACCATGGCGTAGACTGGAGTAAATGGGTGCTGGACGTTCCGACTCACGGCGTTCCGCCTCAGACGTTCCGCCTCACGACCTGTCCGCCTCACTACCTGTCCGCCTCACATTGTTTGTAATAGACCGAAATTGACTCTCTTTTTTCAAAAACACATCTACATTTCACAAAGAATACGAATCCTTGTCATATAAAGCTGTATTCTTAAGAAGAGGTTAGTAAAACATCGTCATTCGTATATCGCAAGTGATCTGTCAAAGACGCACGATTGGGTCCGGCAAGTTAGCCCGGGTTATCCCGTTTCTCTCCACGGAGCCAGCGGGTTTCGGTGGCGGAAGGCTGCGGGCGAATTCGGCGGAACAAAATATAGAATTGACGTATTTGAACTTCCTTTTTTTTAAAACACATCTACATTTGACAAGGCTGTATATAATCTCAACAAGAGGTTGTTTAAAAGGTAAACTTAACATGAACTTAACATGAATCTATGGGCCAGTGAGGCGCACGAGTAGTGAGGCGGACAGGTCGTGAGGCGGACAGGTAATGAGTCGCTGGTAGCGTGAGGCGGATCGTCTAGCATTCGAGTAAATTACTAAATGGCTTGCAAGGCATTTTGAATGTGTGGAAACTCGAAAAGAAGAATTTCGGAATTTCTTACATGTAAAGCACTGATTAGCGGATTAATCTTTTGGAAAGTGTTATATTCATTAGCATTAAACATATCTTTGTTATATCAATAATCATTTGGCTTTACTCTTACCTTTGCTGGATTTTAAATTGGGTCAAAATACTGGAAAATATCAAGAAAAAGTGAACAAAACAAAAGTCGTCGAAAATACCGGAAGTATTGCAGGTTATTGTGAGCATGCGCACTATGGGATGTCATTGTATATTTGCGGTGAAAATTTTCGATATTGCTCGACCGAAACGTCATTTTAAGGGCAAATGTCGATAGGATGTCAACTTATATCACCATCATAATATAGTGCAATCACTAACCTATTGTTTGACCATTTGCGTTTTCATTTTATCAGCGGGGTTATCTCCATAGGATGATCGGAACTCCTCGGATGATTTCGTGACAACGCCTTGCTTGATGAAAACAAAATGGCGGAACAAGGATAATTCGATGAGGATAAAATGAGACATTGCGCTTGGAATTGTTACCTAGCCAGGGATATCTGGGTTTAATTATTGGGCTAAAAAGATGGCAGAAAGGTAAGTTTAGTAAACTGTCTAATCTGCAACGGAATAGATACATTTAAGTTGGTATTGTAGGCGATATTCTGCCGGTTGTGGACAAATACCCTAGCATAAATCAGTAACATTTCCTCAATCTTGGATGCTGTTTGACGTTTGGTACTGTAGCCAGAACCCGCTTCAGACGGGAGACTGAATTTAATATGCGAAACTGAAATTATTAGTCCATTTTAATTTGCTTAGAAGGATCAGATTATATTTTATGATAAAACATAGCTCACTCTCCATTCACATTTTGGCACAAACTGGCAGGTTTTAATGCACAGCTGCCTGCAGAGGCAGTGCAGTGAAGATTTCAAACCAGACACATGGGGTCAAGCATTTCCTGAAATGATCACAGAAAACATTCTAAAATCAGTGAAGAGAACTTATTTGGTTGAACTTATTCACATAACTATACTCATAATTCATATCCAATTCCAAAATGTTTATTGCAAATTTAGACTGCCATGATGGCTGATAGAATAGATATGATGGAAATGCTGTCTTGAATATCATTTGACAAGTAACTCACCTAGTTCCACTTTATTTAATCATTTGAATAAGTATTATCTTCAGTGATTTTTTTGTATTTCTGTTATCAAAGAGATGCACTTCAGTTATCATCAAAATATCTTATTATAGAATGATTGATAAGTGTCAAGGAAAACACTGCAATCTTCATATGATTTTCTTGAGAATGTCCTGGTTATCCATGAAAATGCATATCTTAAGTTTTGTTTCTATTAGTATGCCTGATTTATTTAAGAACTTCTTTCCTTAAACTCAGCCTGTAAACTTGCTGACTGATTTGGCTATTTCAGTCAGGTCAACATACTTGTGTATGAACAGATTTGAAGATTTCTTTGGCCATTATTAGGCATCTGTATCCAGATACTACATGCTAATCTGTATATGAATTTTGACCCTTCACCATGGGTAAAGTCTTTCTTTTATCATCTCTCAGTTCTTATTTCCACTCCATATAGGAGGAGGACTTGAGGAGGGCTTGACATTTGTGATCACATCATTTCACCACCTGTGTTCTCCCTTACCCATTGTGTTTTGAACTTCAAATTGTGTTGATTTTCACTGAAAAGTTCATTCACAAATTAAATGTCAAATGTTTGACACCAAAGCATGCAAGTACTTCAAACACACATGTTTCATTGGCCAAATTTTTGTGTTAAACAGCATATGAAAATGATGTATGTATTCAGAAAATTTATTCAGAAAAAAAAAAAAATTGTTGTTACATATTTGAGAGATCATACTATCACAATGTTTATCTGAGACTGGAAATAGCACAATTATAAAGTTTGCCACTTTTTCCAACCAAGTAGAATTGGAGTTGATATCGAACATGCTCAAGGTTGGCCTCATGGTCAACTTACTCAAAGTTTACAATCCATTAAATCTTGGAATCATCAGCTTGATAGCCTCCATGTTATAGTTTCTTTGCAAACATATTCGCTAAAATAAGATTCCAACATGAATATTTGTTTTCTGTATAAGTTATTATTTGTTGTATTGTCTATATTTCAGAAAACAATTTAAAAAATTATTCTATGTATTCAGATGTGGATATTGCTAAAAAAAATATAAACACATTATGAAGATTTCATCATTGTTTTCTGTGTAAAATTATTATTTTTCATATTATGTTCGTTTTCAACAAATTATTCAAATCCATATGTTTTGACATGCATAATGCTCAAATAAATCACCAATACGAAGGTTTCATCTATCTGCATAAAGTCATAATTTATAACATTTTCTATGTTTGCGAAATTTCCAACCATGTACAATTGGAGCTGATATCTAATAAAGAATCTACAGTTCAGTCTTTGGGTTTTGATATTTCATTCTTCTTCATCATGAGAGGTTGCTGATTCTTTTCCTAACTTCAATGATTTGTACAAGATATACATGAAAAATAAAATAAAAAAGTTTTTAATAAATGTATTACCATCATTCACAACCTTTGATATCAGATGTCATCTCACTACACATTGTTCTGTGATTTTTATTTCTATTTTGTTTTTGTGCAAGATATCAAGTAAAATTTCCTTTTTGAAACTTACAAATCATCAAATAATTGAAAAGAGGTTTACATATTAATATGGTGACACATTTCTTTATTAATGGCAGTATAAAAATTGTGATTAACAACAATGCTAATTACAGATAGGAATAATAATCATGATAACAACAGAATTGAATTTATCTGAAACAATATTAGCTAAACATCATTGATTTATATAATATTATTTTGTAATTCAGTGTGTTGTGGGTTGTCTATTATACCAGAGGACACAAATATATTCTGTGCACTATAAATCTGTGAATTATTGTTATGAATATATTTTGTGGTAAAATATATTGATACATTGTTTTTCTTTAAGAGGTGCTATTTTAAATTTTTTTTCTCCAAAAATCAAACTTGAAGATTGTTTTTATTTCAGAAAATCCCAATTGAACTCATGGTCTATTCTACAGTTGTGAGCAGTTAGTCGAGGTCATCGTTTATGAAATGCAAAATATTCATCTATTTTTTAGGCAGAATGTAATGAAAGATATTATTTTTACAGATGGGAATGGGTGGAGATAATCGAGCCTCGGACAAAAGAGCACATGTATGCCAATCTGGCAACTGGCGAATGTGTATGGGATCCACCACCAGGTGTCAAAATGTAAGCTTACTTATATATTCTTATTGATTAAGTGCTTGCCTTTTTGTTTATCATATTTGAATTTAATGTGATGACTAAATAATTGGAAAAATATTAGTCTCAACTTTTAAATGGTCTTCAATGTTTTTGAATATAAGACCTGTTGTTCGTTGAAAAATAAATTATAAATTGACATCTGAGTTGATTAAAGACATCTTTTGCAATCTACCCCATAAATCGATACCATTGAACTCCATTTTGTTTTGTACTACATTAAAAACGATAACTTTAAGTAGTTGAACATGTGTTTCATGCGTGCCATAAAATGGGTTGCTTTCATGTTCATGGCCAGATGAAATCATGTGTGGACAGCTTGGGAAAATTAGGACCAATCTGGGCTTGAACAGTGGATGCAATTTAATGGCTCATTCATATGATTATGAATAATATTGAAACAGAGTGTTTTATAATAATATGACAGTGATATTGTTGATAAAGTTATAATTTATGTCTTTATTTTTTAAATACCAAAGCAAACCTTGGAAATGTGTGCACTTAAAATATGTTAATTCATTCAAAATAATTTAGCATTTTCATAAGCTAACGATTTCTAGCAATCTGTCATCACAATGCACATCTGATGTATAAAATTATATATACAAAAACATGTATAAAGGTTTGGATATTTGACTGGGACTGCTGGGGTCTGTCTATTCAATGTCGTGCACATTAGCTGTCTTTTAATTACATTAATTATGTTATCTGGGTCAAAATTAGGACCAATTGAGGAAGAACTAATTTATTCTTCCTGGCCTGACTTTTGATACTCCACATATTTTCTGAACATTATTATACGCTGCACAGGTTTTGCAAATTCTTACCTGTGACTAATATTGCCATGAAAATGTTTTGGAGAGGATCAGAAAGAAACTTGATTAGTTCTCTACATTTTTAATGGATACATGTGCCATTATTTATGTGTAAAATGGTTTATAAAATTGATTTTGTATCAGGATCTGTCTATGTTTATCTGTCACCTTATGTCAACTGCTATAGAATTAGAGCTGAAAACAGGATTTAAATTTTCACTGTTCATTAATGGTATCCGTAATAAAATTTAGTCATGTTTTGTGAAATAATTGTTATTTAGATGCAACAAATGTATTGGTTTTTCACCAATAAAAATGATTTATTAGTATGAAAGTTGTAATGCACTGTGGTGATTTACATGTGTTTACAAGTAAAATCATACTCATGAATTTCAGTTGAATATTGTCAAATATATACAGACAGTTCTTATCAAATGTGGTATATTATAATAGTCAGCATCTGGATACACAGACCTATTTGTTCTTGAGCAAGCATATTCATACGCATGCATAAAATTGGTACTGAAGCCTAGAAGTGGTAGGTTGTAGAATAGGCAGGGCTAATACTATAGAGTATTGGCAAGGAATTGGTCTGGGGACGGGGCAGGTGTGCCAGGTGGGAAGCGGATGCTTGAGATGGCAGGGATGAGGCTGCTGATTCTGGGTCAGCTATGTAGGTAAACTTAGTAGTTACTACCAGTGCAGATAGATATATAGCTTCACAGTAGACACTATGCCACTTTTGCCATGCATTACTTGACTGAAAATCTGAATTGCACATATCACTGTATTAAGTTCATACTAATTGTCTTAAATCCAGAAATATGCAGTTGTGTGAAAAGCATCACGTACAAAACATAATTTAAAAAAAATTGAGTTTTTAGATCTCCACAGAAACCTTACCTTGAAATATAATGATAAATATAATGTGAATCAAGTGAACAAAATAATTGTCAACAAAGTCATAACTGTTGATGGCATTTGTATAATTATTAACAAATTATATGATATTCTTCAGAATAATATATTACTCCTCAATGTTACTCTGTTACTCTATGATTACTCTAAGGGTGTTCGAAGATAAATATGACACTCTTTTCATTTAGATAAATTTTTTTACAGTAGTTTATATAGGAAATTCAAGATTAACCAGGTTTGTCAATTACAAACTGGTCTGTAATGGATAGGGAATGGGATCAGCAAATCAAATAAGATAGGTCTAAAAAAAAAAGAAAGTAGAGAGGCCCAACTCTCCCCATATAACATATAACTTGAGAGATATTTTTTGTTGAATGTTCCTGTAGTCTTTGGGCTAGTACCATCCCTTTCACTAGATGAACTTTAAAAGTATACACAGGGATAGGAAATGCTGTACATACGCACTGTGAAAACATTACCTGGGTCTGCTAAATATGCAGGAGAAGAGATCTATCCAGTTTAACAGTAGACATTGTAGTGACTTTTGACCCATAAAGCCATGACCTTTGCTGGAGTAGTTTTCCCAGGTGGTGAGACGGGTCATTCCCTGTACACCTGGGCGGGTAGATGGCCCCCATAGCTGAGTGACGGGTCGGGATGGGGTATCACATTGCACTCTATTGTTCTCTGATTGACAGCCAATTATGTGTCAGGCTCCTGGACAGGTTTGCAAACAAGCGCCAGTCTTTGATTGCTGCTACAATTAGCTTATACCCACACCAGATAGCAGATGTTGAGTCAAATACCATAATGCTTTAAATTTACCAGATATAAAAATGATAACCGACAATACCTCCACAGATGAGGCTGATAACGTGCACACAGTTCCCCCCTCCATTATCCCCATTACACACCAGAACAGTGACAATAGAACTTGTGGTAGTGTTGTTTTTATAGGGTCAATTAAACTATCAATTAAGCAGCAGTGGAGCAATACTGGCCATCATCACATCAAAGAGGCAGAAACCTCAACAAATTGACTTGTTGGTAATATTATATAATGTTTTATGCAAGTCTTTAAACATGACCGAATCAACCAGAGTGGAGGCTTGACCACATTTCAGTTTACAGACCAGTGAGGCTCAATGATTCCCTCACACCAGTCTTGTTCTCATACATTTTGTATACAAAGATAATCAGGGCAATAATCATAGAAAATTATGCTGTAACATGCTACATTACAAACGTCATCTATTTATCATGCAATATAGAACAATAGCTCACAGAGAAATTCAAATATTCTATTCAAACACATAGGATTTTAATTTGTTCAATTCATTGAGACGTTTTTTACATCAATATTTATGACTTCTACTTGAGAATTTAGAAGCTTTATTAATCATGGTGTATGGTATTGGCATTCAAACAGATGTAAGCATTGATATTTGGGAGGATCAGACTTGTGATGATAATGAAACATCTGGCCTGGCCATAGATCCCAAACACAAAGATACAGCGTTGGGCTGCAGTGTTGGGAGAGTAACATGTGCCATTAAATTGTGCTTTAAAGGATTGTTCAGTTTTATCATATTGAGGTCATACCTGTGGTCAAAAATGAATGGCTCATGAATCACAATACATAAAGATATACATACCTAATCAGTGTTCACTAAAAGTATTTATGAACACGGACCAAATGACTGTTATTATATTGAATTATACACATAAAGGTAGAATACAATGGCAGACATTTACTATCTAATGGCAACATTATCCCTGGTCTTGCCACTTCTGGTGGGCACTACCTTTATATTTTCAGTGTAGAGGAAAACATTTGGTCTAGTGTCATTTGTACATGGCTTGTGATGCCTCAAATACAACAAATGCTATTGAATCATGGTTATTTGCAAATGCAGGGTTTCCCTGCATCATCTGTGACCTTAACGTGAAAGCATCTCTCTGCGGAAACCCATTGATGACAATATGGGCAAGAACATTGTAGTTAGACATCTCATGCTCCAACCTTCAACTATGAAATGCAGACACTTGGAATGTTTCCAGATGAAAAATCCTTCCAGATGTGCAAAGTTAGCATGGCATGTTGAAAATATATTGCTTAAAAGTATGAGGAGATATTGTTGAACATGTTTTAAAAGAAAATTAAACATTGATTTATTATGTCACAGGAAAGAACATGTTTGAATAATAAATGGAATATTAATTTCTTATGTTACAGGAATGAAAAAAAAACAAACCCTTAGATATATGACCAGAAAATTCTTCTGGGGCTAAAAAAAAACAAAGCCTTGTAATTATGTACACTGGTTTGAAGCCTTTTTGCATTTAAGTCTATTGGATATGCCTATATGTACAAGCTATCTTTGGTTTTGAATTTCCACCCAGTGGAAGTGTACAACTACTGTGTGTCATGAATTGGATTTCTTTTTGTCTAACTCCACCAAAACACTGACAAAATTCCCTGTCAACTTGATCCTTCTGCAAGAAACCCAGCCCAAGTTTACAAATTCATGTCTCGACCTGAATTAGGTGATCAGGTATAAGGTTTCTTGGTTTCCACAATGGTGATGTATCACGGTTAGTAGGAGTAAGACAAGGGTAAAAGACCTAAAGTGCCTGGAATTTCTAGTGTCAGTAGGGTGTGAGATCCTCATGGGGGAAAAGAGCAGTGGGTTTGCTGCAATAATTGGGAACTCTCACCAGGGGGAGTAGAGTGGCTACCAAGCCTATTCTACAATATATCATCTGCTGTAATGATCTACATTTAGATCAAAGATAGTTTTTTTTGAGCTGTGAAATTTGATGAGCTTGGGCAAGATTAGCATAGGATTATGTTATGGTTAGAAATTTGGAATTAGCTAAATTCTCATGCAAGATTATGCAAATCCGAGCTACAAATAATCATGATTGTTGGCCAGGGTTTCACTGGCACTTTGTGGTACTGTACCATTGCATACCTTGAATCATTGACCACTGGGTTCCAGTTGTATATGAGGATTATCCTGCTCAATAAGCCTACTTATACCGAATGGATTAGAAGAACTATGGTCCTTCAGGTTAATCTGCAGCATTAGCTGGAATTGATATGAAGTCTTGAGGGAGGTAGAGGCACTTTGGGGAAAAATAGACCCACCTCATTGAGCTCACCACATAAGTATGCACAGTGCTTCCCTCAACATAGCTCTCTCCCTGCCATGCAACTTTGAATCCAGTAACAGTAAGATAGGTGTCCAGCCAAAAGCAATAAACCAGTGCTGTGTTCAACCCTCAACCTCGGGACCTCACTCTTTGTGACAAATGCATTTTTATTTGCAGTGGCCACATACTATGGGTTTAAAATATAAATATTTTTAACCAATTATTTTGATCTCCAAAATTTTATAATATATCATGTGATAATATTGGATAGTTTGTCTGGTGTTAAATATGATGTAATTATTTTCTTGATAATTTAATTTTGCACCTGATTTTTGGTGTTGCACAATTATTTTTGGCAAATCCTATAACATGCAATGTGAGGGGGCAACATTAATTTTTGAGAATAGCTGGGATCAGATTGTCATGCCACATATGACCATGTTAAATAGTGTTACAGTCATGTCATAGACATGTACCCAGCACAGATGGACATCCATCATATGAACAATGCATGTGAGACAGAGGGGGTCTAACCTGAATGAAATACTACAACTACATGACCGGCATATGTGCACATGATCTGTGAACTTAACACTGGCCAGATTGTAAAATAAAATTGTCCACGAGGGAAATGGTATATCATATATACCTAGTGCAGAAATAATCTTGAATTTTGGATAAGCATGTTTATATGATTAAATGGTATTTAAAAAAATCATCATGATTGTGAAATAAAACAAAAAACCCTCCATGTCAACAATACCTATTGAGATGTTTGATAGAATGATAAAATATGATTTATCCTCTTAAATGTCAGATATATAATGAGTTTGTTTAACTTTAATCTTACACACAATTATATTATCATTTAAGGAGGAACATGGGATAAGACAGATTGCAACTTAACCAGTTTGAGATAACACCTTACAGTCACAAATAAAGGATAAATTATGTTCAAAATTCATGCAGTGAAGTTGATCAAGGTTCGTCACTGGTAGAATATACCAAAACAAGCTTATGTAATAAACCACCTGACACATGTCTCAGCTTATTCTAACAGTTTAACCATGTTAACATATTTAATACTCTAATGGTTATATAAAAGATATGTGCTGATGAATATGATGGTTAGTGTTGGCAGAGGAGTTGTATGTCTGTCTCCATCTGGCCAGACTGCTCACAAGGATGCACAGTGTATATACATTGTGTACATGATTTGCGGCCAGCGGTGCCTGTCAGCTAAGGTACACACTGCATTGCTCATGATCGTAATCATGTAGGTCACAACACTCAACACCTCCATCACTGACATTCTCTATAAATATTTGAACACACAGTCATCTTGCCTGTCATAAATTGGTGGAATTTTAATAGCTTCGGCCTTTGACTGACTGACGGGAACTTCAGATCTGACCCACTTATATAAACTATCTGCAATAAGATCTCGATGGTTTACTGGAGAAGATAAAACCAGTGATTGTTGGTGCTATGTCACTTCCCTGCCAGGAAAAAAGTGGGAGATCTGGAAATGACTAAGACTCCAAAAATGCTTACTTGCTATTATTTCCTGCCAGTATCAAAAGATAGGAAGAAGAAGATTGCAGCTTGGGCTTTCCATAGGCTTATGAAACGGGTGTTTGTTTTCATATTTCCGATTCCACATAAACAAATGATAAACACACAGAGACAAATCACTCCAAGGCAATGATTCAGCCACAGTGATTAGAAATAAAAGGGCAACTATTTATTCTACAAACCCAATTTATGTGTTTCCTATCTTGGCAATGTGTTTATAATGCAAGATGGGGGATATTTATTGGCTTGGTAGGAGATAGGGGAATTTGACAGGTAGAGTGACATTGGCCATGCAGAGACAGGGCATCCTGGCTGGCACAGAGACTGGGCCAGAAGACTGGGCCAGAAGACTGGGCCAGAAGACTGGGCCAGAAGACTGGGTGCAGGGACTAGGTTACAACATATACACGCCTCTGTGGTAAAAGTGGCTACCAAAGCAAACACAAAATGAATCTCTGTCTCCCATGCCAAAATATGGACAGAAAATAACAACTGCTACAGCCTGCCCTCAGGATGAAGGGTCCAGGGTGCTAGGGCCTCCAGCCCCCCAAACTGTGTTATTTGAACATAGTTTAAGATTCCATAAACTTTTGCAAAATGAACTACCTCATATTATTTTCCTTCTTTTGATGTTGGTTTTGCTTGCTGATATTGAAATAATTCTGCTTGCTACACCCCACCCCCATCACGCAATGTATTAATATCAAGATTGTAGCTATCTGATAAAAATAGTTGTCTTATAAAGCTGTAATAAATTGGCCTCATTGATAAGGATCAAAAGCTCAGAGAGGGTTGGAATGTCCAGAATGGAAAGTGGTAGACACAGGCTGTGGTGGGATCAAAGGAATTATATATGTGGGTCAGGTCACCAAGTGGGTATAGTTCAGGGGCAGTTGATCATAAAGTCCTGCTATGTTGACCCGGTGTAGGTGTGGGAGGTCACTGGAGAGAACAGGCTACAGACGGCACCAATATATAAATATGCACAATCCCTCGTTATTGAGAAATTGAGGTTTGCGAGTTAAACATTAATTCTGTGGTTGACATTTGGTCACCATGGCAACTAAATCCTGTGGAGAAAGCAGCTAAGTAGGAAATTGTGTAGCAAAACAAATTGATGGAAGCAGAGAGAAGCAGTGGGACTAGTTGCTATTCCGGTGGTAGAACTAGAGTGGTGAAGCAGCCACAACACACATAAATAATACACCTCAAAGTGTGGCCCTCTCAGGAACAAAAAGTGGGCAGCTTTCTGCTGTAAGAAAAAAAAAAGATACCCTTCATAAGTCCTCCTTGTAAAAACCTTTGGAAGTACAGTGTGCAAGTTATATAATTTTATTTTACTTTTTGCTATCTTCTCCAAATTTCTAGATATATGCCATTCTGCCAAATTGGAATGCTTTCATTGGCCACAGAGAAAAGTGGTAGTGACCTACAGTCATCACACTCTTAAGTTTTTGGGTTTCTTTGCTGGAGGTTTGCTACTTATAAGTTGATACTTTGACCCATTGACAGTGCTGCTTTTATTTGTCATCATATGTATTCATAGCAGACAATTTGTCAGTAATGGAAGTGCTGTTAAGCAATATTTTAAATTTCCAAACTTGCAGAACATAAGTAACACAATCATAGGGACAATTTAAAACTTGCAGCACGTTAGAGATTTCCCAAGATAAAAAAGTTGGCATAATTTTGCCAACAATGTCTTGATCTGTCAATTCATTATGGTGTAAGAGACACACAAACAATTGATGACATAACATGATAATTAAGCCATGATAAGATTAATATTCATGAACATTATTGAAGCCTGTATGCAGTTATAATATAAGTCTTCAATGTAACCAAATTGTCACAGGCTATTCCAAGCATTTCTCAAGAGGGACATAAACCTGATTCTAGGATATATTATTGAAAAAGTGCAAGAATTGTGCTCTCCATCTCTGATTTTGCACTTTCTTGATAATGTCAAGGATAGGTCACTCTTGACAGATTAAATCTAGGATTTATGTAAAATTCCATATTAATGACCTTCTCCAGCCATGTGGGGATTTTACTTCATTTATAAATAATCTTGAAGTTGAAAATGGAGAGTGAGACCTTTTTTTCCTGATATGAAGGCTCCAAAGCTGACAATTCCAAAATTTCATCATGGATTTTAGACTTCGAGCAAGTTGGCCATGAGGCTAACTTTGAGCATGTGTATTAGAAGCACCAGTTATACCTCAGAGTAATATGCAACTTGATTGTGCCCAGCAGCTGAACCAACTAGGAGCTCTCAGAAATATACCAGAAACACTGTAGCCAGTTCACACCCTGAAAGTATTTCTCCTGATGGATTGTATGAAGAGCTGGTCATGTGGCAATCATTTCATGTCACTTTGCCTTGTGAGTATTATGAGTGCTGCCCCCTGGTGTCGTCATGTGTTTTTTGCCACACAGGTCAGTGAGCTGTGCAGGGTGTTGATTTAGCCCGTGGCTTCAGTCACCTCTAATTTGTTCCCAGCACCACCAAGCCTGACCTCACACACATGTATCTTTTTATGGCAGTATTCTGAAGTCCATTTGATATTTGTCATTGCCTCCTCATGTGAGTGGATTAAAAGAGTTAAGTCAAATATTTTAAACAGAACTATTGAACAGCAAGTATATTATCATCATTTAGCACCAAAAAGCTTTTAAGCAGGTTAAAGGTTACACAATATCATATAATCATACATATAAGTATGATAATTGCCTGTGGCATGATTTGTCCCCAATGAAAAAAGCCATTAGATTTTTTTTGAGTGTTGCAGATATCAATTTACCTTAAATTATATTCAAGAAGACAGTTTCTTGTTGTCATAGCAACTGGAAGGTCACGTGACCCAAGTCACATGGCTTGTGGGAGGATGTGAGGTTTCAGATGACAGGTTATGTAACATTGTGACCCTTACATTTAGTTAGACTTGAAGTAGGTCTCCTATCCATCTCTCTACCAGACTTTGGACAGGGCTCTCCTCAAACAAGTTAAGGGGCAAATTTATATTCTTTTAATTTTATAGGAAGAAAGTTGCATCATTCATGAGGAATCAAGTATGATAGAAGACCTTTAATTTATATAGAAGGATTCTGATTTGAAATTTGAACAAATGCTAATCTGAGGAGCTATATTGAAACTTGTGATCAATCTGTTGGTTGTGGGGGCCTGTAGAATGGGTACAGGGTAATGAACAATGATTGTTGGGAAATGAATAAATTGACCCAGCCTTGCCTAAATGTGACATAACAACTGTTAGGTTAATTTCTGTCATTATCATAGATCATTAATGTAATGTAAACATGGTCATAACAACTCATTTAATGAATGTCATTTTACATTGTCACTAACTTCACAAGTGTAATTAAAGGCACTGATTTTTAAGCAGTTAAATTTCATTTATGAAGCAGTTAAAACTTTAAAATTTCATTCATTACGTAGTTATGTTATTCATTCACATGTGATAATCAGTCTAATGTGATAGAATTTATTACAAATGATTTTGTTTGTGTCTATGTATAATCAATCAATTTTTTCAACAAAAACATATGGAATGAAACAGGATGCTACAAAAAAAACCTTTCTGAAATACATTGTTTTGTTTATTTTGTCTTAATCGCATAATAGTCACATAATATTTTACAATTTTACTTCTTTTACCACCCCCAGTAGCAGTGTGTGCAGTGAAAGTCTGTAAATGAATGAACTTTGGCACTTGGGACACGTTTAGATTAAGAATATATGCTAAAAAATTATATTTTTGAAATATTTTTTAACATATGTGAAAGATGTGTGATGGAAAAACATTGACACGTAAGTCATGACAATGTATATACAAAGATTGTTGAAATGGGTGAATATGAACTGCATAGAATTAGAATACTGAACATTGTGTCTGAATATATATATATTATCTGAAAATTGGTGAATGTATTCATTCCTGGCTTGTGTGTTTAGAATAGGTGTGAAGAAGATGAACATTTACACTGAGGGCTGCAGCTGTGTATAGCATAGATCTATATATAGATAGTGGGAGGGAGATGAACATGATGAGGACGTGATTGTGTTGTTATGTGGCATGTTTACCCAGCTAGGAGTTTGTTTGAAGAAGATGCCAGCCTCATAAAGTATTGATAAATTGTATTCTGACTATTTCCTAAACATGCTCTTATCTTCTCAAAGGGTTGAAAACACCTACTTCCGTTTGCTTCAATTTTTGAGGTTTTGTGAAGTTTCTAGGAAGA
This sequence comes from Amphiduros pacificus, assembly GCA_949316495.1. Taxonomy (NCBI): domain Eukaryota; kingdom Metazoa; phylum Annelida; class Polychaeta; order Phyllodocida; family Hesionidae; genus Amphiduros; species Amphiduros pacificus. The sequence continues at coordinate 16,917,178 of OX439003.1, read as the reverse complement.
TATATTATATTTTGATACATAGCTTTGCTGGTGTGATAATATTATGTTACTCTGCTGTTTGTGGCGCCCCCTTGAATCTGTCTATTTATCTGGCACACTAGCCAGGTACACATGCCATACCTCTTCCTCCAGATGCCCAGAAATGGCCATTTTAGACATTCCCATCCTGCATAATGTATGATCTCCGAGTTTGATATTAGCATGCTAAGCACAAATGTGTGGCAGTCCTTTCCAAAGAGGTTTATTGTCTTGCACTGGTCCACGTCCCAACTGGTCCCATATCCTTTGCTTGACTAGGCAAAGCTTTGAGTTGAGGAGATGGTGTGATATGGGGCCGTGGTGACATCTCACTGGAGGGAGATGTGGCTTCCTCTTGCCATAATGGCCACAGTTGTGATGTGCATACTCACAATACTAACTAGCCTTAATTTGATCATTCTGTTTAAGAAAATGCCAATTTTTGTGAATAAAGGTTATTGTCATAATTTTTATTTGAAAGTAAAAAGCCAATGTTTATTTTGATTGCAACGAAAAAGATATGTTGACAGCTATTATTAATGAATATGGTGATACTTATCAACTTTAATGAATTAGATTTTGGTTGACAATGACGAATCTAGGTCACAAGACTATACAAACCTATACTCTGTATAGGTAAATAACCCCAAAATATTAACCCAGATGTACCCATCTCAATGTTATTGGGTTAAAATTAGGACAATGTCATATATTTCAAGGTCTTTTTCAAATTTTGTGTACAGAGCAAATTCATCAAATTCTCAACATTTTCAGATATAAGAAAGAGTTACAATGTTAAAGTATCAGAGGATAAAGGGTGCAACTGGATACTTATGTTCTAAAGAATGGTGATCTCAAATGGGTATGTAATTAGGTGAATATGACCTAGTTTAAATGGTGACCACGACGAATAACTCTGGTTTTCATGCTCAATCCCTTCCAATATCATGTTAACAGAAATGACCTGTCAGCTTGTTAGCAGTGAATATACCACCATGCCATGATGAAGAGACAGGATATAATAGGGTTGTGTAATAAAACAAGTAACAAGTTAGAGATAGGCAGATTATCCTGGTTATGGTGGTAGGATTAGGCTGCCTGTTGTGTGATATAACAATGTATAATCATGTTAATAATGAGAGGATCTGCCAGGCAAACTTGTCAATTTACATGACCTTACACGAGGTTGTCCAAAAAGTCAATGTTTAAACTGGGTCCCAAATAAGCATAGTTGGTGATTGATTGTCTGGATCTCTGGCAGATGATCAATGCTTATTTTGGCCTGGCACAAGCTCTGTTGGATGAATTTCTACCAGAATGTGATTCTGAGTATACACCATATAGATCGACCAAAACATAACACACAATGACAAATGGTGTGTGTCTCACTCTGATATTAGTGTCCAGCTCATTGTAAATCTTTGCTGTAATATTTCTATAAATAATTTTTATTTTGGCATAAACTAGTTTTATTATTTCAAAATAGCCTTTCTTCCCAAAGATTAGGTGCTTGTATGTATATGTATGCAAATGGTATGGGTTGCCTCCTTTGTAAGAAGCAGTTGGTATATTTATATTGAGTATTTCTACAGTGCAGTTGACATGGGTTGTGCCAGTATCTGTGCTGTTGCTTGCTGTTTATGTTGAAGGGTCCCATTCGTGTGTCTATTGCCCTATCTCTACAGCTCCAAAGAACACACCCTGTATCTCATCTAACTGCCAGTGTTTTTTTTGTGCTAAGCAAACAAAGAAACTCTTTACAATACAGACTAGTTTCTGTTTGCCTGCAGAATCCAATAGACGTGTAATCCTGTATATCTGCAGTACAAAATTGTGTTACTCTCCCACATGTCAAACCTTAGTCTCCCAGCACTTGTCTGTAGTTGTGGATAAGCAGTTATGACCAAGAGTCTGAAGGTTCACCAGACCAGATGAGTGCATCAGTTCACCCATCCCTCCACATTGCATTACATTTCTGTGAAAAGAAAGATAAAATAACAGTTTAGTTTTGACTGTTGCTTTATTGATAAGCCTAAAATGCATGGAAGTTTTTTTCCAATTTTCAAAATCTAACCCTAATTTTATTTTTCAAGAACATGTTCCCAGAAACAAGATCATTATTTTTTTTTTACTTTATTGATTTGTTTGGAAATGTTGGAGGGAACTTGTTGAATGATATTTATGACACATTGGCATGTGTGTGTGATCAAGACATGAGATTATTCTCAAGGGAGTCTCCCTCTAGCAGCTAATCCAGTGTGGGATCAGCAGGTAATCTGCTGCCTGTGTGTGGCAGGCCAAGGATTAGCATGGTGATAGACCTCAGTATCTAGTCTCTCATCACTCTAATTATATCAGTCAGTGTCTTGCAACATATTCATAAGCCTATTGATAATTTTAGGTTGCAGAACTATGAAGTGAACATGCAGAATAATAGAGCAGTCAGAGGCAAACAACTGCTTTCATCATAAAGGGTCCATATGAATGACATACTAAATATGCATTATGTTTATGTATATAATTAATCGTATCAGTGAGTTCTGGAAACAAGTCAACATGTGCATTTCCTTCACAAAATATCCTTCAATCGGCAAAAGAATATTATGGTTTCAATCAGCAAAATAATATTATGGTTTCAGTCAGCAAAATAATATTATGGTTTCAATCAGCAAAAGAATATTATGGTTTCAATCAGCAAAAGAATATTATGGTTTCAATCAGCAAAGAATATTATGGTTTCAATCAGCAAAATAATATTATGGTTTCAATCAGCAAAATAATATTATGGTTTCAATCAGCAAAAGAATATTATGGTTTCAATCAGCAAAAGAATATTATGGTTTCAACAAAGCTGGAAAAGACTATTGAGCTCAAAGTTAATTGCCTTTTATACATTTTATAGACAGTGGCAGGTGAGTTGTCAACCACATGTATCACCATAGTAACAACAGTAACTGGAGGCATAGTAGACAATGGGGCCATGTGACTTGCATGAACAATAGGGACCCAGGTGGTTGCTATGGTCACAAAGGTACAGCATCTTTGTGGGGGCTGCAATGATAAATGTTGCGGGTGTCCTCAGCTCCAAGATCTGATGTAGCTGGGCAACGTGCATAGAATTTCACCTGGCATTTTCCTTGAAACCTCTCTTTCCATGAGACTAGTCCATTTAAACCTTCATCTCCTTGACACTTCTTTCAAAACCCCCAAATGATTCCGACTGATACTTTTAAGAGGTCAGAGGGATCTTCTTTTCAGTGAATTTATCAAGTCATGAGTGTAGTCTTACAGGATGCATGATACTCTTTTTTGGTGTCCAGTAGAATGAACAAACGGTGCATCTTGGATGCATCTTGGACCAGTTGAGGATGGGGTGTAATCTATAAACCAGTATGACCAGTGTTTTATGTTCAGACACTAACCCCAGCAGAGACAAGCCAGATCGGAAAGGCCCCTCATGACATCAACAAATTGCTACACGTTTCAAACAGCGGATGCTTCCCAAGATGGCGATAACATAGCCCTGACTAGGTCAAACAGACTCTGTTTGTCCGTATCAAAGAATGACAAGTCAGAGCTGGGCATGAAGAGGGCCTGGATGTGTGAGATAAATGATGGACACCAATCTGTAAATCTGACTGCTCCTCCTGGTGCCATTGATCTTGGGCCAATGCTCTGCTATTGGGAAGGACTTTCAGAGCTCAGCTACCCACACCTTCTCCTCTGCATCCGAGACAATTTCACTGGCTCAATACTGTTGTCTGACACATTACTCTCAGCCAAGATGTTCCACATCAACAGTGATGTTGTTATATATAAAAAATTACATGCATAGCACTGTTATTTGATCACCCTAAAGAGACACCACCCAGCTTATGTGGCCAGTAAAATTGTACAAAATTGGTCTTCTCAACTCTAATGTTTCCTTTGGGGAATGTAACACTTATGATTAACCACTTGAGTTTTCTCTAAAATATTTCACTTTCAATTTATAGAAACAATCCCCTCAAATAAATCCTTTATTTTGAAATTTGTATTTCTTGTATGGTCATTATCCACACAAGGCTTATTTTCACTGTTTGCTTGATCTTTGGTATGGTTGGTCTCCCTTTTATGGTTTATCTCCCCTACATGGAAGTATTGTTGATCCACAGACATTTTATCGCTCTTGTATAATTGATCTCCCCTGTTGGATTGATCTCCCTGGTTTTGTCGATCATGCTAATCTCCCCTGTCGGATTGATCTCCCTGGTTTTGTCGATCATGCTAATCTCCCCTGTCGGATTGATCTCCCTGGTTTTGTCGATCATGCTAATCCCCCCCTGTCGGATTGATCTCCCTGATTTTGTCGATCATGCTAATCCCCCCCCTGTCGGATTGATCTCCCTGGTTTTGTTGATCATGCTAATCTCCCCTGTCGGATTGATCTCCCTGGTTTTGTTGATCATGCTAATCTCCCCTGTCGGATTGATCTCCCTGGTTTTGTCGATCATGCTAATCCCCCCTGTCTGATTGATCTCCCTGATTTTGTCGATCATGCTAATCTCCCCTGTCGGATTGATCTCCCTGGTTTTGTCGATCATGCTTATTTCCCCTGTCGGATTGATCTCTCTGTTTTGTCGATCAAGCTTATCTCCCCTGTCGGATTGATCTCTTTGTTTTGTCGATCATGCTAATCCCCCCCCCTGTCGGATTGATCTCCCTGGTTTTATCAATCATGTTAATCTCCCCTGTCGGATTGATCTCCCTGGTTTTGTCATCATGCTAATCTCCCCTGTCGGATTGATCTCCCTGGTTTTGCCGATCATGCTAATCTCCTGTGTTGGATTGATCTCCCTGGTTTTTTCTATCATGCTAATCTCCCCTGTCGGATTGATCTCCCTGGGTTTGCCGAGAATGCTAATCCCCCCCCCCCCCCCCCCGTCGGATTGATCTCCCTGGTTTTGTCAATCGTGCTAATCTCCCCTGTCGGATTGATCTCCCTGGTTTTGTCAATCATGCTAATCTCTCCTGTCGGATTGATCTCCCTGGTTTTGCCGAGAATGCTAATCTCCCCTGTCGGATTGATCTCCCTAGTTTTGCCGAGAATGCTAATCTCCCCTGTCGGATTGATCTCCCTGGTTTTGACAATCATGCTAATCTCTCCTGTCGGATTGATCTCCCTGGTTTTGTCAATCATGCTAATCTCCCCTGTCGGATTGATCTCCCTGGTTTTGCCGAGAATGCTAATCTCCCTTGTCGGATTGATCTCCCTGGTTTTGTCAATCATGCTAATCTCCCCTGTCGGATTGATCTCCCTGGTTTTGTTGATCATGCTAATCTCCCCTGTCGGATTGATCTCCCTGGTTTTATCGATCATGCTAATCTCCCCTGTCGGATTGATCTCCCTGGTTTTGTCGATCATGCTAATCTCCCCTGTCGGATTGATCTCCCTGGTTTTGTCGATCATGCTAATCTCCCCTGTCGGATTGATCTCCCTGATTTTGTCGATCATGCTAATTTCCCCTGTCGGATTGATCTCTCTGTTTTGTCGATCATGCTAATCTCCCCTGTCGGATTGATCTCTCTGTTTTGTCGATCATGCTAATCTCCCCTGTCGGATTGATCTCCCTGGTTTTGCCGAGAATGCTAATCTCCCCTGTCAGATTGATCTCCCTGGTTTCGTCGATCATGCTAATCTCCCCTGTCGGATTGATCTCCCTGGTTTTGTCAATCATGTTAATCTCCCCTGTCGGATTGATCTCCCTGGTTTTGCCGATCATGCTAATTTCCCCTGTCGGATTGATCTCTCTGTTTTTGCCAAGAATGCTAATCTCCCCTGTCAGATCGATCTCCCTGGTTTTGTCGATCATGCTAATCTCTCCTGTCGGATTGATCTCTCGGGTTTTGCTGAGAATGCTAATCCCCCCCTGTCGGATTGATCTCCCTGGTTTTGTCGATCATGCTAATCCCCCCTGTCGGATTGATCTCCCTGGTTTTGTCGATCATGCTAATCTCCCCTGTCGGATTGATCTCCCTGGTTTTGTCGATCATGCTAATCTCCCCTGTCGGATTGATCTCCCTGGTTTTGTCGATCATGCTAATCTCCCCTGTCGGATTGATCTCCCTGGTTTTGTCGATCATGCTAATTTCCCTTGTCGGATTGATCTCTCTGTTTTTGCCGAGAATGCTAATCTCCCCTGTCGGATTGATCTCCCTGGTTTTGCCGAGAATGCTAATCTGCCTTGTCGGATTGATCTCCCTGGTTTTGTCGATCATGCTAATCTCCCCTGTCGGATTGATCTCCCTGGTTTTGTCGATCATGCTAATCTCCCCTGTCGGATTGATCTCCCTGGTTTTGTCGATCATGCTGATCTGCCTTGTCGGATTGATCTCCCTGGTTTTGTCGATCATGCTAATCTCCCCTGTCGGATTGATCTCCCTGGTTTTGTCGATCATGCTAATCTCCCCTGTCGGATTGATCTCCCTGGTTTTGTCGATCATGCTAATCTCCCCTGTCGGATTGATCTCCCTGGTTTTGTCAATCATGCTAATCTCCCCTGTCGGATTGATATCCCTTGTTTTGTCAATCATGTTAATCTCCCCTGTCGGATTGATCTCCCTGGTTTTGTCGATCATGCTAATTTCCCTTGTCGGATTGATCTCTCTGTTTTTGCCGAGAATGCTAATCTCCCCTGTCGGATTGATCTCCCTGGTTTTGCCGAGAATGCTAATCTGCCTTGTCGGATTGATCTCCCTGGTTTTGTCGATCATGCTAATCTCCCCTGTCGGATTGATCTCCCTGGTTTTGTCGATCATGCTAATCTCCCCTGTCGGATTGATCTCCCTGGTTTTGTCGATCATGCTAATCTCCCCTGTCGGATTGATCTCCCTGGTTTTGTCAATCATGCTAATCTCCCCTGTCGGATTGATCTCCCTGGTTTTGTCAATCATGTTAATCTCCCCTGTCGGATTGATCTTTCTGGTTTTGCCGATCATGCTAATCTCCCCTGTCGGATTGATCTCCCTGGTTTTGCCGAGAATGCTAATCTCCCTTGTCGGATTGATCTCCCTGGTTTTGTCAATCATGCTAATCTCCCCTGTCGGATTGATCTCCCTGGTTTTGTCAATCATGCTAATACCCCCTGTCGGATTGATCTCCCTGGTTTTGTCAATCATGCTAATCTCCCCTGTCGGATTGATCTCCCTGGTTTTGTCAATCATGCTAATCTCCCCTGTCGGATTGATCTCCCTGGTTTTGCCGATCATGCTAATCTCCTGTGTTGGATTGATCTCCCTGGTTTTGTCGATCATGCTAATCTGCCTTGTATAATTGATCTCTCCTGTATGGTGTATTTCTCCAGTATATTTGATCTGCGCTGTAGATTTAACAGTCTTTCCTGGCATGGATATGTACCTACCCACTGTTATACTTCACAAGAGGCAGCACAGTATAATTCGTAGGAATTTGGCAACTGCCTTGACAATCACATCTCTATATTTGATGTTCCAATCATGCCAGATCCATACAGAGACGGATGAGTCTGTACTAGGCGACTGCTTCAATCCAGCATCTGGTAGATTGGAGGCAAACAAATTTGTGAAATCCTGAGGCCGGGTATGGGGTGTTAATATTGTTGGTGTCCTATCGGCAGAAAGAATTACCTCAGACTGAATACGCAGGTCGATGCCTGGCAGGGAGTTAATGCCCAATAATTCAATTGGCGTTGGGAGAATAGGGAGTCGGGGGAGGGGCTGATGGGAGCGTAGACTTGTAGCAGGCTGATGACACCATGGACATGATGTACAGTCTACTGTCTAAGCCAACGTTCTCAAACATGCCTCCCCATTCTGTCTCCTTACACTAACAGGCTATGTCTTTTAAACTAGTTTCCTGCCATCTCTTAAATTCTTAAGAAGGATATGCTTGACTGTTACCATGCATTATGATAGATGGCACTGAAACACAAAGGATATTATCATATTTTTTAAAAACCCAATACAGGATTCCATTTGCCTGCATCCTTCTCTTTCATTCATTGGCTGCTTCAATATCTCAATGAAGATTGATCATATCTGATCTTTTTAAGACAGTATGTTATGAGAAGATGAATAAGAATATAGTTTATTCTTCCATCGGTTTATAAAAAAACAATAAAAACATAAATATGAAACTTTTTGCGAATGAGGATTTGTAAGTTTAATTTTTTATTTTTTTTATAAAAGTTATAAGTTATTAAACATGCCAAATTAGGAATGATGTGTTAAGAGTGAGACCACTATGTGTAGTGAGCAGTAACTGGGGTCCTGCGGTCCATAGACGGGGTCCTGCGGCCCATAGACGGGGTCCTGCAGCCCATATACAGGGTCCTGCGGTCCATAGACGGGGTCCTGCGGTCCATAGACGGGGTCCTGCGGTCCATAGACAGGGTCCTGCGGCCCATAGACGGGGTCCTGCGGTCCATAGACGTGGTCCTGCGGTCCATAGACGGGGTCCTGCGGTCCATAGACGGGGTCCTGCGGCCCATAGACGGGGTCCTGCGGCCCATAGATGGGGATTGACTGCTGCTTTCTAGATTCCCCAGGAGAACGCCTCCCTGCATAGAATAGCACTAACCATTGTCTGAGCAACTTCATCAGACCAGTAGATTTTCTTAGGCTCACTTCATTTTCTTTGCAAAAAGATTTTTGCCATCTAATGCGAGAGCATTGATTTTGGCATCTCCAAGACTCGTGTTGTGTGGGCATAAATTCCTTGCACTCAGATGAAGACTTGCACTCTCATGAGTTTTACAAGGCTTACCAGCAGTGTTGCCTGGTATTACACATTAGTTACAAGAAGGATGCAGATTAACATGAGGATTTACCAGGTTTTTTGTTTTTTTTTCAGCCAATTGTGGTTGTATGAATGGTATATATATGTAATTTAAGAAAATGTTAAAATTTTTATCTGGGGTGAATAATTTTGAATTTGGGTAAATTACAAATTATGATTCAGGGTAAAGCTGCATTACAGGTCTGTGATGTGAAAACTATGTGAATTGTAACTAATAGTTGGACCCATTACAATTTGCTCCTCAAGTAAATTGTTAACCACTTGTCTAAGAAACTAACACTTTAGTTTTATCACAGCATTCAAGGCATGTGATATCTAATTACTTCAGTTGAACACTGAAGATTCACTGAGATCACACAAATATTTCTTAATAATTGAATGTGATTGTTGAATTGATTTATTGGATGATGGATAATATGTGGTACAATATGACCAAATAAATGTGTGGTCCCAGCAGCTAGTAGGGAAAAGAAAGTCATTTATTATGATGTTTACCATGTCTTTATTTAGAACAAATGGGGGAAAAAATCTGATAATAAAACATTTTCTCCCATTAATATGCTAATTTAAAAAAATGACACAGCTAAACACGATCTTGATCAATGTTTTAGAAGCAAGATCATTTGAATTAATGGGTCTTAAAATAGGGGATTTTCATGATGTGGAATGAGCAGTGCTATTGGGAAGGCGATAAAAGCTGAGAGTCTTGGTGAAGTGAGGTTGGCTTATCAGAAAAGATTGTGCCTTCCTTCATACTCTCTAAATGTCAGCCACCTTTGATGGTGAAAGTAAACACCTGTTTTACACACCTGATCTGACACAGTCTCAACATGTCTTCCCATATAATCCCACTATCATCTGCTAATATCCTCCATCTTCATGTTACCATCCCTCAACAGCTCTTTCTTCTACTCACAATTCATGATTTTCTGCCTTGATGATTATATTGGTCTTTTTGCCATGGTTTACTTGCCCAAAGGTCTGTGTGTCTGTCTGTAAAGGTGTGTTAGTTAACAAGAACTTATTGGTCTGTACTTTGGTTGCACTTCAGTTTTGGTTGAAGCTGTCCAGAGCAATCAACAGTTGCTTTTTTTTTTCTTCTGTTTGTGGTGAATACAAAGAAAGGAATGATTTGTTGAAGTGAGCAGGAGTGTGAACAGTGAGGAGTGATGTGGTTTAAGTGGGCAGAGAATCAGGTGTGGAGGGCAAGTATGTGTGGGAATATGCTTTATTGCATATCAGGGAATGCAAGCGTATCTAAAACAAGAGCTCACAATGCAAGGTCACCTTAGTTATTTGCAGGGTCATTTGATCCCCGGAGAGCTTCTCCAATCAGATGCAAGAGCTTACAATGTGAAGAATTTTTTAACAAACCAATACTCCTCCAAGCAGAACTCAAAGCAGTATGTCTGTATTTTGTTTTAAAGGAACATATATAATTAACAGTGTATACAAGTGGGGTGAATGGTTTGGTAATGGGGGATAATATAGATGAGAGGCTTGCTGTGGGAGGTTGGGAAGGGTTGATGAATGGAGATGGGGATGGTGGGGGAAAGCCAGGTAAATGTCAATGTATCAGGCCAAGCTTCATCAGCACGGCCACACACATACACCCAACCTCCTCCCCATGGAATATATCACTCCCTATTGTTAAGTGCCTAAAAGCAATTTATATTATCATCTTGCTGTTTGGGGGATGATTTTGAAAGTGTATGGATGTGAGGTCAGGTTAGATCTTTTATTTGTTATGGAATAAAAAACGATGTTATTACATAGCTTGTAATTGCGATACAAATCATCGATGAAAGTCGTTACAATCAAATATTATTAAAAAGTTTCATAAACCAACATCCAATGTCATGAAAATATGAGCAGTTATCAGCATCATTTAATAATATTAGTCAACCAAATATTGTATCATCCTAACATGATGAGTTGCAAACAAATGATGCATTTGTTTACTTACACTGGCACCAAAATGCCTATCATTATTTACAGGAGTAAGGATATACAATTTATACAATTGGCCATTTGTCAGACTAAATAATAAGAGAATTTCTTTCATTTCATTAACCAAATATTTTATTTGTGTTTTTTTCAGAAAAAAGACGGATGACAATCAGTGGTGGGAGTTGTTTGACCAGAATACATCTCGGTTCTACTACTACAATGCTACAAGCCAGAAGACAGTGTGGCATCGACCCCAGAACTGCGACATCATACCCCTTGCCAAACTCCAGGTAGATTAAGTGATAATTTAATATCTTGATCAGAACATCCATTACTGTAATGTATAAAATAACAGCACGAGTCTGTATGGTCACATATATGTTTGAGCTTGAATGTTTGAAACAGTTGTATTAAGTTGCGAAGCTGTTTGTGAATGATGCTGAAGCCAGACCAATGCTTCCGTGACATGTATGAACTGGTGATGTTTCATCCCAGAAGAGCAGGTAAATTACTGCTTAATACGGAGCACTGAGCTGATGATGCTGAGGAGAATTGCAGTGTTCCTCTGACCAATTCTGCTAATGTTGTCCTCCTCTCACCCGCAGTACAGATCTGACGTGTATATCGTCATTGATATTATGGTCATACATAACATCACACGAGACATCTGCGTGATTGTATTTTATGATGCCTGTGACATGCATGATTTAACATAGTGAGAAACATCACATAATGAAAAGCACTTTGAGTTTCTCAGATTGTGTGATCAAATAGCTGTCCTGACGTGACTGATCAGTGGATGGGAAAGCATGAAGCATATGAATAGCATAATGTCACAGGAGACCTGCCCCAGTCGTACCAGCCTGATTGCTCTGTGTTCTGACAACACCATAGATATATGTATATGTGGAATCAGACAGATAGCTCATCTCAGCTGTAATTGTGCTAGCAATCACACACATTGGGGACCAGCCCATTCCCGCACCACCCTCACCACAACACATTTTATATATGTGTTTGACTCTGCAACTAACTACATTTAAGGCCTGGGATATTTACATTTGCTGGGTACATGTGTAATGAGATATAAAGCTTTCTGTCACGTTTTTGGCCCTATAAATTGACTAGCTACAACCAACTCTTGTTTATCCTCTCATCATCATCATCAAAGCTTAGAGTAATACGCTGTCGTATGATACGGCATATAACTAAATAGTTGACATTATTTTATAATAAAAGACTATTTATAGGGGGATTTCATGAGTCATTTTTTTTTACAATGATGTCAAAATTTTAATGAAAATGATATGTGATATTTTAGAAGAAAATGCTAGCTCTAGAACTTGATATGAAGAGCATATTCAGTAGATATTGGCAGGGGCCAAGTTTTAAGATCACATGTCAGTGGATTGCTCTGAACTATATCCTTTTTGGTATGTGGGAATTACTAGAAGTACCAAGTCACTCATAAAATAGAGGCAAACTTTCTGAGAAGGCTTTAATATTCAATAACTGGGGAATTGAGAAATGCACCGAGAAGCTTTATCAGTGACCTCAAGTACAAACATGAAAGTTAAGCATGGGAATTTAGTAAATATGGGAGAGTTTCTTCAAAGTCGCTTTTGTATAATCCTGCATCTGGTAAGGGCTACTTGCAAAATATGCCGAGATAATAATAAGACATAAATCAGAGGAGATAGAGGCAGACACAATGTGGTATCATGCCTCTCACAAGCAGTGCGAGCCACCGTGAGCAGGTCAATGCCAGATGGCCGCGCTGGATGACAATGATTCGTCGGGAGGCTGGGTAACAATTGACAAGGATCAGGGCACATATCCCATATGAGGTAATCAGGTTTTGGACAGGCAGAGATTGGTGCGGGTACAGGCTGTGTCAGGCTGGGCCGGTGCCTCTCTGCATGATGGATGCCCATATTATGCCATTGACCCTTGTGTAATCTTTATTTAGGATGCTGGGCAAGAAAATAAGGGAGAAGATATTCATGGGCTGTGACAAAAAAAATCTTCGCATCACAGTGGGGAAGAAAATATCAGTCAAATCCAGAGTCGCTATACATTAGACCAAGATACAATTTCAACGTTTTACGATTCAGTTGGCTGTCACATTTTGCAACATTAACTAGTTCCCCATGGAACTAGGTGACATAATCTCATTTCTGAGTTTGACCTCTCGCCTCAGACTCATCCATGGCGGTTAGGTCGTGCTCGGTGCAGTATATACAAGCAGTATACGATTTACTGCTGATTGGAGGCATGCTTCTGGATCGCCACCAAACCCTTGCAAGATGACACTTGAGGATGGCAGGCCAATCAGGGTACTTCACTGTCTGAATGCTAAATTACTATCAGCCAGACTAACTGCACACACTGCATATGTGACTGCTGAATTACTGCAAATCTTTGAATGTTATTCTTACATGCAGTCCAGCCTTTATTTAGGTGCCAACATTGATATGGAATTATTCAGCAGTCAATATTGTTTGATATGATTAAATATGTGCGAGACCCTTCATCTTGTATATATTTGGCACTGATATACGAGAATGTTATCTTAGGGAGTTTTACAAGGAGAAAGGAAGAGTTGATGGTGGTCAGGTAGACGGTGAAGGCTAGATGCTTGAAGGGACAGGCTTGGCTAATCAACTTTCAGCACATATACATGCAGTTAAGGGCAGCGTTCGCCACTCTGACTATCAACTACTTCCCCATCCCCATGTCTGTACTACACAAATTACCAAGTGAGAAAGGTCTTATTTCTGAACACTTGCAACTGCAAGGGAAAATGCCCGCAGCGGCTGTAAGCCTCTCTCGAAAGAATGACCACAGCATGGCCCATAAATATGATAAATAAGCTTGTAGTACTCACAAGTCAAAATGTTGCCCAGAACATGGGTGGTTTTTTTGTGCTTGAACATTAAATCATCTCACTCTTTTTTTATAACAAGAAGGATTGAGTTTTTACCACTCAGCCATAGGGCTGATGTGGTATTGTCGTTGCCTTGGCGGGCGGGCGGGCGGCGGGCGGCGGGCGGGCGGGCGGCGGGCGTGACACTTTGTGCAGGCCGTATCTCAGCAACCGTAAACAGCAGGAGCTTCATATTTGGCATGCATGACTACCATCCACAGTAGATGTGCACTGTCAGGTGTTTTGACCCCTATGACCTTTGACCTTGGTGCTGTGACCTTGAGGTTTCAAATTTTGTGCAGAGCATATCTCAGCAACCGTAAATAGCAGGAAGCTCATATTTGGCATGAATGACCGTCCTGGAGTATAGCTGTGCCTCGTCATATTCATTTTGTCATTTGACCTTTGACCTTGGCTCAGTGACCTTGAACGTAAAATTGTTGTGTATACAATATGTCAGCCTCATAAAAAATGCAATACAGGCACTTCATATCTATTGTACAGTAATATTTTAGTGACAACATATGCACTGTTCTGTTTTTTCTTTGTTTTTATCGTTGACCTTGATGCAATGACCTTGACCTTTGAATTTTTGTGCAGGCTATATCTCAGCACCCGTAAATAGCAGGCGCTTCATATTTGGCATGCATGACTACCATTCACAGTAGATGTGCACTGTCAGATATTTTGACCCCTATGACCTTTGACCTTGGTGCTGTGACCTTGAGGTTACAAATTTTGTGCAGAGCATATCTCAGCAACCGTAAATAGCAGGAAGCTCATATTTGGCATGAATGACCGTCCTGGAGTATAGCTGTGCCTTGTCATATTCATTTTGTCATTTGACCTTTGACCTTGGCTCAGTGACCTTGAACGTAAAATTGTTGTGTATAGAATATGTCAGCCTCATAAAAAATGCAATACAGGCACTTCATATCTATTTTACATCAATATTTTAGTAACCACAAATGCACTATATAGTTTTTTCTTTGTTTTTATCATTGACCTTGATGCAATGACCTTGACCTTTGTTTTTTTGTGCAGGCTATATCTCAGCAACCGTAAACCTCAGGCACTTCATATTTGGCATGCATGACTATCATCCACAGTAGATGTGTACTATCAGTTTTTTTTACCTCTATGACCTTTGACCTTGGTGCTGTGACCTTGAGGTTACAAATTTACTCGTAATGGTCAGAACATGACAAATTTTGGGTCAATTCCACACAAAATTGTCCACAGATTTTAAATATGACACTTTTAATTTCATAAAATTCTTTTTTTAGTAAAAAAGAAGTAATTATTAAATAAACTATGCCAGCATGGGAGCTACCATGCTAGGATTTTAGTTTGATAATGAAGGATATGTGTATAATTCTGTGATAGCTGAGTGGTCTCCTGATTTCTAATCAGTCTCGTTTGGTGAGTTTTGGAAGTTGCTGTTTTGGGCGAATACAAACATTATTTTTGAGAGTACAAAAAAATCTTGCCTGACATGATGGAATTAATAAAGGCATAAAAAAATATCTGTGAAAAAACACTATGGTAATTACATTTGTGGAGGAAATAATTCTCTGGTAGGCTTTGATCATGTTGCAGATCTACATTGCTGTGATGGTGGCCATATTGTTACAGGCTTGTGGTGCCCGTGACTTTGTGTGGAGGGGTGATGATAGCCAGGCCTGGCAGGAGTATTAGTTCATTATACCGATGCTGAGGGCCTGGTGCACAGCCAATATAGGCCACTTACATTATCACATGTATACAAGAGTGCAGCAAGCAAACCAGCTGGCTTCCCTATCATGCAAATATACACAATATCCCCATACCATCACCAGTCCAGCCCATTCTATATGGATCATATGAGATACCTCACACCTATTTACATGACTGCTTTGAGTCATGCTTGAGCCATGCTTGAGCCGTGCTTGAGCCATGCTTGACCCATGCTTGAACCATGCTTGAGCCATGCTTGAGCCATGCTTGAGCCATGCTTGAGCCATGCTTGAGCCATGCTTGAGCCATGCTTGAGCCATGCTTGAGCCATACATGATCTAACTGGGCTTGAAATTTATAGTTTTTGGATAGATATGCATGACCACATATGATCACAATAGCACCTCACCAACTGGACACTTGGATTGACTGATCACTGTTAAATCCAGTCAGATTTGCAGGATCAAGAAACTCCACAATTGATCTAACAGAAGATGTTTTATTATATATACATAATATATACATTTTAAGGTTTTTTGGCATAATTTTTTTTGTGAAGAGAAAATTTGAAATATTGATGTTTGATTATTACACCACATTTCTGAGTAATTCTTAGCTCATTTTTCAAGCAATACCTTTTTAGATCCAAACTTTGGTTTTGAAGAAATGAGTTCTGCAGAATGCAGATCATCTTATACATGAATATTGCTGTACTCAATATTGTTGAAATTAGATACAAGTGACTTGTGCATGTCATAAATTTCAAATAATCTATGCATGTAGATTTCAAAATTGTGTTGTTAATAAAGAACATGAAAACTCCATCAAGATATGGGGTACACATGATTAAAGAAATGACCTTTTCTATCTGACACAAGATATCATATCCTAGGCTTTCACATTAAACATACTTTCAAAAATCTCTCAATAGCAAAAAACTCATGAAAATACTGACCAATATTACAATGCAACAGCTGTGCGCAACAAAAGTAAGTCACATGATGGTTATGTGTGAATGTATTGCTTCACATTCATGCATCACCAAATTGGTACCTGGTTTCAACTGTTAATATGTGTATGCTATGTTTAACAACTGGAATGACTAACAGAAACAAATTTAACAAGACTAGTATGATAACATGAGAATGTATAAGCATGCAATGGAAGTAAATAAAACTGTATGAAAATGAACCAAACAGATGATTATAACTAGCAGGGTGTAGGCTTCATGTACCAACACATGATCTGAAAACACAGATCAATGGCATGCATGCTGGAACATTACTCGTACACCTTCATAGTAGGAAACTACGCCCCCTCGCGATCTTAAGCAGGATTCCACTAGTGATAAAATGAAGGGATGAAAATGAAGGAATACAGTGAGATGAGTATCAGCGTAATGTAACATGCCGTTGATTTGAGATGTTGATGGGCAAAGGAACTTCAATGACTGACTGGTATTTAGCAAAGAGATCTCTGTGTGACTCTGTCGCCTTGTGTTGTTGTATGACTCCATGTATTCACTGTTTGTGAAATGCGCAGTATGGCCTGGTAAATCTTGACTGGTTATGGTCACATATGAATATCCCAAATAGAAGTATGAGGCTGCTATACAGCTGGGTACTACAAAGCACTGGAGAAGTCTCAGATCAATGGCATTGTGCTGATTGTATTAAGCCTTGCAATTCTATATGTTTTGTGGTATAGATGGCAAGGTCAGAGTGTGGAGCACCTGTTGACCCTTGTGTGTGTTATTATGAGGTTGTGCTGTGCTTGGGGGCAGCATATAACATGTATAATGGCTTGTGTGATCACGGTGATAGAGATCATTGATATGCCGGCTGAGGGGCAGGGCCACCCACTGTACGAACATAGCCAAGATATTGGCCTCACAAACCATGTGCAGTATGGTAATCCTTCCATACAGCCCCCCACTATACACAGCCATGCTCCGCATTTTATTTATAATCATCTGTCATGATGGTGAATATGTGCCACACATCAAATAAATCAGCAACACCAGCCACTTTCCGAGTGGATTTGCTTTGATCAGAATTATATTAGGCCAGAAATATGCGTTGATCCCAAATGTCATGTGTGTAATGGTATTGGTGGGTGCATAGATGTGATATTTGTTGGTTTGCTGTTTGGGGGTTGCTGCCTTCATGCTGGGGGAAATCTTCATGCCAAGTGATCATAAACACAGGATGAGACCCATGGTGGTTTATGATCATGATGAAGGTGGAAATGTGCTGCGTCTCAGCTTTCTTGTTCACAGTCCAAGCTAAATATATACACAGTCAGGTTTGAGGCTCACAGTGTCAATGCCTTGAAACCATCCTGTCATAAACGTCCTCACAAAAATCTTGTGTCAATCATCCTTAGTGAATTGAGAGACATACATTACAAATGTGCTAAATATAATCACATAATAACAGACAATGAATTCCTATTGGCTTTAAGGAGAACTGTTGCATTTGCATCACTGTATGTTTGTCTGGAATGGACTTCTCATTTACAGTTTAATCATTTACACAAGAGTGATTTATATTGTGAAATTGTGACGCTTGACATTAAGCAGCAAAGGCAAGAGATAGTGTGTAAAACTTGCGAGATGTGCTCATCAATTAAGCTGTTAAACTTGGGGAGAAATCAATAGTGCGGAGGCTGATCTGAGATTATGGGAGCTTTCTGCAGAGATTCACTACACCTGATCTGAAGATTGCAGCAGATCACTGATGATTCCTGCAAAGTCTAAATAAAGAGACTGCAAAATAACCATCTACATTTGCCAATGGCAGTAGAATAGTGGTTTGGAATAGTGAGCATTAATACCTCTTGTTTGTTCATATTAGATGACATTTTGGTGATGAATTTTGGCATTGATGATGGAGAACACTGGACGTATGAAGTGGGAGTGTATATTTGTGTCTGTATTTGATCTGATAGACACATAAAAGTAGTATCTGTTAGAAGTGGAGGGCAAATTTGGGTTTTGTTAGTACTTGTCCCATGTTTGTCGACTTTGTGTTTGCAGAATGTGTGTGTTGCACTATCTTGTCCCCAGTTGTCCTTTCCTGCATGTCCTCTGCATAGGGGATATAAGTGAAGGGCCCTCACAGCCCAGTTGGCGTGGTCATGGGTCTGGTCTATGTCCACTTGTCTCAGGTCAGTGTAAGCTTGGTTCTGCTTTCCAGTAAACTGACATACTGTGAACATTGTATGAACATAGTGCTCTGGCTAAGGTCAGTGGAGGGTCCAGCATCAATATGCCAGCAGACCTCCTGTCTTGCTGAACCCATCTGTAGTCTACTTGAAAGTCTTAGCTTTTTTGTATCAAGAAATTTATTTTTTTAATGTAAGAATTTGTATATTGTAAAAGATTAACTAATAGTTTGGGAATATTTACCATCACTCTATTGATGGCTTTTCAGATTTTTTTGTAACAAAAGTTTTTATATTTCTCTATACAATGTTCAAAATCTAGTTTATGCACATTGGAATCACTGATTCCTATTTGTTGATCATGACACATCCAATTTAAGGATATGAGTACAGGGGGCAGCACGGAACAGAAAACTTTGCGAAGTGTGAGCTTTATGACTTGGGTCAGATTTGAAATAAGCATGAATGAGATGAGTTAATTCTGGTGACAGAACCAGGATATCATCGTGTCTGACACATGTATGGTCATTGTCATCCTCTCGCTGTGTGTAATCATAGTGAGAATAAAGTAGTTAACATTAAGCGGTGATGAGGCAGACAAGCCCTGGCTGAGAGAAAGAATCACAGACATGAGGTGTGACAGATATGACAAGCTAAAACCATACTGTAACATTTTTCTAGATTGTTTTCTTTTAGGTTCCAAAACATTTGCATTCTCCACTGGAGGAATGAACTGAATCTGTATGTTCCAGTGACCCTGGTTGAGGACAGGGTGTGTGTTCATTTTGTTATGGGCAAATATAAAACATCACACAAGATACACTGTGTATCACTTTTCTGAAAAGAAATTCTAAAGGGAAGTACCATGAGAGTTTGATATATTTTATTGGCAGAGTGTTTCCTGCTTGATAACACCACCAGTGTGGCACCTGGAGGTTGCACTGGATCCAAGCTGCAAACAGCCCAGTACTGCCACCTATTGGGCAAGGGTTGTGAGAAATCTCTTCTGTGATTTGTTTGGTTTAGTGATGCAGCAATGATGACTTTGTTGTTCATCATATGGAAGTGATAGCATAACTGTATTTGTGACTGTAGAGGTATTTGCATGTGGTTTGTTGACTTTGTTTGTTTAATATCTCAGGCCAAGTGCTTATAGACTGTGCAATATGACCACTCTGACAGTTAGGGAACTATTTGATAACAATCATCATTGCCTGCTGCCAAAACTAGCTCTGTGCCAAGTGAGGAATGTAGGATGATCTGGACCTGCACCCACTACTGCTGCCCCCTTCAAGGCTTCATATTAACCTCTAACTCGCTCACCCTGCAGATACCAAATATAGGTAACTTAACTTACAAATCCACTTGCCCAGCTGATGAGCACAATTTGAAAATTAAGTTTCGGTGATTATTCATTTCATGAAATAAACTAAAAGCTAGCACATGACTGTTGATTTGAAACTGATCTCATTTGTAGATCATAATTTTATTGGCTATAATCATCATTACACTATTAAGTAAATTTATATAAATACATTAATTTTAATTAAGTGCTCTAGAACAAAGGAAAAGTATGATTTAGAATTTGAGCAGCATTGATTGGTTTACAATATAATTGACATAATGGCTTGGTGGATGTTATGTAAAATCACTTCATTTTTCAAGCCAGGAAGAAACTTCAACTTTGTGAATCACATTTTCTGCAGTTGGATATGATCTGAAGATTAATTACTGATTGTGGGTGTCCCCATACTGAGCATATATTGCTGACCCTGTATTTTATCCCCTCATCATGAGCATATACTGCTGACCCTGTGCTCTATCCCCACTCTGATCACATACTGCTGACCCTGTGCTCTATCCCCATACTGAGCACTTACTGCTGACCCTGTATTTATCCCCTCATCCTGAGCACATACTGCTGACCCTGTGCTCTATCCCCATACTGAGCACTTACTGCTGACCCTGTGCTCTATCCCCATACTGAGCACATACTGCTGACCCTGTGCTCTATCCCCATACTGAGCACTTACTGCTGACCCTGTATTCTATCCCCTCATACTGAGCACATACTGCTGACCCTGTGCTCTATCCCCATACTGAGCACATACTGCTGACCCTGTGCTCTATCCCCATACTGAGCACTTACTGCTGACCCTGTATTCTATCCCCTCATCCTGAGCACATACTGCTGACCCTGTGCTCTATCCCCACTCTGAGCACATACTGCTGACCTTGTGCTCTATCCCCATACTGAGCACATACTGCTGACCCTGTGCTCTATCCCCAATCTGAGCACTTACTGCTGACCCTGTGCTCTATCCCCACTCTGAGCACATACTGCTGACCCTGTATTTATCCCCTCATCCTGAGCACATACTGCTGACCCTGTGCTCTATCCCCACTCTGAGCACATACTGCTGACCCTGTATTTTATCCCTTCATACTGATCACATACTGCTGACCCAGCATTCTATCCCTTTATACTGAGCCCATACTCTTGACCCTGTGCTCTATCCTCATACTGAGCACATACTGCTGACCCAGCATTCTATCCCTTTATACTGAGCACAAACTGAGACCCACACTTTAATGGCCACCATTCTGCTGCCTTATTGCATGCATGTTCTTTAATTAGCCCATGATTTATGATCCTCAGTGACCTAAGGAGCATCATAAAAATGCCAGTGCTGATGGAAGATAGCAATGCTTCTGAACTAGAGACTGTTTGATTGTGTGGGTTTTTGTGTGTCTAATTCCAGAGAGCCAGTACAGTCTTATTGATCATGCTGATTGCCTGTTCGAGAGAGTTGTGTCTATAATTCTGATTGTACCTTGAATAGAATTTGCATGTTTAATGATTGGCTGCTGTGGAGAGGGCATTCACCTACATGCTGCTGCTCGTCTAGATGACCTTGCAGTGAGTTTGATAGTGTCTTGTAATGGAGCCAATGCATAGTTTTAGGATTACAGTAAACAATTGATAACCATTGCCAAGTGGCTGACCATGGGTTAATGAACACTGTGATGTGCCTTTGTTCTGGGTAGCACTAAGTCTGTATCCCTTCATGTCTTCATCGCTCACAGCAATGTCTTAAGGAATTTGACAGAGACAAATTAAAAGGGGGTCATTTTTTCTGAGGACTGAATTGCTTTAAAAAAAAAAAGTAGCAGAATATTTGTTATCAAGCTCCCAGGAAATCGCATGTAGGTTTATATTAAGTTGAATCATTGAGCCACTTTGCTCCCTGTCCTGTTGCCATGAACATCATTATGGCTGGAAAGCACATCTGAGTGTACTGAGCACTGCATTCATGGCTGTGTAGAGGAGGACATGTTTGTACATGGTCTTGTTTTCATGGCAAGATAAAATGTCTGTTTTTACATGGTCCTGCTTCTTAGCAGCCCAGCCACTGAGTTATGAGAAGGACCTCAAGGCAGAGCATGGTCACATTACAAACACTTAAGATCAAACTTCAACATGCAAACATCCATAGGAATGAACAGAATATCACCTAGGTCTTGTCATGGTGGCTCTGTAGTTTTGGTTTTAGGCAATCAGAAAATACCCGATTAGTAAATTGATCATGCTTATATGCCTTTGAACAGATAAAATGAATCTGGACAGTTGTAATCCTACAGGGGCCATGCCTGGACAAGTTATAATATGCACTTAGAAACCAGAAAAGGGAAAGACTGGATCATTGTAAAAGTTGTGATAATATTTGACCTAAAACCCTTGACATCTATAATTTTGATGAGGACCATCTCTTTGCCATTATAAGGGGAGTGCAGAGGATTTGTGACTCGTATATTATGTTGATCATTATCCTCCGAGGGGAAACAGACAAAATGCACTGGTCCTTAAGGACCAATAAGATTATATGGGGGCTTTATACTCTCTGTGATTTCTTAGAGAGGGTGATAACCTTGGTCACAGATGGCTGGTATTTGTACATGATATTGCTTGAATTCTATAACCAGCATCACATATCATCTCCAGTGTCTGTCAATATGCTCCTTTGCCCCACATATTAGTCAGATTCTGAGTTGAGGGTTGTTTTTTGCATGATAATTGAGGTGTAATACAGAGAATGATTGTCATGTGATTCAATCTCAGTGTTTGACTAATAGCCGGTGTGATAGAGAATGAAGACCCGCGAGAGTTTGACTCATCTGTCTTCATGAACACTGCCGCCTAGATTGAGCAAGTCAAATAATTGAATATCGTCCGTCCTGTTTGGTTTTATTTATAAATCATATTTACTTCATGGAAACATTGATTTAAAAAAAAATGTTTTTGTGGAAATAATTATTTATGCAATTACATTGTCAACAGCTGATCAGGGGATTGATTATGTGACTTGTGATCATGTGACTTTATGGTGCGGTACTGTTGGAGGCTTGACTTCTGACGAAATCGGTTGTAAATAATTGTGATTCAACGTGGAATTATTAATGGGTTGTTGCATGAAGACAAAGGGATAAGTAGGGGTAGGATGTGTGAGTGGGGGGGCCGAGCACCTGCTCCCAGAACACCCTCCAGATATCCCCCTCACAACATGTAGAGATATCCCAGGCTCAACATGCCATCACTACCGCTCAGCAAACTTGGATGTGTCTTCTTCAAACATGTAAATATATGGCATCTCTGCACTTTTGTTGTCTTCTTGGTAATTCATATTATGCCATATGTCTGTCTATACTGTGTATATTGGTGCATTTTGCCATACTGGTGTTTTCAGGAATTCTTAATAATCACCCTGGATTTATGTCTCGATTGTTGATTATTAGTGATTATGGAATCATGCTTGTTCATGATTTAACCAATTCTCTCTCTTTTTTTCCTAATGTGCTTTTTGTTTGTTGGTGATTATTTTTGAGTAGTTACATTAGACGAATTATGTTGTGTTTTGTAGACGTTGAAGCAGAACACAGAAGTGCGGGACACAGATGATGACCATCGACCCAGAGTCAAGAAGGAAATTGCCACGCAAACACCGGAAAGGCAACCAGTAAGTAATTCATATGAACTGAGGGGCATTCCTCTTACTTGGTACTGGCAAAATGATGTCAAAGAGAATCCTTTATGAAGAATAAATAGGTAAATTGAGAATCATATTGAAATATTCAGTATCATATTGAAATATTCATCCATCTTTAGAAGAACTGTATAAGGTAAAGCACAGACACACTCACGTATATATTATATAAGAATATTTTTTTATGAGTTAAACCTTTAGTCAGTTTGGACATGCATTGAAAAATAGATTGTTAGGAGAGCACAGGTTTGCTGGCAGCACAGAGCTGACCGTTCTGTGGTCCATCTAATGCTCACATAAGCTGTATCTCCACTGCAGAGAGACCAATAGTTTAGATAATTTCCTGTGTGAAATGAGAGTATGGTCTGTGTTCCATGCAAACAGTCTCGACCTTGACTGAATGTTATACCTTTGATTGCTTCTGGATATATCAGTGACAGGGCAATTATCTCTTGATCTATCAGTAGTAGGGCCATTGCCTCTAGATCTATTAGAGACAGGGCAATTGCCTGTAGATATATTAGATGAGGGCAATGTAGATATATCGGGGATAAGACCATTGCTTCTGGTCACATCAGTGATATGGTTATTATCTTTATCTAAAACTGACAGGGTCATTAGCCCTAGATGTATTAGGGACCAGACAATTGCACCTGGATCTATCAATGACAGGTCCTTTGCCCCTGGATTTATCAGTGGCAGGTCCGTTGCCCCTGGATCTATTAGTGACAGGTCCATTGCCCTTGGATCTATCAGTAACAGGTCCATTGCCCCTGGATCTATCAGTGATCGGTCCATTGCCTCTGGATCTAACAGTGATAGGTACATTGCCTCTGGATCTATCAGTGATAGGTACATTGCCTCTGGATCTAACAGTGATAGGTACATTGCCTCTGGATCTATCAGTGATAGGTACATTGCCTCTGGATCTAACAGTGATAGGTACATTGCCTCTGGATCTATCAGTGATAGGTACATTGCCTCTGGATCTAACAGTGATAGGTACATTGCCTCTGGATCTATCAGTGATAGGTACATTGCCCCTTGATCTTTTAGGGACAGGTTGTGAAATAATATAAATTGCTCTCGAAATATTAGGGACAGGTCCATTGCCTCTTGTAATATCAATTACTGACAGGGTAATTGGCTCTGAATCTGTTGTGGACAGGGCCATTGCCCCTCAATATATCAAGTGACTGAGCCATAGTTTCTGGAAATGTTAGGGATAGGACTACTGTCTCTTGTTACAATGGAGTCATTACCTCTAGGTATATTAGGAACAGTTCCACTGCTTCGACAAATATTAGAGACAGGACAATTTTCCCAAGATATATCAGTGATATTGCCTTTTATATTGACACTGGATATACCAGGGACTGGGTCATTGCCTTTGGACAGATCAATGGAATTTTCAAAGGTGTGCTGTATGTTTATATTGTGGTTATTTCTAACACAATAAAATGTATTGGTTGCATGTTAACATGTGTTGGTATGCAGCTCATATGCTGCTAGGTGACAATTGAGTGTGGCCTGTTAGACCCAATTGCTGACCACACTACCTCCTAGCATGAATGGTGCTGCACTGCGGTCAAACAGGTTACACTGACCCTGCTACCTCCTAGCATGAATGGTGCTGCACTGTGGTCAAACAGTTTACACTGACCCCACTACCTCCCAGCATGGCTGATGCTGCACTGTGGCCAGACAGGTTACACTGACCCCACTACCTCCCAGCATGGCTGATGCTGCACTGTGGCCAGACAGGTTACACTGACCACACAACCTCCCAGCATGACTGATGTTGCACTGTGGCCAGACAGGTTACACACACCCCACTACCTCCCAGAATGGCCGATGTTGCACTCTGGCTAAACAGGTTACACTGACCTCACTACCTCCCAGCATGGCTGGAACTGCAATGTGGCCAAACAGGTTACACTGACCTCTCTACCTCCCAGCATGGCTGATGCTGCACTATGGCGAGACAGGTTACACTGACCACACAACCTCCCAGCATGAGTGATGTTGCACTTTGGCCAGACATGTTACACAGACCCCACTACCTCCCAGCATGGCTGATGCTGCACTGTGGCCAGACAGGTTACACTGACCGTGCTACCTCCCAGCATAATTGGTGCTGCACTGTGGCCAGACAGGTTACACTGACCTCACTACCTCCCAGCATGGTTGATGCTGCACTGTGGCCAGACAGGTTACACTAACTGCACGCTCTCCCAGCATGATTGGTGCTGCACGGTGGCCAGACAGGTTATAGCTGACCCTGCTACCTCCCAGCATGATTGGTGCTGCACTGTGGCCAGACAGGTTACACTGACTGCACTCTCCTACAACATGATTGGTGCTGCAATTTAGCCAGACAGGTTTCTGTGACCCCACTCTCTCCCAGCAATGTTAATCTCAGCATGGCTGGTGCTGCGCTTTAAGTCCCAGCAGGCTGATGTTGCACTATGGCCAAACAGGTTACACAGACCATGATACTAATAAACTGACTTCTATTAACATTGTCTCCAAAATAATTAGTGTTGAAATGATACCACCTTCCTACCATCTGCACTGTTGACATGTGTTTTAGTAACCATTCTGCCTCAGCACATAGTTCTACAAGTATGTTAGAGAAACAGTCAAGATGTTTCAATATCATTATGCATAAGGTTAGATGATTCATATGATATGAATGTCAATCTGGATGATACAAGAGGAACAACATCAAAAAGAAAAATGATATGAGATTTACATTAGTGATTGTATCAAGATGAGGTATGAGAGTGGAGCGATGTCGTCAGCATGAGCAAGTGTCTGAGAAGAGAGCATGATGCTGGTTGGTGCTGTGATACTCACCCCCTTACTCATGATCAATAATATAACATACACACTCGTGACTCAACCTACCAGGATGTCACACACAAACAAGCCAAATAAAGGCAGACCCACGTGAAGCAACATGTCACTTTAAGCATCCAGCCTCTTGCTGCACAGTCCTGTCTTGGTGAAGTCTTAGCAACTAAGGAATATGGGTCGAGAAGATTGCAGGATCTGTGATACGACGGTGCAGTGTCCAACCACAGCGCTGGTCAAGTGGAATGGGCTCAATCTGCACGGCGTCCTCTCATTCATATGGACATCTCTCAATGTAGGAATCTCAGTGTTATCTGATTGATAGGTTAACATTGATGTGATAGCTTATGGCTTGGGGACCAGAGGGCAGCAACTTGGAGCCGTCTGTCATTGGTGCCATTACCAACATTTGTTTATTTTGTTTTAATTTTGTGACCATAGTACCAACCTGGTAGATACATGTATTTCATATAGATATATTTTTATTATGTTTTCAGAAGCGTGAGCATATGCGGACGGGTTCCTTGCGCTCGAGTAATTCAACCCAGACCAGCCCGCATTCACGTAGACAAGTAAGTATAAGAATCAGGTAGGCCAGGCACTGTCTGTATCCTCATGCTCCCTCTGTAGACCAACCCGCATTCACGTAGACAAGAAAGTATAAGAATCAGGTAGGCCAGGCACTGTCTGTATCCTCATGCTCCCTCTGTAGACCAGCCCGCATTCACGTAGACAAGTAAGTATAAGAATCAGGTAGGCCAGGCACTGTCTGTATCCTCATGCTCCCTCTGTAGACCAGCCCACATTCACGTAGACAAGTAAGTATAAGAATCAGGTAGGCCAGGCACTTTCTGTATCCTCATGTTCCCTCTGGAAGGAAATAATCCAAATAATCAATATTGTAAACACAAATAAATTGCAACATTATATTAAGGTAATGGCCATTAAAGCTACTGGGGTGTCAATCACTCTCCTCATGCAGTCTCATATACAAGGATGAGCAGTACCAGTCATGCTGCAGTGGGAGTGTGTAACCCCAGATGTTCTTTGGTAGTGTGACATGGATCTTGGGACAGTACAATAGTTGTCATAGTAACCAAATATCCCACTGCCTTTATTTTATGGAAAGTTATTAATGGTCTCTATAAAGGGTCAGCATTATCTGGGCCAAGAGGAGACAATGGCCCCCCTAACTGGTCTTTAAGCATGATGAACCAAACCTTAAGTGGTTTGAATTCTTCCTGGGTGAATAAATTACTTTTGAAGTAAGCACACTGATAAAGATATGGAGATTGATAACAAGGCAAAATGTGTGCATAAGATATTGAGTTTGGCACGTCTTGGTGTGTGGAATTTGGCGAGAGATTTGTGCTGGGAGGATCATAAGTGTTGGCACATCAGATGGTGAGCATAATGGTTGCCGTGGCAATGTGACTTGTCATTGTGGCTGCTCCATTGTGGCATTGTCGCCCTGGCACAATGGCGGCCAGTGATTTATCACCATTTAACTGCCAACAGGGGGCTACAGCAGCACACTGTCCCGCACCTGACTGAGTGCAGGAAGTCGACACAATGCTTCACTCTCCCCTAACTAATAATAACCCCATCCACCATCCCCATCCAACCCCATCCACAGTAAAGAAACAATCAAATATCGCACTTTGAGCTCGCTACAAAGATGAGGCTCAATGGTGTTAGCACTAGAATTTGTATGCGTTGTCCAGGTTATCTTTACAGTTATTTTCAAATTTGAAAAAAAAAAATGCTTTTCTGATCGTGACATTAGATATCATCTTTTGATATTGAGTTATTAAATGATTGATTAAAACAAGTTCATCTGATCCTTGCCCCAACATTTGCATGGATATCAATAGCAGAAAAATAAGTTGTTTGAATGGCCTGTTTAATAATTTGATTATCTATATTAGGAAACTGATAACAAACATATCCAAAGTACTATGTGATATGAGCTTTTCTTAATATCTGTTTTTTTTTTTCAAAATACTGACTGTGAAGTGGTGGTGCAATGAAGATTATGAAGTGCAAATCAATTGTCATCAATATTGAAATATTTTATACATGATTTATAAAAAGCCCAACACTAAAAAGCCATGAAACACATCAAGACGATTAACGACTTGGCCATTTCATGGGCTGTCAGTTTGAGATGTTCATCGGGGTAGAAAACAAGGGCATGGGTTGTGCTGGGGAGAGGGATGGGTCTCCAGGGACTGGTTTACTTCTCCCACTGCACCAGCCACATGCCCAACCACAAGGCTTGTCCTCCAAGATTGTGATCACAGCAACTTGATACAGAATTCAATTAAAGGAAAGAATTAATTGTGAGAAATAAATATTACATTTTCAAATATTACCATTTTGTCAGTACCAAGTCCATGAACGCTTGTAATGAGTAAAGGATAAGATTATTTAATTGTCATGTAGTTCTATGCATTACTCTATCTTCAATGTTTTGTACTTACTCAATTGTTGGGTTTAAATTGGTTTAAAGATCTTATTATCTTGTCACATATTTTGAGCATGAATTAATCTTTTTGATGTCTTGTTTCAGCATCGGCACCATCATCATCATCATAAACAAGACACCTTGTCTTCTACCTCATCCTCCCAGGCCAGTACCGGCCGCAAGCATGGCAACTACTCGGAGACCTTCGTCAACGGAGAACGGCGTCGCAGAGGAAGCGAGTCTTCCCGGGCGTCAGTCACATACATGCGGAGGGATAGTGTGGAAACTCCTCCCCAGAGGTCACTGGAATCACCGCGACCCCACCAGAGGTCGCTTGCTATGGACTTGCATACAGTACACCGTGGTATGTCTCTGGATGCGTCGTCTGGGACTTACGGGTATTCCAGAGATGACATGACAGGCTATCCCCAGCAACAACAAGATACTAGTCGATACCCTGATGTATCACAAATCACTGCAGTACAAGTCACACCACGACCAAAGCCCAGGTCATTTCCACGTACAAATCCTGCATATGTGGGTGTCCACCGAAGGGATGGTGCACCTTCTTATAAACGAATTAACATTGAGACTTCTGCCCCTCCAACCGCTATATATAATCAGCGATTTTACGGAGATCAGCCATCGCATCCTGCTCTCGATGTGGCATTACAAACAAGTGGGGCACAAACTACTCAGACTTACATCAGTGATCTAGCGGAGCGCCACCTACATGGTGGGTACCGCCACGACCGCTCAGACAGTGATACATCACATTCCTCGTATGGTAGGATACCTTCTGAAATGACAGACAGTTTCATATCTCATTCTTCGGGACAGATCAAGTCTCGAGACCACTCCGATAGTCACTCATCCCAGGGATCATTAAGAAATATTCAGGACTCTCATTCATCTTCGCAAGGCTCGTTGCGGAGCGGGCATGAGCGGGACCATTTATCATCGCCCCACAGCTCTCCACGGCACCAAAACAATAACATGGAAATTATACATGACAACTCTATAAACACGAACAATACAACCACAAATAGTAATAAAACTCAGCGCGGTATAATAAGACGCAACTCGGAACCAGACTACGCTAACCTTCCCATTGTTCCCATCAGACCCGGGGGGAAAATTATCACTGTAGATGACCCTATAACTAAACACGAACAAGAAAAAATATCTTCGTCAGTATTATCAGAGGATGAGAAATATGATGATTTCCGGAGTGGAGATAGTCTGTCTCCAGAGGAATACCGGAGACAGGACACGCCATCTAGTATCCGGTCAAGGTCAACACAGAACTCGACCAGCCAAAGTCATACCTCAGAAGGTGATTTGCTACAACTTGCTATCACTTTCTGCCGTTATTTTGTGTTTATTTTTACAGATATAGTTTAATTTAGTGCTTTAATATTGTTTGCATGAAATAATAGATTCTCATTAGAACTCTTTATTTCCTATTCTTTATTGATTACCTAAGATTAATCACAAGTAAAATCTATATTTAATATCTCTTTGAATTTAAAAGATTTTTAAATGACGCATGATTTGTTGTAAATAAATAGATAGAAACTAATTTAAAGAAATAAGTAAGGCAAAGCATGCAATGATTGGACACTATTAATCATTGTCTTTTAATTCCATCTGTATATACTCCACTCATCTTTATCTCTCCCAACACTGAATCCCCCGTCTGATCCAGCAGAGTTCTCGCAGAGAAAATGTGTGCCAAACAAACTATTTAGCGTAAACGAATCACCGAATAGAGAGAACGTCGATCTGAAGTCTGTCCGTCGTAAGCTTCGGATGAAGTATCACGTATGGTGACCAGGATGATAGTGATGTGATGCCTCCAGAGATACAAAGATGGAGGATGCTGAAATCTCACTCCACACACTGACCACACTACAACGACGTTATTATTTCACAAATATCTTATCAGTCATTTATTTATATATATATATATGAACAATCAATCAACATCCATATGAGAATCAGACGGGAGAAAATTTTCAGTTTATTTATGGTTTTTGTTTGTGGCCACAGTTTTTCACCAGAGGACGGCTGCGGCGGTTTGTGCATGGTTCCTGGTAGGTAGTACGTGGGCTGTAGAATAGCGGTGTAGTCACCATGTGCCACACTTTCCATGGTTTTGTGTATATCTTCTTCCTTGTAGCCGTTTTGGCAATATCTTTCCTTTTCTTATTTTTTCTCAATCATATTAATGATAAGGATCGCCTCTAGGAGGGTATGTGTTCACTGGATAGCATAGATGTGAACATATACGTTTCTGGGCTCAACTGACAATGCTTAATATCAATGCTGATAAATGTGTGATAAGAATGTATTATGTAAGGACACAAAGCCAGTTAATGTGAAGCATGGTGAAATTAGATAAGGTCGCCAGCGGACTGTGTACTGACGTTATTTTCTCCCTCGTTTCAGGCCACACTGATGTGTTTTCTAACCCGTTTCTCCTGCTAGGTCTTCCTGACCAGGGTTATGAAGACTCAGACAGCAGTGTCTTCTCTACTCCAAGTCCCACCTCCAAAAACCGGGGCATCAGCCCGTCATTGTTGCCTATGGAAACGCAGCATGCCTCTCTCAAGCGGAAAAAGATACCAGAGCCCAAGTCCGACTCGGGGTCTCGGACACCGATGCTGGAGAAGAGCCAGTCGTTACAGCAAGAGATCGCCCTACAGCGCCCTCTATCCATGGTGATAGCCTCGCAGTCAGAGGCCAATGTGATAGTGAACCCCGCCACGGGTTCACTTCAGAGACAGGTCAGTGTAAGTATAACCCTCTACTAACCTTACTTACCCAAACCTATTAAATGCCGTAAACACTCCAAACTATTTGGTCACAGAGATTCCTTACCATATGTTGTCATGCTAAATAATCACACAACTGTGAACGATATATTGTTGTGTGAGACA
This sequence comes from Amphiduros pacificus, assembly GCA_949316495.1. Taxonomy (NCBI): domain Eukaryota; kingdom Metazoa; phylum Annelida; class Polychaeta; order Phyllodocida; family Hesionidae; genus Amphiduros; species Amphiduros pacificus. The sequence continues at coordinate 16,885,281 of OX439003.1, read as the reverse complement.
CATTAAGGAAGGAATTAGGTCTCACAGTAACTATGAATGACCTCATTTCCATAGGAATATGTTACCAAATTAGTTTTGGAATCAATCAGGAAAGGATAACTTTTTACAAGTTGCCTTTCTATCAATATACGTATGGATATGTACATTTTTACACAATATGAGATGTATACATGGACCTGTGAATTAATGAACTAACATCAACAAACATTGTTTAAACAAGTACATAATAATTTCCATTAAGATTTATTGAATATGTTGAGAAAGATTCTAATAAAATATAACACAGATTTAAGAAGATGATGCACAGGGTTAACTCTCTCAGAAGGTGTATTATGAATAACCTTAGATGAAATATTCCATGTCCATGACTGATGTATGTATTGTTTTTTTCACCACATCTGTGACTGATTTGATGGCCACAAACAGATGGTAAGATGGTAGAAAGAAACTAACCCATATCTACCTGAATGCCTCAAATGCAGCCCATAGTACATTTAACATTATTTCCAAGCAAATGTAATAGTGAGAATATTAGTCACAAACAACAATGCTTTGATAACCCTAAAGTGGTGGTTGCTTGGCATGGTATTAGGTTGCCCAAATAATTGTTGCTACATTGTGAATTTCCACCATAGGCATTGCAGTTATCAATGTTGGTGACAACTTTGCGTGATATTGGTCAGATTCGAATATAAAAAATATTGGTTGCCAAGGGTGATGTTGGTTACCAGTGTGATAATAGCGAAAGAAGTTGTCACTATTTACATTGGTAGCTTCCATTGATTTTGGTTGGCAAATAGTAATTTTGATTACCAACATTGATTTTTACCCTCAGCCCCTGATGTAATCAGGCTGAGGGTATTGCAGTACTCCTGGCGTGGGTATGTATGTATGTCTGTATGTATGTATGTCTGTAGCGAACATCCTTGTCATCGCGATAACTCAAGAACAAATGATGGCAGCTTCATGAAACTTGACACACATATGCATCTGGTGAAAACCTCGGACGAGTTCGATGGACGACGACCTTGACCTATTTTTCAAGGTCACAGGGACAATTATGTGAAATCCCAAGAATCACAATAACTCAAGAACGAATGATGGCAGCTTTATGAGATTTGACACACATAAGCATCTGGTGAAGCCCTCAGAATTTTTCCTATGAAACATGACCTTCACCTACTTTTCAAGGTCACAGGGACAATTATGTGAAATCATCTTGTCATCGCGATAACTCAAGAACAAATGATGGCAGCTTCGTGAAACTTGACACATATAAGCATCTGGTGAAAACCTCGGACGAGTTCGATGGACGGTGACCTTGACCTATTTTTCAAGGTCACAGGGACAATTATGTGAAATCCCAAGAATCGCATAACTCAAGAACAAATGATGGCAGCTTTATGAGATTTGACACCCATAAGCATCTAGTGAAGACCTCAGAATTGTTTCTATAAAACATAACCTTCACCTACTTTTCAAGGTCACATGGACAATTATGTGAAATCATCCTTGTCATCGCGATAATACGAGAACAAATGATGGTAGCTTCATGAAACTTGACACACAAAAGCATCTGGTGAAAACCTCGGATGAGTTTGATGGACGGCGACCTTGACCTATTTTTCAAGGTCACAGACAATTATGTGAAATCCCAAGAATCGCAATAACTCAAGAACGAATGATGGCAGCTTTATGAGATTTGACACACACAAGCATCTGGTGAAGACCTCAGACTTCTCTTGATGGAACATGACCTTCACCTACTTTTCAAGGTCACAGGGACAATTATGTGAAATCATCCTTGTCATCGTGATAACTCAAAAACAAATGATGGCAGCTTCATGAAACTTCACACGCATAAGCATCTGTTGAAAACCTCGGACTAGTTCGGTGGATGGCGACCTTGACCTATTTTTCAAGGTCACGGGGACAATTATGTGAAAACCTAAGAATCGCAATCACTCAAGAACGTATTTATTAGATTTGACACACACAAGCATCTGGTGAAGACCTCAGACTTCTCATGATGGAACATGACCTTCACCTACTTTTCAAGGTCACAGGGACAATTATGTGAAATCATCCTTGTCATCGTGATAACTCAAGAACAAATGATGGCAGCTTCATGAAACTTTACACACATAAGCATCTGTTGAAAACCTCGGACTAGTTCGGTGGACGGTGACCTTGACCTATTTTTCAAGGTCACAGGGACAATTATGTGAAATCCCAAGAATCGCAATAACTCAAGAACGAATCATGGCAGCTTTATGAGATTTGACACACACAAGCATCTGGTGAAGACCTCAAGACTTCTCATGATGGAACATGACCTTCACCTACTTTTCAAGGTCACAGGGACAATTATGTGAAATCATCCTTGTCATCGCGATAACTCGAGAACAAATGATGGCAGCTTCATGAAACTTGACACACATAAGCATCTGATGAAAACCTCAGACATTTTTGTATGGAACATGACCTTCACCTACTTTTCAAGGTCACAGGTACAATTATGTGAAATCCCTATCATTGCTATAACTCGAGAACGAATGATGGCAGCTTTATGAGATTTGACACACATAAGCATCTGGTGAAGACCTCAGACTTCTCTTGATGGAATATGACCTTTACTTACTTTTCAAGGTCACAGGGACAATCATGTCAAATCCACGTCATTGCAATAACTTAAGAACAAATAATGGCAGCTTCATGAAAATTGACACACATAAGCATCTGGGAAGACTTGAGTTTGATGGACTTGAGTTTGATGGACGGTGACCTTAACCTGCTTTTCAAGGTCACCGGCCCATCTCAATAATTCTAGAGTAAATGATGACAGTTTCATGATACTTGACACACCTAAACTATCAAAGTAAGTAGATTTTATGGGTTTTTTTAACCCCTGCATCAATTTGCCTTGGTGCAGTGACGTTTTGTTCACAAATATTGTGTGGAGCGAATGTTGTGCAATGAGTTACCAGGGCTGAGGGTTGATGCATCTCTGATGCCTATGTTTTGATTGCCAATAGTGATTTTGATTGCCAACTTTTAACTTGGTTGCCACTATTAAATTCAAGTGCCTCTCTGTATTAGTCACAAGTTTTAATATTGGATGCAACTGCTGCTAAATATGGCCAAACAAAATATTGCATGCACTTGGTTGCACACATGCACAGATATACTGAGTCTTGGGAATGATCTATGGCGAATCTATCCAACTGGCCTTGATAATATTGTGTGTATGTGCTTGAGGAAAACAACCTTGTACTCTTGTGTCCTGCAAGTAAAATATTATATCCCTTAATAATAATACCTTATAAAGTTATTTAACTTTATGAGAGTATATACATGATATTTTTTAACCTTTTTTTTTGTTTTTCAAAATAGGCAAGCATTTCAATATCTTTTCTGAGATCTTGTATAAGAGTGTGTCCTAATTTTGGAACAGTTTAATATATATATATAATATATATTTATATGTTGTATCTGTGCATCATCTAAACATTTGCTGAATATGATAACAAGCTAACTAGTGCATGTTACTGATCATACTGGATTACTCACAATTATCTGATCTCAAGATTGGCTGCCATATCGTCTCTGTAAATATACAAGGTCTATACTATACCTATATTGGCTGTATTATGATGGACTAAGGCATGTGGGGGGTACGGATGCTACCCTTTCTCCCTCAATCCCCCGCTTTCCTGAGACCCACTCCCAATATTCTATCATAAGAATTCCAACTGGCCTACCTTACATACATTTATATATTGATAATTAAACCTTGGATTGACTGAAGAATTTCTTGCATTTCTGACAAACTGGGTCATTTGTGCTGCCACCTGGTGTTTGATCATTGTGAAGTGCCCTCAATTGGCTGTTTTGTATGCATCATGCGCATGATGCCCCAAAATAGCTCTTTTTATGTTGAAAATGTCTTGCTTCCCCTCTCAATCTGTTGCCTACATATATTTGTTTGCCTTGACAAGCTTTCTTTATATTCTTATTTTTTAACTTTTAATCACAATTTTTGTTGAAATATTTTACAACAATTTCTGACATACTTATAATGATAATTATATGGAAAACTGGATGTTGACAATGTTAATCTACTGATACCTGAATATAAAACAATAATATTATAATATTAAACAAGGTGGTGTGGTTTGAATAATTAAAATAATACCATTTTCTAACAATATTCGATTGAAATAACTAAAATATACTTTATGTCAACAAATATAATTTTGTGTATCGAAATAGTAATTTGATTTTAGTAAATAATTGCATAATAATTGTTTAATATTATATACCCAAATTTGATTTAACTAGATTTTGTCAGTGGTATTATAATGCTTGATGCTTTCATTTTCCAAGTAATTTACCGATAACTAGTTGCACCAAATTTGATGAAAGTCCAGTTTTCCTGTAGTATTATATGTTCACATCCTTTGGCAAAATTTTATGCTTTATTTCATTCCCGTTGTTTTTCATTCTTATTTTGTGGCATTTGCAATGCATCATTGGGTACCATGTTAAAAAGCCATCACGTTTAAGGCCATGTTCAAAGGCCACAAAGTGTATGAAGCTGAGCTATTCAACCAAGAATGACGTCATATTTCATGACTTCATAAAAAAAGGAAGTAAATTAAAGTTGGATATCAAACCCTCATTTTGCTGAAACATCAGTTGAAAGCGAAGGCAATTAACAAATCGAATCCTCTGTAGAAGTTATTGCAAAGAAAGTGAGGCTGTATACGCATGGTACCCAAGTTATGCACAGGCTTCAGGTTGTTTTGATTTGTTTGGGCTGACAGAATGGCACAACGGCCCCTCCGGGGACTCCCATCCCTCCAATCCGAACTCACAAACGATCAACCAGCAGTGCCGCTGCCACTGGCATCCCCTCTCTGCAATGCCCGGTACCAGGCCGACGCGTCCAGCTCCATTCCGAATCCGACATTGAATCCTATGAGATTCAGCTTAATCGTCACAGGAAGGGCTTGTTTGGCCGCAAAATGCCAGTCTCAAATATGTTGTGCTACACCAAGGTAAAGTGGATTCAAGAATCTGCAAAGTTTGATTTAGGGGGAAGTGCAGTGTGAAAGGGTCAGGAAAAAAGACGATGCCGAATCAGTATGAATGTTGAAACGCCGTTACCACATCTGAGGGAACAACATGCAACCAAAACTATTCCAGTTGACACATTGCCCAGCAGCTTAATTTAAGCATTAAAGAAATATTCGGTTCCAAATTTCTAAGAGAAACTTGCATTTTCCCTCACAATATTAACCTGGCATCTGCATAGTGTAGTTTGAGTAGGAGACTTTTTTCCAAGACCACATGTAGAATTTGCATAATACCTTTTATCATTAACACCGATACTAATGGAATGAAGTTTTCTTTATTTTAGTGGAATGAATTCTCCCCATCAAATGCATTGAATATATGAGCATAATGTTCCTGTGTATTGACAATTTAACCCCTCACTGTTGTCAAAATGTGCAGTCCTACAGCTGCACAGTGTCAACTGCTCAATCACAATTTTAAAAGCTATTATCTGACATTTTACATGTCTGAGATTTTCCCTTGAATACGTTGAAGAAAGAACTTATCTGAGTCACTAAAATAATTGAAAATAGCTTTTGAATACAGGTGACATATTTGCACTTCCTGTTTACTAAATCAGGGTTGGGGATTGGGGGATTTTATAACAAAGAACATCCATACAGCCAATATGCCTTAGTCTTTCCAAATTGCTGCATAGAACCAATATTGTGAAATAAAATCTGTCCCAACCCTGCATGGTTATCAACATTTTATATTGTTTGTATACAAAAAGAATATATGAACAACCTTCTAGTATCTCAATATTGTGTTATGGATTCAATGTTGATGTGGTTATATTGTCACGCTTTGCATATCAGCATTTAAAAAAAATAGTTGTTCCCTACCAGTTGCCTATTTGTTCATATGAGTCTACTTGTAGAGACAGACACCAAGTAGCTTATGGTTAGAACCTTATCATGTAATATTACCAGATATTACAGATATTCTCCACTAAAGGATGATGTATTTAATCAGTATTGATGATTTTATACAGTTTTTGCATTTGATAATGAAGCGTAACATGTATTCAAGATCCCTTCTTGTAGAATTGGTTACATTTATATTATTACCAGAACATAAAGTATCAGATATATTGTAACTGTGCAGCCACATCTGACATGAAATATATCTTTGAAAAAGAAATAATGCTGTTCTGTTTGAAAATGGAGTTTTCTACACACTCATGTCATAATTTTTTTGCAGAAAATTTCAAAATTGTTTTTCACACTGAAATTATAAAAGTCATAAACATGTTTATGAATATATGTATACTTCAAAATTTTGTAAATTTTCAGAGTCCAAATTTTGGCCAAAATTAAGCCGCCATGTGCACACAATTTAGATTGACACTGTACATGTGGCTGCTTTATTATGATTTGTGATGAATTCTTTATTCTGAAAGATCAGGATGGCACAGCATACAGAAAAAGAATCAGAAAAGTATATAAATACAGATATTATATTAATTTGATATCTGGGCTAGCGTAAAGTATGTCAATATATTTGGATGAAATTGCATTTAGCTGGCAATGAACAAATTGGATGAATTTGAGTTTGTGGTCCAGCCAGTTAGCAGCCTTCAGCAATGTAACACAGATGAGCATACATATACTCTATCTGCTCTTGACACAACTTAATTAATTGAATGCATATTGTGGGTTTTTTCACTTTGATCACCAAAAAATTATTAACTTGATGATTTGCATTTTGTATATAATATATCAAAAAATCCTTTCTAACTAAATGGCTAATGGCGGTAATTGTATCAGTAGAGTTGAGCACTTTTGAAATTGTACTTAAATGTGATTTAGTTTGCACATATATTAATACTTAATTCAATTTGAGAGAAAAATTATCCAAAGTTTATAAAAAAAAAAAAAAATTGTTAAAGTTAAAAAAAAACCTTGAAGTTGAGGTTAACTGGAATGGTATTATAGATTCCATGGGAGTTGAAAACAATGGTTGTCATGGTAACAGAGTAAGTATTATGGGATGCATTGATTGTGTGATTGTAGACGGAGATAGAGCGTTATGCCCAGGAGAACCTGAACAAACACAAGAAGGGTTTGCTTGGCAAGAAGGTACCAATGGCAAACATGCTGGCCTGGTCTAAGGTAAGGCGGCATGCTCTACCCTCTTATTTTGTGCATGTGGGAAATGTGTCATTGCATTGAGTTATGCCATAACATGTCACCAAGGTAGGCGTGTATGGTCACTGGATGGCTATTTCTTTCAGTTGTAAGTGACATTTTGGGAAAGGTTATTGTTACTATATCTATATTTCACCATACAATCAGGTTAAGTTTTCGTTCTTTCACTTCTCAATTACTGATGGAAAGAAATGTACTGTGTAAAGGTAAATTTTGGTTATTAAATCCTAAATAGGAAGGAAAGAAAATCACACAATTATTTGAGTTTCTCTTATTAAAGCAATGTTCCCAAAGTTTTACTTAAGAAGATGAATGACGTCTTTTAAGATATTTCCAGGAAGTTTATAAACTATATTGTCAATATTTATGAGGAAGTAGCTGAGCTGAACTTAGTTTAAATGCGTAGTTGATGACATTTAACCAAGACATCAGTGTTGTCAGTCAGTAGTCAGTTACTGGTGACTTTAGTGGCTCTTAAGATTTTGACCCAGATTGTATGCAGCTATTACATGAGACAGATAGGCATATATAAAATTACAGTCACACAATATTACATTATGCACTGGAACAGATTCAGGCATGGCCCTAGTGTATTTTATAAAGTGACTGACGAAGAAGAAGAAAAAAAGGTTAGACAAAGTTGTAGTGATATCAATTTAGGAATCGTTATTTATTGCTTGAAAATTGGATGTTTTTGTTAACAATGAAGGGAATTACTTTCAGGAGGAGATCAAAAAGCCGATGATCAAAACAAATGACAAGGTAGTGAAGCGGGAATCCACAGAGGTCTTCAAGCTCATCCAGATGTACATGGGGGATCGCAAGTCTAAATCTAGTTTGCCTAACCTGGCGTGGGAGATCACCAACAAGGGCTGGAGCATGCCTTCCCTCAGGGACGAGATCTACATCCAGCTGTGCCGCCAAACCACAGAGAACAACAAAGAGTAAGTCAGTCTGCCCATAGATGGCACCACCACCACCACAGAGAACAACAAAGAGTAAGTCAGTCTCTGCCCATAGATGGCACCACCACCACAGAGAACAACAAAGAGTAAGTCAGTCTCTGCCCATAGATGGCACCACCACCACAGAGAACAACAAAGGGTAAGTCAGTCTCTGTCCATAGATGGCACCACCACATAGAACAACAAAGAGTAAGTCAGTCTCTGCCCATAGATGGCACCACCACCACAGAGAAAAACAAAGAGTAAATCAGTCTGCCCATAGATGGCACCACCACCACCACAGAGAACAACAAAGAGTAAGTCAGTCTCTGCCCATAGATGGCACCACCACCACAGAGAACAACAAAGAGTAAATCAGTCTGCCCATAGATGGCACCACCACCACAGAGAACAACAAAGAGTAAGTCAGTCTCTGCCCATAGATGGCTAGTGTTCTCCAATCACCCATCGGCAAAGCCCAGATAGGTGATCTGGAGGGGTTTGTCGAATGTCCATGATCTCTACCAACTCCAACCAAAGAAAAGTTTGGTGGAGTTGATTGAGCTCTAGTGAAGTAAAAAATCGCCAGCTATAAAAACTGTGGTAAACCCGTTTAAACGTCAAAATTGAACCCGTTTCAACTGCCGTTAAAACGGGTTTGATTCAATTTTTGCAGCTGGCGATTATTATCAAGTAATTATATTTTCTTTATTTAATGTTATCCAAAAAATAATCAAGCTTTTTTGTGAGATTTTAGACATAATCATGCATAAAAAATGAATTATCACTTAAACAGTTGGGTATTTAAAAAATCACATCTAAACGAGATTAAAACCAAAAAGCAAAAATCTCAGACCTCTCCAGATCACCTATCTGGGCTTTGCCGATGGGTGATTGGAGAACACTAATAGATGGCACCACCACCACAGAGAACAACAAAGAGTAAGTCAGTCTCTGCCCATAGATGGCACCACCACCACAGAGAACAACAAAGAGTAAGTCAGTCTCTGCCCATAGATGGCACCACCACCACACAGATCTAAACGTCAGCAGGAGATTGTCATCCTCTGACAGGATATACTTGTTGAATACAAATTTAGGCTTGGTGCATACTGGGTTAAATAGTTATCAAGGTTGATTAGCTGCATAGAGGCCATCTCTCCATGTAATATTGATGCAACTTTTCTGGATTAGATGAGGGTCGTGATTTAGTTCTTGATATAATGTGTATACGCGGGTGTGTTGCAGCGAGAGCCTGATGCGGGGCTGGGAGTTGATGGGAATCTGCTTGGCTTTCTTCCCTCCTTCTGTGAAGTTCCACTCCTACCTGGAAGGTTACATCTACCGCCACCTGGACCCAAGCTGTGATACAGAGAAGGTACAGTGATCACCATCCCCCCCCCCCCCCCCCCCCCCTTGCAAGTCTCACATTCTCCCACACAAAGTGGTGATAAATGATAGAGAAACGCGCCAGTCGTGATTCAATGTGATATATTGAAATGAGATATCAGAGTAAAAAATGATATTTGGTTACGAAATTATTATTTGTATAAAATACTTTTTCTTTTGCAATATACCATGTAGAATGTACTGCATAATACAAATATTATTGCTCCAGTACAACACAGACAAATGGCTACATTATTTGGGGGGAAACAGGAAACAAAGAGGAATGTCTATGTTAACTGATTTGTTGGACTGATTACAGGTACCAGTCAGTCACTTTGCAGCCCATTGTCAGCGGCGGTTAGACCGGATCTCTCAGACTGGGCCCAAACGAGGCCTGCGTAAACCTAACTTAGAAGAAATTGAACAGGCAAAGGTGATTTTCTTCTTAGCATGATGCGTGCTGTGACAACTACACTACCCCAACATGAATCGGACATAATTTTTAATTTCATATATAAATTCAAATTTAAAAAAAATAATTGAATATTAATGTATGCGAATTTTGTAAGTATTCAGCATTAATATTTGAAGCTATAAGTTAAGATTGGGGTAGTGCTAGCTTGACTCTAATTAATACTGCATCTCAGCAAAATGTTACAAAGCTCTGTGTGCTAATAACAATTAAGTGTGATCACTCATTATCAACCAATCACATCTGACCATCTCACATCAGCTCATCTCATCTTTCTCATCATATAAAAAAAACACAATTATTTCTCATAATTTGATAATTCCTGAATTAGGCTTCTGTGTTCATGTTTAGTGCCTTTCAATCTGCTTTATTCCATATCAATTTGAAAATCACTCTTTGATTAATACCAGAAAATCGTTACAAATTTTATATTTATTTTTCTTTTGAAATTTAATGTATTATTGGTATGGCAGTCGTATATGAGACTTTGAGAGTTAAGATTTGAAAAAGGATTATATTCAATTATTATAGGTATTCCAGCTCATTACACAGAAATTCTTACTTCTTAGGTTGTAGTGATCATAAGAATAATTAGAACTGATGGAATTAAGGTTACATATTATGTTTATTTATTATATATATATAGAACCTGTATTTAATATAATGTATATCAACAGCTCTTATGTTAATAATTCTGTCAATGTAATATGCTGTTTGTAATTGCAGCTATCATATCATGCAAAAAACCTGAATCAGAATTTTGAACCAGATTTGGCTCACTGTATTAATAATAGCATGAATGTTGTTTGAGTGTGATTTTCAAAGAATTTAATATGTCAGTGTAATTTAACAGCATCAGACCATTTTAGGTTTGTAAGATCATGACAGATTATTGGAGAGTTTTGATATTATTTATATACCCCTTGTACATATACGGTCATTACTCTTAGAATTAGAAGCCTGTCATGTGATATGGAAAACCTGCAGATAATATTAATTTTGTATCCATCCCCAAATTGATGTTGTACCTAACCTGTTTGTTATTTAGACCTTCCCATTTAGCTGTGTAGATATATGAATATATTAAACTAACCCAATGTATATATACCATGTTATTATACAACTTTGTGCTCTCACATATTTCAGTGTGTGAAAATTAATTGGCTTAATATTTGTGGATATCTGAACTTAAAATGTAAAAAAATCAAAATGCCCGCAATTGGAAGGTTAAATAATGAAATTAATTCTGTTATATTTGAAAATTTGAAATGCACAAAGTCATAATAACAAATTAAATATTATAATGATAGAATGTTTTGAGATCATCATTTTGTGAAGTTTACATGATTTTATGATTGGTCAAATTAGTTCTAAAACCATTATATCACTACAGTAGTAACTCACCTCATAGAGATTATATATTCCCATATAAAAGGCATGTAAAATTATTGGAATCATTGAGTTAATAGTTTGATTTAAGTTGAATGAAGGAAACAAGTTTTAATTTAGGAGAGAAAGTATCTATCAAATCACCTCATTAATGTTCATTATATTTCACATCACATTTTTGCATTACGGTAATTCACAAAGATATCAAAGTTGATGATATATGCAACAATAGAGAGATGACTTGAGATTGCTGGCTGTGTAGCAGCATTGCAGCCTTGTGCACAGGGTCAGCTGTACATGTTTGCTGAGATATGCAGTGTTTTGAGCCAGACTGCGAGCCAACGTCTCATGATTGGGGTTTTGACATTTGCAGAAGTCCATCTTCCACCCGTCAATGTTCGGAAGCACACTGGAGGATGTGATGTTGATGCAGAAGGATCGTTTCCCTGACAACAAGTTGCCATGGATACAGACAATACTGTCAGAGGAGGTGCTAAGACTCAATGGTGCTCAGACTGAAGGAATATTTAGGCAAGTCATGTGATTGGCACTGGGCTTAATCTAGATTTTGTAAATGGTACTTAAACTTACATTAACTGACATTACATTAACTGACATTTTACATAAACTGACATGTTACATTATGTTGACATGCTCCCTATAAAATATATTGTATTGAATCTTTACAAGCACACAAACACTAAGTTGACTTGCTCCTGATAAGCTATATTTTGTATAGAGTCCACTGATGTGTGGACACAGACAAAGGCTCTTATGGGCTGTTTCCTCCTGTACATATCCACGTGCCTCACCCATACTATCTTAATAATAATCCTATGATGTACGTACGCACATCCAGTTCGCTGACCAATCACGGCAGTTGAGACAATGGTGGGAGACAATGGCAATTATTTACCGTAGATCAATGGGAAGCTAACAAACGATTAACAGTGTCCATAGTAACAATGGCGGGAAGCGGCGATCACCACATGTCTACATTTCAGCATCGCATAAGATGGCTTTTTCAGAATAAATAACAGAGACGGATCATTAAAACAACTGATGAAAAAAAATGTCTGAATTAACTGGCAACAGGGTTGTTTGGGACAACTACAGATAGTCTAGTAATCAATAATTTACAATGACAACTGATCCTTAAGCTTATGAATTATTTATAAGTTATTAGTTATTTTCATCCTTGTACATCTGTGTGTGCGGATATGACACAGACACCACTTTATACATATGGAAACATCTCATATAATACAAGAGTTCAGCAAATTTCCTCATGCTGCCTACATATACTCACCAGTAAAAGGAAAGATGGTCTCAGGGTGGTGCCAAGAGTGATTCACACACCAATAGAAGGAAGAAAGGTCTTAGGGTAGAGTCAACAGTGGTTCACACACCAATCAAAGAAAACAAGGTCCAAGGGTGGTTCATCTTCTTTGTACATGATACATTTTAATATGTTATTATTACAGGGTTCCCGGCGACATAGATGAGGTGAACGCCCTGAAAGTGCGATGTGACCAGTGGATACCACCGACTGACTGCCCCGACCCTCACATCCCAGCGTCTCTCCTCAAACTGTGGTACCGAGAACTCTACGATCCACTTATCCCATCAGAGTTCTATGAACAGTGTGTACAAAACTATGCAAATCCTGAGGCGGCCATCGACATAGTGGATCAGCTGCCTCATATCAATAAGATGGTTCTAGGATATCTCATACGCTTCCTACAGGTCAGCTCAAACTTGATGACATCCCTTAAGTTTAGCTTTGTGGGCTTGTGGTTGTCAATTTTGACCAAATATAAATGAAGATAGTTTAAATATGGTATATATAGATATAAAGAATTAAACATAAAGTCAAAACATAACATCTCCAATGTGTTGTATGAGTTTCAAAGTATTGTTAGTTTTATTCAGAAATGTATCTTTAACGTAATGGTGTTTCTATTGCCGATGGCTGTTACAGGTATTTTCTGCAGAGGAGAATGCTTTGGTCACTAAGATGGATACGAACAATCTGGCCATGGTGATGGCTCCAAACTGTCTGCGATGCGAGAGCGAGGACCCACGCATCATCTTTGAGAACACTCGCAAAGAAATGGCATATGTTAGGATTCTTATACAAAGCCTTGACACTAGTTTTGTGGAAGGAATACTTTAGAAAATTGTACGTGCAATAAAAGAGATATTTTATCACTTTCTCTCCCCCGAGGAGGACAGCCATAGACGAGTCAAGTCATCGCGACAGGGAGGACATACGTACCATGAATTGATATACACAGAATTCTCTTTAGGATCTTGTGATTATAACTCAGGTGCATGGTGCATTGGAGCAGCAAGTGGGTAGAGTGTCATAACTAATCCCAAGTATATAATTGTGAACAGTTTAAATAGCCAAAAAAGTAAAATAAATACGTAATATATATCTATATATATATATAATATAAACTATTGTTTTGGAAGAGTAACCCATATTGTGGAAATTGTTATTTGGTTCTTTTGACATATGATAAACAAATACTTTGCCTGGAATTTTTAATCAGAGAAATTATTTATAACATCCAGGTGCTCGAATAAGTAACATGAGAATACTGTCAGCCAAACAAGCGAGGCCAAGTCAAGTATAAGGCCTTTATATTGATGTATTGTAAACTTTACTTGATTCTATGTTTGTGAAAATTGTGTGTGGAAACCTAAATAAATTGAGGTTTTTGACAAGGTATTCTACTTGAAGAAATATGTACAACTAACCTATTTAAGACTGCATGATACAAAGATAATTATCGAGAATCATGTTCAAAAGGTTGCACTAGCTAAAATAATGATTTGCAGATCTACCAGAAAATATTGTTCAAAACAATCAAGTGTGTTTGCTGTTTGCTGGTATACCTATGAGGTTTATGCTGATTTGATATTGAACTGATATCTGAGAAAGGTATTAGTTATCACATGACTATTTATTGCCATCCTCATTGTAATATTCTCATCCCTCATCATTGACATGTGATGTACCATAGATAGGTCATAAAACTCAATCAGGACATTTATGAACCAGTAATAATATTTGACGGAAATCATTTGCTGCAAATTAGACTGTGCATGGTTGGTCTATAAGATTGTGTTCATCATCCTACATTTGTTAAATATCACTCCGATAAACTGCATCCATGTCAAATGTGTATATTCAGAACAGATATTTATGCTGCCCCAGGAATGGGATGTCACATGACCCGCCTTATAAGGTGGAGAAACTCATGTGAACTATTTATGAATGAAGACCACATACTATTGTAGTGTATGCAAGTATATGTTACCAACCAGCTGTCAAGTTGTAGGTGATCACAGTTCCAAGAAATTGTAAATAAAATGTATGGGAGAGCTGGCTGAAAGTTTCTGCCTCCTCTGTGTCAGTGTATGAAGTGGATAGTGTCATACCCACAACTGTATACCACCTGAGTTGCTAGTCTTATTGATATTATATACATTTATATTCTATATTGGCAAACTATTACATTGATTAAAATTGATTCTCATTTTCTAAGTAGAATTCTGGCATTCAGAAATTGAAAAGCACAAATTTTTTTTCTACAAAACACTAGGTTGACAAACTAAGTACAATATTGTATATTTGCCACATACACATTTAAAGTGTAATTTCTTTCTGTGATTTCCAGTTTGACCTATACAAAAGGAATATTGTATTATTATGCAGTATCCCTGCTCTCTTAGTGATAAATGTTATTGATGAGATCAATTTTGCTACATAAATTCTTTGTAAGTTATTTAACTTAATTTGAAATTGACACTTGCATATTTTGTAACCAAAACTTGCAGTTTGATATATATTTTTGTACATCAACATTGCAGAAACTTATGTTGCCTTTCAAAGTGAAAGCTGCTTTGTCCTGTAGGTATCGTTTGAAACCACCCTGTGTGTTGCAGTATGTGTGAAACACTTATGTTTGTAGGTGCCAGCTGTGGGAGAGAGAAATCATAATAGTTGGAATATAGATCACAAATAGACACTTGTATATATTCAAACAAATTTATTGAGAAAAAAAAGTCTTCATGTACAGTTGGTGTGTAGAATGTAACATAACACTTAATATTGAAATGTCTGTGTACATTGGTTAAATGATAAAAAATATTATTGTATTGATAACACTATTATTATAAATAAAATATGCTCTGCTTGGAATTCCTCTCACCAGCCACATAGGTAGGCATTTTACTTTTGGTTTGAATCAGTGACAGTGATGGTAAATGTAGTAACTCTACACTAGATGGTACCAGTACACAGTGCTGTGGTGCCACCTAGTTGTCTCAATAGTTACTATATTTATTACTTTATCAGATCCCTGAAGTATGTGGTGCATTATGCTAGTTATTTATTTTGTGAATGAGAGAGTGAATGTAGCACTGAAATCGTATGCTCCCCTTATCAAAGGTGACAGCAGATTGGTTACTAAATTTTAGTGGGCATTGTGGAAAAATTGATGACATATGCATACTATAATTGCCAATTAACAAAACAAAAAATCCAAATTTTATTTGAGAACAATGGTATGAAATTTTGTCTTTTTATGAAGATAATGTGTGAAACTTTGCAGTGGTATATCTTATGCAAGATGGTTGTTTAAAACAAATTATGAATCATGTGAATGTGCTTCCTTTCTGGAGTTGGTGCACAGCAATTTGGATATTTCACTTTTGTTAATGTCATAAAACACTGTTCTAACTAAAAACAAATAGTAGTTGATTAAATTCACATGGTAATATGGCGCAAGAAATAGATTAGTTGAAAAAGTTTGACACTATCTTTCATGTGAAAATATATACATTTTGAATTATAATTTATATTTTCATTGTTCAAATATATAATTTATCATGACTCTTGAGGACATTAAACCTCTTTAGGAATAGCAAATCTTTTTGAAAACAATTACTATTGGCAGTGAAAACAGAAGCAATGTTTGTTATTTCAAATTTAGAAACTGTTTAAAAACTACAATCTTTGGACCAGAACCCACTGAAAAAAAACGTGGATAAGGCTGTTATTTTTTTCTGTTGCTAGTTGGCAATCTCCGATTTTCTGTAGATATATTTAACTTCACTCAATATGCCATGAATGTGTAAGCTTTTGTAACCTAAAATATTATGTATAAGTGTCAAATAAAGCATTACAAATACATGCTGAACTTCTGACTCCTTACTTTTTACAAGCTTCATAGTTAGGACATGCCAGGGAAGTGCAGTAAGGATCTTGATAAAGGGACTCCCAGATCACAAGACTGAAAGAAAATTGACATTTACAGATGAATTCACATTTGCTAAAAGTATCTAAAAAGTTGTCAAGAGCTATGGAATGGGTTATAATTTGGGCTAAAAAAATCTGGTATTCTATCTCATTGCCCCCATCCTCACCACTTGAATGTTAAGAACTGAAAAGTCAATTTAAAACATTGTCAACCATGCCAGGATAATATAATGATGAAGGTTTTCATAAATGAAAAGTGCTGAGATTTTCAAATATAAAAGAAACTATATTAAGGCAGGACATCTAGATTTTTCTGCTCAAAACCAACTTAAAAGTCTCTCTGCATAAACCCAGGTCCTTGGACTAATCTTTTAACTTTAAAATTATTTGAAGACCGGTGAGTTGTATGCGTCTTGCACAGTAGAGATTTAGACTATAACTATGCTATTTCATAATTTAAGGACAGTAATTTGATACATTTTATGGTTAAGAAATCAGTAGTAATTCAAGATATGAACAAATTTCATCTGAATCTGAAATGTTATTCTTTTATGATCATTTCCAAATATCATGACGTGTCCCTATATAATAACTTCTGTATTTTGGTATCATTTGGTAGATGAATCCAGATGAAAATGGGTCAATCAATAGAAGTATCTCAAAATGTAGTGTCGACTATTTTAACTTAAAGGTAAGAGTGTTTCACACCCAAAATCACTGGGTCACATCTCAAGTCACTGGGTCACTGCTGCACAACTATTTACAGAGTTCATTGATGCATTATTTTTCAGAAGTTTTACCAATTAAACTTCACTTAATAGAGTAAGAAATTAAATGTTTTAGCTGTGCATGAAAAATATGCTTCCCGAAACTATTGGTCTTTTTCGAATATGCGATATTCAGAACAAGATCCAAATATCAACTAACACATAGCTCCAGAACAAAATACAACTCTGTAATTAATGATTATTTAGGCATAAAATGAAAAACTATGTGATAAACATATGGTAATTCAGGAACATGTGGTTTCTTTCTTTTCATATTATCAAAACTGCCACCTGGTGACAGTCTCTGAAAACATTGTTCAAATTATATTTTAAGAAAATATTTTATAGGCACATATGCACAGGGGTGGAGGTCTGGTAGTTCTGGTAAATTCAATTTGCATTGTTCACAAAATTACTTGCAACAGCAGGTTAAAATGACTCAAGGTACTTAATGTTGATCAATGCTAAAATGTGTACATGTGAATATCCTGAATCTATCATTTGCTTTAAGACACGGAAGTTGCACCGTCTGCTGAGGTCTGCGACAGCCCTATCCTGCACATGACAGGTAAACATGGATCCCAGTTGAGGTTCAAAGGTTTGCACTGTTGGAACAAATGCCTTTGATGAAATCATAAGCTAGTGTCATACTTCCACAATGCCATTTTACCTTTTGGTGCTTCAATCACTCCACAAGAAAATTAAGCCAATAAAGGAGGGTGTTTTCATAAAGGGACTCAAATTAATTAGGATCTTTTTTAGATTTGTTTCAAATACCCTTATTGGATTGTATCAATGAAAAAAGTTTTTTAAAAAAAAAGGCAAATGTATTGATCACCAAATTTATATTTTGTTTTTCGAAAATTGAGTGCAAAACTCCTTTAAAAGAAGGCCACATAAATTTGGCATGGAAATACTGGCTCCTAATTACTTTCTATTCCCGTCAGTACGCCATATAGAGCACATGGTGACCTTTATTGAACTGTAAATCTACCCAATCAATAAACATAGCATAGTGGAATAGGATATTTGTCTGAGCAGACCTTTATAACCTGTGCAAAGGGGACTTAAGTTTCAATCTGCAATTTCAGGATTGTACAGAGGAATCGTTTAGCAGACATGAACAATATATCTTTCAGCAAAAAATTAAATGACAAGCAGATGTAAACTCCTAAAATTGTTTTTATTTCGAATATCCTATCTGTACAAGAGTGCTTTGTATTGCTTGCTGTCCATTGTGTAATACGCCATACAACCCTGGTGACCAGCCTTCTATGTATTACTACCCACCCCGTACCTGTACAACTCTGGGATCAGCGCTTAACTAGGCATACCAAACACAGATCTACATCTAAATATTAGAACTACAAGACCCTTTTTCATATTTCTTTTGAAATGTTCAGAAGTTTGTAATGTTTTCATTAAGACTGATCCTTCAACGTGTTATATTATGTGCAAATTTGTTTGTTTGGATCCCAGAGTGTTGGTTAAGGGTTAATTTTCATAAGATCTGAGTTTTGCTCCTCACTTCCAGAGTGGGGAACAAACCACCATGTAGCAACTAGTTCAGTACCAAAATTGTCACTGGAAAATCTTAGCAAAAAACATCCAAATAATGCACTTGTTCAATTTGTTATACAGTGGACTCTATCCCTGTTTTAGTTATTATATGTATATATTATATGCCATCGACCTTTTTCTGTCAAAAAATAACCCACAATTTGTGAACAAGACCTCATGAAATTGTACTTGCTCAAACATGATCATAGATAGTTTAAAAAATGAAAACCATGTAATTTCCATTTAAAGCTATAATTGGATCTTGCTGTGATGTCCTCCCTGTGACATTATAAAGAAGTTTATATTGTTGGTATATCTGCATACAATATATACCATTCCAAACAAAAAACAAACACAAGGCATGTACAATAAGATTTGTATGATATTTAATGATTTTGCACAACAAAGTTGAGAACAATGTTTCTGTGATGTTTTGTTTCATAGATACAACTGTTTTGTATTTCATTCATTATACACCTCTAGACGCTAGATACAAAAATATGGCTTTTGGGCCCTGAATGATGGAGAAATGTGGTGAATTTTAGAATAAAATGAACATCTGGTGGCTGTTAAGTTTACAATGGGGAGGCTTTTAGTGTATGCACATCACAGGCTGGGCGATCTCATCATTAACTTGGAGTGGAATAAATGGGCCCGCTCATTTTATTTTATCTTTAATATATCATAATTTAAATGTTTGTATCAATGTAGTCAACTTAAGCCACCAAGAAAGACAGGATAAGATAAACTAAACCAAAAGCACCAAATGTGGGTAATAGAGACAAAGATAATTAACAAAGAAATATACGAATAGAAGATCTCGTATCATAAACCAAGTATACAAAGTTGGATACATAGAATCTACAGAGAGTTGGGCAAATCAATGAACCCATATCAAATCACAATAGTATCCCACTATAAAAATACAACATAAAACATAAAAAAAAAATAATTACAGTAACAAAAAAAAGGGTAAAAAAAAGGGTTATTCTAACAGTTTCTCATCATTTGTTTTCTTATTGTAATTCTCCTTCCCTTGCTACTGATATACATACAGTATTTCAATTCACTCGTCCAGTGTGTGGGGAGTGGCAAAAACATCAACACGTTAAACTGACCAGTTAACCACATATCATCCAAATCCTACAAGTTATGATAAACCACGGGGGCTTGCAAGCTTCACCAGCAGAGAGCTTATATTTACATGCATTGCTTTCATACAGCTCAATTCCAAACCGCAAACTATCACAAGTAACGTGATTGACCCTGTAATAGGATAACAATATTTGATCACTATCAATAAAATCTGAAAGAATCGCTTCTGTTCTGAAAATATTGTTTAAATTTATTTTCACCTCTATACTTATGAAAATTGCCCAAAATATTTTAAAACTTATTTATTTATAGGTAAATTGTCTGAAAAATGTGGCATGCTCTCTGCAAATGAAGCTTCTGTCTTAAACAGTCTGGGTTAAAAGTGCACATCGCTTAGAGCTAGCCAAATAGATATGCAGTTTATTATCAAAGGAGTCCTTTTTTATTAACAGTGTCCTTATCTCTCCTCCTTCACATTTTACATATTAAGATATAAATATCAAACAGTACAATATTAAACAAAACATACTTAAAATATTGTAAAGTAAAATCCCCATCTATTTGCAAGGATTTCCTTTCCTAACATGTTACAACTGGATGAGTTGTTTCAACATCTAGCCATTCATTAATTAACAAATTTATAAAGTTTAATATTTACTCAACAATTTCTCATTTATTATCTGTAGTATATTACTCTGTACAAAACAGCTTTCATGCCGCATCGTACATAATTTTTTTCATGCGTTTTTCTTTTCTTATAATCATGTGATTCAATTATAACAGATTCCCCGATATCGGGGTTTAAACCATGCAGACACAAACTATCATTAAGTGCTACAATCTGTAGTTTGAGACACCAATCAAACCAACCAATCATTCACATGTATTAAATAATAATTATATCACTTTCAATATTAACTATTTGTGAGTGATTGTATGATGGACAAAAAAAATGAAGATATGCTTTCAACATTGGACAGCTGACCAACTGTCGACAAAAAATACAGGAACTTAGAATATATATATTTATATAAGTGAGTGAGTGGTGAATTTTGAATAGTTTACAAAAAGTCCTACTCTTCTTGAGAACTGATAACGTGTACATGACCGACATGACTCTAATATAATGCAGGCAACTAGAGAAACAGATGAAACCTGGCAGGCGTGTCAAAAATCTGTGTGAACAACAACTGTGGGCATGTAACAATTGCTTGTGTAATGAATAGAAGTAATACTACACTAGTCCCAACATCATCGCACCCCACATATTCACTGTGTTGGCATTGATATGACCCCGCCCACCAAAAATGGGCGTGGCTTGTGCTATAGGGGTATGGTCCTGACTGGCTGAGGTAGGCATTCACGCATGTGAGGAGAGGGCAGGGCACCCCACCAGTAAACCACCCACGCCGGCCGCCATTCATTTTATAAGTTTTAAACATTACATTTTTTTTTTCTTCTTCTTATCTCGTTACAATCCCCCAAAATAGATGTGTTTGGCCAGGTCGGAACTAGCATGTGCAGCGTGACGCAAGACCAACACCAAGAGTGACCGATCCCGTTGCAAACCCCAACTAATGACGTACATGTGCGTATCCCAGCCCCATACACACACGCACATGTGAGTCACCGCTGCGTGCAGCCTGGAGAGTGGGCAGAGGCAGCACCATTAACAATTGCCTACATGGTGGCGCCTCCTTGCAGTCTCCACACTGCACTCTCACTGTAACTAGATTGTAACACAATACATAAAGGAATATCTCCAGGTTTAAGTAGCTCAGTTTAGCTTCTTCCAGGCCGATGGTCTTGTGGTCTTTCTGTTGCTAGTTCGTTAGTACAATATTCAGCTCTTCTATATTTGTACCATTTAGTTTGCAGCATTTAGTATATTTCTCATTATTTATAAAGTACATTATAGCTGCCTTTTTTGTGCTTCACATTTTGTTTGTTTGTTTTATATATGCCATATATTTGTCCCTCTCATCTGGTACGCTACTCTGGACCCACCTTGTGCTGTTTTCTCTCTCTTTCCCCGATCACACCATGCAACACCGGATATCCTCTCCCAGGTAACTAAGAATATTCATTTATGCAATATACAAAGCCGTTGCACATATATTACGTCTTGCTGAGTACAGGCTTTGATAAATATTAGTCCTCCAGTAAAGCATATACCACATCACAGGACGTATGTAGTACATACATATTATCCACATTTTATATGTCCGCACGCTGTAATCCAAGGCCATGAGCTTTTTGTGCCGTCCTACTTGAAACCTCAAACATCCAGACTCAAAACTAGTCAAAAAGTAAACCAACAGAAATCTACCCAGTCGTTCAACATTGTAAACGATTACGGAGAAAACTTTCCACAAAATTAATTACAGTGAAAAATGGCTCTTGTGTGTGATATATTGTAGTTTGTCAGGTGTAACTTGGACAAAGGAAATGTGCCTTATGATATGACATGACAGTTGGATTCCATAGCTGGGATAGGTCCTGATATGAGGAGAATATCCTAAGCTTCTCTTTGTTCTATTTGTATACATTATTGGTTATTGTCATATAATCATCACCATTTGTTACTAATAATTATCATTAGGATTCAATGTGGATCTGTCTGAATGAAATAACAAAGTCGAAAAATTGAACACTGGACTGACTTGGACAGGTTGAAGATTAGCCAGAAAAACTGTTGCTGTGTACTCGTCATGTTGGTTTTCAGCGTATCACTATCTCTCTCCCTGCCAGTCACTTTTTTCTGGATAATCAGCCACCTATAAAGTTTGTCTTGGTCTTGCAAAAAGTATCACAATTTATTAATTCTCATTTCCTCAACAAAAAGTCTCTCTTTCTTGTACTTTTGTCTTATACAGGTGTGTTTTTCCATACCAATATTTTGCTTTGTACACCGATTCAGTCCCCATATTTTCTATACAATGACGACGCACCTCATGCTGCTATTGAATAATAACAGACAAAACAGTAACAAGGCGTCGTCACTCTACATAAGGTCCTCATGATGATCGGGTGGTCTCGGCTCATCATCTTCATCGTCACCGGGCATGTTGTGTGTTTTGCCTATGTTGTGTCATGATGTCACAGATTGGGCTCGGAGGCCCAGCCTGACAATGTCTGACATCATCACCTAGCACATTCCCTCTGCCATCCCATATATGCAGTCCTCACATTCCTAATTTTAGTTGCCTTCACGGTTGCTTTTTTCCACAAAGTCGGACAGAATATCTCGAAATCTGGCCCAGGATTTCTCTGGAATGGTAATGGCAGTGCGAAAATTTGTCCTAACCTGAAAGGATATCAACAAAATGATTAAAAAGTGTAATATAAATATCTAAATGTATGTTATACATGTATATGATCTAGCTAAAGCAAACAAAGAAATGATTTACATATACATATATATTCATTTATTTAATTTAACATGTAACTAAATAAAAATAGAACTTAAAGTAAAAAAATCATGCAATGTTAACTATAAAACACTCTAGGAGTGTAATGATTATAGAGTGCCTGCATGAAAAAGATACAGAGGAATTTGGATGAGTACGTCCCTGTTGTAGAACATACAGGAGACATTTTACTGTCAACCAGCACCAGTATGGGGCGGCAAACAAGTTGAGGTCTTCAACACTGATAGCAAACAGATGACAAGACCACACCAATCTACATAATGTTACATGTACAGTCCAGTCCACACTTGATGTCACAAAATAGCAATCCGAGGGAAAATATAAGAGTATGTAATAATTCCCAGAAAAAAATAATTTTATTTAAATGTTTATATTTTGCTGTTCTCATTCAGCATCATATACTACAATTGATGAGGTTTATTGGGGAAAAATGTGACTGAATTTAAGTCTGGACTAGACCGTCACAGGGAATTATGGTACACCACCCATCCATTATCACCAACAATAGGCTTGCATTACCACTAAATATGAATTAAACTTGTGAAATGTGTAGAAATCAAATGTGATGAAGTCTATGATAAAATGAGTGATCCAAGACTTTTGCAAAAACAAGTCAGTGATATAATAATGTGAGTCATCATATAAATAAAACAAACAAGCGAAAATAGATCATAAAAAAAATCATGATTTTCATAGACCAAAAAATTATTCACAATTTATGATAAAAATAAATGTTGTTTTGCTTTCTTAAGGAAATACTGGGCAAAAAAAATCAAGATTCTTAGTGCAAAGGAACAATACATGTTTTAACAGCAATTTTCTCCAGATGTAAGAAAGCTCTTAACTCCACAGAAACCTGATTTTTAGCTGGTAAAGCAAGCTAATTGGAGGTGCACCAACCCAAATATGGCATTGCTGTAGAAGATTTGGGGGGGGATCGGTGTGAGGATAAATCTACAAACTAACAATGTGTACAATAGTAGTGGAAAGTAGTGGTAGGTGGCATTACCTGTTGAAAGCGACTGTCCTGAGTAGGATCAGGGAAAAATTTGACATTCTGAAAATGTTGGAATACCACGTCAGATTAAGAGATCCACACTCAAAACACACTACAGTTAAGGGTACTGGAGATTTAGAGAATTCTTCTCATCCAGCAGAGGGCGAACTGTTCACTTGCCTCATCCAATCAAATATTGTCAGAAGTTTCCAAAAATGGACATACCGTGTCTTCTTTGTTTGTAATTTTGTAGCAGTTTTGATCTTAAATCTACATTTTTGCTTCACTCAGGACAGTTGCTTATTGCTAAATCTTATCGACATATTTTGTTCTTTAAGATCTAAAAATAACTTGGATACATTTTGTTGAAAGTGTTTGTGTGTGTTGCATAATTTTTGCAGGAATGTTTTTTTCTTTCATCTATTTTTTTCAGGCTGTGGAATCTAGTAAGATTTTATGAATCGAGTTCCACAGAACGTGCAAATTTTGACAAGAAAAGATAATAAAATTGTGGTATGCCCTGGGCAAGTTTATTACGTGTTATCAAAATTTGGTTATTTTCCAAAACTTATGTTTCTTAACAATGTTGTTACGGCTTACAAAATAAGCAGAATATGTTAATGTTTGAACTCAATCAACAGCTTAGTTTATACTTTTTAGTAATAATTATCATGGAAAATAGGACAAAAATACTAAAGTGCTGCCACCTACCTCTGATATACGCATGAATACACCTCGTCTGTTTTGTCCAACATCAAAATAAAACATTTTATTTTCTACTCTCATGGATCGGGGTTCTGGTAGTTCTCCTTGTCCTTCTGCAAATAAAAATGAGCACCAAAAAGTGACGCATCCCATTCAGTTATCACGAAACAAATGTATCACACATTTTTATAATGATCTTTGCAAGAGATGCTTAAATATCCTTCAAACACTTCTCTTGGTATTAAATAATCCATTTGTACTAAATAACCCATTTGTTACCCATATATCATTTGTCAGTCGTCTTATTTTTCCTTTTATAAGTACAGAAGATTCAAAAAACTTTTACTAAAAACTTATGGCACAAAAGGCATTTTTTCACACAATAAAACAAAATACAGACAATATTACAGAAAACACAACAAATTCATTTCCTTAAACCCTTATTGTAAATGATTTAACTTTTTCTGAAGCTCATATCTTGTGCAGACAATTAGAAGTTGTTGATCAAAATTTGCATAACAGAGATATTGTTCACAAGAAAAGCATACTACTATTATAAATAACATATTATTTTATGTACAAACTATTAAAGAGACTTCTTGAACAACATTTTATAAGAGTGCATATTTACATAGTGCACATTCAGATTAGTTCAATGCAACATTCTCCCATTCAAATTGACATATCAATTTCTTGAAAAGCAAATATTTACAACATATCCAAAAATACAAGCCTCCTTTGCATTCAAATTACTGTATTGCAGAGGGACGTAGCTTTTGCATTTAATATCAAATAATTTTCAATGTGGGTGCAGTTTATAATCAATTAAATGGATGTGGTGTATCCACTTTATTTTCAGCGTGTGATTATGAAGGTAACATGGTGCGTTTGAAGCATTACAGTGTAGCCCCCAGTGTATGACGGGTGCACACACACGGTGGAAGTGTGGCCCCTGTCAGTGCCATGCCCCACCGTCAAGTCACTGCTGCCCTGGCCAGCACCAACCCCGCGCATCTTACAGCGAGGCGGCAGGGGTGGAGTGTCGCAGGGCAGCGACAACACGGCAATGACAGCATGCACTAGCAAGAAGCAACCATAACTGACCATGGTCATCTGTTCCAAATTCATCTAGGAGATCTGTGAGGGCATCACGGAACTCTATCATCCCCTGTGCCGGAATGGCTATTTGGGAGCGTTGATTTGAGCGCAGAACTGTCTGTGATACCTGAAATACAAGTACAACTGACCATCATCATCTGTAGCATATTTATCTAGTAGGTCTGTCAGCGCATCTCGGAACTCTATCATCCCCTGTGCTGGAATCGCTACTTGGGTACGCTGCTCATAGCGCTGTGCATTCTGGGATACCTACAAAATGGTTGTTTCAAGCAGAACAAAATGTTACGCATGCATACTATTTAGAGCAGTCCCATGGATGTGTGTTATTCCGACTTTTCTCAGTGCCATTTTTAAATGAAAAAGTTGTGGTTCTTTCTCTTACATAACTTTCCTCAGTGCCATTTTTAAATGAAAAAGTTGTGGTTCTTTCTCTTACATAACTTTTAAATTAAATTTGTTATTTCTTTGATAAATGAGAAGGCAATGACTGCAATAACTGATGGGTTTCCTTTTATAGTTGTTAAAGATGTTCTGAGACCCATAATCTTGTCAACCTGATGTTGGTCTCATCAGTGGAAGAACAGGTAATAAAGGCTGAATGGTCAGTTATGTACAAAATTCAAGTTGTCCGTGTGGACAAGTGGACACAGATTCATTTTTTGACTGAGCAGTTTCCTGCTCCCATGGTTTTCAGAGAGAGGCTTATTTCCTGTGTATTTTGTCTTCCTGTTGATGTTCTATTTTCTTGATTAAATTTCATGAGAATTTTTACAAATCTTGAGATTTTGTTGTGAAAATAGACAAGCTCATGGTTTAGAATGACATGCAGTTTTTTTTTCAATCAAGAACAAGACAATCTTTTCTTTGTCAATTTCATATGCAAAATTTACAGTACAAACATATGATATAAACAATTTAAAAAAAGCGAATATTTAAAACTTTAACAAAGTTTAATGTTCTACATTCAGATCAGTATTTATGTTAAATATTTAAATGAATGTATTGGTAAAAAGAGCCAAAATAGAAGATTTGAAATGGTTATTTCACTTTGTTTTTGTTTTGAAATAACATTTTTACTTTAACAAGACCCCTGTTTTCTCACCCTCAGAAATCGTCCTCGTTGGTTTTCTTTCAGATCCAGATAATAACGTCTGTTATCTTTGATCATTACTTCACTTTTGAGCTTGCCGTCTTCCGGAAGGTTGTCAGGATTCGGAGGCCCTGAATGATAGACAAAGACAATACTTAAACACAACTCTTCTCCAATTTCGATACTGAAGATTTGATAAATTGTGGCACTGTCAACATATAACAATTTTCATTTGCTTCAGCAGGAAACCTTCACTTTCATTTGTTATGATGCCATTCTGAAGAAAGGCTACAAGGAAATATCTACTTATTCACTTGAAGGGTTATTAATTGGTGGCGTATCAGTAAAATGGCTGCTAGGAGATTCTTAGAACCTGAAATGCATAGTTTTTTATGGTATTTTTTCCTCACATTGTACAGAATTATACCATGATGTGATTTTACGTTTCCTATATATGGATGGATGCATTGTCTGGGTTTTATAAGTTGTTTATAGGTAACGTTTCTTGTACCGCGTATTACCCATATACTCCCATTAGTGCATCAGACTTAACACTTACTTATGACATCACCAATAGTTCAACTAAGCAATGGTAGCCATAAGTGACATTATGAATATAACACATGAAATCACAAAGAAATCTGTTACATCAAATGCCCTGTGTACACAATGCAGCAGCAAAAATCAACAAGATACCTGGAAAGTGGAAACCACCAAATAAAACTCGGTGACAGCATCACTTGTTCCAGTTCCAGGACCAAGCGTGTCCAAGTGATGCTAATATCACTCAAGAAAGCTATCCACTCATGTCACTGATCCTCTTCTGCTATTTGTACGTATAGTATCTAAACATGCAAATCCCACCCTTTGATCCCATGTGACATAAGATTATCCCCCATGACAAAATATTGGCCTCATTATGTCAAATAATATGTAGGTATAAAATCACGGAGTTTTTGTTGTGCATTATGCTGTATCTCTATAATATGGCACAGTGAAAGCAATCATGTCCCCAACATGATGGCCAAGACCCCAGTTGACACTTTGCAGCAGTTTTCACAAAGCTATTGTGCTAGTTTTGTTGAGTGACATGTCATTAGTAGCAGAGGCAGAAAGTAACACAACACCAGTCACCTGGACCATGGAAGGCCAAGCCTAACAACAACATCAAGCTTCAATAATAAAGACCATCCAACCTACAGCTCCACAGGTTTAACCTGTTTAAAGTCAAAGTTGGAGTCTCTTGAAAAAAAATGTTTTTTTTTCCAGAAATTTGATATCATAATGGACTAGTTTAATAAGCATATTACTGGAGGCAACCATCAAGCAAGCCATCTCGTACAATATCTGACTATACCAAAAGTCTCAGATGAGAGGTTAAAAACAAGAATACTGATCTCCTGAGCTTTGGGTTCACAAAAAAAAAATGGATATATATCATACATGACGTATTGTGAATGCACTGAAATTAATGGCCATAAAATTTGTGATTGCCAAAATCTAAGCACCATATTAAAGAGCTCATGTTTAATTATAAGCTTAAAATGAAACAACATTTTTACATCATCTTTGCTCAATATTACACATTTAGGGTTTGATCACAGAGAGGAAGGCCAGTAATGCTGGGTAACCAGTTAGATAATAAGAAATAAAAGAGTTAAAATTTCCCAGCCTGTAAAAAAACAAGTTGATTTAGTTTGCAAGCACCTTTCTCTTAATGGTTTTCACTTAATTTTGTTAAATCAAATAATATTTTGGCATTAAGGTCTATAATCCACAATCAGTTTGAAGCATCTGGGGAGAACTTCGGGTGGTCTCGTATATTTCCGTAACTGCCTTCGGCTCTGGGGGATTCCAGGATGAGAGTGAGGCTATGATGCCAGTGGGGGGTATTTCCCATTCAGCACACATGGCGGACAAACCAAACGATAACAGAGGCAGGTGGTCTTCTCTGTCATATATTGTTAAAATGTTAATATAATGTCATAATTATGCAACATCCTGCTAGCACAGTATATAAACTCTAACTGTCAATGAATTCAGACTGAATATTATGCAACTTTCTTCAATTGATAAGAAATGTTCTCCAACCATCGGCAAAGCCCAGATAGGTGATATAAGTCGCCAGCTGCAAAAACTGAGTCGAATCTACCGTTAAAACGGGTTCAATTTAAATAATAAAATAATAAGACTAGCTGGTTAAGTTTACTTTTTCTGTGCTAAATTGACAAATAACATTACTTTGAACACATTTAAGCAAAAAAAACATAAGTCTGTCCCAGTTTTTCATTGTGGATTATAGACCTTAAGCCTAGAACATCGGTAAGTAGCAGTATGTGGATATGTGGCTGAATAGCTGCAGATAAACTTGATATGGCATGACTGAGAATAGTTGCAGGCATATAACAAGACACAGAATAGATTCTATTGGTGCTATGCTTGATGGTGTCATCGTGTAAACTTTTTTTTTTATTTGTTATTTTTTAAAATGTTATTTTCCGAACAATTTTATTTTTATTTAATTTCTTTTCATCACACATTCTGCCACAAACTTCTTATCGGTCCTGTGAAAACTTTGATCTAATGTCCACTGCCATCAAACCTTTACGTCAAGGTGTCTGATGCAATGAAATAATTTGGGCAAAAAGTCATGAACAATATAAATTCCATTCAAAATCACCTACCGAGTGATGCATAGTGTTCACTGAACTCTGTGAGGTGATCTCGAAATTCTGCAGCTGTGGACATTGCTAGAAGAAGGCGGCTCTTTTTACCTCCTGACCCAACCTGCAAATAAAAAAAATACCACCAAACTAGTTATGGCTCTATTTTCATTAAAACAAAAAGAACCTTAATAAAGTCAATATAAAATATATACGAAAAGAAACAAGAAATCATGTTATATTAATAGTTTATTTGATTAACTTCACTAAGCATGGGCAGTTTTGGCCTATTCTGGTGCCTGGGTGTGTACACATGTTCTAGGTAGGAAGATGGCGAGAGGATTGGCAGGCCAAAGTTGTGGTAATACAGGGAGGGGTGGACATTCTTCACATTACTACTGTCACATCACACCCTCTACTTATCTATCTCAATCCCAACCTTCATTTCTATATGTGGCTACATGTTTTGATGTTGGCTTATTTAACTTTTTACAATTTTTTTAAAAGACATTAATCCTCATATTTGAAACACTGGGAAGGGGTCAAGCTGTGGAAACCTTCCTAACTAATGCCAATAAAAAAAAACTCCTCTCATTAAAAAGATGTCATCAAATTCAGAACAATGTTCTGAGCTGAACAAATTTGTAGCAACAATAGTAAGCACATATTAGACGTACACATTGAGGTTTTGTAACAAAACACAAATGTAGTATGTGTGTTAGCCAGTGCACCAAATATCGAGCTGTAATTGTAAAATTAATCAATCATTTGCATTGACAGAACTTAATATATGCGAGACTGGCCTGCAGTACGTATGATAGAAAGCGGAGGATGACAGGTGAGAGCTAGACAGCGCTATGTTAGCATACATATCTCTACGCCATCATGGGTTACATCGACGAGGACGCAAAATCTTTGCAAATAAAAACACACAAAAATAACATATAACATACTCAATACCATAAAACTCATAAGACTTTCAAGTTATTGGTGAATTAAATATATCTTGAGCTAAAT
The DNA here is from genome assembly GCA_949316495.1 of Amphiduros pacificus. Lineage (NCBI taxonomy): Eukaryota > Metazoa > Annelida > Polychaeta > Phyllodocida > Hesionidae > Amphiduros > Amphiduros pacificus. The sequence goes on along the minus strand of OX439003.1, from coordinate 16,854,103 downwards.
AATAGGAAAAGGAAAGTTGAAGAATGCCTCTTGCCTCTCGAGGTAGGGAGGCTCGCCAAGATATACAGCTTGGAGAATACAGACAGGTGAAGGGTGCTAACCCTTCTCAACTTCCGCCTTCCTGTCTGTTATTCATGTCATATTGTTCTACTTTGCCCAGAGGTTTTCATCTGGTTATATAGATATCTGCCAGCTATGTACTTCTCACAAACAACCCATCCACCTTGTGCCCCACTGCTCTGGGCAAAACACAAAAACATAAAATTCTACTCAGCATTTAAGCTGTTAATATACTATTTCACCTTTTAGATAGGTGAAACTACAATATGGTTTATAACCATGATAGCATGCATGTATATTTATTTAATCAAATGACTTCCCTTTCCCATACATTTCTGTGTTCTGACACCACATTTCTTTTCTTGTTTACTGTTGTATATAAGGTCTGAGCAGACCTCTAAGAGATAGTAATTCCAAAATCAGAAAAAAACCCTTGTCGAGGACTGGATGTTTGAGGTTTTAATTGATATGTCTGCAAATCATTGGAGTGTCTTTCTATTTATAAATCCTCCCATGAGTAAAAATCACCAAATATTTTTCTTTAAAAATACTGGTAAAAAATTCAAATGTGGCGTTGCAAGTTATACTGTATAATATCTGGTCACAACAAGGTAAACTGAATTTTCAAAGGAATATAATTTTTTCAGCACCCCCCCCTGCCCCAGAGTTGTGTCAAGGTCACTTGTATTTGAAATTGACTTGAACTTGAGGAGTATGAATTGCTCATGCTCAGTGGTGTTAAATTGTTATTATGTTGTTATTAAATGTTCCTGTTATCCTCTGAACAAACTGAGGAGTAAGGTAAATGTATGGCTCCTATATCATGCCCCCTCCACTTCCTGTAGTGTTGCTTATTAGCCTTATAACTGCTTATTAATCAATAAAAAGGTCTAGGTTTTCTGCATTTGTCTCGCAATGTTAAAGCAATGACTTTTGGAGACAATTAACAGCCAAGCTGACCTGGCAATCACATAATGGCTGTATGTGATCTCACTTGGTCATGTTTGTGGGCCGACTAACATGGGAAGCTTGTCAGCAGGGCTGTGGTATGCAACTCCCCTGTTATGTGAATACCTAGCATTAGTGTGGTGAAGGTAGGCTGCCCTACTGACATACATACTCAACCATTCCTCCGACCTACATAATGACCTTGCCAACATTGCCATGGTAACCCACTTGCAGCGTCAGCTGATCAGATACATAACCTCACCAAGCTGACACCATATCATCCACTTCTTTTTACTCACAATTTCTTATTGTTTTATCCATGAATATGCATTAATTATATCCCATTAGCTGACTTAATACTTTTAACTTTTCAAATTGTGAGAGTTATCTGTGAGTATTTGTGGCCACTCCCTGTTGCGGTGCTCTTCACTCTCTGAAACTTGTCCCGGTCTCTTATCTGAATGGATATATGTCACACTGTAGAGTTGGCTTATGATGCAGCCATTTTAATTTACTGCTAATTTTTATTAATCAGCAGCACAGCAGCTCTCATCATCCACATATATAATCACACAAGATGAGATGATATGTTCTCTAATATACATTTTTGTATAAACTGATTCTGGATTTGTATTTGTCCATCAACAGTCAATTTTTATTGACTCAGCACTGGGAGGTTGGTGTAGAGAAGAAAGTTACAAGAAGTCGCAATTAAGAGCAATTTCTGTGTATTTGTCTTTGAACACATTTTGCGCTGTCCTTCAGATCATCTGTGATCATGGGAGCCCAGTTTAGCTAATCTTTGTGCTATTATTATATGTCTGCAGTGCATATTATGCCATACATAGCACATTTATTGATGTTTGTGCTATTTTTACAGCACACTATTGTTACCAGGTTTACAGCAATTATTTGTTATATTGTAATGGATACCCACTAGGACCATTCTGATAAAAAAAAACAAATACAATATGTTAAAAGTCACTGTTTCAAAAAATTAGTTTTCAAACAAATATATTTTTTTAGCATGGCTTTAATAACATTATAAATTAATGTCATTTATGCATTTGATGGCAGATTATGTCATAGTTTTGCACATTCTGTTGTGTCCTCCACATTTAATTTATACCTTGTCTATTACCACAGCACTTTTTGAATAAAAGTGGGAAATAGGCCAAATTAAGCAAGAATGTGGTAAGCATGGGGAAAAACCCTCTTGGAATTTGTAAACTCAACCTTAGTCTGAAATCTAAACATAATAACGTAAAAACTATATAAATATGACCTCCATCTTGTGCACAAATCTGCTGCATATTTAGGTGCTCAGCATCCACCATTCAAGTGACAGACAGACAGCCAGCCATACAGACAGCATTACAATAAAAGCCACTGTCACCTTTAGTTGCTGAGGGGTAAATATGGCTCATCATTTAAATATTTTTGCCATTTATAGGTAGCACGATTGGGATGCTTTTGCTTTGATTAGTAAAGTTCTAATATGAAGCGTAACCACGAAGGTTAATGCTATAAAGACACTCTCTGATATCAGCGCTCTACTCTTTCAAGTGAACCTTAAATTTTCTAAGTAAATAATTATACAATAGAAGCTCTGGGTGAACATTGAACAGTACATTTCTTTTTATTTCATTAGATTTTATCATGTCACTAAGAGCTCACAAATACATCACAAATGCGGCTATCAACTAAATTTTTCATGCAATCTATGCAAATAAAGCTTATATTCAAAAATAGAGGGATAGTCTCAAAATTATGACCCAATATATCATATCAATCTCTATTTTATTGTGTTACTCAAAATATTGGGATCATATCAGTTTATATCTCGCATGCAAATTACATTTCACAATGCTCAGACTGATATATAGAACTTAATACAGGTGAGAAAAAAATATATATATATCTGCATGAAACAGGTAAAAAAAAGGCATCCCTCGAAGAGAGATTTTTATGAATATTTGAGCTATTATTACATAGAAGTATTGCTGCCACAAGACTGCAGCCAGATCCAGCAGATAACAATACTGGAGCTTTGCTACAAGTACGATTATTAATAATGGCTTCTTGCCCACACAGCAACATGTCCACAGCATACCATGTTCAATCAAGGAATACCTTCATCCCATATCAAAGATGGCCTTCAGTTTATCATTTAACTGAGGATGTCATGGATCTGTTGACCTTTGGAAATCTCACAACCCTTAACTGTGAATTGTCACAAAAATTGACTGAAGATAATTGGTGTCCTTGGGAAGTACTGCACGAGTCTGAGAGCAGGCCTGGAGGCGTAATTAATGTGTTTAACATGATGCCACTGCTGACAGATACCCGAAATATATGATGTATATATCATGCTCACAGGGTTTCTACATGTGTTCCAAGATTCAATACTCTCAAAATAAATGTTAGCTTTTAATAGGTTGCGGACTGTCTTTTGCAGAATATAATTCAAAAGGTCATGGTCTGTTTGAAATACTAAAAAATAAATACCATCCCATTAAAACAGAAATAGGGCAGATACATGGCAGGTATAAACATTCACCTCTCTCACTCCGACCAAGAAAAACGATTTTCACAAAAACAAAATGTCAAGTGATGAAATCAATTTTGTTCTCCACTGACTTTTCCCACACCCTTTCCACACAGAATGAATGGTGATATCCTGCCCACTGCGGATTAATGGTGAGGTATGAGTCAATGCAAGGAGCACTCACTACTCACAAGGGAGACTCGACTCATGTGCAGGTGATTGAAAGATCTCTACTCATACTGGGGGTTGAGCAGATATGACAACTCATGCTTATATTAAGGTGGTGATGGGATCTCTCGAGTCTTGATGGGACAAAGCACTATATCCAAGAGCGCCATGAGCAGCCAGACCTAGTCTGAAATAGCGCTAAACAAATGTATTATTATTATTATTATGAACCAATCATGGTTGATCCAGTGAGATCCATTGCTACTCAATACTGATGTTCATATTTATGTCTGCAGTACTGGCAAGAATGGCACCAGATTTGTATGGGCCCAGTCGAAGTAGCAGCCATTGTGGTGGAGTGTTGAGGCTGATTGGACATGTTGAGACATTTATCTTGTCTTGGCCAGGTGATCTACCACCTGCACACATCAACTAGTCTCCACCTCCACTTCTCAATCCAATGGCAGTAAACACTGCTCGCTTTTACCAAGGAAAGAAAGAATTCCAATGCTTATCCTTCTCATGCCACACTGCACAGGTCAGACACTCCACAGCCAAAACAAAACTGGACGGTATCTGTTACTATAATATTATATCTGCTGCAGAATTGTCCCTCCTATTGCAGTCATGGCGCTCATCCCTACTAAGACACCCTGCTCACCCCTTCTCTTGTCACAATGGTCCCTCCTATTGCAGTCATATCGCTCATCCCTACTAAGACACCCTGCTCACCCCTCCTCTTGTCACAATGGCCCCTCCTATTGCAGTCATGGCGCTCATCCCCACTGTGATACCCTTCTCTCCCCTTCTCGTCACAATGGTCCCTCCTATTGCAGTCATATCGCTCATCCCTACTAAGACACCCTGCTCACCCCTCCTCTTGTCACAATGGCCCCTCCTATTGCAGTCATGGCGCTCATCCCCACTGTGATACCCTTCTCTCCCCTTCTCGTCACAATGGTCCCTCCTATTGCAGTCATGGTGCTCATCCCTACTAAGACACCCTGCTCACCCCTTCTCTTGTCACAATGGTCCCTCCTATCACAGCCATACTGCTCATCCCTACTAAGACACCCTGCTCACCCCTTCTCTTGTCAAAATGATCCCTCCTATTGCAGTCATCGTGCTCATCCCTACTAAGACACCCTGCTCACCCCTTCTCTCATCACAATGATCCCTCCTATCACAGCCATACTGCTCATCCCTACTAAGACACCCTGCTCACCCCTCCTCTTGTCACAATGGTCCCTCCTATCACAGCCATACTGCTCATCCCTACTAAGACACCCTGCTCACCCCTTCTCTTGTCAAAATGATCCCTCCTATTGCAGTCATACTGCTCATCTCCACTCTGACACCCTGCTCACTCCTACTCCTGTCACAGGAAGTTCACACCTGTGCATTAGACAGGAAGCTTACACCTGAGCATTAGACAGGAAGCTTACACCTGAGCATTAGACAGGAAGCTTACACCTGAGCATTAGACAGGAAGCTTGCACCTGAGCATTAGACAGGAAGCTTACACCTGAGCATTAGACAGGAAGCTTACACCTGAGCATTAGACAGGAAGCTTACACCTGAGTATTAGACAGGAAGCTTACACCTGAGCATTAGACAGGAAGCTTACACCTGAGTATTAGACAGGAAGCTTACACCTGAGCATTAGACAGGAAGCTTACACCTGAGCATTAGACAGGAAGCTTACACCTGAGCATTAGACAGGAAGCTTACACCTGAGCATTAGACAGGAAGCTTACACCTGAGCATTAGACAGGAAGCTTACACCTGAGCATTAGACAGGAAGCTTTCACCTGAGCATTAGACAAGAAGCTTACACCTGAGCATTAGACAGGAAGCTTTCACCTGAGCATTAGACAGGAAGCTTACACCTGAGCATTAGACAGGAAGCTTACACCTGAGCATTAGACAAGAAGCTTACACCTGAGCATTAGACAGGAAGCTTACACCTGAGCATTAGACAGGAAGCTTATACCTGAGCATTAGACAGGAAGCTTACACCTGAGCAGTAGACAGGAAGCTTATACCTGAGCATTAGACAGGAAGCTAACACATGAGCATTAGACAGGAAGCTTTCACCTGAGCATTAGACAGGAAGCTTTCACCTGAGCATTAGACAGGAAGCTTTCACCTGAGCATTAGACAGGAAGCTTACACCTGAGTATTTGACAGGAAGCTTTCACCTGAGCATTAGACAGGAAGCTAACACAGGAGCATTAGACAGGAAGCTAACACAGGAGCATTAGACAGGAAACTTACTTCTGCCATCATGATTAAGAAAAAATAGGGAAATACAGAGACGCTTGTTGCATTTTTAAGTTTGAGAATTAAAAATTTACCAGGAAACTTGTTACTTCTTGCTAACTGTCCATTGAAAACCTACACAAAAGTAATAATTGCATGTGTGGTGTGAATCACTTGATTAGGTCTAGCAACCTGTGGATGTGGCTCAGGAAGGCAAAATGACAACACCTTGATAGGCATAATAGGGGGAGCTAGTGCATATTCGCTGTTGTGTGCCACGCTCCAGGGTTGTCTGGTCCCTAGAGAAGCACCTCACACAAACTGGTGCCACTCGACTTAATCACTCCTTCATTGAAGGTCTCTATATTACTACATAGATCAAGCAATATACGATTGTTGTATATCCATCGTTTTAATTTATATGGCATAGTCGCAGCCTAGATATTTAGCATGAGTGCATTTCAGCAGCCCAGCTGGTCCCTGGTGCTGTGTGGCTGCAGCAGCTTGAGCTCTCACTCACATCAATACTCAATAGGAGCACGGCTACCTAATACAAGAATACATCATGTACATGCCAGGCTTAGGAGAGGCCTTGCAACAATCACTGTATTGTCACCCACTAAATATCCTCACCTCAATCAAAGCTTTTTACAAAAAAAGTGTCTTAATATGTGCACTTCATGATGTATCATCCTTTCTTTCCACCAATTCTTTCGTGAAAACACTGCTCTGTCAAAGAGCTCTATATTTCCAACTTTGTGTATGTGGCAGTAGGTATACCAAATGCACATTTTATTAACAGTAGCAAGTTAAAGTCATATATATTGAACAAATATGACAAATTCTTATCATGTTTAATTCACATTATCTATGTGTAAATCTTGCTGACATACATACACAAGACAAAATGGCTGAATACATTGTATTACCAGATTAGTTCTGCGTAATTCATGATGTAAAGTCATAATAAACCAATGGAGATATGAAACTCATTTACGGATGATATTCTCAAAAAATAGAGTATTTGAAGAAATATTAGTCCCTCTTATCCATGACTGTCCTGTTTTGCATATCCACCATGTTTCTCTTGATAGATATCAATAATCTTCTAAATAAAATTATTTCCAACCTAGAATTTGCAGTTTCACAAAATATAGTACTGAACAACTTATTGTAACAATCACTGGTCCAGACAGGAATATTGATAATCAACTTTGCCTGCCAAGTCCACTGATTTCCAAACCAGATGCCGTTCTACTTGATCTAACATTTGATTATGCTATCTGAATATCGTATCTGGCTAGCAACACCATTGTTCAGGTGTAGTATCTAGGCTGGAGTGCAGTGTAGATTTATAATTTGAATTTCATTAGGATAATTAACTGTTACCACATTTCACATATCTTTTTATTGCATATGATTATTAAAGGTAATATCATGACATACATCCGGAGAAGTTTACCTGAAATGCTTAAATTACTCAATTTTTGTTTGAAGTCCTTAATAACCTCTGACCTTTGTTTACTTTGATAACCCTGATTAGGATGGTTGCATATCCCATCACACTGTCATCATGTAGGAGTAAACACGAACATGACATACAAGCATCTGATATTTGGGGTCAAACCATCCCACAGGTTCCTTGGAAGAATTACACAGCTAATCCCACTGTGCCAAATGTTGTCAGTGCTTTCAGTTTCAACAAGATCAGGCAATGAGGAAATGGCAGAACTGGATTTCAAATACACACTGGGTTTATAGCACTGCTGGCAGGCTTCACCAAGCCAAGCTGCACACCATTTTCACACCAAGCAACTTTTGAGGTCTGGCATCTAGTTGCCATGACTACCCATCTCTGCTTTCTTCCCTCTTTGGGTGGGAAAATCTCCACAAGCCAGACTCTTGTTTCTTCACATCATTTGGCCCAGTGAAATATTTACTGTGAAGAAGAGTGAGCGATGATAGTGGCCTTTTCTTTTAAATATTCTCATTTCAAAAACATAAAATAAAATGGCAATTGCAGAAAGAAAAAATCATACTGTGCTTCAGTAAATCAGCCATGTTTATCCATTTCTATATTGGTAAATTTCCTGATGGCTTATGGCTGTGCAGACTAAAAACGAGCATAATACTACATAATCACATTTTTCTGGAGTTGTTATTTCATAGATATACTGCGTGAAGACAACAATGTTGTGCAGCCCAAGATATTCCCATTGGTGACTCTCTTAATATGATAAAATATCCAACTGTTTCCCTCCATAGCGGGACTTCTCTATCATATCAGTCAAAGGTATAAAGGTGCGCACAGAATCGACCGCAAGTCATCAGTAGTCATAAAAATCTTGCTGTGAACTGATTGGCGGTGAATACATGCTAACTGAGATAGATTCTGTTTCAATCTGACAGCTGTATGGATGGGTCAGTTTATGTGTCAGACACCTGATTACAGTTTTTGACCTGGTGTTGGTCAATTCAGACAAATCAAAACAAATCAAAATATGATTTTCAGTCCATTTTTCAATTTTGTTTCTTCATTACTGGCTAATCCTACTCTCCAAAAACCAAGTTCAGATTTGTTCCACTGCTTGTAAATTATCTCTTGTGATGAAACATCTCTAGGACTGACAGAAAGGATGTTAATTCCAATGGAATCAAAAGCATTTATAAGAAGTATTCATGTTAATTAAGTACTGATTCACTGGTCCAGAAGAATTTTGGGACTGTGAGCCAGTGATTTTAAAACTCTCCTCACCCAGATATAAGTGAATATTTCTTTAATTATTTAAGTTTTATATTTTATGTAATAGGCAAGAAGATTTGATTAAGTCCAAAGGTTTGAGAGTATCTCAAGTCATTTCAGGCCAGTGACCAAAATCCTCAATGTCAAGGCCTGTGTAATATTATTAATATCATAAAGAGCAAATAGCTTCAAAACTAATACTGCAATGAGGTCCTTTGACAACATCCTTAAATGGCCTACAATAATGAATGATTTTTATAATCCCAAATATGCAATAGATTCGTTAATCTACGATAAACTCTTGTGATGCCCTCAGGCTATCTTACTATGCAGGATGAAAGTGAAGCTTAGTTATAACATTTATAAAGGTTTTATTGGATCTCTCCACAATATCAACTGCCAATTCTAAAATATCTAATAGGGTAGATAACATATGCAATGTTGAGTTCATTTGGAAGACACTAGTATCAAACAAGTCCAAGATATTCACAACAATTTTCATTATTCTGACAAGAATTTTGTTTGATTAATATTTTTTTCACAACCTTATTTGGAAATGACCTGGTGGGACATAAATAGCTCTAAATTTTAAAAGTAAATGTGTATGATTATTATTTAATGTTGTTGGTGTATCCTTAAAAAAAGTCGAGGTTATGAATATTGAGAAATATATCAACTTAAATTGTTCTGTCTTGAAACAAATCAGACAAAAAAAGCTGGATAAATAAACAACCCCAAAAAGGGAAGTTGCTACTTTATGTCTTTGACAGTGACTTACCTCTGCAATTTTGATGAACCTTCCTCGTCTGTTCTGTTTCACATCTAGGTAGAAGCGCTTGGACTGGATCTGCAGTGTTTTGGTGGCAAGCTCCTGCTCACCAGACCCTACAAGTACACAAAACATATCATAATGAGCAGTGTTTCCACAACAAATGCATTCATCTAAACATCAGTCAAGTATCTATGCTTTTTAAATTCGCTACAGTGCTACACTCTTCGATATATTCATTTGAATTTTCAGAACTTGCATCTGAAATAAGAGTGGTCGTGAATGATATTTCATGATTCTTTTTTTTTTAATGCCAGTTTTCACATGATAAATCATATCAATAACTTTGATATTCCACTTCCACTTCAAAGATATTTCTACATACCATTTTTTCACTGCAAGGGGTCTTGTTCTTGATAAGTATATATTATTGGCAGGATTTCATAAATATTTCTTAAATATCGAAATAATGTGAAATGTCTAGTCTCGTGCCCTAAATTTGTGGAAAAATACCACTTGGATTGATCTTTAGTTCACCAAGAGCAGTTCAGTATCTTGGATTATTATCTGGAATCATTATCTTGTTTCAATATCAACTAAGCTTGGAGGACAGAAATGATTTGCCCAAAACCTCAGAAATTTGGTATTCTGTGTTTCTTCACAAAGTTTTAAAAAAAAAGTATTTTAATGAGTATATTTACAAAGCTCATGTTAATTATCTATCTTAGTCACATTAAAAATAGATATAAATGGAATCAATAATAGTAATAAGAATAATAATAATAAATTTTGAATTGTTGGAATCATATAATGAGCATGTATATCAAGACAATACACGAGAATGATTAATTCACATAAGATTACCAACTATGATTACATTTTTTTCATTTAGCAGAATGCCTTGATTAATAGATAAACATTTTCCGTGGAATATTGTGCCATGATATCCTAACTTCAAATGAATGGTAAAAGTTACAGAATAATGATGCATAGTTTTACTCTGCTACATGATGAGAGTTTGCAATTCAAGCTACCTAGTGGTAATAATGAATCTTGTAAAGGGCAAGTCAATTAAAGAAATTACGATTGAGACAAATTGTTCTGCTAAATAGGTATTTAGAAAGGCAGGAAATTGTGCTAGGCAGGAATAATATAAGGTTGACAGGCCTGGACCTACCTAGTTTGTCATCGTGAGGACTAGGGGAGCTACCTGGATGAAAAACATCACAAAGCACAAGATTAACAAATAACAATGACACACAACGTTCACAAAAGTCATGTATGTACAAGTGTCTGGTAGGACGTGCTACGGAGCATCCTGCCCACATCAATCTACCAATATATGCTAATCTCAAGGATTATCCTCTTCCTTCATCCTGACCACTAACCCATATATACAGTAATCTAAAACAATCTTACCCTCAAAAATCCCTTCACCAATTAATGTTTTAGTCATTTGTTTTTTTTTTGTTATTAATGACAATCCCTCTCAACACGAAGAGCACTTATATAGTATACACAGGAAAGAATCTGTCTATTGGAATGGACTTGTTTATTCAAGAAATGATCAACAATACACAACAAAATTACAATAAAACAGGGAATGGTAAGATTATCACAAGGAGTAATTTGTTTTCCCTGACTGATTGTGCAACACTCAAAAAGGAAATGACAAAATTAATATCAATCAATATCAAATTTCATGAGAAAAAGAGTAGAGAATATGATAAAACTGATATGAGCATGACAAGTTTGGCTTAATTCTCAACTTCACTACGTATGTCTATTTGTGTTCTCTTAACTTGGTACTATTTTTGATAATGATATACTTATCAGGAAAGTATACTTGCATTCTTGACTTACTCTCCCCCTACTGAACGATATTGAATTGCTTATGCTCTATCATCAATCTTCTGATGATATAATCGATTGCAGAATATACTTCAAACAACTTTGGTATATGGTAGATTATAATATTAAAAGTGAGAAAATCTAAGTACTACATATTTTTCCACCAAGAGATTGAATGATTATTTCATTAGTTGAACATGGATTGCATGGAAAACATTAAATTGAACTGCAGTGTGCCAAAAACTAAATTACCAAATTATCAAAAAGGGGTCCTCTGCTTCAAATGAATATATCAATTGTAAGAAATGTTCAGAAACGATGCCTCTACCCAGAGTAAAGCACACTTCTACAACAGCTATCAACGTGTGAGGTAAACCACGTGGTGGCTCATATATGTCCAGAGAAACAGAGCATCACAACCAGACCATAAAATAAGGCAATCAACAAAGCCCTTAGAATTATGCAAGAAACCACAGACCAAAGTCTCCTTCAATGGGAGGTGGAGCATTCCATAAGTCATTCTGTCCTACTTCATCTGCCCACTATCAAACTACATTTATGCCAACTATTCATTCCCAGATTTAACATTTTCTATTCTGTGATAATATGAAGTAAAACTATAAAACTATGTCAGGCCACTTAGCTATTCGGTTCCTCAATTTGCCGTATCTTGTAGCAATTCAGAGGGGAAGTAAGAATGAGTATGACAATTTCAAATCAATTTAAAACAATCCATTTATAAGGGCAAACTAAAAATTAATGCAAAATATCATGGTCAATTCAATCCATTTGTTTTTGTTATTTTTCTCCACAAAAAAAAATGAAGTGTTCTGTCTGATCATCTTATATGTGCCACAGACATTTATATCTATTGTTTCTTACTAATACTGAATTACATGCTCTGTCTAGTGAGGTGGCCTACATGCCAGTGCAAGGACAAACCCAAGAAGGGATACCTCACAGACCTTATGTCTACACTTCCTGGGAAGGTGTATATGTAGCCCTATAGCAGCTCACATGCTCAAGGTCAGCAGGAATTTATTGATCCATAATGTTCACCACAATTCAGGGTTTTCCCTTGATCAGCATCAACGTGGCAGGCAGCACTTATGTCTAGTCTATGATATTAACCCATACCTTCTCCCTCTTATTATATACATATACATGCATACATTTGTTGCTATAAAATTGTTGTTTCTATTTATATCATAATCAATCATTTCAAGCATAATCTGCATAAATAAATGTTCCTCTGTTATTTTCAAAAGCTTCAATACAACAAAATAACTGAAGATTGCATATTGTTTACCTTCTTAACAACAGCCATGACCCTGTCTACATATGTAACCCTACACTCTGTGGATCTTCAGGTTTGCACTATTCTCTTATAATCTTTACAACATGCTTCTCAACATGTCAGTAAAACCAGTAAGATTCCAATGTACAGAAATCCAATTGCTTTCAAACATATGACTGACCGCACTGATAAATATATATGTCAAGAATTGGGTTGGAGGAGATTTAAAAATATTATTCGTTTATATCTGGGGTCCAAAATTAACATCTGATAAGGAAACATTAAACAATTTTCCCACAAACTGAATATAAAAGCTTTCTTTTTATCCACATCCATCAAAATATTTTGACAATAATAAAATATCAAGTCAAATCTACAGACAGAAAAATAACCTTTTTATATATCTGGAGAATTATTTCAGGGCACATGACCCCTTTTGCCTCAATATGTTAAATTCCAATTGCAATTTGTATTCCAGAAGTTTGCTCCTGTTGCTGTTTGAACAATAAATGTGTGCCTCTTTTCATATAAGCCAATAACTAATAGTGCAATTCTTTTTTACTTGAAAACACAATTGGCATTACACCAGCTTAGTAAAACCTTTCTGCTATCAGATTATATGGTCTAGTTGTTCAAACTATACACTCAACTTAGAAGAGTTAAACATTTGGCCAACAATAGCAGCACAGCTCTAAAAACAGTTGGAATAGCCACCCATATCTTAACCTAATAAATTACTGAAATACTGTAACATAAAACGTATACCGTAAACTGTGGTGTTCATCTACTCTGTTGTCCAAAATTTTTCTCTTTTTTTATTTCTAACATTTTTCACACTCAAAAAGTCACTTTATAGGATTTTAAGAAGCTTGCACCCATTCAACATTGGTTTCATGTTGTGGGAGGAAACAGTGTATAATATCAGGAGATCAAAGGTGTTGTAGGGTTAAGTTGGTACTGCTACCTCAACACTGTCAACTCTCTCCACTTGCAGTTTCTCGTGGATGCATACTTTTTATGAATTTAATAGTAGTCTTGTACAACTTACTTGCCTTAAATCTCAAATGCTTATACAGATTACAAAATATGTCACAGGCACAAACTGCCGTATATCAATTTTGGGCCACATACAGATTGGAACAAATGCTAAACCTGCCACTATAAAACCAATCAATTATAGCCATGCAGCGCTTATATGGTGCACCTACAGAGTGGAATAAACATTATCCTGAGCATGTTATCATCAATCAATTATTGATACATAGCCCCTGTATGATTAGAGATAATTGTTCTTTCCCAGAGAAGCCATCAGGTTTTTCATTGTTCTCATCCTCTCTTAATATACATATCTTTTTTCCTAACTGTCAGAATTGCCATTACTTTTAATATGTTCGCATAAAACTTTATTATAAAAAAGATAATCAGGGCAGATAAATGTTAATTAATCTATGTTAAATTGCAATGTTTGTCAAATGCCACATGTTGGTGCAAACTCTCTTTTGCTGCAAGAATTAACAATTCCACAAAGTATATTTTGTCATGGTGAAATCTGAGAATATCTATATGAACTATATTGTATTCTAAATGGCATCTTTATACGAAACAATAATTATCTTGTCTTGATGGAAAATGTAACCTACCTTAACCTAAAGGAACTATGCTTTTGAAAAATATATTGCTTTGAGAGTATTTTCTTTTTCAAATCAACTTCATTTTATAGTTTGCAATGGTATTATTCTTCTAGGGGGTAATGCTAACAACACTATGACCCAGACCCCCTTTACTATAATGTGGGCATTGGCAATCTGCAGGTTGTTATTGTAGAAATGCTATTTACCACAAATATATATTTGTAACATTTTCTGTCTTTTTCTTTTTTAAACGAAAAACCAAAATGGCACTCCTACTATTTTCAAAACAAACATGAATACAAAGCATAATGCTATATAGGACACTAAAGGGTTGGAGAATACAAATCTCAGTTTATCAACTGATAACAGGAGAAAATGCCTATTTTCATGACTGAACCAAATAACATATTTGTCAGATAAAGAAATGTTTTTATTCGGACCCCTCAATGCCTTTCATGATGCCTATACAACGAAGCCAGTTTCCATTTTTTCTCTAGATTCCATTCCTTGATGCTATTCTCCCCCTGCCCTGATGTGGTCATGCTGCCCTGATGAGAGTGTGGTCATGCTGCCCTGATGAGAGTGTGGTCATTCTGCCCTGATGAGAGTGTGGTCATGCTGCCCTGATGAGAGTGTGGTCATTCTGCCCTGATGAGAGTGTGGTCATTCTGCCCTGATGAGAGTGTGGTCATTCTGCCCTGATGAGAGTGTGGTCATGCTGCCCTGATGATAGTGTGATCATGCTTGAACCTTCCCTTGACATACCCCTCTATACATCTGACATCACGGTCTCCAACATCCCTAACTTCTATATTTCACAGAGATCACAATCTCCTACACACATCACTGCCTAATAAGCCCTCAGACATCTGGCACCATTGCCTCCTTGGTCCCCTTATATTCAGTATCCCTCTCTCATATATTTGATCATTAAATATGCCTCATATATTTTTCGAATTGCATTCAGTCATGTATATGTGGCAATTTCATTGCATTGACTCTTACACTTTGAGTCAATTTTCTATATTTCACATCTTAGTCTTTCCTTTGACTTCAGTGCCTTACATTCAATTTTAGAATCCACTATTTGATACCACACTTTTATTCAAATTTTGAATTCAGTTTCACAATTGATACTGACAACTTGAGACCAGTCTCCCACATTTGAGATCACGGACTCCTGAGATTAATTTGATGTCAGTGACTCACAAATTGGATATCACTCTCCTGCATTTGATATTACTGCCACGGTTATCACCCAATTAATTGTTTTCTCCATGTCTAGATAAACGTCCATAAACTCCCTGAACCTCAATATCTCTCCTATGTGTGGTCTCTAGACTGCCAATGTTGCCTCCTTCTCAACATTCAGGAGTCCATCAAAAGTATGGAATGTACACCCAGTGTCACTGGGTACGGAGTGCCACCTAGCAGTGGGTTGCCACATGACCCACTTGGACCAGTCTATCATGACTAAGGTGTAGTCATACCAGGGTGGATCTCACTCCCATGTCACTTGTCACCTGCAGCTCCACTATTCACCCTCATATAATTTATTTGCAAGCCTGAGTTCATTATTTCATTATTTACCCTTTTCAAAATCTCACAATCTACAGTTAAAATGGTCACAGAGAAATGGTATTTTGTGCAGTTTCCTTTATATTATTGAACACTAGCTATTTATGACCCATGGAGATGCAACACCCGTAACCTAACCCTAATATTCATTATGGAAAATATGAATAGTTTGCTTGATTCAAGTATGACTGACTATCTGGGGGTAAGGTCCCAAAATTATGAAATGCATGAAATGATACTATAGCACA
The DNA here is from genome assembly GCA_949316495.1 of Amphiduros pacificus. Taxonomy (NCBI): domain Eukaryota; kingdom Metazoa; phylum Annelida; class Polychaeta; order Phyllodocida; family Hesionidae; genus Amphiduros; species Amphiduros pacificus. Next base: position 16,838,000 of record OX439003.1, on the reverse strand, counting down.
TTTGAAAAGTTCTATTCATATTTTAGGGAATAAACAATGTGGAAAAAGTTTAAATGCCCCTATAAATGAATGTGTATTATATTGACATGTGAAAGTAGAAATTTACAACAAGTTAAAAAAGAAAATGTGCAAAATATAAAATAAAGAAGCAAGCAAGAGTGGCTCCATGCAACATGCTCTAATGACTACTGTGGCAAAAACATATAAACACTGTCATGCAAATACATATATACAAGTATTTACTTCTAATTTCTACAGGTAAAAGGGTAAAGGGTTCAAACCATATTAAATAATCAAGTGATAAACCGGACCACAAAATGTCACTCATTCAAATGTTGGTGCTTCGGGGGCATCATGCAGTTGATGCCAAAAGCAACATTTTAACTTGTCCATATCAGTGTGGTATTATGTTAGCACAGATATCTCTTAAAGCTGAAGGTCCTTATAATGATAACTCAGTGGGGCAAGTTTTATTCTTAAGAAAGCACAAGTGGCAATGGAACACTTTATGATTAGTGAGATGTCAAATGAAGAGACTGGATGGAAGGAAGTGGACATTAACAGAGGATCTGGCACTAAAGCTTGCCACAATAATGCCACTATCCCTGCCCTTCATTGTCAGTGTGGGTACTCCTGCCAAAATGCCTCCAGGACACACTCTATCCACCACTTTATACTATACAAACATAGCATGATCATTAACCAAATCTACACGTAACTATATGAAATATCATCCATACTCTGTTGTAATTGCACGTCTGCTGTTTTCCTCTTTCCCCAAAAAATCCAATAGTTATGATCTGAGAGGTGTATCACATTTCTTATCACCAAACTACTGATGTGCACAAATACTTACTATCAATCTGTATAGTGGTAGGAACTGAATATTGTGGATGATCTCTATGCAATCCTTGAACTCTTCTTATTATGTACAATATAGACATTTATTTATTCTCTCATATGTTGAAATTAATAATAAATATTATATTATAATGTCAATATTTTAAATTTTATCACGCTCAACAAAACTAGATTTGGGAAATACAACCAAGTTGAGACATTCAAATGTAACCCACATAGTCCTATCTTGACCTAAACCACTGTCAAACAAAAGCCATATAACTAAGATTATCAAAATGAAGTCAAAGACAGGATAAGGTAATAACAGACATGCAATTAGACGAGTATTTCATGAAGACAATTTTTTCACAAGATCTTTTCTCTCCTCAACCAAGGAAACCTTTTTTTAAAATGAACTTTCAACAAAATGTCAAAATTTATGAATGAATGTCAAAGTGACCAATGACAACTTTTCAAAGCAAAACTGGTTCCAAGTTATAATGAATGATTTTTCGGAAAATAAGTCCGCCCTCTGTATGATATTTTAGAATATCACCTATGACATATGGCGACACTAATATGTTCACATCCCTTCAATCAGTCCCTTCCTCGACTCTTAACTAAATATATTCTAATACGACCGAGAAATTCCCACAGCCATGCAATTAATATTACCAAATCATGATTTCATCAAATATTTTGAAAAGATACACTGGATTATATTTCCTTGATTATGAATGCCAGACTTGAAAATCAGCAGATATAGTATTATTCACCTTTAAGAAATATATATATAAATATGGGAAGTGTGATCTCAATTTGTCTTAACTGAAACTTACAGGAGTTGAATTGAGGATGATATTGGTTGTCACACTTAAGATATCCAATCTAATCTTGTATATATATATATATATCGTGCAATATGCTTTGCAGATTTGCGTTATCTACAGCGAAAAAAACTTCACAACTTCCTTTCAAAGAGAAAAGCTCAAATGCCAGAATACATTTAGAATTTAGAAATTATATATTTGTGTAAGAAATGTCAGCATTAACTGTGAGGAAATAAAATCAATGAAACTATAAAACTAATGTTACATTTGTATCTTTCAAAATAAGAATTAATCTCTAATCTGATGCAAAATTAGTGTAATTATGGTATAATAAAAACAAATAATTTTGAAACTGAAACTGTGTTAGCTCAGTTTGTTCACCTGATGCTGCAGAGGAACTGGCATAGCTCTTATCTTCTGAAACATAAGTTTGCAAAAACAACGTCTGAGACACCTCTCAAATACTTTCATGTATTCATTCAGAAAAAAACTAGTAACAATAAAGTGGTATAATCAATTTGCAATAATAAAAAAATTATTGCCCTGGGTTATTTAGCACTCTAATAATAATAATAATTAAATGGCAATCAGAGATTGCTAGATGTCCCATCTTGTGAAGGACTAATGCACGGACACGCATGACGGACATGAACCAGGATTATGGAAATCTAGGCTGATCTCTCACTGGGAAACTAAATTCTTACCTTTTATTTACCAATATGTTAATCAACGATAACATTGGTTAATATCTTATGCGTAAAAAAGACTTTGCAGAATCCTGAATGCTTAATATTAACAGTCTTCCCGATAGTCACCAGACCTTCAACGGACATTTGGTCCGGCAAAATTGACTTTTTTGCCGGACCGAAAGCATTTTCACCGGACCGTAAAAAAAAGAATATCAGCGTGAAAAGTAAATATTGTCCAGGTACATTGTACAAGCTTCCCAAACGGCGATATAATTAAAATCTTTGTTTTATTTTACACATAGAAATATTCTGACACGTGTCAGCAATAGTCCGCCTTCATTTAATAAGTTTAAAGTATGCACAAGTCCGAGAAAATGCGAGTTTAATAATGCTTAAATACGCATATAAGACACGAGGTCGCCATTATGAAAACCGGAAGTGACGGGGACAGGCTCTTATTTTTGGCGCGAAAATGATCGGACGCTATTCATTCGCATTTAAAATATTAATGTATTGCGCAATGATGGATCCCTGACACTTCGTGTTTACGTTTAGACTGGTGTCACGTCCTATTTATCCAGAGTGTTCTTGACACGGTATCGACGGGAGACCAGTCTAATTTACGTTTTACTTTTAAAATGACTGCCAAACTTGTCGAGGGATAAATTTTGAGAAAAGTTAGAATTTTCACAAATATAGATGTCGGACATGAGGTCCGACCACGGCGGAAAATATGCCGGACCGTGGCAAAAAATATCGGTCAGGACCGGCGGTCCGGCGGTTATCGGGAAGACTGTATTAAAGTGTGGGAATTCAGAGTGCCAAGGCTTTGTTGTTTGGACCTTCATTCTTTTTAGGTGGTATTTCTTGATTATTTAATCATATACATTATCAAAAGTAATAAAAACATATCTGTGGACTGCAAAGAGTACAGGGAAGGTGTGAATAATGTTGATTTTTTGGATACCACCGTACTTTCTTTGTCTCCATACACATAGATTGAGTGTAGTCTTGAGCAGCTGACAGAGGAACATGGACTTGATCCATGCTTTGGGAAATAACTCTGTAACAGCTTAAAATTTACAAAATCTCCAACAAGAAGGCCATTTGATCTTAAAGACCTGAAAATATGGCGCCAATAAACCAAAGTGTGAACAGCGTGTCCGCGCTTAAACTATTGTAGGCAGGTAGAAAGTAACATGTCTCACCTTCCGGTGGGACATAATAATATGGAGTTAATTCCACTTATTAACTATAAATATACAAAGGTAAGCAAGGTTACATACTGGCTAATAAAGGCAGTATCAGCTTTTAATTGATCAAGTTATATAAAACAATAAATCCAAAATAAAATTTAAAAAATAGTTCACCTTCAGCTGTGGGTACATCTGTCTCTTCTGAAACAAGTAATACAAAACAAACATTAAAAGCAACATCTCACATCAATATTAAACATACAATATAGCCTTAAAGAACCAATGTCCTGTCATTTGAATTGACAAAATATATTTAAGGCTATATTAATAAATAGAAAAGAAAAACTAGACTATTATGTCGGACAATAAAACTTGTTTGAATAATAATTGTTGTTACAATATTTAAGTGTCAATGTTAACCATAAAATAAAATTCATATATTTATATATGTGACTTTATAAAAATCTAACTTTGATAATGGTGAACTGTTCACATTGCAAGGTCCCTTTATTACTCAGACATCTTTTGATTTGATTAAATAAATAGGTCATGAAAGATAACAGTTCATTATCTTGGACTTCTCACTGTACTTGCTGGTGCAAAGCTCAGCGACTTGCCTCTTATACGGGAGAGACTGAGGATTAGAATCCAATGCTGATAAACTAACCCATGCCAAAATCCAAACCAACTGCTTTCCAACTATGAATATGTACATGTACAAATGATCTGGTATCTGGTCAGAGGATTGGTAGAATTGATCAGAATTGGCAGGTGTGCATAGAGATTATATACAAACATAGTACCATATTCTGACAAATTTCCAAAACACATCTTACAAGGTTTTTGTTGATTGAGAAATTTGCTGCTGATCACTGTTAGATTATTTTCCAGATTGCTTTCACTGATCATGAAAAAGTATTTATATGGTAATTAAAATGTCCATTCCTATTTGAAAAACCTTTGGGATTTGTTAACAAACAAACAATGTTGGAATCAATTAAGAATTCATTAAATTGAAAACCAACATCTTATCCAAAATTGATTGAGCTTTGCAAATCTTTTGTGACCTTTTTGGCCAAAATTACAAAGTATGTAAGGGACAGATGTGTATCTGCACAGGGAGTTTTCAATATCTTACTAAACAGCAATCAAACAGCAATCTCTCAGAGATTGCTAGATGTCCCATACTGTGATGAATTCTAGAAATTGCTGCCATCAGAGAAAATGGAAGTGGCAGAGAATAAATGTGCAGGAATGGCAAGATGTTGTTCTAAAGATTTTTTGGGGGGATGGAATAACTTCACTGTATAATAGTGTTCATTATTGAAAGTAATACAAAACACCTTCCCATGGGACATAATTATTTTCAAATGCATATGTGTTAAAACCATAAAAATTATTTTCTGGAATTTTCTTTGTTGGCATATGATGAACCCTCTGAAAGTGTCTCCTGCACTGTCTGTACATGACCAAACAGACCAGTGTGTGTCATTATCAAATGTTGAAATGTTGATACTGTCATGCCAATCAGATAAACAATTTCATTTGTTCAATATTCTGAGGTAGATTGCATTTTAATACTGTCAAATGTATTATCAGAAATGGTGGATGGTTATAGGACCCCCATAACAGCAAGAAGAGGTTGAATTACCGTGAAGGTTCTGAATATTTCATTTAACCATTCATTTGATGGTTATATGTATTTTGCATTTGGCAACCAAGACCAGTGAAGACTTGCACAACAAGATGTCAGTGTCTTAAACCATTGATTATCAGCAGCAGCTTCCACTATGCTGTGAAATATGAGACACTTTTATCATTCACATGTTCACGGTTATACAGTTGTGTTGTGGGAATTATATACCATTCGTTGCTGTAGATGTCAGTGGCAGAAAATCAAACCTTTTCTCAAAATCCTGGCAGCTGGTTCTACTTTGTTCGGTGCAGTTCACTTGCTTTTTCTGAAGGTATTTACAAACCCATCCTAACGATACCATATCTGTCAATGCCAGCCACCGATAATGTTTACCCTAAATTCGTGATTCCAGATTTCCATTGGTTAAATTTTAACTCAATTGGTCCCAACTAAAACAGGTTCTAATTATTCGACATCGTCAAGATTGATCGCCATTTTGGATTCAAGCTGATATGCTCAATACACATCGACAAATCGCTTCAACTGACACACGGAAAACACAATTGTCAATTTTAATTTGGTGTGGAAACGCATTGTGGATGACTTTTCTTTCTTTCTGACTGAGTTTGATAGGCTGTTTTTGTTTCGAATTTTGACAAAATGAAAGAAAACTGCAGCGTCCTCGACATGCCAACGAGCTCGTGACCTCTGAAAACTGGCCACATGCAGTTGGGGAAGGGTCTCAGAACTGTCATCATAACTCAGGTTCCATTCACTGTACACGCCCTAAACTTGCACAAAACACCGAACACATTCTTACAATCATAACGTAAACCAATAAAAAAGTAAATATTAACCTCTGCCCTGTGCCTGCTGCTGCTCATCCCCACTCTCTCGGTCCGACATGGTTCTGCCCTTCCTCGAAAGCAATCTCAAGCCTCCTTCTAGAGCTCATGAATAATTAATTGCCGCCACCATCTTATTATAATAAATTTGTATACTTCCTGTTTATTATTTCCCTCAATTTATATCATTTTTGTTAAATATTATTTTTGAGTATTAATGTTTATCCAACCTTTATTTGAAACAAAATTAATTTGTCAGATTTTATTTGATTTTGATACAATATAAGACTGAATACGTCAAGTTTGGAGAGTAGCATGTCAACTAGGTCAATACTTGCGATTGGTTATTTTCTCTGACGTCATCACATAGAGCGGCATATTTTGAAGGTATTTTTGTGTATTTTGTTAAAAAATTGTCAAGCTATTAATCTTTTCAACTCAAGTTTATGTTTTATCTGTGATATATTGTAACCTTAAAATTAAAATACCTAAATGGTCATGATGACTTAAGTTTAACACACATGTGTTGACATGACAGTTCCACCAAAACAAAACAGAGACGCATGACTCAAAAGGGGGTGTGTCACTTTTCTTGTGTGGAGTTGGATTGTTCAATTTGTAAGTTTAACATGAACGCTTCATGAAATAATTTGAAGACGTTAAAAACTTTGGAAGCGTATTTCTTGTCTTTTTAAACTAACATTCTCCCGATTAAAAAAGTATCTAAATAAAAGAGACTGTCTACATCCAAGAATTTTGAGTGGAGGGAGATTACAGCCATTAACCGTCTCCATCCACGTCGTATTCATGTATTGGGTTATTCATCTTAGCATATTAAAACAACTATATGCAATTTAAAATGTTCAGTGACACATGTGGAATATCTTGATCAATTCATCCAATCATTAATAATAAGTGATGGTTTTTTAAAATCAAGCTCACGCAGAATTTGCAAATTATAGTCTGAAAGGAAATCAAAAGAAAATGAAAAGCAATGTTATGCAGTGATTTGGCAATTGTTTTTCAGCCTATTCAGTCGAGACCTCATCCAACCCTCATTCGTACTCCATTTGACCGAGTCTGAAGTATATGTTTTGTTAAAGGTCTTATAGTAAAGGAATAGCATGTTGCATTGGGTCTCATCACCGCCTTTTGTTATGCAGTAATCCTGTTATTCATCACAAAGAGGCTCAAAGTAAGTTAGCACTGTTTGACGTCATTCTGCACTATCAATCTGCATCACTAAGGTACCTTCAACTTGAATGATGGCTTTAAATTCAAATAAACAGAATTTGAACAAAGGTCTTATAACCCAAGTAAGGTAGTAGCATGCTGCACTGGGTCTGATCACTGCCCAATAATACAAAACATCTTTTCAGAAGAAAACAAAAGGCCATTTTCCTCAAGATTTCCCATGATTTTTATGAAGAAATTAATAACATTTGTAAGTAGGTTATCCTGCAAATATTGTTTATTTAGTTTAGATAAAAGAATTTTGATTAATGGTCTATAATTCTAAATGTTTAACTTTCTTCACAGTCAAGTCAAACATTACCAAATGTTATCAAAAGTATACATATATTTGAATTATTTTCTTCACAAAAACGGTATCTATTTGATTCAAAAGAGCTTTTTAGCCATGCACTGGATGCTTCTGCAGTGATGGGGGAGAATTTTTCTGTCATTCTGTCTCAATTTTCATCTTCTATTCTGAAACTACTGGTCGCAATTCTGAGCAATTAGTAGGAAAGATGTATTTTCAGGAGACTAGTTCTATTAGACTCACATTTGTTCCCATTTATGTGTGATTATTAAAAAAAATCTAATAGTTATCACTGAGTTGTCAGGGAGGCTGCCAATTTAAATGTGATGACAAATATCAGCCAATGAGAATCAAGATGGCAAGTTGGGCCCAAATTCAATACGTAACATGCATTTTGAGCAGTCAAAATTATCATCTGCTCAATTTAGCTGTGGGAAAGGATTTAACGTGAGGGGGAACAGTGTCTTCCAAAGTTCTTTTTTTACCACCAAAAATCATGTCCCCCACATTTGAAACCCCTAAAAATGACATAGTGCAAGACAATTGATTTGTATTAAAATCATTTAAAAAAAAAGGATTTCAGGTGTAAATGTGTCAAATGCTAAGGAACTGAATTTTCTTTCGATTCATTTTTTAATTTACTATTAAAATTTTATCAATTTTAATCATTTTACACTCGAAGTTTAAGGAAAAGACCAGAAAAACATGATCAATTAATTATTATTAATTATTTATTGTCAATTTATTATTATTATTATTATTTTGGTGATATTTTGGTGACCAGAAAAGATGGTATTTTGGTTACAAAATCCCTCTATTCAAACCAAAAAGAACAATATTTAGAGTAAACCTGTTCTTAAATTTTGATAATTAATCTTGCGGATGTTCTTAATTTTGTTATTAAAATTGTGGGTTTAATTTTGTATCACTGCAGCTGGGCAGTGATCAGGTTTAACTCAGCAGTTACTGGTTAATAGGTTAGTAATAACAAGTCACTAAATGATGTTTCAATGTGTATATTAAAATGTTTATCCCCTCTAAACAAAAATATGTTTCTTATTTAGTTGACTTTGGTATGTTATAAAGGTGCACAATTACATGTCGTCCAAGGAGTAATGATGTCATAATGATGCTGTGGTTATTTATCAATGCAAAGGTGACGCATGGTGATCACGACTTCCATTGTTACTATAGACACTTCTTGTAATCGTCTGTCAGCTGCTCTCTGATTGGTTGAAATGACTGCTATGATTGGCCCCAAAACCAGATGTGCATACGGACATCAGAGGGTTATTATTAAGATAGAGGTAGATATATAGGTGAAGATTCAGATTCCTTCAAATCTTAGTGATGTCACCATTGACCTTTGTGCAGTGACCTTGAGGTTGCAAGTTTTGTAAGGAGCATATCTCAGCAACCATTTATAAGAGGAAATTAAGGGTATTTAGGGGTGTTGGTAGTGAGTGTCCTCTGGTGGCAGATTTTCTGAGGGAACTACTTTCTTTTTACGCCAAAATAGAACATTTAAAAAAAGTACAGGAAAACTTCTCAACTATCAAAAAGAGTTCCCTTTTCAATAAAACTTTCTAGTCATGTAACACCATTTTATGATATTTATTTTTGTAATAAAACTATTGATTTATCATTTGAAAACCACAATTGAAATTTCTTTGAAATATTGAAAGCTTCATACCTTTTTAACTCGCAAAAAGTAGTGTAGTAAAATGTCCAAATTTCTTTTATCATGTCAAAATGTTACAGAGGAAAAGTTCTGCAGATTGTGGGACCATAATAAAGTGGATTTTCAAACAACTTTATAAAAGTGATCTTAACAATATTTACTGTGATCCTAGTGAAACAGATTTTCTATTTTTCAAAAACATTAAGAGAAAAATAAAGGTAAAGTACACACTTGATCATTTCAAAAATATGAATTTCACTAGGATCACAGTGAATTTTCTTCCCAATGAAATGAAATAAACACAGCTAAAATCATGCCTGCTCCTGTTGTGTAATCTGCAGAACTAATTTGCTTCTCTTCTTCATTTCTCATTAAAACTATCATCAAATAAAATTAGGACAAAACCTATTTTGAAAGAAATGTACTTGTAATCGTACCTTATAAATCAAATATTGTTGAGTTTAAGTATTAATTAATGTTATTAATACTTTTAGTTTAATACTGGAATGTATTCTAAAACTGTAAATGTACCAACTGCCATCAAGTACAGTATTTTTGTTATTTTCTCCTCTGCCACTAGGGGCACTCATTGAAAAGACCCATAAATACCCTTAAATCTTGGTGTACAGAAATGTCGTAGGTCATAGCTGTGAATCATCATACATTTTTAGTCATGTGACCTTTGAACTTTACCCATTGACCCTGAATTCAAAATTTGCATATATGCAACATCACAACCATTAAAGTGAATAAAAAGTACTTATTATCTGTTATATATATCAATACTATGTTTAAAAACGTCTAAAAAATTACCAGTAATATATGTTTCATATCTCATATGCCAGTAATATATGTTTCATATTTCATATGGAAGTATAGATTCAGATTCCATCAAATCCATTGACCATTGACCTCAGATTCCATCAAATCCATTGACCTTAGGGACCTCAAGGTCACAAATTTCATAAAAAGCATATTTCATCAACCACTTATGAGAGCAAAAAAAATGCAATTTAGCTCTGCTGACTTCTATGAAGTCGCAGAACTTTAGGAGTGGGGAAAATGTCTGTCCGTCCGTCTGTCCATCCATCTGTCAACATTTCTTTAAAAATCTTCTTCTCCAAAACGACCAATAATATACGTTTCAAATTTCATACAGAGGTAGATATTGAGGTCACAAATTTTGCACAGAGCATATCTCAGCAACCACATCTAAGAGGAAATTAAAGCTTGGTATACAGAAATATCTTAGGCTATACGTTTACATGTGACCTTTGACCTTGGCACATTGACCTTGATGTCAAAATTCGTGTACATGCAACATCTCAACCATGAAAAGGTGATAAAAACTTCAAGTCTTTTATATATCAACACTATGTTTAAAAATCTTCTCCTCGAAAACTACTATTAATATTTGTTTCATATTTAATACAGAGGTAGATATAGAGTTGTAGATTCAAATTCCTTGACAGATTGACCTTTCAAAATTTGTGTACACGCAACACCTCAACCATTAAAAGTGAATAAAAAGTTCATATCTGTTGTATAACAACACGCTGTCGAACACTATATATATTTTTTACAAATCTGACCTTTGACCTTGATGTTGTGACCTTGACCTTTGTATTATTGTGCAGGCCATACCCCATGAACGATGTATGGCAACCACAAGGTGTGGTCAGTGTTTGCCAAAAGTTTTTGACCCACATCGGACAATATGTCCAAAATTCAGCCAGCCAACATCAGAAAATTTGCTAGTTACATAGTTCATGTGTTTTCATTTAAGTCAGCAGAGCTATCAACCCAAGTTTGTAGTTATTCTAAAACAAAATAATTATCTAGCACTGTGCCATTTGTTATCTATCATGCCATATCATCATCATTTATACGTTTTTTCCGAATTAGTGCATACTTCTTTTGAACAAAATATTTCAATACAACAAAATCTTTTGAAGTGCTAGTTTCTGCTGGGTTTAAGACTATGCCCACCAAAATGAGATTATTTTTTTCAGAAAGAGGATAAAATATCGCACACATTTTTGGGGACCAAATTTGAATATGTCTTGTCCCTCATCTACAACCCTTGTCTGTGACGTAACACATCACAGTCATGGTAATCAATACATTGATGGTTGATTCTCTAATGCCGTCTTAGTTTGTAAGAGTGTGACATCACTTGTTCATTCATAAACGAATGTAATAACTCAATCATAAAAGAACCACAGATTATTAATAATAATAATAAATTTTTATAGCGCTATTTCAGACTATGTCTGCTCATGGCGCTTAAGAAGATAATATTCTCGGTATAAGTGAGTTGTCAGTTGCTTTTTAAATGAGTCAATAGATTTACACTTTTTAACTGCAAGGGGCAGGGCATTCCAAGTTTTCGGGGCATATGCAGCAAACGCCCTATCCCCATAAGATTTAGAGTTTGTTTTTGGAACTACATACTCATTATTATCATTATTATCATGGGGCTGGCGAGGACACAGATCAGTGAGGAGTCAAATATTGGGGCTGAAAAGGACATAGATAAGGGATGATGGTCACTTATGGGATGTTGGGGCACAGATTAGGCATAATCACCTATTGTAGTCAGAAAAGACAGAGATTGGAGAAAGTGGTCACAGAGTTGGGCTGGGATGGACCCAAATTAGATTTTGGCAGAGGACACATATTAGGGGTGGGAAACACTTTAATGGTCTACACACATATAGTTAAAGAAATTCATTATTGAATATTTTTTGTGTTAAAATTTTGACAAACCATTTTTCAAACATCTGGTGAATTATTTTTCAAATATTGGGAACTAAAGAATAATTGAAAACGATGTTCAACCTAGCATGAATTGGCACTGACTAGGCATGCGAAAGATAAACAAGGTGCAATGTATATGACTGTCATATAATACTATAAATTTCAATTTAGACTTGGGAGATATCAATTATTCACGATATATATACTATCTATGACTGTCATTGCCCATTTCGTGTCATTCTCCATAATCACAATTTACTATTTTAGCTCATCCAATCATCATGACAAATAAATCATATCATTGTGATTTAATCGATTAATCATTATTCTGCTATGAAATAGTACTTCAGTGGAACCTCATTTTGATAGTTCCATATTTTTCAGGCTTGTTTTTTACAATACACATATACGATTTAATCTACAGCTTTTCTCAGTTGCTCACTTCTTGGGTTGCTTTAAAAATCAGTTTTACTTGATGTTATAATTTGTCCAAAATTCGAGAGTTATTTCGGTATGAATGATCATTTGTCCAACCATGAGTTCATGATAGTTATTTTATGGACATATCATATAGTATCGGGGCCACGTGCCATGGTGCGGTTGGTCAGAGCGCAAGCTTATGAGCATCAGTTCCTCTGTGACGATCCAAAGGTTGTGGGTTCAGTTCCTGGCCTTGCCGAGGTTGTACTCATGATACAATATCTCATGTGAGCTGAGGTCGGTGCTACACGGGTTGGCCAGTTGTCCTTGTATATTTGTGACTGGTGGATTGTCTTATCAAGCATGACATGTACAATTCAGTGAGCCAGCTCTATATCTCCTACAATTAGTTTAGAGATAATGTTGAAAATGACGTAAAGGCATGTGACCGCTGTTGTGGTACTTGAGGATATTGGGCCTGAACGAATAGAATAGACATATTACATCAATCTACTAACAGGCCAGTTCACTCCATTGTCCCAATCTGAAGGTGTCCCATTGTTAGTAAACTTTGACTAAGTCATTATTGACACTAGATCCATCACGAGAAATGGGAGACATTGAACATGAAATGGGTAGCACAAAACTCCCTATTGCAGTGGGCACATGGCATCACTTTTACCCACCATTAATGGCGCCAAAAATAATACACATACTCCAATTTATATACATATTAAAGAAATAATTTTAGCATCTTCCTCTGATCGTAGAATGAAATTAAATATATGAAAATTTGAAGAAAGAAATAAACTATTAATGATGTAATCCATGTGTGTCTACATTTCTTGTCACCTGAAACTTTAAAAGTATTAAATTTAAATTTAAATTTAAAAAGTAGTCTGAGCTGTTTTTCAACAACCTGAAATAAGAGCAACTATGTGTATGTTAGTGACATGATCTGTGATAATTTTCTGAAAGGATCCATAGTTACCTGAAATGATCCTTATGTATTGTGTAATACCAAAATATAAAATCAAGGCAGGGCTAATGAGCATCCTGTATAGGCAATACACTGTTAAGTTATTAGATTTACTGCATTGTATAAAATGTCATAGTTCAGGAATAAAATCTGTAAGGTAAATAAAAATGCGTACCTGCCATATGATATCAATAAAATCAAAATTATACAACTTTCAATTCTGTGTGAAATACTTTTTACAGGTGAAATTCATGTTTCTTGATGATATGAGTCCATTTCATGAGGAGTTTAATCATATTTAAGCTGCATTAAAGAGAAAAACAAGTGTTATATATTTTATAATATTTTGGACCCCTCATGACGCCCCTAGCTGAATATAACACCTGGAATTGTGGGATATTAAAAAGTATGGGGAAAATGTAGTTTTGGTAGAGTTTGACCATCAGGGGGCACCACATTAAAACTGTGCTATGACCCCTTAACTACTGAGCCACATATCACCCCATGGCAGCTTTGAATAGAATTTGGGGTCACATTATTGTATAAAAATTGAAATTAGCTCATTTAAGTTACAGTTTCTTTGTCATGTGTCATTGCTCAAAATAAACCCAAATATGTTGATGCACTATTGCATCCCTTGTTTCACAGGGAGCTAATGTGTTGATATGTACTCATTGGGTTCACTCATAACAGAAATCAAGATGGCTAAATGCTGGTTTAGAAATTCCTTGATTTCTCTTAAGGGAAGTAAATGTCACATGGTTTTATTCCAATGATAATAGTGAAATATCCAGGTGCACTAACTTCAAATCAAGTTCAGTTTGGTAGATTTCAAGTACAGTGTTGTACATTTCATTGACAAAGCAGATTGATACTTTCCCGGTTTCCTGATTAAAACAAATATGTACCGATATACCAAATATGTACCGATATATATATATATATATATATATATATATATATATATATATATATATATATATATATATATATATATATATATATATATATATATATATATATATATATATATATATATATATATATATTAATTAGTATTTAGGTCCATTCCAAATCAAGGTCCCTACTTGTCCTCAGAAAGAAAGTACTTGAAATTACCAGCCTGGGACAAATTTAAGTTTTCCTGAAAAGGCTTGGGTGATTGCCCTAATATGCAATCTCAATTGCATAACCAGTGAGCAAGCCATTAAAATATGGTTGTTAAGAGGATGTTTCATTATGAACAACATATTCAGATTTAAATTCAGATTTTTCTGATATCATTTGTTAATTTAATCTATTCTGTCTGATGATGGCATCAAGATACTGGATAGGAAACCATCAACGCATAATCCCTGTAACTAGAGAGTATTACATGACCTGTAGTATTGTTTATATTATCATTGTAACAAGAGTTAGGAAGGGCTTTCCATCAACCACATATCTCTCATGCCCTTAAATTAATCATGCTTTTTTATATCAACCACTTTTTGCTTGTTTCAGACTTCCTGTGATATTCTCTGTATGGAAGTGTGGATGTACATTATGCTAAGATATAATGACCATTGAGAGAGCAGAGACTGGAGAGCAGCTGCTTCAAGAGACTCACCCCTCCTCTCACAACCCACACCTCAGCCATGGACTCAGGAACATGTTTTTGAAGATAAATCCATATCATTTTTCCTGTCCTTATAAAGCATCATTTTCATCCAGTGCAGTTCAAAATCTTTTAGACTGCGAAGATGAGTTTGATATTTACCACTCTCCGCAGCAGAGGGTGGAAATGACGAAAAGTTCACACTCTCCAAGATACAAACTGAGTGAAGGAATGGAGAACAGTGAAGAAAGGACGGAGGAATCTATGATGCCATTGATGACAATGTTTCTAGATAAATTAAAACTGGAACTTCCAAAACCAGAATACAAAAAGATGGTAAGTTCTCAATCATCCACATTTGGATGTTGATACAGAATCATGTGACAATAATATAAGGTATATTATTCCAATTCCATGAATTGGGCAAGGAATACCAATGTTAAACGCAAATACAATCCCTGTTTCAAAGTTCAGCCATGACATCCTTGTTACAAACACTTTTCAACCCATTCAGCCGAATACTGAAGATCCCCCTTCCCCTTTATTTCTGTGTTTTCCCAAAAGATCTGACATTTCCCAATTACTGCTTATATGCTCAGTGTGTAATAACTGGATTTATAACTTATTTCTGATTGGCTGGTACTAATATAATCAGCTTAACGAGATGGCTACCACCAGGAAATGATGACAGTGTCTTATGTATCTTCATAGTAATGAAATTTGCAGCATTGCTTCATATAGAGTGAATGTTTCCTTCCCCTTTAACCGTCTTGGTAAAAGGGAAAGCAAACTAAAGGGACGGTAAAGAGACAAGACCTGTATTTGTTCAAATTTACAGTGATAAATAGTTCTTTTTAGTTTCCATCAAGTTGCCATGCTATGTCTTTGACATGATAATTGCTTTCAAACACAAGTTAATACTGGTAAGAAAATATTTAGATCAATTAAATATTTCAGATGATAAGTCCCTGGGATACTTGTCAGTTCAACCACTGCGCTGATGTCAGTCCTCAGTATGTGCAGAAAATGAAACCAGTAGCTTCAACACAACATCATCGCATGCCTATGATCTCTCATCCCCTGGAGAAGTGCACCTCAGAGCGCCTAGATTCAGAACATCACCTTATTACGAGAACTCAATACATCAAAGACCTTTCCAGTAGGAGTCACTCAAAGAGTGCTGATTCAGCCTACTATACAAATGTGGTGAAGGGAAAACATGATATCAAGGATAAGCATATCATGCTTGTACCTACAGACTGTTCTTATCTTTACACATATAGTAAGGACATCAAGTATAACTTTATTCACAACACCAACTGGAGTGAGCACATGGAAAACTACAGGTAGATACAACAAAATCCACATCAATTGTTACAGTTACTTTCATCAGATTGAATTTGTATTATTTATTTGTATTTTTTTTCTAATATTTTAAGGGAATTATGCACCAATTAATGGATCATGAATGTATTTATCTTTCATGTGAATTAATTATGTTAATTGGTGCACCTGATCAATATAAGTGCCCGAAAGCACAATCCTGCTGGCATCATATTTAGGGGGACTATTAACATAGAGGCCCCAAAAGACAATGTGACATCAAGGAAGAATGGCAATGTGCTTTACGTCATCAAAAGGTTGTCTTTCAGATTGTGTTAAATGAATGATGTCAAACAGTTCTCCCCTACTTTGAAGCTCATCTGAGGTCATAAAGAGTAAACGCTATCGATGCTTTATGCCTCAGTCACATTTGCACCGGGCGCCGGCGGGGAAGTTAGAATCGGCCGAGTTCAAAATCTGCCGGGCGCCGGGGAGTTTATCACCAACAATCTGAGACATGCCGTAGCTGTGGTCACATTATTAAAGGGCACCGCACGGCACGTGCAAAACTGAATAGCACAGACGTCTGTAGGATATCTTTTCGACGTCTGTTTCATGACACAGACGTCTGCAGGATGTCTTTAAGACGTCTCGGTAGGCTTAAAAAAAATATTTAATCCTATTTTCATCACACGATGCCACCGGCAGCCCTACGATAATCTGCCGATGTCCCTGCGGGACACTGCCGGGACCCTGCCGTGTACTTTAAGATGATATTTGCTGATAAGACATCGGGGAAACGCCGGCAACTTTTATGTTCAAGATAAAAGTTCCCGATGACCGGCCCGACGTGCCCAATTGTGGCCGATAATCTCCCGGTGCCCGCACGGCAATCTGAACTGCCTGCCGATTTTGCAAAAAATACCCATCGGCCGGGCATCTTTACTAAAATCGGCGCAAATGTGACTGAGGCATTACTCGTGCACCATTGAGCTGCAATACAGCCGACGACATGTGAGTTGCGGATAACAGAGCTGAGTTTCAGTTTATTAATTGACCACTGATGTTTATCACACCATTGACCATGTTGTACATGCAATTATCAGACAACAAGCGGATGTGAATATTTTCGTGCAGATGAACTTTAAATACTTTGAAAAGTAAACTACAACTCTGTTGTCGTTTGCAGCTCTATTGTACTGCTGGACTCCAAGCAAATATTTAGTAAATTTAAAATCTGACCTTTCTGGCACGACACAAACATTATCATGATGTGTTTCTTTCTAATGCCTCAGTCACATTTGCGCCGATTTCAGTAAAGATGCCCGGCCGATGGGTATTTTTTACAAAATCGGCCGGCAGTTCAGATTGCCGTGCAGGCACCGGGAGATCATCGGCCACAATTGGGCATCTTTAAGACGTCGGGCGGGTCATCGGGAACTTTTAGCTGCAACTTAAAAGTTGCCGGCGTTTCCCCGATGTCTTATCAGCAAATATCATCTTATGTTACACGGCAGGGTCCCGGCAGTGTCCCGCAGGGACATCGGCAGATTATCTTAGGGCTGCCGGTGGCATCGTGCGGTGAAAATAAGATTACTTTTATTTCATGTGTTCACAGACCATCGTCAGATGATCCAACGGGCTCCCTGCGATATATCATAGACGTCTTTAGGATGTCTTTCAGACGTCTGTCAAATTATATAGATGTCTTTAGGATATCCTACAGACGTCTGTCAATGATCTAGACGTCTTTAAGATATCCTACAGACGTCTGTGTCATTCAGTCTTGCACGTGCCGTGCGGTGCCCTTTAATAATGTGACCACAGCTGCGGCATCTCTCAGATTGTCGGTCATAAACTCCCCGGCGCCCGGCAGATTGTGAAGTCGGCCGATTGTTTCTTCCCGGCCAGCGCCCGGTGCAAATGTGACTGAGGCATAACCCAGCAAAAACAACGTCAGATATACCGTAGTGGTTACGTTGCACTTACATACTTTACATTTTTCTTTTACAAAACATGCATGGTACTTTTTCAAAACCTTGTTATCACTTCCCACATGCCACCTTCCCACATCCTAATTTTCACCTATATCTAATAAATAGATAACAAAATATATGATATAATCTTTATACGTTTGTTCAAATATTTTACAAATAGAATATGACAAGCATCTCATCTTAATTTCAGCCAACAAGGGGGTATCGTTTTTAAAAATAATATTCAGTAAATAGCAGACAAAGTAATTGAAATAACATAAAAATTCACGTTAAACAATTTGAGCAAAAAATAAAATACTTACATTTCACAATATTTCACAAGATAATTTACATTAATGTGCATACTTACACAAGTGTCTCCAGTTCTGTCCAAAGGATCTTCATTCATATTTTCCTGGACAATAAGAACTTGCCTTTAAGTGGTTCCAAGCATATACACTATAGTTGGCTGCAAGGTTTCCAAGCACTAGTGAGATAGTCTGCGACGTACTGCCAAAAGCCTTTGTTTGGAAAGACAATTTCACTGGAATGAGCTGCAGAGATGGGGTGGCACTGGCTCGTGCGCTGGTAAGACCTTCCGCTGACCAATGGTCATACTCAACCACAGGAAGATGCATCTCAGAGCATTTCAACCCCAGACATATTCCGCTTTTAAACTGTTGTATTAAAGTAGTCCATCCGCCAGGAAAAATGTCTCTCTTGGCCACAGGTTTCAGCATTATCAGCATCATTAATTATCTCCTAAGGTTTGTAATGGAACTGAAAATTTCGTTTTGCTTTCTTGAACTCAATTGAGGTAGAATGAGCAATATTTTCAGGGTTTTTTTTCTGAAAAGAGAAATGGAATTAACAAATTTACCTTGGAGGTCGCCATTTATCATGGTATATATGTGCAGTCATCTTAAGTCCAAAAACATAACCCTTGCTGGTTTGAGAGTGAAAAGATTTTTAGAATATTTCCTTAAATGCATCAGAGATCTTGGGACTGCCATTCTTCAATAATTAAGCGCGACGTCCAAGGGCAGGCGGCACACCTGGCTTTGAGCTCACATCTTTCCCTTTTATCCACCTCGTCATTTGGTTTGCTGTGTCTTAACGTTTATTTGGGTCTGTTTTTTTTTCATGAAAAGATCCAACATCGCAGAGAGATATGATCGACCCAAGCAACATGATTAATGTATTGCTTAATATTGCATAAAAGGTTAAATAACACTCTATATAACTATCCTAAAATGTTGTTTGCATTGTTATTTCTAACCTAAAAAGGCTTGTAAAACTCTAATATAACCACATGATGTGTGAGTAAGAAAATGTTGGTAAGTGATTTGATTAGAAATATTTGCAACATAAATTAGAAATAAAAACATTTCAGAAACTTTCAGAAACATATGATCCCCCAGTCATATTTGCGCCGATTTCAGTTAAGATGCCCGGCCGATGGGTATTTTTTTTACAAAATCGGCCGGCAGAGTTCAGATTGCTGTCAGGGCACCGGCAGATCATCCACCACAATTGGATAGTATCAAGACGTCATAGTGTCATCGGGAACTTTTATCTACAACATGTCCTCTCAGCAAACATCATCTTAAAGTACACGGCATGCTCCCGTGAGTGCCCCGCAGGCATATCTTAATTAAGAAATAAGATTAAATAAGATTATCCCGTAGGATTATCTTAGGGCTGCATATATCTGATTACCACTGATGAACTTCCCCGGCACCCAGGACCCTGCACATGTGAAGTCGGCCGATTCTTACTTCCCGGCCGACGCCCGGTGCAAATGTGACTGGGGTATCAGCCAAAATGGTAAACATTGGAACTAATCAACCATAAAAAAAACTAAAACAGGTTATCTGTCTGTTGTCCTGAAGACACGTGTGTTGTGACATATTTGTAGATGTCAGAAAAGTAAGAAATCGCTTCATAAGAGGCCACTGAGAATTCCCTCAGCAAGAGGAGGCAGCGAAGGTCATATACAAGTTCCTAAAGTGGGTGTCAAGTGTTCAGATGTCCGAGTGGGAGCATACGTTGCTCCATTTGTCAAGACTTGCCATTACCAGTTCATGGTGAATTCAAACAACTTGAGGACCAATTCTCCAATAAGGACACCGAATATGTACAGAGTGAGATAAAGTGTTTAAATATTTAGCAATTATAATTAGTCTTATGTCCATTTTTCTTTGCTGTGCAGACGTTTTCAGAGGTGATAAGGGGTGAATTTTCTCTTTTTCTGTCTGTCTGTCAAACTTTATCTTCTCTGAATCTACTGGGTATATTTCTTAGCTATTTACAGGTAGGATGTAGTGGTACTGTCGGGAGATGAATCATATATATATATATTTTTTCAAAGAGACCAAGATATTTTTTCATTAAAAAAAACTCCAATGGCAAATGATGAGTTGTTTCTCACACGTGTAGACCCCTGCCACACCCAGTGCTGCATTCTGCTAATCTAAATATTGCCTCAGTTTGGAGGAAGCAATGTGGGGATGATGGAGTCTGCTGCGACATTTGACACATTAATATTTGCCATGTTGATTGTTCTTGACTCCAAAGCTGGGAACTACCAAAAACAATCATATATAAAGATATTTGCATGCATTTCTAGGAAATGTTCACAACCCAGAGGTCTGCTTATGTCCTGCTTTTGTCTTTGTTGAGAAATTAAAACATTCATGAAATTAGGTTTTCAAGCCCTTTTTTCTTTGCATAATATGAATGTTTATACCCCAAACTTTGCGATCAAATGTTATTACCCATCATATTTCTCCATTGGCACAGGCCTCACACCCTGACAGACCACAATAGAGGCCACAATCTTGTATACATATAACCACCTAGTGGTCAAAAGAGTACAGTCAGTACTTGGCACTTTCCGCAAAACACAATAACCATGGTCGGTGTATTTTGATTGATTTTAGTGATATAGCTTGCTTGTATCCCAGGTTCTTGGCCACATATCATTTAACTATACCCCAAATCTCTGTAAAATTGCATGTGACCTCTGTGATTTCATGAATGCTTTAAACAATCTTTCAATATTTTAACACTGCTATATTTGAATAAATAGATATTGATTCCAAATGTTGCTAAATATTATTTTTGTCAAAATGTCACTCATAAAAAATTATCTGCTCAAATCTTCTCTTGAAACAGGATTTAAATGATCATTTATGAACCAAGTTCACAAACATTACAAAAAAGCAATGATCAGTATAGCTTTAGGTTCATTGGCCTGTGTTTTAAAAAATCTGATATCTGTCACTGAGTTGTCAAGTATGCAATACCATGGTTGCACCGAGGCATTGAAAATATATAGCAACTGGAACATCGAGGGCTTCATTCCTGTTTTCTTATTATAGCCTCAGGTTGAAACGTTCAGAAAAAGAAAGATGGTTGGGACTAGCCAATATTACTCTGCATGGCGAGGTAGAGTCATATACTACCTCTGCCGTAATAGGCATGACACTGTTTCAATCTATTCCGCAAGGTCGATTGCATAATCCACAGATAGGTGGGCAATTGGTGGGCTTCGCACATGTGCACTCACAATGTCCACCCAATTGGCTTGTACTTGCACACACATCAGGTTCACTCACTTTCTGCCCAAACAAACGTTTGTGAAGTTTGTTACTTATTCAATTTTCACAGTTCACTTTTCACAGTGCCACAAAATACATCCCAGTGACATTTTGAAAACAATATTGCAAATATAACATGTTGACAACCTCATCTATTGATTTTGAAAAAAATCTGAATAATGAACTGTGAAAAGTGAATAGGTAAAAAACTTCACACACATCCAAAACACTGACACTAGTTGACTGAGTTATACTTGCACATGTATTTGTTGTTGTAGTCACTTTCTTACCAAAACAAGGACACTGATTGGCTGTGTAATAACATGTGACAATATTTTTTACTTGGTGTCGATTGGCTTCTAAAAGAAGCTTGTTATGGTCGTGACCTCTCAGTACTCACTGATTGTGGTCAATTATTGCAGAGCTAGGTATAAATCCTGGCTCTGCTATGGAGAGTAAGCCAATATTCGTACCCCAAAAAAGAAACAATTTTAATGTAGCAATGTAAGGAACCTCTGATCATAAATTTTCTCTGAAACATCCATGGTTCCCGCAAATGGAAATGCAAAACTAATGAAAATACCAAACTCATGGAAGTACATAGTTAATGGCAATACATAATTTATGGAAATAGTGGAAAATGGTGAAAATATATGAATAGTGAAAAGCATTTGGCATTCCATGTAAATCAGTTTTAAAAGTTACTATTTTGGGTTTGTAATCAGCTTGTGGTGCCAATCAGCCCAAGTTCTGTAGAAAAGGGGGCTAAGGGATTAGTGGCAGCCAAACGGTGTGGTAAAGCCCTCGCCATTTTTTGGCAAAAAAATAGTCATCCCCAATATTGCGTTCCTTATTCTTACCACATTGAGTGTAATTTAGCTAATACTGGGTAAACTAAATGATCATTTATGAAGCAATTTACAGGCATTTCCAGGATGTGTTCATAGACATTACAATAAGCAACGATTAACATATCCCTAAGGACATTGGCATAAGTTTTAATGATGTTGGTGTTATTTGATCCTAGTGACACATATTTTCTCTCCTTATGTTGTACAATTGAAGCAAAAGGGTTATGAACACATCTTTGTGCTTTACCTCTACCTTATTTTTTATTTGAGGAAAGAATAGAAGCAGTGTTTGAAAAGGTTCACAGTAAGTAAATATTGTTAAATAAAAGGAAACCAAAGAATTAATTTTGCACACAATTGATTTATTATCTATAAATCTGATCCCTCAACCCAAGTTTACCTAATGTACATGCGACCATTAACGTCTGTCGCCGCGCCACCTGGCGAGTAACTATGGTACTATAATTAGGTAAACTGAACATACACATATATTAACCTTCTAATTAACACATAGTACATATAGTTACACACATCTTACAAATATCAATCTATAATTAATACACTTAAAGGGTTGCAATACATGCTAATCCCCCTTGCCCCCATATGGGCATGTACCTAATATTAGGAACCCTATTAAAACTGGGTGGGATGGCGGGTGATTGTGGTGGTCAGCAACAGAATGATTGAGGTATGAATTGCCCGCCAAACCTTGCGTCCTCACGTGATCAGTCGGTTGTCATGGCCACCACCATACCCCGCGGTGGACCCGCATACCCAACGTGACCAGGGGTCATACCAACGTGACACCTATCGGTTTCCATATTTAACACCTCTTATAAATAAGCAAGCATTAAATAAAAGGAAACCAAAGAATTAATTTTGCACACAATTGATTTATTATCTATAAATCTGATCCCTCAACCCAAGTTTACCTAATGTACATGCGACCATTAACGTCTGTCGCCGCGCCACCTGGCGAGTAACTATGGTACTATAATTAGGTAAACTGAACATACACATATATTAACCTTCTAATTAACACATAGTACATATAGTTACACACATCTTACAAATATCAATCTATAATTAATACACTTAAAGGGTTGCAATACATGCTAATCCCAGATTAATATTTATGATGGATAAATTATCAAATTATCAATATTAAAGCCCATGTATTGGCGTGGGATCGTTTTTTAACTGTTGTGTGCTAATTTGGAAGAATATGTTATTTCTTTTGAACGGTTGTCCCTGACATAAAGCTTGTAAGCTTGGGAGCGCCACAAGCCTAGCTTGGCTACATCTACATCGCTCCAGTTATTAAGATTTGCTTGAGATGCGGAACCGCTCCTCAGACTATGGGTGGTGTAGAGGGTCGGGTCCTTGCCTAACGTGCTAACCAGGGACTTTATCGTACTGTTTAATGAAGTCTTAGATATGGGAGACCCTGAGCCTAGCACTAACAGAGGGGCATCGGGGCAGATGCGCTTTATGCTCGCTCTGAGCGCCAGGTAATCCCACATGGTACACACTGCACAGATCTTGTGCCTGGAGCACCCAATCGTTTTCTTGAAACCATGGGGGGAATTTTTTGAATTTTGAACCTGGAAAGTCATGAACTTTGAGCCCTGGTGGAGACCAAAATTGACTGAAGAAACTGGCGGTGGGGGGGAAATGGTTGTGCCCGTTAGGTAATGAGTCACAGAGGTGTATTCTGCCCCCCTTAAACACCCAAAGAAACCCAGGGAGAGGGAGGCCGCCCAGGCCAACCCGTCCAGGCCTGGGGGAAGTAAAGATATCATTTGTTGAAGAAGATGAAATTTAATAGGGGCTTTTTGCATAGGTGGGGGGGAATTAGAAAAAACTGACTTAAGGGCTAGCTGAACCCTTGGGGTACTGGTGGGAGGAGGGGGCAGGCCGTTGGCTATGTGCATGGCCCTAATGGCTGCTAAATAAACATGTACTGTACTGTGAGCCAAGCCCTGCCTACCTTTAGACATAACCGTGCCTGTGAAGGCTATAAACCTGAGGACCGTTAGCTCGTCCGCTGGCATAGGGTGTAAGCCATAGTTAAGGCAAAACCTGCAGAACATTGACTGAGCCGAACTATATGTGTTCCTGGTGGTGGGCCGGTGGCCGTTGTTGACCAATGTCTCTACCCTCTTGTCAAGATCTACAAAATTAACATTAAAAAATGGTGAACAATTGGTGTTCAGTGAGTTGATATAACAATGGTTTTTTGGCGAGCCTGCGTGGCTAACGTGCCTGCGTGGTCACTTGCGAGTGGCCAGAGTGACTCGTTCGAGAGTCCTACCACTTGGTGGGCAACATCATAACATCTAAAACATATAATATAATATCATAAATATAATATCTGTAATACCGGGTATTCCCGTTATGTAATATACTAAATTATTTAAATTTTTTATACATTAAAGTAAGAAGAACATATCTGCTTTAAAATACCAGGGAGGCTGAACTGCCGGGGGTCAGTTAGCCAATACCCTATCCCTCATGTCTTTACAACAGTGAAGATGAAGATATTAAAGTCATTAGGCATATAGTGTCTCTAATGGATAAATGCCAATTTGGCCAAATGTCAATAAATAAAAAGATGAGTGTGAAAGTATGGCTCCGGTGAAGGTGCCTGGGCTGCCCTGGCAGGGCCAGTCAGTCAATAATCATATAGGATCTCCTCAGGAGGGGTACCTAACATATCACAACCAGGCATTAAACCTCTGAATCGAGGTATATCCAGTCTGCTGAGGGCGTCGGCTGGACCATTGTACAGGGTCCCGAGATGGAATGCCCTGTAGTCAATGTGGTATATGCTGGTATAATAGTACAAGGAGCGAATCAAGTTCATCATGGCTGGATCCCTTGACTTCTTATCGTTAATGCAATAGCAAACTGCTATATTGTCAATGTTCATCGCTACCTTTTTATATTCAAGCCTGGGACCAAATGTGGCTAACGCTACTACGACTGCCATCAGTTCACGCCATGCAATAGACATACTCCTGATCCAGGCATGTTTATGGATAAACGGCAGCATGATCCATGACTGTTCGAAGACTACTCCAAGTCCCACATCTGAAGCATCCGTGAATAGGATTAGAGCCTCCTGCATGGTCCACTCAGTGGGGAATAGGGTCACGCCGTTGTGTGAACGTATACAGCGTTTCCACCAGGAAATGTCAGCCCTAGCCTCGTGAGAGAGGCGAATTTTATGGTGGAGGGCTTTTGCCCTCTTGGCTAGATGAATGAGGCGTCTTGTAAATATTGAGCCCCCAGATACAACTTTTGAACAAAACGTTAGTTTGCCCGTTAGGGACAGAAGCTCCCGCTTGGTGGCGTATCTGTTAGTGGTGAAACTGTCCAAAATATTGGTCACCTCCTGTAAACGTTCCTCAGATATCATAAGCCTCTTGTTGATGGTGTCTATTACAATCCCTAGGAACTCCAGGACCTTGGCTGGGCCTAACGTCTTTTTATTCTGGATCTCAAAACCTCCCATCTGAGCTGTTTCGATCACTATATCCAGGGACCGTTTACAATCAGCCTCACTGTTACTTATGCACATGGAATCGTCCAGGTAATGGATTGTATCCTGTGAAGCACCCCTTTTCTTGCAAATGAACTCTAGTGCAGTTGCAAAGTCATCAAACAGTCGGGGGGCGCTACGCAGGCCAAATGGCAAGCAGGCCATCTGATAATACTTATTGATACCGTTAACGTCCGGCCACATAAATCCCAACAGGTGTCTGTCGTCTGGGTGAACTTTTATACTCTGGAAGGCGTTAGCCAAGTCAGTCTTGGCCAGCCAGGGGTCGCTATATTGTTGTATGCGGTGAACTGCATCGTCAACTGTGGCGTAAACCAGAGAAAATTCATCCCCATCTATGCTATCGTTGATGGACCAGCCCGGTGGCCAGGAAAGGTCATGTATAACGCGCGTTTTTGACTTATCTTTCCTCGTAAATGCACCTAACGGTGAGGACCTAAAATTAGGGGGGAGGTCCTTAAGTGGACCTTCTACTCTACCTAACTCCAAATTATCACAAACGAACTTTGTGACATCCTTACTGTGTGTTAGACTAGATTTCCAATTAGGAGAAACGTTTTCAAATTGCTTGCCTGTGTATCCTACCCTAACGCCCTCTAGGGCCCTCTTGTGGAGGTCATCAGCTAGAGTCTTATCAGGATAGTCCTGCAGCCAGTGGCGCCAAAACTCAGGTTTGAGGAACGTATTTGACGCCACCGGCGGCACACTTGCCCTGCTTGACACAGGTGTCAAAGGGCAAAGGGCCTCTGCACTGTCTGCATGCATGCAGACGGCGGCAGCCCTTGAAACTACATTTGAGGGTCTGAAAGTTGTTGCAAATCTCGTTTTGAACCTGGCGCGCCTTGCTGGGTTCACGCGCCAGCGGGTAATTACCCGTCGGCGCCGCCCTTGGAAAGGGGCAATCTGCTTGCCTAACGTGATCGACAGACATGCAACGTGGGCAAGTCTGGATGTTGGGCTTAACTGCGGTGGTATCTAAAATTGTGTAAACTAGGTGCGGGTTTATCCTACCAAATTCGATAGATGCCTTACTTAATTCTAACCTGTGCTTCATATCCAGGGTGGAAACGTTGTACCATCGATAACGTTTGTCCCAAGACATGATTTGCCTACGGTACTCGGCCATCTGATCATATACATATAAACCATGCTGATGTACCATGAGCCTCTCGTACTCACCCCATGCCTCTAACCAGGTAGATAAGTCAAAAACACGCCTGCGCTGCCTTTTCTGACGATAGGCAATAGCCCCAGTATTGTCCACATATGATTCGATGTTATTGATGTTATCTGATGGCATGTGCATGTTCAACAAAAAATCATCAATGTTAACAAACTCACCCATCAGGGCTGCTTTGACTGTCTTTTCTGGTGTGCTCTGGACCTTGCACAGCCTGCTGTAGTCAGTGATGCCCTCGACGTTGGTCAAGCCTGGCAGCTGCCCGCCTAGCTGGGGTGGTGAGTTGGCCGTCGGTGGGGGAGCCAGCCCCGGGAGCAGTGCTGATTCCTGGTTCTGCCAAGCAGGCCCGAAATGAGCTGCTGCCCCCTGTTGAGTGTTCAGTAGTTGGACAGGGGGGGTAGCCTGTAGGCAACCCTGGGCCCCGTCGAGCCGCCCCTGCAGTGAAGCTACTGTTTTACATAGTTCCTCATGTGAGCGGAGCATTAATGAAAGCTGTGACATAATGGAAGGCAACTCACTCAGATTACTGTGTGCTTGACTAACGCTCGCTGGTCCTTGAGCAGGGGTTGTTCCTAGCTGCAGGCCAGGTGTGGCCACGATGCGAGGAGTGTCCGTGCAGGTGGGGGTTACCCCCAAGAATGGGTTGCCGGTACTAAGTACCGGTGATGCCGGGTCGTCGGTATCGGTATCGGTAGCGGTAGCCTCCTGCTGATACACTGGGGTTGGCCCTGGGGGGTGGCTGGACTCGCCTCCAGCCCCTCTTGTGCAGTTCCCTATACCTGTAAGGCCCTTGTGGCCCTTGGCCGGCTCTCCGCAAGCTCTGCATGTCCTCTCCCGGGCGGACATCTCTGGAGGAATGGACACTCAACTAGTCTGTAACGAGTCTATATTGAGATAACCAGGGTTAAACAGCCCTTTAAAACTTGGTTAATAAACGAAGAACACTTATGGCACACTACTCCTTATACATCCACGGCACATGTTACAAGACAAAGAAACACCTGACTAACAGTCCAGGACTAACGTCGCCACATGACGCACAGGACACCACAACTGGACAGGACGTTACAACATGATTCTGTTACTTAGACCACCACATGGGTACTGGACGCGTACCCGGCGCCCCTAGCTCTGTCCCTGCACATACCTGGCTAACGAAGACGACGTTGGGTGCAGGCGAGGAGGAGTGGAGGAGTTGACGTCCGAAGATCGTGGTGGTCAGCAACAGAATGATTGAGGTATGAATTGCCCGCCAAACCTTGCGTCCTCACGTGATCAGTCGGTTGTCATGGCCACCACCATACCCCGCGGTGGACCCGCATACCCAACGTGACCAGGGGTCATACCAACGTGACACCTATCGGTTTCCATATTTAACACCTCTTATAAATAAGCAAGCATTAAAACACCTATCCAAAGCTGTTTAGGATTTCCATCATTTGCAGGTACTTCAATGAGATTTTAAATGTAAGAAACTAATAAGGCAGTGCAACCACGATTAACTCAATTATGTGATTATGAGATCCTTCCCCTTGAACCGACTGTATGAAGTGTCACTGTTCCCCCTAAAGTTATCCATGGCACAATTGGTTAGAGTGCAAGCTTATGAGCACTAATTCCTCTGTAATGATCTAAATGTCATGGGTTCGATTCCCGCCTTTGCCGAGATTGGATTCAGGTTGCAATTTCTCACATGAACTGAGGTCTTTGCCGATGGGTTAAGCTGTTGGACTGTGACTGGCTGAGTGAGAGACCTACAACATGACAAGTGAAGCAGCACTATATCTGCTACGAATAGGTCTCGTCATGATATACAAATGAAATAATGCTGAAACTGACGAAAAACCAAGACAATCAAGAAAAAACAAATCTGTACATGTAAGAGCTGTTAACCGACATGTTATTTAAAAAATTAAAAAATAAACTGTAGATATCTTACTTAGGATAAGATTTCCAGGATGACTGACTATGCAACATGAAGGAAATAATTAAGTGAATTAGCACTATATCTGCTACGAGTAGGTCTTTTGTGGATATCTTACTTAGGATAAGATTTCTAGGATGACTGAATTTAAAGGAAATTAACATGTCTGGGTTGTGATTGGTCACAAAGTGATTGGTCACAAAGATCTGAGTATTTTTTTCTGATACGATTTATTATTAGCCCAAAGAAACGTCGGCACCCCATCAAAACATATAAATCCATATTGCAGAACCGGTCGCCTAGCCAATCGTCATCCCCAAGAACGTCACCAATCGGACCGAGGAAGGCAAGATGGTTTGACAAGGGATGTGTGAAGAAGACACCGACTCCCATCACCCCAAACCCTCCTCCGTCCCCGACCCAGCTCAGCACCAAGACTGACAATAAGAACGCCATGGTAGTCCGCAGCCGGCCTAGCATTCCAAGCAATGCCCGGGGCTTGGTCTGCGATACTGCTGTGGAAACACCAACACATGTTGTCTCCGGGGTCAAAGGTCAGTGAGCCATTTAAAACATCCTTAATCCCGCAGTCTCACTCAGGCCAGAGTAGTGACGAAGCCTTGGCCTCTTTATTCAATATTGAAAACCCAGAATATCTACTACCTCATTCTATTCATTTAGATAGTACCCTCGTGTAAAGGTTTGAAATAAAACAGTGTGGAGGTGACTTGGTCCTCCCCAATATTTATCAAAGCTAAATAAATACTTTAAATGCAGGCACTTTGCAGGAATTTTAATAAAATATATTTTTTATTACAAAATAAGCAATGACCAGCAAAGTTCGCAGCCAGGTTTGTTAAACTCAAAAAGTTTAAAAGTCACACTTATTATTTTTTTCTTTCAAAAAACCAATCTTATGTACTAAATTAATAGTTGATTCAAAGTTTTAGAGTGTCAAGAAAATAATCCAATTTAAAAGAACTCAATTAAAGAAGTGCTACCTTTACTTTTTATCTTGATTGTGCCCTTTTCCTGATTTATCTCATTTCTGAAAAATAATTGCTTTTTGTTTGACATTATTTCTCTCTAATAATTCAGTTTTTATTTATTTCAAATGCAGGTAAGGGTTTCCGAGATAAAGCATCACCTGTCCTCAGACCATCTAAAGTCAGCCAACAAGGAAACCAAAATACTGCGGCACATAAGAATACAAAAATTGATCAAAGCAACACTAAGATCAAAGATCTTATGTCTGTTGTGCTAAGGGCCTCAGGAAATATTGCTCCTCCTCTGTCTACATCTGGAAATGGAATGTAGCTGAAATAAGATTTTATATTTTGTATATTCAATTTTTATTAGATTTTGAGGTTTGAAATTTTGATATTGGAATTTTTTGTAATGTGAGCATTAAAATATTAAAAGAAATCTTCAAAAAAATCTGCGTTTATTTTGTCAGAGGTAACAATAAGCTAGATGAAAGTGCCGTTTGGGTAATTGCTGTACTTAAGAAAAAGTCAATTGAAACAAACTAGCAGTTGAATACACAAGACGTCCCACGTATCCTAACTGGATTGCACGCAGCGCCCTCTTTCTGCAGTGCCTGTGCCGCCGGGTAAGTCCTGGGAGCACACTTTAATCTGAGTTCCTCCCTAATTTACGGCTGCTTGGAACATAAGTATCCATTGCTCCTTATAGCAGCCTTTTAGTAAATCTTTTGAATTTGGGCTTTTAATATGCATATTTGAGTCCAGTGTTTTGCTCAGATCAATTTGTTTGATCTCATTTAGCGTAATATTTCTATTGAGCCCAGTTTATATTCAAAGTTGTGGAACAATCTCCAGATGAACACTAAAAATTGTGAAAGTTCTTGGAAAATAGAAGATTTATGTAAAAATGCATCTACTTCGGAAATGCTGCTTGCAAAAGTGCAATGAGCAAAATATGCACAAATTTACCCATAATATGAGTTCCACTTAGATGAAGAGTCCTCTGGAGGTTCATTTGGGAGGGACATCTGGTGGGCGATGATATGCCAACTGGGTGCAGCCACTTCAATCTGCCACTTTTTATCCAAACTTGATTTTAATAACTTAAACAACAGAAAAAAAAATAAATTAACAGCTACAATACTTTGATCTTATTTTTACAGAACGTGATATTTGGGTGGGTCCATATACAGAGAATCACATCTACACCCCACACTGTACACAATAACACAACTTTTAGAAATCCCCCTGAAACATTCTGCAACCGTTATGCTGCACTGTACACAACAACAGCACTAAATTAGAGATGATCCGGTAACGCCTTGCAATGGCAATTCCACACTGAACACAATAACAAGATATTTAAGAACAAATTATCAGTATTAATATAGATTTGAATTGAATATTATAAGGAACGATTTCCTTATGCCAACCATGTTGCAGTAAGACAAATAGTTTATATCTGAAACACATCATTTAACTATTTTGCACCAGTGGACGATGAATGACAAAAGATACGCCACAAACAAATGTTTGGTGATTTTAAACATATACAGTTTATAAACAGTTCAACTGTTCAAAGTGCCATTTATTGTCAGGGTCCGTGCACGAGGGTGATATTTTATAAAAGAAAAACCTGAATTCAGGATAAATAGGCAGGATGCTCTCATTAAGGATATATAGGCAAAACCTATACTTGCATTGCAGAGTCATACACGATGTCCCAACTAAATAATCATTATACAGTGCAGTAGTTGACATATTTATGTCAACAAGACAGCAACAAGAGAAATTAATTTCTCTCACACTTGTAATGGCAATCCACATATATTGTGAGAAATATGTTCTGTAAAACGTGATCGTTGTGGGTTTGAATGTTTAAGAAATGGATTTTAACTTTTAAATCTCTGTTAAATATGGCTAATGTATGTCCGAAGTATTTGAATTAAACTAAAACAATAAGAGCTGTAATAAAGTGAAACTTCCGATAGGGGTCACTAGTGTGCCGGAACAAAGATATTGAAGTTGGCTCTTGCCATCAAAGGGGAACCCAATTAAGAATATTCATAGTCCCTATTATTGACAAACCAGGACAAATCTCAGGACAACCGCCGGAGAAAACGGTATCTTTATTTTTATATAACAATATATTAGTAAGATAGATTTAACCGTTCGTGGCATAACTGGCCTCCAACGTCTCCACTGCTGGAATCACATTTTCTTTTGGTTCACATCCCTCTTTAAAAAATCCGCTCTTTTTGTGAAATACTCCATATATTAATAAATGTACCAGGTGACCATGATGTATAATCAATCTTTTTATATTTTTAAAATAAATTATAGATTTTCTTAAAAGCAAACAAGCCATAGGTAGGTATGAATTTGATTACTGAATTAGGAACAGGAAGGATGAATTACATATATGCAATTCATCTTTCAAATTGCAGGAATCAACTCAATATCTCTTTATAATATTCTTTATTTACATAAGTTTTATTTAAATATTTACAGATAATTTAGTTCTATTCATTTTTATTATTGTTTGACCACTGTTTGTCGTTAGCTTTCAATCATACGGCATTTTCTCATGCCCTATCAAGTACTCAGCTAACCTTTTTTTTTACATGATTCATTACCCAATGGCTCAATTTGTTATTGGCTGCAGCTGTCCTCGCATTTCACAGCAAACCTCTGAACAATTCACAGGGGTGACCAGGAGTTTCCTGCTTAAGTGATTTTAAATTCCGATTAGGCATCCTCATACATTTATGATGTATGATGCAAGATACCTAATTGTTCATTCAAACCTTAAGTATAAGATTGGTAATTAGCACTCAGAATGGTGCGAGATTTATCCATTTGTGTACTGGTTCCCGTTTACCTTTTATTCATATATACTCGACCGTGCTAATACATATGACAAACAAAAGCACATGGTGAGGTAAGTCAAGCTGCAAATCGTCTCAATCAATAAAAAGTTGAACCTTTGAGCTCTGTTGAACAGGATGTTTGTCTGACATGACTTCAAACCCTGTGAACACTTGCTTTCATAACATAATTTGTGGTGAATAAGTTGACATTGGTAAGCAAATAATACCTCACAAATAATATATAAATGGCTTATTCAATCCCTATCTGACTGCCATTGATTTAATCATGATGGGTTTCACTTTCAATTCCCCAGATGTGGCGTGTTGATGAGCAATCAGAGAAGAGCTCATCAACTTTGAATTAAATTCAAAATTGTCATATGTAAGATTCACTACAAAGACAAATGTGAGCTATTTTATGAATCAAGTCTAAACTTCAGGTTAAATCAGCCAATATCACTGTTGCTAGTCAGACAGCTAGCCCAATGGACATTTATATTCCACTCACTTGCTTGTTAGTATGGCAGGCCCCACCGTTCCTTCACCTTTGTTTGCTGTTAATAGTCTTCTAACTGTGTGCGGTCGTCCTTAATTTTTATTGATATTGCACAAGACAGTTTGGTTCAAATAATACCAGAGAATACAACGATACAGAAATAACCATCTGTCATTATCTATCTCATTTCCTGTTTTCCGCAGTGAAGACTACTTAATATTGATTGGTGGGAAGTGAAGTCACATGTCAGAGGTGACATACTGGTAACTTCTCCAAGACTACAAAATGGTTCTCAATATGCATGGCCTGCAATTGTCATGGTGTGGAAGTGTGCAAACTATGGCAGTGGAATATAAAGACATACATTGGCCCTGCCGTCAAACCAATAAATGGAGAACAGTATTGTCATGAACACTGAATGCACTGACTATAAGTATAGCTCAATATTATATCAGCATATTATTATGATTATAGCAAAACACATAATGTAATGATACATACAAACATTGAAATACTTGACAAATAACATATATGACCTTTTGACACATGTTCATAAGTCTGCTCATTTGAGTGGCGTCCTCTTGCGGTGGAATTTGTATCCAAATCATCCTCATTGCCCACAGTTACAGATACACTTGTGACGTCACGTGTAGGTGACGATGTCGTCATACAAGGGTCAATATCTCTTTCTCTTAAATTTAATCTTGCTAAGCGATATTGATATTTTGCCGTTTCAAAACATTTATCCGCAGGCAAAATCTTAAGATAATACATATCACGGTTGAAATAGAAACAATGAAATATTCCAGAGGTTTCCTTGACCACTATATATCTTCCATACACCTCATCAACAGGAACCTCCCCCAGGCAGGTGTAGTGGAACTCTCCTACGTAGGAGGTATTTGAGCAAGTCTCGTACTGTATGGCCAGAGTATCGTTTCTTGGCGTGGGGCAGTCTGGCTTGTAGAGTCTGCCAGAGCAGGTTGTCTTGTCCTGGAGCTCTGCACTGAACTCATACATCACCGCAGGTATATTGCAGTCTACCGAGGTCATCTGCTTCTCAGCCGACAAGGCTGGCATCCAGTAGTTCAGGAAGTACCTGAATTTCCGGTTTTCAAGGTCATAACTGTTATCGCTACAAGTCATTGAAAGACTAGAATACTCTGGCCACACTGGACCCCTCAGCATCTGAAACACTGATAGCGAAGGACTTATTGGTTTCACAAGAAAGCAGTACAACCTTGGAAAACAACCATTTTCTTGATATCTCACAAGATTAGTTTTGGGCGAGTAGTGATTTTCATTTGATATGCACTGTACGTTTCCCAGTGGAGAAATGGTAGTGTTGACAGGGCCTATGGTGAAACTACTCAGAGGCTGCTCAGAAACCGGGGTCCAACTTCCAATACTGTCGTTAAATATATCACATAGTTTCACTTGTGGCACACAAGAAGAGCAGTTTTTCTTACAATATATTTCTCCCATGCTGTTGTCACAAGTCCAGGGATAGCTCTCTGTCTCGCATGAAGGGGATGCATCCTGACAAAGCGAACCCACAACCCGCCTCCTCAAAGCCAGGCGGGCAAACTGTCTAGATTCTCTTATGATATCATTGGTTTCAGCCACGACCTCAGAAAAGAGATAAGCATCAAGCGAATCATTATGGTCAGTTGGATATCTCAGGCACCAATAGGAAGCCAAATCTTTCCTGGTGAGGATTGTAAACGTGTAAGGACCATCGGTCCATGTCCCGGTACAATATGTGCTTTGCCAACTTCCTCCTTTCATTTCGTAGATGAGGCGAGAAATTTTACAATTCCTGAAATTAAAATCAATAGTGGCGGTTTCTTCATCACTGCACCCAGCCTCCATTCTTGGTGTCTCATACAGGGTATGGCACTTTTTCTGCCCCATTCCATCATACAATTGCATGTTGAAGCCACCCAAAACGGGACAGTCTTCATAATAATTTGCAGCATACATCACCCATGGCCTATTATCTTTGAGTAACTCAGCACATAACTTGGAGCTGTCCGTGTCTGATTCCTCTGACTTCATGACAGATACAACTGCCCTGCTCCTGCTGATAAAGTGCATACATGAATATTTCACTTGCCATGTTTTATTTGTGCCTTCCATCTGGTATGCCACAAGGAATGTGTGATTGCCCATGCTTCTTACACAGGACCTGTTATACCTGACAGAACCATCGATTCTTGCCCTCATAAGGCCCTTGTGTACATGAATGTAGTGCACCCTGGTGTCAGGGGACAGAGCTCCAGCCTCAGACAAGTTGTACATCCATCTTTCCCAGGCCCCTGGCGTTTGAAGGAAGTCAGAAAACACGCATGCGTGATCGAGGTCTGGGGTAGAGGTCGCTACTGTAGCCAGGAGCACAAAGAGAGACGCTAATACCGTCTCCATTGAGACCTTTGTCATGACCTTGCATCACCCTGTAAAGAGAAAAATAAGCATTATGTACTAACATATGAATATCAAATACCTGCACTTTTGTTTATTGCTAGAAGAGAATCTTTACGTACAATGTCAATATTTATAATTCAAATTCACTTTACATTCATGAATCATGTTTAAGAGATAGGCAACCACCTGATACTAATTGCTGACATAAAAAAGTATACTTAAGAACTAATCAAGCCGATGATGGCATCCGGTAGACGACTTAAGCAAGTTAATCTAACATAACAAAGACCATACAACTCCAAATGATTGTAAATCATACGATAATGTCATTCTAGGGTCCCCGTGCGCAGCTGTCCTGATGATCAGACCAAACCCCAAATATACAAACCCAAATCATCAGTATATACTCCCCAAATAAACGTGAAATAACGCAGCATGAGCTCCTCTGCCACACCAAAAATGACGATCTGGGTGATGTAAATATGCTTATAGTTATGTTATAGAAGGATTTTAGATATTTATTTTGTAAAGAATTAGGTATTGACCATATTGCAGCAAATAATTCATATAAAAATAATTAAAGAGTATAAGTCTGTATAAGTCAAAGGCAGACAACAAGGATCGACTAAATATGCAAAGCAGAATATCGGATGTCCAAATATAGTCGGTCAAATATCCACATTTAGTCCATTAGTAAACTCCATAACAATAAACCAACAAAAGGCATTCTGTAATGGACAAAATGTAAATGGTACTGAATAATGATTCTCAACAAAGTTAGGAAATATAAAACTCTCTCAGGACATTTAGATGGTTCAAGATTGGTGGTATCATATAACCTCTTTAGTTTTACGGCTGGAAATATTTAAAAAAAAAAAAAAAAAATTTAAATCTGCATATATTTTGACTTCTTAACAGAAAGCTAAGTTTGATTCAGCTTGATGAATTTATCTAAATGGTATTTGACTCAAACCAGAACAGACTTTTACTTGTATATAACAGTTCTCCGAGCCTTTGAATGCGTTTTTCGATCTATGACCAATAAAATATTCACCTTAATCTATCTTTCATTCCTGATTTATTCATCAATTTCTAAGATCCAGATTAACATAGGACAGCTTTTTACATATGTATTTCTCAAAAATATTTTCTTGTTATTTGGAGACTGAGACGAGAAACGACAGTCCTTCCAGCATAGAATAAATACTTCAACTCGAAGAGATCTCTACGTTAAGTTGTGCATCTTGATTATATCAGACTGTCAGCAGTTACTACAGACTCCAAGAATTTGTACAGATACCTCTCCACAATCATGAATACTTTATTTTGTACCTGATGAATGGAGATTGCAAGAAAGAGTTCATAATGTTATTTGGAATGCAAATGTAAACAGACTTCTCCCCTGTGAAAAGGTTTCCAGTCCTGTGAGATGCATCCAGGAGCCTAAACATATGGCTTGTTATCGTTTTATTCCCCAAGAGATTCCAAGGCGGGCATGGAATATTCTCATCTGATATATTAACCCTATTCTTTTCAGGAACACACACATTAAAACATCTGCTTCTTCCATCTATTTTGAAAGCGTTATGCTTGTGACACAAAACAGATCATACAATAAACATGCTTTCGTGATTATGATAATGCCCACACGATTTATTGTTCGAAATACATATGTCTCTGTTCATAATATGTGTTTATAAATATGTAATTCATGATATTGAGCCTAATAATTCTTTCAGTCAGTGGGGCTATGCCACAGGCCTTCCTGTATGTTTTCTATTAATAGCTATAATTCATTAAATGAGCAAATGCAGGACAAGTATCCCTTAGTATGTAAGTATTAGTGTTCCCTGCAAAAAGAAAGCTTAACTGGTGCACACCTGGACTCATCCATAAGTTGTCGACCACCTTATCCTTATCACATTAGACCTTTTCACACATACTCACCAAAATGTATTAATACAAATGGTCCAGCCATATAATTAGATCTGGGTTTGCTCCTTTACCATTCATCTGCATATAACATTATATATACATATTTGTTTTTTTTTAAATGTGACCATCAACCCAGAATGTGAGTGAACTTATAATCCTGATTTAATTGAACGACGAAACACGTGACATTAATGCGCATCCCTAATCATCTCTACCCATCCCTTACACAGAAACCTGGCCAGGAATCAGATGAATACTTAAGTAGTAGGTATTATCATCTTATTAAGGTCATGTTTTTCTACCTTAACTTGCCTATGTTGCGATATATATATATATATATATATATATATATATATATATATATATATATATATATATATATATCGCAACATAGGCAAGTAATATATATATATATATATATATATATATATATATATATATATATATATATATATATATATATATATATATATATATATATATATATATATATATATATATATATATATATATATATATATATATATATATATATATATATATATATATATATATATATATATATATATATATATATATATATATATATATATATAGTGTTTGGGTTAAATAGTAGTAATCCACGCTTAGGGCGATCAAATCACTTATGATTTCCTGTTGTGGTTTGACACTAATTACAAACTACTTCAACAATAGATGACTTAAGGACTAATACTTGAGTAACTTAACACGATGCCTGAGGCAGTCGTGTTTCTGCATGGTGGGTCGGATTCAATGAGTAATGAATAGAACCAGAGCACATTGTTAATTATAATATAGGATATCAGAAATACAAACCTGTGGCAGCAGGTCAGGTTACTAAAATTGACGGAACAATATGATTCCAGTTCATCACCATTTGCCCGTACAATAATACGATGGTTACAATCTAGTAAATTGTGTCTGTTATGTGCATAGACATATAATGTACTAAATCTTATTGAATATATTAATCTATGTATCTGATATGATATTTGTCTGCAATATAGTAATCATATTTTACCAACCTTTGCAATTGTCAGACTGCCATAAACCACAGCTTTTATTATGTGATAACCAATATGACATTTCCTATTGTTAGAATATAGAATATCCATTACATATACAGCAGGATAGATAAAATGATATTTAATGCATAACTACATCTGTTTGGCTAAGGTATACCGTGCCTCGTTATGGATCCAAATATCAACTCACAAACCACAAGAGAAGTACCCACTTTCCCCGGATAATTTAGTGTATACATCATATGGTTATAACAAGTATCCATCAAGCAATGACACTCCACATACACACCCTATAGTTTACACGAGTGAGGTCTTTGATTATGGCGGTTTTGTAATTAGGTTCTATGCTACACCAGTACCTCCAGCAACCTTAATGGCCTGTGTGATCATTGGAGACTTTGTGCCTCCCTTATCAAGCATTGATCTAGCGGATCGCCCTGCATCAACCCACACTTCAGTTTCCGTACCGTGACCAGCTGTAATGTATTGTGCCCACAGTACAGCTTTATTTTTAACCTGGCTGAGTCACATCCATTGTTAATGTGTATCATGCGTTCCTTGAATTCTATATATCCAGTCTTATACCATCCAAATATATATTAAAGATATCAACCAAATCCTATTCACACAAAGAAAATAGAGATTTATGATGAAATATATATTCAATTGAAAGGAAAAATACCTAAATGCCAAATACAATTCTCTGGTTAAGATGTTATTGTAGTATGTACTGTGTACCCGCATTCATTATTAGGAGCAGGTGATATCACAAAATAGCATTGTGCATCTCTGTACAATAGCATACTCAGTATGGCTCAAATGTAACATTTGACAGAAAGTCTATAACTTTACAAATCATGCAATTTTCAGATTTGTTCATTTTGTTGAGATTTGTAGAAATGCATTTTTGCTGGGCCCTTTGTTGTTTTTCCTGGGATCAGAATACCACTGCCACAAATATTGATTTTATCTTTGTTTATATAAAACACTACATGTTCATTGTCTCATCTGGGAATGAGTCTAAGATTCTCTCCTTAATGAAGATAAAACATACGTAATATTATTTTACTAGCATTATTAATGACAAGTCGCTCTGTTTTTGACTTTTCAATTTAATTTCAGTGCTTTGAAAATATGGATCCAATCTATAAAATGCACTGTTATACATTCCCCGTCATCAATAACACAGTGAAAAACACGAGGAAGTGGTTAAATCAAATAAAAAATCTTGGAAAAAAGTATTGATTATACCAGACTGTAACTACATACGATCACCAACCAAGAACTACGAAGGGCGTGTTTTCTCCATCAGAGTGTCATTGAAATATATACTATTAATCCGATAAATCTGGGGGGCTGAGACACCCTGGCTTGGATTGCGCATGTTCCCTTGTCAGGGCCATGTCTACTGTTGAGTAGAGAGTGCTGTTATATTGACAAGCATTGACTCACTCCCTGAGCAGCTCATGTTACTGACCACTACCCTCACGCCATTGACACTTTCAATATAGAGCAGGGCTCGTCTAACCCTCTATGGACACTCAAGTCTATTAACTAAAGGAAATTGTGTGCTCAATTTTCTGAGCATAGTTTGTACAGTGAGTGAACACATCTGTAAATACCTAACCGCTGTAATTCATTCAGATATGTGTTATGCTTTTCACCAGCAATATATACGTGCAGATATAGTCCTCTCAGGCATTGTTCAGGTGTAAAAACTGACAAGAGAAGTAGTATGGTGAACCTGTGATGAGCAGTGACATGTCTAGCCTCCAAGCACTTAGGGGTTTGCGTGAAGAAGAGTGTCTATGTATACAGTCGCACACTTCTGACTCGTTTTGAGGTTTGAATACATATACAGGTGAATCGACGCTTGTCAGAATCAAGGGCCAGAGAAGCTTTGCGCAGTGTGTCTATTCCATTATTGTATGTATCACACCTGGGGGTTGCATCTTCTGGACTCATGCCAAGTTATCAAGATGTCTAATAGTCTTAATGCATTAGTCTTCTGTGTTGATTTAAAGAACAAACGAATTTGGCACGATAGGATATCGACATAATATGTGAGGCACTTGAGTAAAAAGGGAGCAGAGATATTTCCTCATTAGGGCTCTCTGTCCAAGAATCTTTGTTATTTTACTCTATTCTGTAAATTTTAACTTCCTTTAAAATTTAAATTAACAAGGGGATACAAAGGCGTAGATTTTTTAATGGGCTAATACTAAATTTTGAATCTATTATTTTTGGCTCAGATATCAAATGAATGAAATGCATATATGACAGGTCCCTGATACAGCGACCCCTTGTGGTGGAAAACGATGAGTATATATTATCGCCCATTGATTCGTGGCATGTCATCAAAGCTCTGTCATGCTTGTAACAATTATATATTGTGTCGACAACGATTTTCCTTGTGTTATAATGAAAATCTATAGACTGCAAGCAGTTAATTGTTTTAAGATTTAAAATAAGTACAACAAAATATG
The DNA here is from genome assembly GCA_949316495.1 of Amphiduros pacificus. NCBI lineage: Eukaryota > Metazoa > Annelida > Polychaeta > Phyllodocida > Hesionidae > Amphiduros > Amphiduros pacificus. The sequence continues at coordinate 16,796,320 of OX439003.1, read as the reverse complement.
GTGAATTTACAGCATCGTGATTATAACGGTAATCAATTATTATCACTTCATTTGCCATGAATTAATTCCAAATGTCAAAAAAAAATAGACCGAAAATATGATTATTGTATATAATCATTTTCAATTAGAAAACAACGGTTCCATATCTTCGGGGAACATTCTTAATAAAACCCCTATCAAGTTGAGTTCCATGCAATGCAGAATGCCTGTGGGTGATAATTTGTGGAATGCTTGGTGAAGTGATGAGCATCATCAGCCCAGGTCGCTACATGACTCAGCAGACTGTCGCCACACTTACTACAAATCTGACACCATAAGAATCAAAGCCATGATACATGGTGGACCGACTCAGCCCATTTGGTAATTTACAAAGATAGATCAGCAAATGAAAATGAGTTCATGAACAAGGCACTCTACTCTCCATCAAGGCCATTTCGTTTCATGTTGTTAGCTAATGGCTGTTGTGTGTTTAAAATAAATGGATTGTACATCCTGCATGGCGTCGGTCATGATGTTATTTTTTCCATATTACATGAATAAATAAATTCAAACAGCTATATTTAGAAACAAGATATGTTTACGTCGAATAGACTTGTCTCGTATCTCACTAATGCAGTTTTATATGAAATGTATTCCATAGGGTAACGCTTATCTTGGGTACTCCTATATTAATACCCTTAATATTTATAGTTTCCGAATTTCATTTTTGTATAATGTTGAGACTTATTCCAGCCATCAATATGATATTAAATCTTTCCAATATGCCCAATATCGTGTATCTAACTAAACTAACAGGACCTCATTAAGGTAAAATAACATGTGAGTGAACTGGTAATTTCTCATTGTGCTTCCTTCAATTAGATGACTCATATATTCAATTCCATTCCAAAACAAAAATAACCCACACCAGCCCAACAAGCACAAGGTTTTTTCTCTGAATGAATTACATGAAATGGCCGAACGTTATCTAAGTTTAGAAATTAATGTAAATAATCCTATGGAACTATCACTTTTTATAGAAACAAGAAGGCTTGTTTTGGCTTTGGACCAAAGCTACATGTGCATAATGTTAAGAAGTCATCTGTCATTGACAGCTTAATCGCTTCCTGCAGAGTCCCCTTATCGTCTTTTGTCCAAGTATTTATGCTTTTCCTTCAACTCTAGTGTCTTCCTTTATTTTCTCTTCTTGTGGTCTTCTCATTGGCCATTTTACAATGTTACAAAGCCATGTTTGTTGCCATTGCCCATTGCCTTTGTGAAAATCACCCGGTTTGCGACGTGATTTATTGAATCTGACCTTGAAAGCGAGTCTTTATATATCCACCTTAAGGTTACTTATGGTTTTAACGACCCGAGCCAACCATAAAAAAAAGAAAAAAAAGAAAAGCCCGATACGAAGTAGAATGACTGTAATTTATATCATACTGGAAAATGGAAGATCAGATCAACGAGATGATATGTTGTCTGAGGACCAAATAGCAAATGCAGTCTTTTCTTAATGGATTTGTGACAGAATAATACAAGAGATGAATTTGAAAATAACAGTGTATGGTCGTTTTGTCAAACCAAAGCAATCCTTTTCACCCGAGACTCTATTTCCTGTTGAGCCTGCGTGATTGGTCAAGTGTCAATACCTGAGTATACTAAAGCTCCATCTCTTAGCTTCTGCTAACCAAATTATGAGCAGACCTAAAGCTGGCACCCCGCCAAATCTCGCACGATGTCACGTGACGTGAACTCAAAGTTTGACTTTTTCCCACATGCTACTTAGTCTACACGCTTGTGTTTGTATTTTATATTTGCAGACTTTGTATTAGCAGACATCCAACACAACAGCAACCAAACACATCTGAAGAAAAAATAAGAATAAGCTTAAGTTGAAGAAAATATTCTGGATGTACCTTGTTAATGATTATTGGGTATGTTATTCTTATAATAATGAAAACCGTGGCCTTTTCAGGCCGGAAATTAGACTATACAATGATATTCCCGACGATCTTAACAGAAATGTACCTACATGTGGTTTGTTTTCAACTGCTTCTCCCATGGTGAGGCAAGAAAAGACCAATTCCAGCAATTCTATTGACTTAGACTGAGTGAGGAGACCTAATTCTGGCAGCAACTGTCTGTACGTGTATCCCACAGTGCTATGCGAAAACATTTTGATTAGACGCCAAACTCATCATCGGTAATACCGCGTTGGCAGACGAGAAGACAAACGAGATGTGAACGCCGATGTAACCTTGCAGAAACGCACACCTGATCCTTACCTTTGCAGCGTCCAGTATCCTCTTACAGTTAATATTGTCTCTTCTAATTTCTTATCATGGATTTATTATAAGATACTCACTCAGCATGGTAGCTGTGTACTCCAAGACAGCGTTAACCAAACACAGCGTGTAGTATCATCGGAAACAATTCGAATTACAAAGCATCAACCACAACAATTGAATCAGAATCAAGATGGCCGATGCCCTCATGTCTAGTGGTGGTTAATAAAACACACATCCATTAACACTCTTGTAACGATGTAAACATCACTCAAATATGAAAAAGCAATTGCCATCTCATGCACATAAATTCACCGAAATGGCGCATTAACATGTCGGACAATTGATAGGGGCGCAATAAGGAACACAATAGAAAACTATTACAATGAAATATAAACAGGTAATTAATATTGTTCTAAATCCAATATTGACTTGCCAGCGATATGACTCAAACATGATATTTGATACTTGACCATTGTCATGTTCAGCTTAGACAACACATGCAAGATAAAACAGCCCTCTTGTTTAGTATGCGCCTCGGATAATATTTGATAACATATGTGCTGATGTAAACGTGTTTACCCCAGGGAATCATGTGAACTGGCAACTGAGGTGTGCCACGCTTCTCCTGAACCATTACATTCACTGGGAGGCAGTTTGAATAATATCCGGCTAATGGACTAAATGTCTGTTGAAATGTAAGAATTATATACTGGTCTGGCAGACACTTTGAAGCAGCTCTAGTTGAAGAAGATGCTGTGCAGTGCAGACATCGGTGCGATACCCAACAGTATGAATATCACATGGTCTGCTCCTCGGCATATGCGTAAAGCTATTCTGAGATGGCACACCGAGGGTCCTATGATACCACGCTTAAGCATCTTAGAAGTGCTGAGGTATAACACATTATGATATCACAGGGTCTTTATGTAAAAATGAATTTGTCACGTTACGAACCATTTAGACCTCAAAATGCCATAGCGCAAAAACACATATTCAAAAGCACTTCTGTTTAATATTGGTATATCATTTCCTTAGATTTACACAAACACACACACACATATATATGGATATACACACATGTATAGTCTGTACAAAAGGAATCTTTGTTCAAAGAGGGTAGGTGAAAAAACATCTGAATGAAATGACTCATTTCATGAATTTCTTGTACAAGCTAGCAGGTGTTTGCGACAAACATTAGAGACACTTTGATCTGGTCAGTATAGGTGGGAAAACTCCTCTTTTGAATCCCTAAGGCAACATTAGCGAGAAGATGGAATGCATACTAATATGCTGCTCTATCAGGAAGAGACAGGCACCACTCAGCACAAAGGGCATTGCCATATTCCTATTATATTATATTATCACTTGTAGTATAAAGTGAGCAATTCAAGCTTCGCAATACTTGTGATGTAAGCATGCAGACATACCTGTCGCCTTCAGGAACTGGTTGCCCATGAATGCCTGTGTAGCGAATGTTATATTTTGTCTTGTGCAGCTCAGACATATAGCGTGTTCACTTACGTCAAAAGCTATTAGAGATTTGATGTTCATTTGTCTGGCGGTTAAAGCAATATCGATGCTGTAAAAAATTGCTGCTCATAACATGCTTCACATTTTTAGTGTTTATGATTTTTTGGGGGAAATGTGTAACTAACAGCGACATCACAAATTATAATTTCTATCCGCGTGGGTATCTCTGACGGTTCTGAGACAACTCCCGAGCTTTGTCATTGTCTGCCATTCACTGCATCCAATCACCACGCAACAAGACCCGGATTAGCGAAACTTGAAACACTTACTTCACGTTCTCATCTCGTCCATCCCCACAGAGATTCGGGACTTTGAAATTACTATTTAGCTTGTGTCAGCTACCTGACAGTACTGTGCGCTCGGTGTCCCATTGTGCCTCAGTGGATAACGTTAATTGCTTGTCCCCTCTGAGACCTCTTGAATCACAATCGCTACAAATATTGTAACCTCTTCCCAAACAAAAGTCTGAATTGCAGCTCCAAATATCAAGGCACAATAGAGGTGTCTGTCTTAAAATGTGTTGCTGCCAATCATGCATAATGTATTTCATCACCATAGACAATCTTATTGGATTATATTTTTTGAAATATTTATTAAATTTTCATTGATTGAACGTTGAATGTAAACTACAACATATCACTAAATCATTCAGTGGATCATATACAAATGCCTTATCTGAAAACAAAACGTCTTTTGGAACATTAAGTTTAACTTCATCTGCTTAAGAGGCAATTGAGAGGAATCCAGAAAGTGGATAGAGTACGATACAATATACGACTTAGGCTGAGTGAAACACGAATACCGACGCCGCGAACCTGTCACAGGTTGACCATTACCAGGAAACACAGCAGGACATTAACAAACGTGACTCGTATTTAGCATCACAGTGTCAATTTACCAGCAGATCTGCATTCTATTTGTATTATTTGTTGCGCCATCTTGGATGTTTGATTACCAATAGAGTTATGCCATCTTGGAAGTGACAATGAGTTTGACTAAAATAAATTGGGGTAGATTGGGAAACATTGGCCTTTTGAATGAATCCAGATTGGAACAATTTGTAATACATTTTAAAAAGAAGTCACTGCAAGACAAATATGCAGACATTAGTCATAGCTTGGAGTTATTATGAATTACTCCAAGGTCTTAGATAAGTAACTGTGGGACAAACATAAGGGATTTGCTTTTAGTAAACCTCAAAATAGCTATAACTGAGAGACATTGTGTTTCCAAATATTTTCATGGTAAATTGCCCTTGGCGGGGTATGTCTGTCAATTTTGTATGGAAAAGAGTGCTTACCAGCCGAATCTATCAAAATTCTGAGACCCGAAGCCATAAAAGCTTACAGACCAGTCAAAGATTTGAGTCCAACAATGAGCGTTGAGACCTGCGCGTACATACACCAGGTGTCGCCTCCTGTAAGGACTTGAAGGTATTTTGGAGATAAATGTAATTGTGATTCAAATTGTCTACTGGTTTAAAACTACCCAAAGAAATATAACATTTGATAACGTATATTGAAGTTGTGATTAAAATTCAGCTCAATAAAAGCTGATGCTGATATTGCAGAAAAGGGCGAAATATCACCTTTTTATGTTTTATTAACATAACACTTCTATCCAAAATCTAACAGAGATCTTGAAACTACATTTCAGGATAAATAAGTCTCTTCTTGATCCACTCAGGCATTAAGGTAGATGAACATCTCCAAGTCCCAAGGAGGAACTTGATCTGTTGGCAGTCTGTGAGCTTGTCAGGCACTTAAGCCTGAATCCGAGGATGCGCAGACTATGGCTGCTCCGAATGTGACTCACACACACAGGACAATTACACGAACTGATCTAAAACACGAACTTAATCCTCACACAGACATCGCCGGTTAGGCGTGGCAACAACAATGCTTTTGACTTTTAGAGAATGATAATAATAATCAAACGAAACAGACTTCTTAAATTCAGAATTCTAAATATGCCAAGCATCACAAATAATTTGTATGGTATAATATGATGTGCATCCTAATGTCATAACATCTTTTGTAATCACGTTCAATGTTTGGCATGTAATTTGATGATGTAAAACTAGAATCGTCCGTCACTTGTTGACTGAATTAAAGTCAGAACATTATGCGAAATACAAACAAGACACGATCAAGGTCATACTTCATATAAGAGTACAAAAGAAGCCCTCGCCGAACGTGCTAATGTGAGGTCCCCCCGGGCAGGCCAATCTTCCACATCATCTAGACCAGGCAGACGAGAGTGCAGGAAATTAAATAAAAATGAGATCTGACCGGACAAACAGCCATTCTACTCCTATCATGGTCAATTATGGATGCCATGCGAGCCCTGCCAACTTTTTTCGCATCAAATTAATAAAATCCAATCTCTCCAGAAACGAACAATGAAAATGAAGAAAGGGGGATTATCTAAAGGAATATAGTCTTGGCTTTTTTTTGCAATAAAATATAGAATTGATATATAAATCTAAATATATCACAGGTAAGGGTATATCAAATAAAATTTGTAATTTTGCAAAGTAATTACAAGTTTTTTTTACAAAAAGGGGAAAACGACACAATTTGTTTCTCAAAGATAACATAATATTTCTAATGAGTTTCAAGTCAAGTCATTAACTTTACAACTTTGAGATGTGTTCTACAAAATAATATCATCTGCTCTATTATTTTTTGTCATGTGAAAAAGCTTTTCGGGATACCTTTTACTAACAATGCTACATACACACCCACACATGCTTGTTTCAGCATTTGATTAGTGCTTTAGCCGGTTAGATCAAAGGCCTCAATATCCTACTCTTTTCGAAGAATAACTTGGGATTTTTCATTTGCATTATTACATAGACATGGCATAAACCACAGCCTGTGATACCAGCCATTGGGCACGAGCTGGAATGGGAAGCAACTCAACAGCAGACATTTACCTTTCTCAACCATGCAATGTAAACGAAGAACTTCTCACAACCGGGATTTGAACCGTGGATCTTTAACATGGGAGACAAGTCTAACCAACTGATCCATCCTGCTACCCCTCCACCCCCCCCCCCACCACATACACTCTTACAAAGGAAAATTGTCCTAAAATATCAATATCATACTTTGATATAAGTTGAATATGTTCTGATAGTTTTAAGCCCTATCTAAGTACTGTCCAACATGCAGTTCGATATACGGTGTTTACCTGTATGAGTCAATATTTTTATCATGGATAACTACATCAATTCTGACTCCAATTAAAATTATGACACAAGTCGGTGACATTCAACCCGTCGAATGTGCTAAGATTCAGAATTATTTCCCACAATATCTCCGGTGAAGAAATATTTGCGACACTTTACATGTATGATCAATGGTCTCTTGAAATCAAAACCAGCCATTGAACAATTTGCCAACATTCTGTGTTTAGCTAACCTGTGATTGAATGTAAGCAGGCTATTGGTTACATTTTGCCACCAGTTGGCGACCTCAAATTGGGTAACATCCAATTTCCCCCATAATTGTTATGTGTTTTGTTCATTTTATCAGTCAAATTAATACCTTCCTAGATATGACGAGGAAATGACAGTGATTAAATGGTAATCATAAACCAAGTCATTTAAGCTAAGTTTTGTTATTATCAGTATAAAACCAAAGCTATAGCACTGTAATTAATATCTACAATTTTCCAAAATACAAGCTTAACTAACAGAATGGAGAAAACATTTATTTGTTGTTTGGTTTTCTAGACAGTCAGGTGTTTGACACGTGAATTTCTTCCGTTGGATTCATGCAAAAATATCAAATAACAATGTGTCTGGTTATATACTTACAATGATATCTCTTCGAAGGCAATTTCAGAAAACTGTGGTATATGAGGTTTAAAAAACAAAGATGTAATCTCAGCCGGAACGTTATTTGTTGAATAAAACTTTCTGCCTATCCTAAAACATATGATTATCATGCATACAAGTGGGAGTGCAAGGGATCGGGTTTCTGGAGAATAAAATGCAGAGATCTGTCTTAATCATGTCTGAGCCAAGGATTGAGATTGTTAAATATACTTATATACTAATAGGTTCTGTCGTTATTTACCACACAAAAGTACATAATATCGCCAAGTGATATTAATATATAGACAGTTTGCGGGCTTAATGTCTTTGAGCAGCTATCCATGAAAATATATGATGGAAGCCGAGACTGGTTAAGCCCTTTAAGCTTTCACCTTCGATTTGAGAAGACCACATCTCAGGAAAAGGCAAGGAAACACATTAGACATGAGACTTATGAGAATTCCCCTTTTGACCTTATTCCACTATTTGCTGCACCTCTGCCTCAGACTCTAGGGTGTGTTTTGGCAAGGTGAAAACGCTTGCAGGTATTTCACCACCTGACTTAGTTGAGCAGGAGCCAGAAAGTAGCAAAATGAATCTTCTTCAGTGTGTTTATTCTGAGGTTATCTGATGTTTGTCAAATGCAGGAGAGTTAAACACATATTCTTGGCGTTTTAAGACCTCAGGGATACACCCACATGTGTATACAAACAGATGTCCTTCCCCGCGTGGAATATAATGGCTAAAATAAGTTTATCCAGAAAACAGACATAACATATTTACATCAGACGAATTGCAGCATCATTATTTCAACATTTATGCATCTCATATGTGCTTATCACCAAAATGGAGAGCTTTGACGCAAGTAAATGACAGAGGTAAGGAAAACCTAAAGTTGTTGGAAATAATCGTTTTGAAGCATTTCTCGAACACGCTTCAATATTGGCACACCTCTTGTGATTGACACTCTAGTCCTGTCATCCGCAATTTCAAAATTACAAATAAATACACCAGAATCAGGTTCTAATTTTATTTTTTATCTGCTATTATTTTTTGGTAAAAAAGCATTTTTTGCACCTATGTGGCAATATTAGCTTTTTTTTCCCTATAACATAACCCATTACATTTATAGATATTTTTTCCCGAAATATAAACCATTATATGTAAGAGTTGTGAATTGTACATTTTAAACACAATAACATACACCTCAATTAAGCATCTTAATCATAAAACACATTGTAATTAAATGGAATAGTAAGGCATCTAACATATCATGTTACATGTGTCTCGATGATTGTTTTCCGGCGATAATTTCTCATTATTTACTGCAGAGGAACACCATGTGTTAGTATAAGTGATGGCACAATAGGCAATCAGCAAATCTGTAGTAAATCAATGAATTCACATGTAAATCGATTCCCCTGTCGCTCTCTCCCAATTACACCAAACCAGATAATTATATCATTAGTGTACAACATTGACTGTCTGTCTGTCTGTTTCACCATGAACATGCCCCCTCAATATGTTTTTTTTCGTTTCCAATATTTGTGTGCTTTAAAACTTTTATATTTCATACAAACAACACATTATCATACCAGATCAAGGAAAGCTAAATTTCCAACAAGCCCGATGGGAGTATTGTTATCTGAAACTTAAGGCAGAATGTATACTCACTTAAAGTGGCTGACGAATTGGGCATCATGGGAGGGCGTTTAATGCTGATACAGGACTTATCGTCCTTGGTGATTCTGTCATATAGAAACCGCAGAGATAGGGTAACTGATTGCCCCTAGATCACCCTATCCAAGCATGAGTGGCACTTCCATAATAGAATCTGTGCAAGTCTAGTCCAAACATAGACTGGAATGGTACTTGCCTAACCCCCATTATATCACCAACCCTTAGCATGCAAACTAAAAAAGTAAAGTTTCCATCAATTCAGAAATATAAGTCTGGTTTAAAATGTCGTGATTTCAGAATGTATAGAGCGAAGATATATTGTGATAGACATGATACATGATCCGTAGTACTCATAACAATGGAACGAAACATAAAATATCTAATTGGAAAAATCCGTAATTGCTAAGATTAAATTACCGAATGAAACAAAACTGATCATATTGTCCATTTATACTTCGATAAGGTCACTGTAACATTACACAATCTATTATCTTTAAATATCAATTCATTAGTGTTTCATTATCCTTCCATCTGAGTTTTTATTATTTTATTATTTGATCCTAATGTGTAGGAAAGTAGGTTTTATCGCAACTCTCATTTTCTTTTGACCATTACAATGCAGCTCAACATTGTTTGACTCAACATGGGTGGCATGAATTGAAATATGAGTTGCAGCCACATTTTGGTTTGTGTCTGCTGATCAGTTCATAAAATATGCCACAATGCTATGTGTAAAATATGATGCTCTTATGCTGCACCCACAGCAACAATTAATGATAACCACATACACACGGCATTGTGCGGGATACAATAGATGAAGCTGGTGTCCCGCCATAGTCAAATATGAACCGGCCAGGTCAGGAATAAAGTATTGTATCTCATCAATGTCTTTTTAATTGCAGTTGAGAGGGAGATAGTAGTAAAGTCTTGTATCTCATCAATGTCTTTTTAATTGCAGTTGAGAGGGAGATAGTAGTTTTCTCGAACCTAATCCTAGGACACAATATTTTCCCTTTCTAAAATGGTTTAAAACCTGTTTCATCTGGTTGTTCAAACGAGTTCATAACTTTTATTTTCTTTTGTCATTGGCTGTAAGTGGAACTTAACAAGAATGGGTTTGCCACTCAATCTCTTTTAATACTTTTCGCAAAGACAAAGATGATAAACCAAGTCTTAAGCTTAAAAAATAATTAATATCCAGCCTTTAAACGTTACTCAATTCTTATATTAGTTCTATACAAAGGTGACATTTGACTTAATGATTTCCATCATGGTTGACATGAGCAAATTTGGACAACTTTATATTTTGAAAATCTTGAATATTTATGCTTTGGAATAATAAAACACCAATCTGATGGACTATTTACCAGAATAAATGATATTTTGAGGATTGAGTTAAGCAATGAAGAATTGTCATGACCTTTAAGATAGGCGTAACTGATGTTGTTATTGAAATATACTTGCATAACTCGGAAGTAATGCTAGTCGTTCAATCGTCTTACCTTTACCCTCATTTCCCTATATTAGGTATCATCCGGAATATAGAATACTTGTCTTGATCATAAACTATGACTCAATCGGAATTGACTAACATCAGGTCATAACCATCAATACGGCGGCTGTTAGTACAAAACACAATCTCTATGAATATTCATTTATTTTTCACCAATCAGTCCACAGCCTAATTTTTATGAATAGTCATGACTTAGTGTCCAATCTTGACGCACTTTATCACCGATGATGGCAGGAAAGGTATGAGAGAAAAGTCCTGTGCTGGAGGGTAATTAAAATATATCCATGAAAAATGTTGTGAGCAATCTTGCTTGAAAAAAACACTTAGAACTATGGCATTGCACCGGACACATTCATAAATCATATCAGACAGTTTCATTGTCACCCTATTATGAACAAAACATATTTTATCAATTGCAAAATCAACAAAATGAGCAAAAGGAAAGTTGGCTTTTATAAATTTAAAATTTTGTTCATCTTTATAGACTACATGTTTACACTATTGTGGCACAAATATGTATTTTAGCTTTGACCTATGCATGGTTCTTTGTGCAAGGTCAATTTTAACTCTGTTATCATACTAAGCTATATATCGCAAAATACAGGATTCCATGAAGTGAAAAAGGGCAAAAGCTCATCTGTGGAGGCATGAAGTAAAAGCTCATCTGTGTCATAACCACCACGCATAATATTATCAAATAACACAAACTCAGCTCCTCAACTTTTGCGAAGTGTGCACTTTAAATATGCTGATCACATCATTTGTTACAATGTTGTTCACACACCTATCCAGTTACAAATAAACTAAACGCAAAATACTTTTTCAGATAAAATACTTCAGTTAGAAATACAGAATGCCAACTAAATCTTAAACCTACATAATTTGGTAAAATTGTACACATAGTTTGATTCTTTACCAAAACGTAATCACAGTCTCGCTGGTTTATGATAGTCAAACATTGTGGCGTGCGTTCGGTTATACATTTCTGAGGGAACAATGTAGCCAATCACCAAAATTCAATTATTAAATGCAAAGACTGGAAATAATGGGCAAAGATGTTCTACCCCCAACAAACAGAGCTTCAAGATATTATCAATCCCTTTTGTAGCTATGCTTTTTGGGGTCTCCACAAATGCTGCCATGATTGCTCTGGTTCTGAATGGTCCACCAGGATAACAAGTAAGCCATACCAAAATAGATTATGTGATATGGGTAAATATTAACAGTGCTTTCCAAGCATTTCTCTTTCTTTCCACAGGCGAAGGAAAAACCTCAATTTTGTTATAGATTTGATCGATTTGTTGAGGGCCGTGGGGAATTTGGCTGATGAACAGCTGTGAAGGAGTTACTATACAGCGTATTGAGTGAGAACGTGGAGAAAATATCTTAAAGCAAACAATGGAAAATACAGTTTATACTTAAGTAGTAGATGCGACATGACATTGCTTGACTACTAGTTCAACGAGAACTACATAATAAGTGTTGAGCAGAACCAAGTTGGAAATAAATATATAGTAAAGAATTCTATTTTACCTGGTACATTCAGTCCCGTTTGTTGGCTAAACTCTGTGTAAAAGCAGAAAAGTACACGTTTTTGTTTTTCCGGGTAGAAATTCCTTTGAATGTCCTGATTGTAGCTCTATTCAAAGATCAAACAACTTCCAGATTGATTACAGGCAGTTTTCCTAGATCTGTGAGTAAATTCCGGTCGCCCCAGGCAGGCTTTACTTTGGCGTGGATCTCCCACACGAGATGCACTGAGTGGCGGGAATAAAATGAACAGCTTCGGCAGCAGACGACATTTGGCTGCGCGTGACGGAGCCTTGTTATCATAATAGCAAGCGGAAGCAGCTGAGCGGCCATGACACCAAGGGGACCCTGGAGGATTTCACACTACCTCTAATCTAACAGCAGGTAGACAGGCATGAAATTGATGTATATAATGCTATAGATATCACTCCAATGGTCATATCAACATCGTATTTATGAAAGTCTTCTCGAGAGAAGATCGGGCATTTCTCCACAAAAAAGAATACACTTTTCCCGAATAAGATAGAACTCTTAATATGAATTTGCAGACAGATTTTCTCCACACATAAATGGATTTTACACCTTCTTGAGTGAAACAAATATGAAACAAACAGTGATAAACTTCATTCGCACTTCAGACATTAATTATGAAAGTAATACATAAACATGCTTTTAAAAAGATGGTATTCATTGTCAAATTGGAATGCTCTTTTACATGAATAAAATATAATGGAGTTTTCAAACGTGCGGCAGTCATGGTTTTATGGAAATCGATTATACCTCATACAGGTCATAATATATTTATACTACTGTCTGTAATACACGGGAGTAATCTCATATGAAGTTATTAAAACTCTGTAACAATCATTCATGTCACCTAGATTATGTCAATGGCTTACCTGTCAAGTAGGATCATTCTATTGTTAGTGGTGGCTGGGATTCTGCGAACTGATTGGTGCAGCCTATCTGCCTATTGTTACCATGAAAACCACCTAATTCATATTGTAATCATGAACAGGACAAATAAGCTTTTGTCTATTATATTCGGCCAATCATTATGACGAGTACGGATGCCTAATGCACTAAAATGCAATTTTGACGTGTGATTTTGCTAACGTTTTGAACTGCATTTATTTGTAAATAAAGTTATTTTGATACATTCGTGTTTTTTTTTTTAATTCCTGCTTGAACCACCTAAGGATGGTGTAGGACCGAGTTTCCACTATTGAGGCTTTGTTCAAACATTTTACCGGTCTTCCCAATCAGTACGATGGCTGATTCGGGTAATTCCCATGAAAATGCCATTTCTAACTGAAATATGAAACCGACATGAATTTGAACAGACCATGAAAAGAGCGTCAAGGCTTGTATAATTAATAATCTGTCAGCAATGCATTCGTGTAGCAGTCATTTTTAATTTGAGCAAATCTAAAACTCTACATTATATGGCCTCAATCACCTTTAGGCCAAACATAACAATTAGATTTGGTTCCCATGTCATTATTTCTAAGGGGCAATATTTTGGGTCACAGGTTTGCAGTACTTGTTTGGTCTGGCCTCTATACAAAACAGAAATATAATATCAAATATGTTATGATTATGTTAAACATAGTGAGGACAAAAAACTGATAAATAGGTAGTAGATATCATATTGGTTGTTAAACAATCTAAAGGAAAAAACAAACTAAAATTCCTGTTTACAATTAATTCCTTCACGTATCACATACCTACCTATGATTAAACTTTCCACGAATCAGATACACCCGGAAAAAAATGCTTATATTTTTACACTTTATTGGTTCAGGCAAAGGATTAGTATGATAGTAAATCAAGTTGACCTCATACAACAATGGTTTTTATATATATCATCTGTCGGAAAATAATTAAAAAAAATATGTATATTGAGAAATGATGCTGAGGTATACGGTACTGCTGTTAAGGGCCACATTGTTAGCAGGCCGGAGTGCAAAGTGTGCAACCCGCTGAGCCAATCATTTGTAGCATACATCACAGTTGATCATATTATTCTCCTCACGGGCTTCACTCTCAGTGCACACTGTTTAATTTTTCATGTTTGCATGCTACAGTAGAAATGTTTCAGAAGGGTTTGTGGGATGGACTGAGTTTATCTATTTTGACAGACGAGCACAGACTACTAAAATGTTTTTTTTTTTCAAACGCATATTATTTAAAGAGAGAGAAAGAGAGAGAGAGAGAGAGAGAGAGAGAGAGAGAGAGAGAGAGAGAGAAAGAGAGAGAGAGAGAGAGAGAGAGAGAGAGAGAGAGAGAGAGAGAGAGAGAGAGAAAACAACACGTGAACCTACCACGTCAAATTAGAGATAAAATGTTTTGATATCGAAGTAAACAAGATTCATTATGTAATGATATATTGTGATAATTTATGCTCAAATTGACAATATATTTATATTCACGATATATCTATGCTCTCTATTGCTCTCCCGCCATTCTTTATACCATTCTATCAGAAAGCGATATTTTTTATCTCTTTCCCGTGTATGGCGAGGGCAGGTGTGTTAAATGTATCTAAAAGGATAAAGAATATCTAGGTCTCAAGATAGATCAAAATAAAATATCATTTTAGTGTTATATAGATAAATTGAAATACTTTATTTGTTACACATGAGACCGAGAATTTAGCCTTCTCTAGGACCTCTCATGTTTTCAAGTCTGGCAGGTGCGGCTGAGGGCCTTTATGCTAGATTACATAGGCTGGCTGGAGGGGCGGGGATGCCAGGACAGTGACAAACTGCATAGGTCCATCCCTCAACATATCTTACTCTTTGCTTTATTTATATTATTAAGCTTGCATGAACCTCAATACAGCCATGTAATGTAGCACATATACATATAACATGGGTATTTACAAGACTCAATCCTCGGACATAAACCTAAAATATATACAAGCACTTATAATCCTGTATATATCAACCATTATCAAAGAACTTGCTTCACCGCAGACATGTCAATATGAATAAATAACTTACATGGAACAAAAGAAAATATTGTTGATTTTTTTATCAAAATAATCCTGTATATACCAATGTGTAAATATATCAAACGTTATCTAAAAACTTGCTTCATTGCAGACATGTCAATATGAATAAATAACTTACACGGAACATAAGAAAATCTTGTTGGTTTTCATCAAAGGTCCATTTTTGTGTATTGCTGTTTCGCGTGCCAACATGAAACCTTGATATCTGTAAATCTTGCAATAGATATTATGATATAACACAGGATTATCAGTTTTACGGTATATCTGTGGTGTATGGGGCATTCATTTAATAAGCAGTGGAATGGAGGTCCTGCATCACAGTGGACGATTCAGTGATTCACATGGTTCAAGCAAAATTAGTATTATTATTTCAACAGTTGATGAGTTGTTGGTATTTCAGATTTTAAAAATGTATGGGTAGACATTACCTGTCAGTTGTAATTGGCACGAAATGGTTGCCTCTGTGATATTATATCGGAATTTCTGTAGAATCACTATTTAATGGAACATACATCATTGGGACAATGTAAACAGTTGAAAGATTTTATTTGTGTCTGATTAATGGGGTTACACATGCGTACATTGGTCAAAATAAAGATTGTCAACAATGATAATTAAATCAACAATAATTTTAGGGAAGAAATAAAATATGAAATGATTTTGAGTTTTGAAATGTATAAAAATAATCACAAACAAACAAACAAACAAATATTCATTTAACCATGCAAAAGGTCCAAGTAATTCGTCAGTGAAGACAGCTCGATTGTCATTTGTTAGTGGAGACAGCTTGACTCTTATATATATAAACTGTAATAGACAAAAGAAATGCTTTACTTTCATTTCCAAACAACAGTTATTGAAAGATGCGACCGACCCTTAACACATTTGTCAACTCTCTTCGGATGCAAATCCCTTTTGGAACTGTGACATGTAAAATGTCTGTCAAAGCAGGGACTCAATGATAAGACAAACTGACAACTACAATCATCGTTATGATGGATTGTGTAGCTCACACATTATCGCTCATTATTAGGAATTCTACAATATCCAAACCAGCAGAAATTGTCCACATCTACCCGCTCACGAAAAGGGAAAAAATTGGGTCTGAAGGAAGTGTCAAATTGGGCCATACAGATGACTATGATTATGACTGTAGTTGGGCGAGTCGGTTGATTAGGGCCCTCTGTAATGAATGCTTTGAATTATTGATTTTGATTGATGTATGAATGATTCTGATTCAGCAAATTACAGAAAAGACATCTCCGTTTTCACGATTTTTAGTTTTGTCAATATTGGTTTTGACACAATAATCCATCACTTGATTGAAGCTATAAAGATGCAATCCCTAAGCTTATAATCCTCATTCATCAAGGATTCTTCTAAAAGCACCATTTATTTCTTAAATCCTTAAATCTGAGCTGAGGGTGAAATAAGAATGTGTCCAATACACCGAAACTTTACCGGCAGCTCTTACAGGTAGTATTTGCGTGAATAATCATCTAATCCATGCCCGTGTGTAATTTACAATTTACATAATTGATTGACCATTGGACATAGAAAACATAAAATTGCAGAGTGTTGAATTATTTATTGGTTAAATTTATTATGATGCACTTTGATTAGACAGAATGTGAAATTCCTTTGTGACTGGCATGGTGCTGGAATTGCTTGATGCGTGAAGTAATCATGAAATGAAATGGCCATTTTTTAGTCAAGTGTTTTTAAGGATTTATCTGAATAAAGTTTCTCAACTTACTACCTCAATGAAACATTAATGTTTAGCCTGCAGCACTCTACACTTGTCGCCTTGATCATCATAAAGTAATTGTTTATAATTATATTTAAATAAGTAGCATTTGTTAGATTTAGTGGTGATGGAATATTTGTTTTCATGTATAATATATCAATTCATCATCCTACCTCTTGTAAAATGATGCGTTTAAAAATGGCTATAATTCTTTCCTCGTATTTTGAGACAAAAAGACAAAAATACCCATTATCTCAAGACAAAAGCCCACGCTTTTTGTTGTCCGACCAGAGAGTCACCTGGGATCACAGGAAGAAGAAATGGGCAATTTTGACATTTTGTCATCTTGTAGTATTGGTAAACGTTGGCAAAGCATGCAACTCTTCGTCATGAGAACGACTTAATGCCGTGACACCCCCGTAGAGCTCTTACCATGACAGCCAGGCAGTGAAACAATGTCCCACAGAGGCTGCCTGAGCCGTGCGCCAGGCACTGAAACAATGTCCCATAGAGGCTGCCTGAACTGTGTGCCAGGCACTGAAACAATGTCCCATCGAGGCTGCCTGAACCATGTGCCAGGCACTGAACTAAAACAATGTCCCATAGAGGCTGCCTGAACCGTGTGCCAGGCACTGAAACAATGTCCCCATAGAGGCTGCCTGAACCGTGTGCCAGGCACTGAAACAATGTCCCCATAGAGGCAGCCTGAACCGTGTGCCAGGCACTGAAACAATGTCCCATAGAGGCTGCCTGAACCGTGTGCCAGGCACTGAAACAATGTCCCATAGAGGCTGCATAACCATGTGCCAGGCACTGAAACAATGTCCCATAGAGGCTGCCTGAACCGTGTGCCAGGCACTGAACTAAAACAATGTCCCATAGAGGCTGTCTGAACCGTGTGCCAGGCACTGAAACAATGTCCCCATAGAGGCTGCCTGAACCGTGTGCCAGGCACTGAAACAATGTCCCATAGAGGCTGCATAACCATGTGCCAGGCACTGAAACAATGTCCCATAGAGGCAGCCTGAACCGTGTGCCAGGCACTGAAACAATGTCCCCATAGAGGCTGCCTGAACCGTGTGCCAGGCACTGAAACAATGTCCCCATAGAGGCTGCCTGAACCGTGTGCCAGGCACTGAAACAATGTCCCCATAGAGGCTGCCTGAACCGTGTGCCAGGCACTGAAACAATGTCCCCATAGAGGCTGCCTGAACCGTGTGCCAGGCACTGAAACAATGTCCCCATAGAGGCAGCCTGAACCGTGTGCCAGGCACTGAAACAATGTCCCATAGAGGCTGCCTGAACCGTGTGCCAGGCACTGAAACAATGTCCCATCGAGGCTGCATAACCATGTGCCAGGCACTGAAACAATGTCCCATAGAGGCTGCCTGAACCGTGTGCCAGGCACTGAACTAAAACAATGTCCCATAGAGGCTGTCTGAACCGTGTGCCAGGCACTGAAACAATGTCCCCATAGAGGCTGCCTGAACCGTGCGCCAGGCACTGAAACAATGTCCCATAGAGGCTGCATAACCATGTGCCAGGCACTGAAACAATGTCCCATAGAGGCTGCATAACCATGTGCCAGGCACTGAAACAATGTCCCATAGAGGCTGCCTGAACCGTGCGCCAGGCACTGAAACAATGTCCCATAGAGACTGCATAACCGTGTGCCAGGCACTGGACTGAAACAATGTCCCATCGAGACTGCATAACCGTGTGCCAGGCACTGAATTGAAACAATGTCCCATAGAGGCTGCCCGATCCCTGTGCCAGGTATTGAACTGAGACAATGTGCCTTAGAGGCTGTATGTACCATATGCCAGACACTGGACTGAAACAATGCCCCTTGAAATGAGTAACTCAATGTCATATAAAAATTGCACACATATGCAAGAGACACATATGCAAGAGACACATATGCAAGAGACACATATGCAAGAGACACATATGCAAGAGACACATATGCAAGAGACACATATGCAAGAGACATATATGCAAGAGACACATATGCAAGAGACACATATGCAAGAGACGCATATGCAAGAGACACATATGCAAGTGATAACTTGTAATTGTGCAGCACCTTAACGGCATTCCTCATCGTGTATTTTTCTCAACTTGACATCTTGCCATCTATGGTGTATGACTCACTGCATGGTCATACAATCATATTGGCCTCCTGGGAACCAGGGGGACTATTTATACAGCAGGAGAACTATGATTATTGTAATGATATACTGTCCCCTATATTATTGTGCTGTGCCCAGCTAATCCAATGTATATTGTATATAACACAGACAATATCATGTGTTTGTAAAACATACATCCCAGACCTGATTGGATGGTTATAAATCATCCCCAAAATGTATCTCAAATACGGGATCTGATGTTGTACTTGTGGGATTCATAACACCACTATAATGGTCAGTTATCTGAGCATTTTAAGTACAAAATAGACATTATCAATAATTCCTGTGAAAATAATTGGAAAAGTTATATGAAACCACAGGTTCTTTTAGCAGATATTTTTTAATATTCCACTTAAGATTTACCTATAACACAATAATTCTAAACAAATTTCAGCATTTTAGTAAAACTATGCTTTGATAACACATTTTTACAATTCACTCAAATATCAAACGATTCATACTAGTAAAGTAAAATCCAACTTTATTCAAAGAGTCCATCCACTGAAATGAGAGGCCGCAACACAGAGGACAGAAATATCAATATGGATAGCATAAGCCATATATCCCTTATTTATATATCTATAAGACGCTTATATTCCTCTTCTTCTCCTTTTTTTAAAGTGTAATTCATAAGATATGAGTTATAGCATATATATTTCTCCAAACAACAGCATCTTCCGTACACTCAACGAAGTTGGCAGATCGACTACGTACTTTAAATCTTTTTTTTCTTTTTTGATTGAAGAGACACAAAGTGGTTTCATCATTAATTTGGGTCTTGTTTTTTGTGTAAAATGAATATCGGTTTGTGACCGAAATATTCTTGGGTGGGTTAAGTGAGGGGGTGTTGTAGCGATGGAAGACAGGTGAGCTCAATGATATCATTCAACCATACACCGCTCAATTGTCAACATTTTAATGTTCTGAGATATATTGGTAATGCTTATGTATGTGAAAATAAATAATTAATCTTCTGATAATTTTCATCTAGATTAAAGACCCTTAAGATGCTGTTATATATCGCTACTGACAAAAGGTAAAAGGTAAAGTACAGGAGGCCTGTTTTTAACAATTTAACAATTTGCTTCAACTATTTGTTCCATTCAAAAGATTCCTACAAGTGTTATCTAGTTCCTCCTAGCAGAAGGTTTTGTATGTATTAAGTATAAAGTGAATAAAGTAGCTTGTTGATTGGCGATCACCACTTATTTTTTATGATTTTTTTCTGTTATTGCTGAGCTTTAGAGTAGAAAAGAAAGAAAAGAATGTGCTATACATAATTTTAAGCCATTAAAGTTTGGGAAAATATAATCTTGTTTCCCATTATTTATTTTGATGGGAAGTGGGGGGGTCGTTTTTTTAATTTAGCAAAGACAAATGCTGAACTTATGTGGCAATTTCTGTTAAAATAATTGTATATTTTCATCGTGTATTAAACGCCATCAATCTGTTAAACAGTCTAATCATGGTCCTAAATTAACATTGCCTGCATTTCACCATAAAATCTCAAAATCGATTCATACCTGTGACAGACATGACAAGTCGCATTGCACACTGCATTGCACATTGCACGATGTATTTGTAAGTGTGTAAATAACATAATTTTAACAGACAGTATGGTTTCTTATTTTTAAAAGATATGTTCTTCGTTGTTTTTAGTGAAGGTGCCTGGATTTTTGTTACCTAAACAAAATTGAAAGTGACTCTGTGGTGTGTAGTTTGATGCTCTAATATCAATATCTTATAAGGTATGGTATTGATGATATGTACATCGGCCTTGAGCAGACTGGAAACTAGCTTCAATATCATTGTTATTTTGCCGATTCTAAAATAGAGTAAAAACTGTTTTATATAGTAATGTAATCATTACTGTTCGTGTATGGACGTTGTGAAGATTTTCATGACAAAGGTAGTTGAGCTTTAAGAATAAGGGCTCTGCTATGAAATGTTAAATCTTGGTGTTTTCTTGCTCAGAAATAAGCATTAATTTGTGTGACAGTTCATAAAACTAACAGTAAGGAAGTAATGGTAAATGAAACATCATAGTTTTGAACCCTTTATAACCATTATTAAATGGAAATGTATGTCAAAAACAGGACAATTTTAACTCACTTTGATGCGTCAGACAAACCTGGCAGCCATAATAGTGCGATTGCAGTGCCATCTCTCCCACCTGTGATTCATTGTGGATTGTTTCAGCGACACAGGCTTACAGTGCCCTCTGTGAACAAGATCATGCATAATCTGCCACGTTTGTTCACAATGTCCTACATGACCTACCGTTTTTTACCACTAGGTGGCTCTC
The DNA here is from genome assembly GCA_949316495.1 of Amphiduros pacificus. Classification (NCBI taxonomy): domain Eukaryota; kingdom Metazoa; phylum Annelida; class Polychaeta; order Phyllodocida; family Hesionidae; genus Amphiduros; species Amphiduros pacificus. The sequence continues at coordinate 16,774,711 of OX439003.1, read as the reverse complement.
CGGTTTACACCAGTTGAAGAAATCATTTGCTATGAATTTTAAGAGGAAAAGGTGACACGGCATCAATTGGTTCATTTTTATTCTACCAAACATGCTCAAAATGTCCCCATTGAGATCCAGTCATTTTAAGATGGGTTATCTTAAGCCAACTTTAATTATTTTGGTGTTTTCCAACAGTGATGTTGACAATGTTTACTCTCCTTGTTTATTATTCTTAATGGAGTTTAGAGTCCATCATCAGGTTTCATCTTTTTTCAGTAAGAACATTTCCCATTTGGTTTCAATGGCAATATTTCATTATATGCATGGAAATCCCATAGGAGCGCGATTGGCAAAGTCTCTAATGACTATTGACAATGCTTGTTTGCCTCTTTCACGACAGACATTTAACGTCTCATTCTGTTTTATCAGGAGTTGCCAAATGAGCGATTGGCTAAAGAATTATATCTCATATCAAAGAAAAGGGAATAATAATAATAATATATACCGATAAATCAAATCTCATATCGTATCTATCAAACTATTAAGAACCACCAAGAAAAATATAAATGCGATACATCTGATTACAGTATTTAGAGCTATGAAAATAAGTTTTGTTGAATTTGGAGCAACCAACTAATCACTCAATGTAGTTTATTGTTTATCCTTGCCAATTTCAGCAGCTTGATGTAACAACAGATTGCCAGGTGACATAACCTGGGAGACCACGTGTATATTCTGCCATCCTACCGGCTAAATTATGAGACACCCGGTAGAGTGCTAATAGCCGGAGTCTGTTGCATGGCTGGTCAGATTTGATTTACTCTATATCTCCTGCTACCGATGCCGGCCAAAAAACAGCTTTGCAGCATGAAACCAAGTATTGAGGTAAGACACTATTACTGAATGGATGCAAGTGTGTATATGTGTGTGTATGTGAACACATATATCTGGTTTAAGTGCTCACCACACACACACACACACATATATTCTATATATTCTATATATTCTATATATTCTATATATTCTATATATTCTATATATTCTATATATTCTATATATTCTATATATTCTATATATTCTATATATATATTATATATTATATATTATATATTATATATTCTATATTCTATATTATATATTATATATTATATATTATATATTATATATTATATATTATATATTATATATTATATATTATATATTATATATTATATATTATATATTATATATTATATATTATATATTATATATTATATATTATATATTATATATTATATATTATATATTATATATTATATATTATATATTATATATTATATATTATATATTATAAATTATATATTATATATTATATATTATATATTATATATTATATATTATATATTATATATTATATATTATATATTATATATTATATATTATATATTATATATTATATATTATATATTATATATTATATATTATATATTATATATTATATATTATATATTATATATTATATATTATATATTATATATTATATATTATATATTATATATTATATATTATATATTATATATTATATATTATATATTATATATTATATATTATATATTATATTAGAAGTCATGCAAAATCCCAGCAATACATTATTAGTTTCTTTTTTGAAAGAATTGTTCATGTTTTGGTGACCAAAGTGACGCAAAGATGTGTCGACATGGAGCTACGACAGTGTTGTCTTTTATAAATGGCTTCTTCTCCAAATGTCCGGGGCCCTAATTGTTCTTGGCTTCCTTTACAGATAAACACCCCAGGTAAGTTTGAATATTTTATGACACAGCAAGCTTCTATGAGACAGGATATGTATGCTGCTCCCAGGGTCAGCGTGGACGGACTACACAGACGTAATCTCACCATTCCATACACACAGCACTAGTAAATGAAATGGGACCAGACATGCCATGCCACAACTTGCTTTTTTTACCTTTACATACATATTAGCCTCACTTCATATAAAATCTTGGTCAAAATATATCATTATTCAAAACAACATGAATGGGGGGGACAAATAAATACTACACTCCGGGAGTCTTCACTTTTAATAAAAAAAATTGTGGGCTATTTCGGAAGAGAACGCTGAGAAGGTTATTATGTAGAATAGGATGTAAAAGAAATTTGTCAGTACGATAGGTGGCGCTCGCCCCTCAGCCTGGTGAATGGGATAGCTTTGCACCTGCCGCAGAGACGGGCGCTTGTTATGACCTGCCTCATCAACACAGGAATTACACAACTGCAGTTGATAGGCCCATCTATATTTCACATCCAATGGGAGACCCAGCTTGTCATTTCACTTTACTTATAAAAACCTAGCACCTTCTGAAATGTCAGAGATAAAGATTTCCCTCAAGTAATACAAGTATTCATATCTGGTGAAAAGTCCCTTAAATAAATCAAAATGAAAACGGTTTTTAACAAATATTCTTAAATGCCCTTCTTTAAAAAAGACTTGGGAATAAACTATAAAGTCATACACACAAGGTTTATTTTTGGCAGTGATTTTTTTCATGGTTAACCAAAGCTTTATTGTTGGCATAATTATACAACTAATGAAATACTATCGAATTAATCTGCTTATTTTTACACATATGAAATATTATCAAGTATCACAACAAAGCGTCTTCATCTTAATCAAAGAAATGGTTTTCTAACATCTTGATTACGTAAAAGCAATTGTGTCTCTAACTATAATTTGTTTTGTTTTTTTTCAAAGGTTTTCTTTTCACTCGATGGAACTCGCTGTATAATTTGACGTCATAACCCATCACAATTGCAGCTTTCAGCAGGTATAACAGGCGATATTTATAATATGGGAAGCCTCAATGTGTATGAAATAAGGCTACTCTCACACCCCCGCCCAGGGCTAGATATGCCGTCCCAAACCCTGGCCAGACTCAGATATATTGGCCTCATCTGTCCACGTTTAACCCTGTCCATTTTGTTGGTTCAACTCTGGCATGGTTAAGACATGATGGCTTACTTTTGCCAAGTAAGGATTTGTTGATCAACTTTGGTCAGGACCAGATTTGTGGGCGTCTCTGGTCAGGTCCAGATATTATGCCTTCTCTAGTTAGTAATATACGTCGGCCTTCTCTTGCCAGGCTTAGAATAGCCATTCTACTTTGGGAAACGGCATGCATTGATGGGCCCAGATATATTGCGCTACGTGCCTACAACCTTACTGGGGCCAGATATATGGCCTACAACCCTGCTAATCTCGAGAAGTAGGCCTACACCCTTGCTAGGTCCTGACATGATAGCCTACACCCTTGCTAGATCCTGACATGATAGCCTACACCCTTGCCAGATCCTAATATGTTAGACTCCACCCTTGCCAAATTCATTCTAATATGTTAGCCTCCACCCTTGCCAGATTCTAATATATTAACCTCCACCCTTGCCAGATCCTAATACGTTAGCCTCCACCCTTGCCAAATTCATTCTAATATGTTAGCCTCCACCCTTGCCAGATTCTAATATATTAACCTCCACCCTTGCCAGATCCTAATACGTTAGCCTCCACCCTTGCCAGATCCTAATATGTTAGCCTCCACCCTTGCCAGATCCTAATATGTTAGCCTCCACCCTTGCCAGATCCTAATATGTTAGACTCCACCCTTGCCAGATCCTAATATGTTAGACTCCACCCTTGCCAAATTCATTCTAATATGTTAGCCTCCACCCTTGCCAGATCCTAATATGTTGGCCTCCACCCTTGTCAGATGCTAATACGTTAGCCTCCACCCTTGCCAGATCCTAATATGTTAGACTCCACCCTTGTCAAATCCTAATATGTTAGCCTCCACCCTAGCCAGATCCTAATATGTTAGCTTCCACCCTTGCCAGATCCTAATATGTTAGCCTCCACCCTTGCCAGATCCTAATATGTTGGCCTCCATCCTTGCCAGATCCTAATATGTTAGACTCCACCCTTGTCAAATCCTAATATGTTAGCCTCCACCCTAGCCAGATCCTAATATGTTAGCTTCCACCCTTGCCAGATCCTAATATGTTAGCCTCCACCCTTGCCAGATTCTAATATGTTAGCCTCCATCTTTGCCAGATCCTAATATGTTGGCCTCCATCCTTGCCAGATCCTAATATGTTAGCCTCCACCCTTGCCAGATCCTAATATGTTAGCCTCCACCCTTGTAAGATCCTTACATTTTAGCCGACGCCCTAGCTAGATCCTGAAATGTTAGCCTACACCCTTCACTCTCATCGAAACAAATTCACGTTCCAGATATCTAAACAGCTTTGGTGTTTACATTGTATTGTTTTTAACTAAAAGGTGGTGTTTAGATTGGATGAGGGTGTTGCTAGATCCGGATATGTTAGCTTCAGCCTTTGCTAGATCCATATTTACATATATATATATGCCATATAACAGTAGTAAATCTGAATCTCAGCGTTCATTTTGGCTATATGTCTTTTTCCAGATATGTTGACCTGCCCTGTCAATATATATAAAATAATATTTCCTTATTCAAATAATTAATACACAGTGTAGTCTTGATTAAAATGAGACACAGATTTCACTTATTTTGAAATGTGCATTTGGTGTTCTATGCTTTCGGTATTGCATTCTTTGATTTAGCGACGGCGGTACATATGAGAATGTCTCAAGATGAAAGTTGAGACAGACAGCGTCTTTGTTGAACATGAAGTAAAAGGAGGAAAGTGTCCGGAAACCCTACCGCCAGAACAAACATAAATATGGTGAAACTCAAAAAAGTCAATTTGGATTGCATTATATTTCTGTTTTTGCCCATTTCCATGCGCAACCATATTGACCAATCACTCCATTGATAGATCATTTTTTCCTATCTTTTAAATACAAAATAGAAATTACCAGGCAAACGGAACAAAATGTGAACCTCGGGTAAAAGGCGTGGTGGTTAAATTTTCCGTTACAATTATTCTGCATATGGAAATGTCCATTACATATAGTTCTCTTCATTATGGTTTCAAATGGAAAAATATATATTTAATCTTATATGTTCAAAATCGTTTCAAATGCAGTTTTTGTGACTGATATATATCACTAAATATGCACAATTGTGACATTTTCGCACTGAGGACAACTACAATCCATACAAATATAGGTTCAGGGTATTGGATCTCCTTTCTGCGAGTTTGAACTAGAAGGTGAAAGTAAACATTTAGTGGGTGGCATTTGTCACATTTGGCAGCGTCCAATCCCAAGATGCACCTCGCCGGCCTGGAAGATGGATGACGGCGGGAAAGTAGGGTTGTTCATCCGGGACCTGCCCATCTACCTTATCCACATGGGCACATATAAAAACACATATCAGTGCATTGCTCCTCGGTAATGTCAGACAGTCTTCTGTAAACAATTTTTATTATGTAATATAATATACAATTCTCTTGTAAAAGACGTCTGCTCAGAGGTTTTCAAAGTAAATTGGCAATTAGATCTACTTATTGTCAAATCGTGAAGATTAATAAGAAAAATACTTCCCGTGACTTCGAACTTTCAAAAAAAAATGTGTAGGTCCTAAACTATATGATCATGTGGTGCGGGCAACAGGAAAACACGTCTCTATCAGGAGACTTGTTATAAACTGCATCAAGTCTCATTTGCTTCCTAATGGGCCCCTGTCTGGATGGAAAAGCAATCCCCAGCTGGTAATTATGCCATAATAAAAGACAAATTTATACAAATGATTCAAATATATTTTTATTCACACTCTCTTGATGTCATATCTTAGATGAAAATATCCCCGATGAATTATTCAAACTGGTTATTCGATTAGGTTGGAAGTTGTATTGAAATAATCGTGATTTACTGCAATGTGTAGCTAATAGTGGATGGGTATCAGATTTTCTGCGATTTGGCTGAATCTGTCTCGCCTTGAGAACATCATTATAATGCATTCATTATCACCGCTGGTTTAAGTACAATAAACCATTAATAGAACTCTTTTTTATCTGCACATACAGAATACATTCTCAATTATGTGACAAAACAACTTTTATTTACAATGTATATAATACCATCCTTCTCAATAATGGCTGCATGTACAAATCCAACATTAACTAATTTTGATTGAAAAAAAACTCCCAAAATCTCCGGTTTACTCATCATAAGATCATATATTTAAAGTACATGGTAGCCGAAAGCTAATTATCCGTCTCATCCGTCTATTCATAGACCCAATGAGACCTCCAGACATTCCAACGAAACCTCTGGTCCAGCGAGATTTCATGTCCAACGTGATTTCTAGTCCAACGAGACTTTGAGTCCATGATTCTTCTAGTCTCCAGATTTGTGAAATTCCTGTGCACAGACAATCAATACCAATATTGTTTTTGCCACAAAATTTACCTGGATTTGTTCTCAAAATAACATAACATTGCAGACACGTATGTTCTCTGGTTACAAAATTTCTTTGTGTTTTATTTTCAATTTGACTGAAACAATTAATGATCCTTTATAACTCGATATCGCATTACTTCGACGCTGCTATGGAAACAGAAATTCAGAAATGTAGCCGGTAGTAACCCAATATTTTACACATCAAAGGGTCTTGTAAAACTGGAATTCCTACATCAAAGATTTATGAAACATGCATTTTAAATGATTCAACAAATTAAATATCCATCTGGTGTAAACGCAGTGACAATTCTATGGGTTCCGGCGTTTAGCATGGGATATTAATAACAGTTATTTGATAATTCCCACAGAGCTGATTTTTAACGTCAATGGTTCATTATATTACTTCAGATAAAGTTTCTTTTTTTCTATTTCTGAAAATGTAATAGATCCTATGCAACAGTGTGTCATATTCTTAATATCACGAGATTCGAGTCGTAATATAAAAGAACAGTTGGCGATATTGTTGGGTGAATGATGAAATTTCTTGACGTTGCAATATGTAATGTTTGATTTCGTGTCGCCTCTACCGACCAGCTGGGTTGGCCTGATGAAAATTGCCGGCTCGGTACCAATCATACCTTCATACACTCACCACGATCAGAAACAACCACGCTCACTAGAATCAATCCATATTACAACAAGTACACAATAATCTACATTCAAATAACAATATATGTGCTTTATGCAAGATAAGCATACTCATCTAAACAAGAATATTAAAGTATAATAACTTGTAAAAAAGTAATGTATGCTCAATCAAGCATTCAAAATTATGTTACTCCAAGCACAGATCAGACGCTGGTTCACTTTGCTTTGCTATTCCATGATCGTGAGAAAGACAGGGTCATTCTAATCACCAGGGGTTGGTGAAGAGAGCAAGTAAAAGCTTTGGGTCATTAGCCCGGAATTAGATTGAAGCGTGGACATCGGGGCTTTGGGTTGAGATTGCAGCACAGCCAGAGTAGGGTCGCCCAGTTTAAGGTTTCAACACTGTAGAGGCCAAATGGATCTTAGAAGTATTTGTGGAAGCAAAGTAACACAGTTTTGTTTGATAAAGTGAGCCAGGTAAACTAATTTCCCCCCAAATAAATCGCCCCCAGGTGATTAAAAGTAACGCATAACTGGCAACTCTCAACAAATAAGAAATGCCGGGAGTGACACTCTTCATCAGTGGAAATAGCAAAGGCCTATATCGTGTTTACTGCATGGGATACATCCACAGATGATACATGACCAAGAGTGGAACTATGTAAAGATACTGTCAGTAACCTTGAGGTGACCTTTAAATGACCTTGAAAATGAAACTCCTATTTCCACAGATTTAACTGTGCATTTCAATACCCTATAATTGCCACCTTTCAAATACGAGATCATAGAGTCCTCAATCATCAATTTATCATTCACAATAGTAGCGTAATTGATAGATATTTTGGATCAGTTTTCAAAGGAAATTGGAGGTGAAAATATCCTGGGCACTTATCAAGTAATTTTGATAATGTCGGCTTGTAAGTGGTTGATTTATGAAAGCCCATATTACACTGCATACGTATCAGAAACTGAAAAAAGTCATCAATTTTAAGATTTATAAACAACCTAAATGTGATTGTAAATAGCATTATAGGGAAAATTAGCTGAAAATTAAACCCAAATTTGTTAAAGTTTTACACTTTCATAAAACCAGTGTAATTTCAGAACATAACCACTTATAGGTTGCTCTTGTCGTCACAATACATGAGAAGCCAAAACATGCTCTAAATTACTTAAGATAATTACTCATAATAGTACTAAAGTTGCAAACTTTAGCCCTTAAGCCAAAATACAAAATACCTCAGGGTAACAGCAGTAGAGATGATAAATATGAGTTGGTGTCCTGCTGAGAACACTTGCTTGCTGAGATTAGTACTCAGATTAGTTGGATGTGTGGTCACTTTCACATGGCTAAAATAGTGTAGATATCTATAACTCATGTCTCATTTAAATCTAAGACACCATTTTCCAATCGATTCTCTGAAGGTAGGTATATAAGGTTAGCATGTTATTATTTACATTGAAAATGAGATGTGTCATAAAATGTCCAGACTCATTTTATATAACTTCATAAAACAGAAAATTGTAATAAAACAAAGAAAGTCAGTGAATCAAGTGGTTCCTGGAGAAAATGGAAAGTAGTCCGGTAGGATGTTAGATTCATAGGGAGTTAATGTATTGATATTTACTCAATAAGTTCATTCATAACAGAAATCAAGATGGCCGAATGCTGGTTGAGAATGTGATTGATTTCTCTTAAGCGAAGATCACGTCATGTGGTTTTATTCCAATGATAATAGTGAAACATCCAGGTGCACTGACTTCAAATCCAGTTCAGTTTGGTAAATTTCAAGTACAGTGTTGTAAATTTTATCAACAAAGTAGATTGATACTTTGCAGGTTTCCCGATTAAAACAAATATATGCCGATATATTAGTATTTAGGTCCATTCCAAATCAAGGTCCCAACTCATCCTCAGAAAGAAAGAACTAGAAATGAACATGATAAATTTAAGTTTTTCTGAAAAAGGCTTGGGTGATTACCCTAAAATACAATCTCCATTGCATAACCAGTGAGCAAGCCATTGAAATATGGTTGTTAAGAGGATGTTACATTCTAAACAACATATTCTTATTTAAATTAATGGAAGTACACGTCAGGAACTGATTTTAAAGAATCTAATGAATGAAGGCACGAATGGCTTGTATCAATGTATTGATGTCTTTCTACAAATTGTCATATATTTGATTATTTTTTGTAATAAGAGGAAGTTGTTTTAGTTGGTTCGTGAATATGTGTGTAAAATGCAGTATGTGCCATCTTTTTAGTGTCATTTATGCTTGGTAAAAGTGATGTGATATACCCAGCGCAATAAAGTGTTTTTACTACCAGTTTTATGTTCTATGTTTCCAATTTCCAATGATGGCACAAATATAAAAACAACCTGCTAAGCCACGATTGGTGCCTAGCTAGTTTCTTGAATGCAAGGTCACCCAACCTGACACATGTGGTGTGTTTAGCAATACATAATGGACCGGGGTCATGGAATATTGCCTCATTTTTTTTAATGAAAGGTCATAAGAGTGTAAATATGCAGAGAAGGTCACAGCGAAATGCACGATATCTACCTTGAGATGGATGGACCTGGTAAATAGAGGTCAGACCACAATGTTGGGAAGGCCTAAGTGCAAGCTTTGTGGTTCCTTTCCCTTCAAACCACAGTCAATAGTTGTGAGGAAGCATCTCTCACTCAGCCCCAGTAATGTGGATGGATATTTGTTTTGTATCTCTTGGCCATATCCTCTGAGACACCATTTCCAACATGTATTTGGATATTACTGATTTACAACTTGGTTTATTCTGAGAGGAACACAAGAGGAGTGATATGGACAGTGGAGATTTGTTGAGCTGTCCGGGGATTTCGTATTGTCGACATCGGTACAATATTCAGAGATGGAAAAAATATATACGTATATTTTCGCCGATATTTAAAAATAACATTGCACAAATAAAGCACTGACACTTTTTATAGAAATGGCGATATTATGTTTGGAGAAGCTGACATGAAAAATTATTACAGAGAAGATGTTGTCATGTGCTCAGGTTCTATTGAGGCAAGCTATGAATGGGACTGGCATATTAGTGACTCTATCAGCAAGCCCAGCACTGTGGTCACCATTCATTAGCAATGGAACTGTTTACTCGGCGATATTGGATGCTCCATACAAAAAAGGATAAGACAACAGCAATAGGAACAAACCAAACACAGCGAGGTCACCATATTGTATGGCATTGTAGTCCTTTTGTCCAGGATTTCACTTTATTTCTTTATGGCTTTTCATTAGGAAGAGAAGCGAGGTTGAATTGTTTGTGATCTGTGGTGTTTCTAAAGTCTCCTTGCATACCAATATATATTTTTACGTTAATTTTTCCACAACATTGGTAGGGTGACTTAAGGTGGCCTCTTTGCTTGTGGATGAATTCACCAGTATGATTCAAGCATCTCCATTTAGATTGTAAAGAGGACAAGCCTTAATAAGAGATATATTTTGAAAATTGAATAATTCTTCTGGAGATGACCCTTTCCAACACAAATGATTTTATACTGCCTGTAGAATTGTGCAAATAGATATATTAATATACCATTCACCCCTTTTATAATCGTCAATATATTGCTTCCACTGGAACGCAGTATAAGCTGTCGATCCTTTACCGAATTCCTGGCCTGAAGTAAAAATCAACTTTTACTGGCACAGACATTTGAATTTAACTTTAAAATGTAATATTCTATTTCTATTTTCCAATTTCCAATTCCAAGTAATGGAGTACAGGTGCTCTATATGTTTTTATTAACTAAGCTATGAATGACATGGATGTCATCACGGCAAAAAAGTCACTTATATCAAAGTGAACAAGAGATCACAAAATCTCATGTCAAAAATAATTCTAATTGTCAAATGAGGAGGGAGTTATTTAATGACAAGAATTCTATTCCACGATAGATAGATAAGTGTGTCACGTCAGCAGGAAATTGACATGGCGTATCGCAATCCACCTTCAAACATCTTATGTTAGAAACAGACGATGTCCAGGCCATGCAAATCTCTCCTTATTTGGGTGGGAGATGAGAGAAACAAGCCCTGCATTGTTGCAACAAACGGCAGGTATGTAGCAATGTCAGGTAGCAACGTGTATCATGTCGACTCTGTACATGCTGTGTGCCGCGGATAAGTCATGTTATATCAGGAGGGTTCCTGTTAAGTCTTATAGGCGACGTACCATAGGGAAACCATGTTATATTAAGAGGGTTCATCTTGACCCTGTATATACTATGTATACCGTGTGTAAGTCATGCAAACTTCGTACCGTGGAGGAGCCGTGTTCTATCAGGAGGGTTTAATGTTGACTCTAAATTATGTTCTATTATTGGACTCGGTTATGTTCTATTATTGGACTCGGTCAAGTTCTATTATTGGACTCGGTTATTTTCTATTATTGGACTCGGTTATATTCTATTATTGGACTCGGTTATGTTCTATTATTGGACTCGGTTATGTTCTATTATTGGACTCGGTTATTTTCTATTGTTGGACTCGGTTATGTTCCATTATAGGACTCGTTTATGTTCTATTATTGGACTCAGTTATGTTCTATTATCGGACTCGGCTATGTTCTATTGTTGGACTCGGTTATGTTCTATTATTGGACTCAGTTATGTTCTATTGTTGGACTCGGTTATGTTCTGTTATTGGACTTGTTTATGTTCTATTATTGGACTCGGTTATGTTCTATTGTTGGACTCGGTTATGTTCTATTATTGGAGTCAAATATGTTCTATTATTGGACTCTGCACAAGATAAGTATCATGACAAAGGCATGTGATATAAGACGGGCTAATGTTGACAATGCACATGCTCTATACTTTCACAGGGGCACCGTGGAGAAGCACAGTCATGTGACGTTATATGCCCTGGAAAAGGAAGGATGGGATTACATTGATCTGGCAATGACTTTTTTATCTTAGGAAGGATCATGTATACTCCTATTACAGACATTTTCAATTTAAGCCATTTCTGAGCTGTGTATAATTAATGATTGGAGCACAGAGTAATGAGGTTTGTTATCGAGGTATTATGATGCTGCTTTCATATTTAGTTGTCTTAATGCAGCAGTGCCAGAGAGGAGTTGCTTCTCACTTAACTTAATCCCATTTCATATATGATTCATATGATTCCATTCTTTCTCTCATCCTGCCGCTGGATTTATACATTCCTTCATCTTAAGCATGTGAAAATCATTATGTAATATAAATGTATAATGTGCTTAAAGGCTCCAATAAATAACTAAATAAATAAACAGTTTTATTATTGCCTAGCTTTTCCTCCAGAATACTACACACTTTCCTTCAAACACTCTAGACCAAATCCACCTTCACTCACGCCGTGGGGTGAACAATGGCTGAATGATACCGGAAATCTAGACAAGTGTCATGAGGGATATTCATGGATCATTCTTGGAGTCTGACCTGGAGGAAAGGCAATCTTGATTAAGTACAGGTCTGAAGACATCTCTGTATCAACCTTCCAAACCGGAGTGAGTAATCACATAATGGTTCTTAGATTTCTTCTGAGCTTTTGGTTCACGGATATATGTGGGTAGCTGAACTGCAATAGAATAACGTGTCTGATAAGTTATTTTTCCAAAAAAACAACCCCCATATATATAAACAATGACTAGTCCCCACAGATCAAATCCAGTGTGCAGTCAACATCATTAGAGGGCGACCTTCCCTTACTTTATTGTGTTTTATGTCTGTGTAAACACAGAGAACAAAAAGCAAACTTGTGTTTTCACTCATGATAAACAGCAGTTCTCATATTGCCATTTCATTCCGCAAATGTCTTTGTACCGGTAAAGAGGATTTGCTCTGTGCAACCTGCCATTGTTTCTATGCTGATTGTGTTATTCAGACACCAGCTAGGTCTTGCTTTCTCATAATCGCATATATCCATCCAGATTGGAAAGAAATAGTAATATCTGATATTTGGGTATATTTTTAGATATGGCTTCTTTACCTTGTCATAAGCAGACAGATCTCCATCTGTGATTTATTAGCTGTAAGTATTATCAAATTGCTCCACGCCACACACAAAAGCATATTTGATAAAAAGAAGAAGAAGAAAGATTCAGCATAAAGATATTGCTAAAAGCACGAACACACTTTATGAGCCAGGTTGGACAATACATTAATTTAGAGACCAAACTAAGAGCTCCATGCCTTTATTAACAATCCGTCATATTTCCTGCTATTTCAATCTCTTATCCTCTAAAACACGTATGTTTTCACAGTTAACGTGTTCTGAGAACAATTTTAAAGATCGCACCAAATGTCCTCAAAAGATTGATCAGCTTTTACGGCTTACTTTGCGTCTTGCAGATGTGGTTTGACTTGCAAAAGGCAGAGAGTAACACATGAGTATTTGATGTAAATGGGTGTATGGGACATGCAAGAAGCCTAGCGTCAAATATTGATATATAAGGCAAGGGGATATGTTCAAGTGATCCTTCCTTATCAAGGCAAATGCGTACAGAAACCTCGCCCCTTTTGAACCTATCCAGAAATCTAAATTCTCCGTCAATGTTTATATCTTGTGCAATATGTAACAACTTATGCTTATATCTTTGCTTCAAAGTAGGTGGATAATTAGGTGACACATCGGATGATTGATAGACTTGTGGTAAATTAGCCACAGGTATAGTCTGCAGGGATGGGTTGATATCAACACTCTATAGATTTGGTTTATAAAAAGAAAGCTCTCTCTCTCTTGAAAGTCTATATACCTTTGAGCCAATTATTACATTGATAGCACTGGAAGTAAAAATGAATGACCTTGCATTATCCTGTTCTTATCATTTGAATGATATATTCTGGAGGTCAACCTGTATGTTAGTGTGTCTAGAAAATGATTCTTGTCCCTTCAATATTCAACAGAATGCTGCATTAAATAACCTGTTGAAAATCACACATAATAATCACCAAGTCAGGATAAAAAGCTACTGTGTGGACATGACATACGGGCGGTTATCAGATCTAATGTAGGTGTAGAATCACCTCAACATTTGGCAAGCCCTGCCACTCTCAGTCTATGCCTTGTCTGTATCTTATAGCACCTGCTATGAAGTCTGGGAAGCCTGTGGATATTCTACACAGACAAATTACATTACATTCATACAAATGGCTTGATAGACAGCAGTATCGTGCAGCATTATCAGTTTGAAATCATTCACCTTCCCATTGCTGTGCAACGCTGGACTCATTTAAATAAACTGGCGTATTCGAGACGGGGCTAGTGCACGAGGAAGGGATTTTTTACATTATTAGTTTAAACGTATTCTAAGTCCAAAAACAGTTAAAACAGGAGGCCGAACTGTGCATGTAGTTTGCCAATAGATAAGTGAAGCATTCATTAAGTACATGTGTGAACGTAGATGGTTCTGCTGTGTGATATATCAGAGCGGATCCTTGACGCGCCACCGGAATCAGAAGTGTGATTTGGGCAGCTGATCATGAAATCATCGATTATTTATGGCATTTCCCACACTATTGCGTGAGTGTATCCACTCGATTTCCTCCACTATCGATTTCATTGCAATAAAGTAACTCGTGCAATGACCTGAATCACGCCTGTGTTACAGCCATTTATAAACTATATCTGTCGTAATCAGCTAGGTTAAATTGCTTTTAGAATATTAGAGTAACTATACCCTCGCTATGAGATACGGATACATGATGCATGAACATTTCTTGATTTCATATAAATATATATACATTCAAAAGTCTTGGGGACTGACTTTGGTGGGACATTGCTTGGTGGTAGAATGCATGTCTCTCAAGCTGAGATCCTGAGATCGATTCTTGGATGGGATAGGCAAGAAGAATCCCCTTCTCAGAGAGGATCTGGCATTTGGAAAAACAATATGCTCCAAAGGATTTTTTATATTCCCAACCTGACATATTTATCTGGGCCTATCCTATCATTCTACTTATAATGTTGTTAATACCATCACTCAATCCAGAATAGTGATGAAAAATTCAATTTCGGCATCAAAAGTAATCAGCTGAGCGATTCATAAATACTAAATTGGCCCCTAAACACCATATTTAATTTTGATACACGGCTAAATACCTAAATATTTCATTGACTTATGACACTAAATCAATTATAAAATGTCAGGAGACAAGCTTGGCCATATATTGCATGAAAAATAAGACCATCTATCATCTCCGTTTTTTTACAAAGTGTCTGTAGCAACATGCATGTGCATATGATTGTAATATCTAAGCAGATTACTTATTGTTGAATAATTTCTTGCATGGTTGAAATGCTAAATTTGCCATGACTCATTAGAAAAAGGTAGTATGTGGCACGTGAACGTGAAGACACACGTGACTTGGCGAGAGTATTACATTCTCTGGTTGGCTCGGTTATACTGAGAGTGGCCATAAACTATATCTACAGACCAGGCAATGGCTTGTTTAGGAATGGCCTGCCTTGCAGCCAGCATATGCCTTTCCGTTTCCTGTCATACAACTTTTTCCACCAAGTGATGAACCGGAATCGATTTAGCGAACGGCCGAGCACCCAATAATACAATTAGATGGGTTATTTGACTCGGTAGATGGGCTATTATGTGGCCACCTCCACCCCGTCTAAACACCCTCCCAGCAACAAAACGGCTTCCAGTCCTCACTGGATCCTTTGTGGAATATGCATCAATTTTCATTCAGCCTCGTTGTGGACAGTCGCCTCAATTTCAAGCACCAATGACGTTATTTGTGTTTCATAATCATATTTCACGTTTTCGTTGAGTTTCGTCAAGTTTATGACTGTCGAATTTGAAGTTTGTTGCAAAGGCGATTAGAATAAAATTGATTTGGGTACACTTAAGATTTAATTTAATTGAAGAACAACAAATTATTACATCAGAACAAAATGCAAACGGATATATTACTGTATATCTAGAATATTGGGTGAGTTAGATGGTACTCTATCTGTTAACGTTGAGTGTGTGACAAAATTGTATTTGTTAAACATCATGTGCAGATGTATTGGTTGAATGCAATGTGTGATTCTATCGGTTCAGGCGAATGTAATCAGGTAAATGTTACCCAGTGTGGTATCAACTGAATGTCACATGATATGCTATAGAATGAATGTTACATGAATTGCATGGAATCAATTAGAATTTCACAAAAGCATAAACGTGACCACAGACGAAGTGTGCCGGGATTTGAAAAAAGGTTGCTCTGGTAGGATGTATTAGCCGTGCGAAAATTCATTGCTGAAAGGAGTGTGCAGTCTCGTTCGGTGGCAGTTCCATTGGAAGTGGTGGAAAGATGATGTTTGGGCTGAGTCCTTGTGTGAATATATATGTAGTGCGCCGACCGAAGCTGGCTCTATTCATCTTGATATAAAACACTTCATTCCATAGAATAATCGTTAAAGGTGAGGAGAAAAGGGCCATATAATAAAATGTTGAGAAGCTACCACCCCACTCGACTTGAACTGGCCCAATCATGATATTATTTAGATGTGCATGACTCTCAATGACGTCATACAATAGAAAGCAGACATATTTTAATATCCGGTGGGTTTTCAATCATATATGATGGACAGTTGCTCCGGCAAAATAAATTGCACGAGTGAGAGACAGCATAAATGAGTCACACATAATAGACTGATGAAACGTAAGACAGCTCTATAAATGCGAGACAGCTACACCATTTAGGGACATTTACAAGTGAGAGAGAGCTGAACAAATGAGAGATAGTCAAACAAGTGAGACAATTAAATGAATCAGAGACAATTAATTGCACACGAGAGAGACAATCACACAAGTGAGAGACTATCACACGGGTGAGAGACAGTTGCATGAGTCAGAGGCAGATGCACAAGTAAGACACACAAAAGGAAGTGACTAAACATAAATGAGTTACAGCGAGTGAATGAAAACTCGACAACTACACAAGTTAGAGACAGTTGCATAAGTGAAGGATAGCTGCACAAGTTAAAGACAGTTATGTAGGTCAGGGATAGCTGCACAAGTGAGACAGACATAACCAACTACATAACCGAGAACCAACTACATAACCGAGAGATAGTTACACAAGTAAGAGACACGGAAGCAAGCAGGAGATATCTACATAAGTCAGAGCCAGTTGCACCAGTCAGACAAACCTGAAGAAATGACTAAGCCTTAAACTGGTAAGAAACAGTTACAAAGACGAAAGCTGCACAAGTGAGAGGAGAGAGAACAGGTGACAGACATAATTTAATCATTTAAAAATGCCATTTATAATGAGAGTCAGACACCACACCTGTATCGTACGAAATGAACATCTGACGAGGGCCTTTGGAAATAAAATAAATATCCAAAAGATGTCCTTTGTGTAATCTCTTGTCAATAAAATAAGGATGGACGAAATTCTCAACATATTTCAGATTATTTTGTTCAGAATGGATCATCCACACAAACACGAGAACTGTTTATTTTAAGAATGACAATGAAAGAGGTTTTTTCATGGGTTTCAATGCATATTATGACTGTATCATTGACTATGTAGACAAAAACTGAAGTCACAATTTTTCAATATCCAATATCCCAGGCCAGTACCCATGTGTCATAATGTGAGACCAAGGTTCACAGCAGTGGAACACAGGATTCAATAATTCTTTTGCTGCACATATCTGGAAATACACTCAAGTCGTGGCCGGTTCAGATTTTATAATAATATCCCTGGCATCAAAACAATATAAACCAAAAATAATCTCATAGTGACTTTCAGAAGTGACAATTTTCCCTTGATTTTGTTTAATCAATATAAAAATCACTTTGTAAAATGGATGAAAACTTCCACATTTGATCTTGGCTCTTGCAGTCAAAGGGATTAATCGGTTGAAAATTGAAGCTCATTGGGGGCCTGAGACACTCGTCTGCATGCAAGCAAGGCCAATGCCGCCGAACCCAGTCCCGGTAGATTTGATAGGGCCGGGTTCAGTTAGTTGTCCGGTTTTGTTTTGCTGACATGGCTGGACATTGATGCTGTGGAGGAGAATATGTAATAAACCAACGTGGTCATTTTTCACTGTGAGAGATTAAGGTTGATTTTTTTAATCAACATGCTTGTAGATCTAATTTGTAGATTATGATTTGAATTGTTTATATCTTCTTAAATGTAATTGGAAAGTTAATGAGAAAAAAAAATTATGCTACTTAAAAAAGAAGAAAACAGTGCGTGCCCTAATTATCGCTTAATAACACGACCTTTCTTGTTAGGCACCCAAAAGGCATAAGAATTCCAGATTCATGTTGGCCTTAAGGATTCGCCCTGATGTCAAGGAAATACATATTACCCATCAGGCTGTTAATCATTACCCTTGAAACACTATACGGTTGTCATTCCGCAATGCATTGGCCACATTGACGAAATGGCTATCATTATTTTTCACATATTACCTGCATTAAGGTTTGATAGCCGGCAGCATAATGCCGTAACCGATTTTTTTCCCATGTCCTTTACACTTGTTTTAGTCTTGGGTCGTTATACTTGAATTTCAGGAAAAACAGAGTCTCTCTGCCAGTGATGCAGATAAAGGTATCTGTAGGAAATCAATGTAATGGAAATGCACCTAGGTTCTTCTATTGAAATACTCCATAATCCGCCAGCAACTGTTCATAGAAGCTTTTGCCATTTTTATTCCAGCGATAGGTTCCGCAGCTACCATATCTGAGTGATGTTAAAGGTGACACTGTTGGATTGCAGGACATAGCAAGAGCTTGTAAAATACACACACTAGGCAATGGTATATGCACGTATTTATTACAGGGAGAAATGTGTCTTCATGGGACTGCAATATCAAGACAAATTATCATTTCCGTGACATGTCACGGTAAATGTGAGCATTTACATATAATATTCATGCATTCCCATTTATGGAAACCAAGTGCACAACCAGAACAGTGTGAAATTCATCCTAAGTCTCATAAAAAATAGTTTGTATAACATTGGACACCACCGTAATAAATTTCAATATCTATCACCATAATAAATGTCAATATCTATGGTCCTTTTGACCCTTAAGATTTTATTTACAGGTTTTGGAACAAAACTATTAAAGGTTCAAAATAATACAACGGAAAGGGCTGAAAAACAGATTTTATTAATATTATGCTATTGTGATAATAAGATAATAATTATGAATCAGTCTTTGAAGTCTTTGGTATTATGTATAGCAATTGTGTTTACACTGGCAGATATAAGATATTACAGTCTCTTTCCTGTGGACACTACACTTTACAATTCGTCACCATATGTGTGAATCACTAATCTCAACATTGCAAATAATGTTTACACTTTATTTCCATTTTGATTAGCTGCCATATCAAAATACAGAAAGGGGGAAAGTATGTCACACTTTGTAGTTGCCACGTATGCTCTAGGTGCTCAATACAAACATGGATATACACAGAGGTACTTTTCTTTCATCATCCTATATGCGTTTATCTCGGCGATCTTGATTTCACCTGTCAAACAGACTAGGAAAAAGTGGCATGTCTATGTCTAATTATCATTTTTGATGGAAAGCAATTTTCATTTCTTGGAACGAAATGGGTTTGGATGCTCTGAGAATTTGGA
Source organism: Amphiduros pacificus (assembly GCA_949316495.1). NCBI lineage: Eukaryota > Metazoa > Annelida > Polychaeta > Phyllodocida > Hesionidae > Amphiduros > Amphiduros pacificus. Next base: position 16,755,068 of record OX439003.1, on the reverse strand, counting down.
GAAAGATAATGATTTTGGAATAAAAGAAAAAAAATAAGTTTGAAATGACATTCCAAGAAAAGACAGCAAGCATGCACCGCCTTCGCAAACTCAATGCACTCTCTGTTTTTGTCATCAGTTACAGTTAATCTTCATGGCAGAATGGTTGCATGACTTGACAACTGTACCCGGTTCTGGGAATTGTGGAAAGAAATAAAAACACATGGGATGTCAGCTGTTAAGGCCATGTAAAGATTGCATTAACACATACTACTTAAAAACTGAAAATATGAAAAAGCTTATCTATCAAAGGAGAGGTAAATGGTATCTGATCTCTTAATATTTCCACTCAGAGGACATATTTATGTCAATATTTTACTGTCGTGATTTATAAAAGGCAAACTCTATTTCATCAACACTATAAGAAATTTCTCCTTACTCATAATAAATGTACCATCAAAGTACACAGTGAGGACTATGAGGTGTCTGGTTAACCAATGCTTCATGGTATAAGATTGGTAGACTTTATGACTAAAGTACTCTATACATGCAAATACCAAACGCTTGCATGCTTTTCATTAGAGTCACCATCAGGAGAAGGGCTTCGTTGAGCAGATGCCCGTGGGAATATAGCTCGTGCTGTGTGTTATAATACATACACGCCCAAGTAACAGACATACCCTGAACAGTGTACGTGATCAAGTAAACTTGTGTGATGTAAAACAACTTTTTATTGCTCTTCTCAAAGAACACCAGCTTAATTTGTCCACGATGTTGGATTATACGATGCATTACAATCATAGTGTTCTGCTAAAGCTTCGCAAAGGGTTATCAATTTATCTATCATAGGCACTCTAGCATTTGACAGTTCATTTATTTTACTGTACATTAAATACATGTATATTTTCATTCAAGATTTCTGTAGATCTGGCCTGTCATCTATTATGATAAACATGACATCACCTAATGACAAAATAATGGGAAACCACTCAAGGCCTGGGGAAAGTAGCATTATAAAACGTTTTAAGAAAACACAATAGAACTTGGAATGAAATAATGCGAAATTGTCTTCATTTCTATTTTGACCTAGAATTAGTCATATCGATGAGCCAATTTCATGTTATTTGGTACTAAAGATTGTACAGACCATTTGAAAACATTCAAAAATACAATGTCTTACACAATTGTCAATCACACGAAATATCTTGAAGGTCTAGGTAGGGCACCATTCCCATCATGCAACGTACCGTACTTCTTTTAGCATGAACACATGTATTTTTGAACAGGATAATATTAAGAGGGACAAATCTCTCTATATTGTTGCTGATGTTTATTTATGTCAAGAAACTGTATGGCATTAAGTACTCGTGTCATTTCATTATCGTGTCACAACACATTTGACATAATCAACATTGAATCAATTATTTTCCATAGACACTAAACACAATGTCTTAACTGGTTTATTCAATACTATTTGGATACAACTTTGAGTTAACATAAATAACGTCATGTTATTTCATATTGAATATTTTTTTTCATATCAAATCTAAAACCTTGATCTTGAAAGAATGATTTTTAAGGCCTACTTTTTCCATTTCATGATGACTTTTTTATTTTTGTTCCTGATCATTATGTCCTTTACTCATTAGGTTCCCAATCTGGGGTCTCTGTGCCCTTGTTTATTGTGTTTTGTATCGGTCAATGTTTGAGCATAGCGGGGTCCCCATATGGAGACGTACGTTTATGGTGGCTTTTATCCAGTTTATTGCCTATTTCAGTGCATTGTGCCCCATGCAATCCTGTTTATGGCACACTTTATTGTTCTTTATCGCAGGGCACTGACCCAATCCTCATGCAACATGAATCGCAGCCTAAATCTTTAATATATTCCACACAAACAAATCACAATCCTACGTAGTATGTGCAAAGGGGAATAAAGTTTTTTTTTTCCAATAAGGGGTATGTTTCATATCTATTTGCTTATAGAAATGGGAGCATCCTGACAAACAGGGTACATGAATGATTTTATTCGAAAACGAGTCTGCTCTGCATTGCCTCACATACAAAAGATTCATTGCCTCTAAACAACACGACAGAGTCCGACTAATTTGGTGTCTCCCAAATCTCAATATAAATTATTCAAAGCTTGTCAGGCGGGAAGCGTCTAAGCTGCAGTGTCTTACAACAGAAGATGATGACAGAATCAATGTCATATGTATAAAATGCTTGTAGCTTTATGGTGACATCCACACAGCGTCTCCAACCATGGCAAGATATGGGCTTAGAGGCAATCACGTGATGGCTTCTGTTTCAGTGTGTTCCATTTTTATGTTTTGTAATCAGCCGCAACATGCTCATGATCCTTCTCAAAATCCCTTTCAGACCAAGAAAAATGCAGGCGTTTTCCAAAATAAATTAACTATAAACAAGTCTCAGAAGAAAAAAAGATTAAAGTTGCATTTTGCTCAAGCCTAATAAAATGTATCCCAATTCTTTAAGTTTGATGGGACCAGCAATCGACTTCTCGTTTTTAAAAGTTTAGTCCCAAAATTATTAAGGGAAACGCCTGGGTTTAGTTGTTTGCTTTCAGTCTGAACAATTAGATTGGTATAATCTATGTGACAAAATGTACAAAACACGGCATCACAACGGAGAAAATAGTGATGGTGGAATATCTATCATTGCATAATGACCAATAAAATATATACACCTAGAACGATATTGAATCCTCTTTTTACAAGTATAGTTAATCAGCAATCTGTATTTACCCTATGTTTATTGACAGATTCCGCAGTAGAATATGCAGTCCTGTCCTCGACCTGGGTGGGAGGGGTGTGGTATTCTGCCACAGAAGGCCACTAACACTGATTAGAATGCCAATAACAGTCACCAATCACAAACAAGCTGCAGAGTGTTAAGGGAAACTCTTTCTCTCTCATATACACATATATAAAAGAATGAATTTCCTTTACACTTTGCAGTTGTCAGACTTTTGGTTTTTTTTCTCGTCGTAGACTTCACTAGTGTGTCCCATATAGAGGATGGTATTTGCCACGATGTCTCCCCTCATTTTTTTCAACCCTTAATACAATTATAGTGTAATAGGTTAAACACACGATCCAGAAAAATAAGATCTTTGATGTTTGCACACAGATCTCAATAGAGATGCAGTATTATATTTACACATTCCAATTATTTCAGTCCCCTATTCAAACGAAAAAGATTTAATTTTCGCAGGAGCTTTGTGTTCAAAGTATGATTGTGAAATAGGGTTTGAGGATATCCTGGCGAACATACCCTTGAGCTGGGACAGCGAGATATAGGCGGTGCCCCATGGGGCGGCGTATGTAGATCCTGAAAGGCTAGCCCTACTGATGTATTGCCGCCCCCAAACCCCTAGACTGATTTCACCAATGCTTTGGCTATCAAGTTTATTGGAATCGAGATCATGGCGAGCCTTGGGCCGACATTCATCACAAACCCTTGTGGTTGGCCACTTGCCTGTCATGAGGCTGAAAACGTTTGGTTTCCTGATATGTGACCATCTCTTTTTGTATTTTTTCTTCTCCAGGCAAAAGATTATGTTTAAATGTTGACAGATAGAAATTCCACAAAATTGAATCAAAGTATCTGCTTGACCCATCAATAAAAGTTGTTAATCTAATAGTTTGAACGCCGCGTTGAATGCCTGATGGTCAGCGATAGTTAACGCTGTGGGGGAGGAAACAGTGATATCGCCTTCATGCTCGATTGGTTTTGCCTCTTATCTCCTGCTGGTGCTTATCATACCTCGCTCAACATAGCTCGGCCAATGTCACTTACAGAGAACTGCAACCATCAAGAGGTTCAGAAGGAAACTAGGCTTTGTACTTGTCCCAGATGAAAGCCATGAGAAGAGATTATTAGATTTCTTGGTCTGGGCATCTTCTGCACTCACCTCCCGTATATCTTCGAGTCCTTTGCCCGCGCCCTCGTTGACTTCTGCCATAATTTTCTCATCCTCGGCTCTTTTGGTGGAGCACGGGTTAGATTCCTCATCTTTATGGAATCGAAAATCTCCCAATGAATATATATGTCTTGCTTTGCTGTAGCACTTGTCTCCTGGCAAGATGACCATCAGGGTCATGTGGTAGTTGATATAGAAACACAGAAGGCGCTTTTTTGGTCCCCATTCCTTTACAAATAAAAAGCGACCGGTTTCTGAATGATTTGGGACATCAGCGAGGCAAGTATATCTTAAGGCACCCTCCTTTTCATCTCGTGAGCAACTAGTACTGTCTATGACAAGATTTGTTGATTCATTTCTGCCACAGTCTGGTTTGTGGAGTCTACCCTGACAGGTTACACCGTCTGGGTATTTAGCGTGAAATGTGTAACTCTGAGCTGGTAATCTGCAGGGAACTACCTGCAAGTCTCCAGACAGAACTGCAGGGGTCCAGTGACGGGTAAAATATGGGAACTCGCGATTATAATTATCGTGGTCACTGCAAACCACAGAACTTCCATAGTATTGAGGCCAATCTGGACCTTTCACTAGTTTATAAACACCGACAGATGGCGCAACTTGTTTAAAAGAAAAACAATAAGACTGAGGAAAACAACCATTATCCTGGTATCTGACAATTACGTGACTCTTTTCATTGTCATGTTTCTTTTCTGCACAATCGAATATTCCCATTGGTTGGATCATGACGGTGGTATCGTTCAACACAATATCACTCAGGGGGCCTAAGGTTTTCCATGTTGTGTTAATTGTTCCAAAATCACATTTCATGTCGTTCCCTTCGGGGTCACAATTAAAGCAGGACCTCTTGCAATAGATACCTCCCAGGGCAAGTCCCGCTTCATCTTTACATGTGTATTTCTCGGCTTTTGATTTACAATCTACTGATGCATCGTCACACACGTTCTGGACCACAGATTTATGTAAAGATAACTTCGCGTAGGTTTTACTCTGTGAGATTTCTGGATTCGTCTCACATACAAGATCAGAAAACAAATATGCCTCAAATGTGTTTTTATGGTCTGTAGGATATCTAAAACACCAGTAGTTAGCCAGATCTTTGCGGGATAATATGTGAAATGTATAAGGTCCCTGTGTCCAAGACCCTGTGCAATACAACTTCCGGGTAAATCCACCGCGCATGCCATGTACTAACCTTTTCACAAAACAACTTTTGAAATCAAAATACATGGCTGATGTGTCATCACAGCTAACCTCTAACCTGGGGGTCTCCAGTATCTGGTCACACTGTATAGACTCATCTTGATTAAACACTTGCATATGATAACCTCCAAGAGAAGGGCAGTCCTCGTAGTAATCGCCTGGGTATAACACCAGGGGTCTCTCATTCAGCGTCAGGTCAGAACACGCAGCGTCCTCCTCCATGTCAGAAAACGCTGACTCATTCATAGACACCACGGCTGGGCTTCTCTCTATAAACTGGATGCAGGAAAACTTTGGTTTCTGTCCGGCAAGTTCGTATGACACGATAAAAGTATTATTGCCTTGATCTCTGAGACATGACCTTTTGTAATTACTCAGCCCATCGATCCGGGCACTCATGAGTCCATCCGTGACCGTTATATAGTGCATCCTCGTGTCCCAGTTTGTGGTCCCCGCCTCTGTCAGATTGTAAAGCCATTGCAGATAATCTCCAGAACTTTGCAGGAATTTGGGGAATACACAATCAGCCCACGCCACGTGACCAAACTCTACCAATAGGACGGCGGTTAGCAAGACTGCTTGCCGACTGCCTCGTGTCATTTTGACTGTCATTCGTACACTGAAAATAGAAACAAAAACATTTCATTTGCAATATTCATTCTTTTTCACAGTGACACACAGCATATTGATAATCTCATCTTCAAAATAATTAGCAACATAGAGTATAAACAGGGAGAAAGTGAACTCCAAAATATGGACATAGTGAGAATGGACTCTTTTTAAATGACTTGTTTATTGCCCAGCGCAAACAAATAAAAGGGCTGTTCAGGGAGAATCGATGGTTTTCAAATCCGTCTTTTTGGTGTTTAACCATCGTTAAATAATTCAAGCAAATCGATGCAAGCCTGTCACTGCTCGTCTTCGTGGAATTAAAATTTAAGCACATCTACATTTTCGTAGGGAGCTGTTTGGGATAAATCATATCACATTTATTTGATTAGAATTTCTTCAGTCTGTGTTGTATTACTTAACACCACGAATGATATAATGATAAAGTGTTCATAATTACATTTTCACATTTTCCCCCTTTATGACGGCGCTGAGTGTACAGAGCGCTTGGAAAAGCGCAATGGCTCACGGGAGTTCATTATCAACGCAATGCATGACGGGTAACAACATGGAGTCACATAAATCAATTCATTCTGGTAGGCACCTCCTGAATATTGTCACCCAGAAAAAAAAGGATAAGAGAGAATGACATGAGGAACTATTGAACATGGAGAGGTAGTGGGATTTCATAAGCGTTCCATCAATCTGTAATGGTTTGCTTTCAATTAAAAGTGCTCCAGATTTAAGTGAATATTGTCCTTAGAGCTATAATTGGAATGAATGGAAATTTCAAATTGAATCAATAAGAGTTTTTATATAAAAAATGATGTAATACCTTTATTATCTCAGAATTGGTTTACGGAAACCATCACATTTGAATCAAATGAGAATATGTCATAAAAAAGATCCTTGACATCATTCTGCCTGGTGAATCTGAATCAACTGAAAAGAGCGACTCTATTTGCATGTATTTAGACAAACACAGATTCATTCCACTTTTCAATTTGTTCTGTTACAAAAATCACCACTTGGTTTCATTTGATACAGACAGGGCAATTTTCCGTATTTGGTGGGTCTTAGTCATCTTCAGAGTGCGTAACTCACCACTTGAAGTCATGAGGACTAATGTGAGTTGGGAGTGTTATTTGAGTGCGTAACTCACCACTTGAAGTCATGAGGACTAATGTGAGTTGGGAGTGTTATTTGAGTGCGTAACTCACCACTTGAAGTCATGAGGACTAATGTGAGTTAGGAGTGTTACTCAAAGGCCCACTATGATCATAAACGCCTGTCTGTATTGTCTCGCCTTGCCATGTGGATATCCCCAGGAGATGATATAATATGGCACCAGAGGAAATCTTGTGGAACTGTCTCTCCTTATAGATCCTCACTGAGCGATAATGGGTGCTCATACATGTGCATATGGCACTAATGATATCAAAGCTACGACGAGTTGTGCAGTGTAAGCATGTGCCGTCAATGGCCATGTTAAATCTGATGCTCATGGTGGTACATGACCATAAATATATGCACTCATTTTCCCTCAGGTATACAGAGTTGTCCACATTAGTTAATATGGTTTTATCAGAACAGAGGACTGATGTAATAGAACAATATTTGTGCAGAAACTGAAAAATCAGTATTGGCAGCGCTGTACAATATTGTCTGATATACGATAATTTCATTCCATTATTCCACGTCAAACCTTAACTGATAGGCAGATAAGACAAATTATACCAAGGAGTTGTCTGTATGTTTAATTACGGTGGAAAATGAAAAATGAACTGTTATATATGGAAGCCGTCAGAATATTCCATACACATAAAGTGTTTAATGATTGGTTGATCGAGGCAATTAAGTGTATTGATTGGGATATTTTACATGTTTTAAATATTAAATGTTCAGATCTTCGCATACGTATCTTGTCATCAATCTTTCCGAGACACACATCCATGGCGTTGCTTGTGAATACCAGTTATTTAGGGCAATTTCACATGTTATTTGCAAAACCTGAAGTGTTTTGTCACAATAAATCATCACGATTGTTTGGAGTTCATTGTGTTCCAGGAACTCAGAACGAGGCTGCGTCTCAGAGGTTTCAAACCGTCATCTATCGTGCGACTAATCACTGATCCAATATGGATCCAATCTGCCTGGTCGGGTATATTGACAATAACACCGAGGAACAAAATAGATTTCTGACAAGATCGGTTGTCAGTATTTTGATGTTTGTCTAGATCGAAATAGACACAAATTGGAAGTTGGCAACCGATAATATTCTTTCCAGTCACATGACCGACATTAGCAATAGGATGGATCTATTGCAGTCCATGGTCTCATTAAATATAGGCAAAGACACTCATCGCAGTTAAGTAACCTTCTACCATTTCTCAAAATGTACTTTATTTAAATAAACAAAATAAATCAAGGATGTAATCCATTCAGAGTTACTTAAGAATAACAGAACTACCTAATTTTCACATAGTGTCAGACATCAATAAGTCGATAGCTCTAGGGTGTCTGCCATTTTTTAAATGTAATTTCCATACTACTCTACAATCCGGACTTCCTTTGTTAATTGATCCATTCATAATATATGACTTCTCCATGACTCATTTTCCCCCTCCTAGAATAGTCAATCTTATTTGTAGCTCTTGTTTACTTACATATTGAGAAGCCGTCATAAAACTAGAATAATAGATAGCCAACCTTTTGGCCGTTGCTGGAAATATGCGTAATAGCTTTGGCTATTTATATGTCTTGGTTTTCTGTATATTTGATTCCTTTTCATCTTTATCGTGTTCATATATAACATGCCAGGGACCTGACTCTGTTCAGGCAGATGCGGGTATTGCGTCTCCCTGGATAATCTCCTCGGCACTTTACAGTCTTCCTGGGCTCCAAGATGCGCAAAGCTGGTATATAACACAGACAACTTCTCTCTAACATTATTCAATATAACCAGATTGTAAGAATCACAAATCTGGATTATATTAATCCATGCTTAGTATATTAGTACTCCTTATATGTACAGCTGCAGGAAGCGCAGAGGTGGGCATGATTTTATAGAATAATAAAACCCTTACAAATCAACCTCTCCAAATCTGATGAGGACAAGACCAAAGGGTCTCTTACCCTTCAGATGTGATGATCATCAAGGAGTGATATCTTTCATGCCTACATTGGAAGTCTTAAGAGTTTGATAAGTAGCTTATCACAGTAGAATGTGATAATGAGTTCCAATAATACACATAACCAAACGGAAGGCGCCGCCTTGTTGTGATGATTATTTGCTGTAACAATACACACTGGCTGATTGCGCTTGGCAGGGGAATCATGAGGCGTACACAGCCCCACCGAGTAGACGAGTGAGGGATTGACGGATTGTGTGTCTACAGGAATTCAGTACATGCCCTGAAGATATAGACAGTGAGAACTGGGCATTCCTCTCCATCAACAAAGCTCTATTCCCCGTTTCCCCCTCCATGCACATTGAAAAAGGAGATGTTTTGACCCCGAAAACAGTGAAGGTGGCCAGTTGAGACACCTCACTGTGGCGTATCCAAAACTTGACATGCTATATCCTTGAGAATAATAAACCATATTTTCAACCTGTGCACAAGCCCACATTTAAGAGGCCTAACTTTAATGGCACAATTATGGTATCTTCAAGTCGGATGGTTTCTATATACAAAGGTCCAACTTCTGTGTCAGTGTGTTTGTGTATTTACAATTCTCTACATATCTATTAAGCATATTTTGCTAACATCTATTGTTTACTGATGCTGACTAGATATTTACAACGCTGAACCAAAAGTTATATGAGACTAGAAATTCTATATATGACGGCGACAGGCACACGAAAAACAAAATAATGAGTTTCTAAAATGCAATTCTGATTTGAACAGGATGAGTGCGCTTTACTTGTACTTCCTGGGGGAAATGGTTGGACCTTAAACTGTGTGTGCAAGCGAGAGGAAAGATTGTGAAGTCTGCTTGCATAGAGTCCAGTGTTGGCCTGCGGTAAACATACAGTGTCTCTGAGATGTTCTCTTGCAGTGAGAGAGCTAGGGTGGCTTCTCCTGTTGGTGCCCATGAGAATAAATGACCTCCAACGCACAAATGACTTTGGCAAGCACTATTGTTGACATATTAAATCCCCGTTATTCCAAGTTATTGTCCACATGGGACTTTGACCTCAGCACTCGATACACATTGAAGCAGTCCTCTATTCCAATAACATTGTATTGTTTATACAATGCAATTGTCTATTTGGGATGAAGTGAATGGCTGAACTGTGTATAAATCTCAGCATGGAGTTGGCATTATAGTATTGGATACGTGGTGTGACAAGGCCGTATGGTACACCCTACACACTCTGACTTTTATAAGCTGGCTGCAAGCCAAAGCTGAGATTATATGCACAGGTTGACTACAAATAATGTACCCAAATTCAGTGGAGAGTGTATGGTATCATGAAAACATCTTTTCTTTCCTCACTCCATTGAAACATGTGTTCTTTGAAAATCAACATTCTCCCGAAGACAAAGTCCACAATAGCAATGGTGGTGGAATGTTAAGGCTTTTGTGAGCGTGTTTAGCAGCCTAGATTCCTGCTCTACCTGTATATTAAGAGCACTTCACTGTGATAGGATATGTACACAAAGCTGAGTGATTTCACAGCAATTTCTCGTTCTGCTAAGATTTGTGCTGAGTTCGTCACATAATAGATTAACTGCAGAATGTTCCGACTAATATCCCCTCATCGCCTGTCCAAAACATATATATACTTATATCAACTTATGCATATAAACATGGAGATTCCTTGATGCGCCTATATATTATGACAGTCATACCATGGGGTTTTGCATAATAACATGATGATTCCTTGATGCGCCTATATATTATGACAGTCATACCATAGAGTATGCATAATAACATGATGATTCCTTGATGCGCCTATATATTATGACAGTCATACCATAGAGTATGCATAATAACATGATGATTCCTTGATACGCCTATATATTATGGCAGTCATACCATGGAGTATGCATAATAACATGATGATTCCTTGATGCGCCTATTTATTATGGCAGTCATACCATAGAGTATGCATAATAACACGATGATTCCTTGATACGCCTATATATTATGACAGTCATACCATAGAGTATGCATAATAACATGATGATTCCTTGATACGCCTATATATTATGACAGTCATACCATAGAGTATGCATAATAACATGATGATTCCTTGATGCACCTATATATTATGGCAGTCATGCCATAGAGTATGCATAATAACATGGTGATTCCTTGATACGCCTATATATTATGGCAGTCATGCCATAGAGTATGCATATAAACATGAATATTCCTTGGTACACCAACATTATGTGATGTTCCTGTAGTATCCATATTGATATGATTATTCCTTGAACCGCCCCTTACTTATATGGCCGTTTAGCATGCATGCATGGTATTATGGATATGTATCTCATATAAGTATGTCATAATCTGCGTAAGCAATGTTTTCACTTGAATTTCTTACCATAACTCATGATTAGTTAAACATATTCTTCACAGTCCTATTCATATATTCTTTTACAAACCAAATTACAGTCTGTCTGGATGCAAAGAGAAATTTGAATTGGTAGAAATCGATACTTAGACATTTGCATCTTTAGGAAGAATTTGGATTTCATTCCCTGATAATATCAGAACATGCTTGAAGCACTGGTGTCGATTTGTGGCGTTCTTTGAGACTGATTAATCAAAATCATACGTGAAAAAAGGTGTCGATCCCAAACAAAACTCAACTCAAAAGGTACATGATATCCCAAACAAAACTCAACTCTTAAGGTACAAGATATAACTTGGATATGAGTAAGAATGCGATGTTTGCAAGATATTAATCCATTCGTTAGTGCTGTTGCTGTTGAGTAACTGATCTTCGTAAACCAAGAAATGATGGTAGTAACTGGATGCAGTCTATACACTTGTGTTGTATGACCCTTCACGCCCCACAGTTGACATGATTGATCTCTGCTCTAATAGGGTTCCTGCAGGAAAGGCTGCCAACACATGAAGCTGGCATGAGCAAAAGTGACAAAAACTCACCTTGTTGTTGCATGGTGATCAGAAATGGTGAGAAGATGCTCTGAGTGGTTAGTTCCCTGACTTCACAGTGAGGGTGTGAAGCAAAGCTTTGTCACTGACTGACTCAGTGACTGTCATTTAGTGGTGAGTACAAACGGCTCCCCTGAGCTGACCACGGCCATCTGCGCCGGATGATTGCTCTGAAATAAAAGAATGCTGTCAGCGCCAGCAGCCTCAGTATCTGTGGTGTGTGCCTGTACCGCCATAGCATCCACGCAGGTCTGCGCTCAGATTGCACCACCACCACCCGCCCCGCCAGCCCCACCTAGTCAATGTTCTGCCGGCCTTGCCTCGTCCCTGGCCGGGGCTGAAGTGTTCCAGAGTGCCACTACTACTACTATTATGTCCTGCCAGGTTCTCTCTATAAACCTATCATTATAAACCAGAGTAAACATAAGCACGGCCCTGGCTTAGGTGTAGTGTATTTGCGTAGATCACATATCGATAAATAATATAATGTTGCACATCATCAATATATTTATACAGATGCCTAATAGTTGTTTAATTCTGAAGGTCTATTATTCCATCACAGTCACTAATTAATTACATATGTTATGTGCAAATATATAATTCTATTCAAGATCTGGGACTTATTGAAGTACGAAATTATGAAACTTATAAAATACACCCAAATTCAATGGAGCGATATTTTTCTAGCAGGGTATTTAACTTCAACCATTTTGAACGATATTCAACTGACACCTATTTGAATGGCATTCATCCCAACCATTTAGAACGATATTCAACTAACACCTATTTGAATGGCATACACCCCTACCATTTTGAACGATTTTTAACTAACACCTATTTGAATGGCATACACCCCTACCATTTTGAACGATTTTCAACTAACACCTATTTGAATGGCATACACCCCTACCATTTTGAACGATTTTCAAATAGTGGAATCAAGGAGGGATTCATTCAAGTCTAACAATTTAAATGGAAACCCGTTCATATTATTTGAGACAAATAAAACTAATTATGATATTGCTTCCGATTCTCACAACATTGAAAACTGTATCTTTTCAGTCAAAAAATGAAAAAAAAATTAAAATGAGATTTGATCTTTTGTTTCTCTGACATTTCCCGGCACAATCAGACTGAGGGCGGGTCAAAAAATGTCACCGCGATAGCGCTCTGACCTTCACAATCCCTCTTTCGCGAAACACGCAGCGCCCCCTATCTGATAGCCAACTCAAAGCGCGAATATTTCTGTTTAACTGGAAAACAAATGAACATTAGTCTTTGATCGGGGCGTGGAATACTCCATAAAGAAAATTATGCTCTGAACATTTTTAATTAGCTGTGTCAAATTTTGCATATTTGTTCATAACACTTGCAAAGACTTGAACTGATTATGTGTTGGAGATTGTCCATGCAGTTGATTTTTAACACATCTGAAAGCGCATATATTGTCAACCAAACACGAATACTTTTTTATTGCATAGACGGCTAGAACATATTGTGTATAATACAGAGAAGTGTTCGTTCTGGTAACTTTTAAATGTCTATCATGGTAAAATTAAGAAACTTTCAAGCTTGATGTCATTAGGGGCTTAGTCTAAAATGTTACATCAAATTATCTATTTTGGAACAATGTGACCTCAAATTAACTTTTATCTTGGGTGAACAAGTTCCTATGTACTCATCATGTTACCTTACACCTGAGGCCGGGAAATCGTGTGAAGCGTTAACACATGCTGGTCTTAATGGAGTTTAGCCCAGTCAATGAAGACCCGGTCCTGAAGATTGATAGTACTGGACCTGGCCCGTCAAGAAAACTGTCACTTTTTTTTATCTGACTCAACAAAGTGAATACACACAAAGTTGTGCCGACCGTCGTGTAATCGTCTTGCATAAATCAGCGGGATTGAACCAGGGACCTTCAGATCTTCAGTCTGACGCTGCCTCAGCTGAACAATTTCGGCCGACAAGTTTGTTGGTATTATATACTGGCTTGATAATAACGCAACTGCATGTCATCACATTCTTGCGCTCTCTTCTTTAATCGATCGCACCCACAAACGCTCACACTCACCAACAGAGTTGTGTATTGCAGAACACAGCACATAGTATCTTATTACATGCAGGTCAAACAAGTACAATCTTTTGACATCTTGAGATTCTTCATCTGCACAAACATTACTTCTTTTGGTTAGATTATTTTGGTATTTGTCATACTGAGTGTGACAAAGGTTCTGTAATTTTGAGATATTTTGAAACCTGCATCACATTGTGAATCAATCTTAAGTAACTTAACCATGGATCTGTGATACTTCCATACTCTGACACTTTCCTTTTGCTCTTTACCTGTATTTGTTATTTGCAGATCATATTTTAATTACAATATATTACAAAATCACATTGAATTATCTTAGCACCCCTTTCCTCCGGAGTATACACCGTATTCTTCCATTTAAACTAAAACTAAAAAATATTAGATCATATTGAATTCTTTTAGCTCCCTTTTCCCAGGAGAAGGACATAAACACCGTGTTCTTCTTTTTAAAACCAAACAAATATTAGCTTGACAACGTAAAGTACGATGATCCAGACATTTGGTATCTGGTTATGAATTATGTAACATAGTGGTAGATTGTGAGTGGCCCCACAGGAAGCTGTATATGTGATCTCTATGTGCAGACATAGTGTCTGTGACCTGACATTACAGAGACCTCTCCTGTATGGTACACCTGGGGCATGGCACCAATCTGGACCTATGGCAATGCTTTAACCCTTTCAACATTTTACAGTATAATTTACCCTCACACAGAAACACACACACAAAGTTATATATGTATAAATATAAATATTATATATGTAAAAATATAAATATACTCGTGTAATATATATATATATACATACATGTGTGTGTATGCATATGTATGTATATATGTCCAGAATAATAACTGTAAAATGTTATACTGTTGGTTTGCGACATTTTCTATAGTCCTTTGAACCTGAAGAGCCTTACAAATATGGACGAGTACCGAATAGGCCTGTTTTCGCTTCCCCCCGGGTGTCAATATATAAAAAGGTTCCGACTCAAAGGATCGCAAGCATTTACCTGATAACCAGGATTTCCTTTTCAAATTAGGCTCTGTCATGGCTTTTGGGTTATGTGAATCTATCTCACGAAATCCAAGCATTAACAGCAAAATATATAAGAAGTTTGTATTTCCTGTGACCTAAAAATAACCCTAAATGACTCTAAAGGTTCTCTACATTCTCATGGTATGCATTGGAGAAGGCTCGTACGTCAAGGCATGTTATACTTAGGCAACGCGTGGAGCTTCAGAGGAAACTTCCTATATTTATATGATACTCAAGAGAATTCTACAACATTTAAAAACACAAAATCACGAGAGAAATGCCAATTTTTCAATTCAAAGCTTCATTGGGATGATCAATTATGCAAAAATAGTCACGCTTTAATCCCAACATGATTACCTCCATCGTGATTAATACAGATTTAAAAACAAAAAAAAACCCAGTTTTTGAAATTGAGATTTACATAATGTATATCTTGACTGTGAAAATGAAAAAAAAATGTTAGGGTACATCAGGGCATAAACATGCTTTAATTCAGCCTCAAACAACTCGATATTGAACATGTGACTTGTCGATATTCATCAATCAATTAGCCCAATTAACCCCAATTACAGTCTCGCTGCCAAAAAATTAGAAGTTCTTAACATTCCAAATGTTTTGTGAATGTAACAGTGAGTTGGCTGACACGTCCCGTCATGCAACAGTTCGCATATATTTCCGGTGGCATGACATCAATTTTCTCTACTGCCCATGTTGAAGCAGATGTGGCAAGATCTGTATGAAGTCAATAGTGGCGAGGGTTTCACAATTATAATTGTAATTTGTTAGTCATTTCCGCTGTCTAGATTTGTTCAGGTCCCCGTTCTTTACTGATTTGCTCCGTTGCCCGTTCTCTAATTAAGCATTCGATTATTTAGACAGGAAATTAGAGGTTCCGCATCAATATGTGAACATAGAGTTATGTAAAGGCCATAATGAAATGAGAAATATTTAATTACCACGTTAAATATAAGGT
This sequence comes from Amphiduros pacificus, assembly GCA_949316495.1. Classification (NCBI taxonomy): domain Eukaryota; kingdom Metazoa; phylum Annelida; class Polychaeta; order Phyllodocida; family Hesionidae; genus Amphiduros; species Amphiduros pacificus. The sequence goes on along the minus strand of OX439003.1, from coordinate 16,739,079 downwards.
AAATAAGGCTTATGAATACTGGGACTATTTTATTAAATGTACCAAATAAATATATCAGAATTAATTGTGTTTGTAATAATAAATTAGGTCCCCTTCCTGTGTGGACCCTCGTGGCATAAAAAATATTCATAAGGGATGGTAACAGTAAATATTAAAGTGAAGTTATGTGAAAATCTAATAATGAATATGCAATTTAGAACAATGTGATAATGTACTCAAGATACGTAACTGTCTGGAATAAGGATTGACCTGTTCTAAAACATTTTTTTTTTCATTTTGTTTTTCATTTTTTTTAAATTTATTTTTTTACTTGTTTTTCTTTTTTTTTTACTCAAATAGATAACACTAGGATCATAGTTAGTTACAGGCAATATATTTATAGCAGACGGCTAAGTCTATTTAATACACAGCATGTGACCTGACCCTTCTATAAACCCAAAGCCACAGAAAATGGCCACCCGAGGTGACATATGAATAATGGACACAAGAGAGATGGACGTCGATGTGAGCGGTGTCCCGTCAAATTAGATCACAGACTCACACAGGTGGCGCTGTCAGCATTACTATGATAATCTCGGAACCAGACTATTCAAACGAGAGTTAAAATCATATCAAGAGATGTATGAATCAATATAAGATTTGACGCTATCATTTTGATATTGGTAAATTGAGATGGAGCTTATTTTTCAATAGTGGTGTCACGTGACCCATTTACAACATGACCCCCAACGTGCGAGTGAAGAGCAGTGTTAAACACATTTGCCAGGGAGGAATCCACTCGCTTCTCTGATCTATATTACACATTGATCACAAAACCACAGTGTTTGGATATGGATTACGAATAAAGGACAGAAATACGAGGCAAATATTTAGTTTAAACATGCGCTAAAGAGGCTACATGACTTTTCAATTATAAACAGTGCTGCCAATTATAGGTATTGTCATGTAGATCACGAGAGCCGATTCTGCGCCGCAAAGTATCTAAACCTTTGTTCCCATAATGCACTTCCTATAAAATGCAGGCACTAAAGATTGAGTCAAGTTTATGGCTGTTATCTGGCAGTGAATATAAATCTTTGGTAGTTAAGCAAGGGTATCAGAGGAATGGTTCGGGAGCAGCTCAGATTCCCAATTTAGACTGTTCCCCAAGTATTGTGGTATCTGCCGACCAGTAGGGGTTCATAACCTCTGATAGCACTCTGGTACCATGGCGCATGTGTGGGGATGTGTCAGGGATGTTAAGTACTCCATCCTTACCATCCGTGGAGGCATATGAGGTGTATGATCACAGATTTCACACATATAACATTTCCGCACTGATTCTGAAAAAAAGATATATATTCAAAATAATTGCACAGGTGTATTGAGTATAATTACCGTATGTGTATTCATTAATGGTATTTAAATTCAATAAGGTAAATCAATAATATAGGGCAAAACACAGCGTAAAAGCCGAGTGATATCTAGTTATTAAACAAAGAAGTACAAACCGTAGGTGCATATTTGTTTAATCTTGCATGAAAATGAAACATATGCATATAATATATACATCGGCAGGATAAAAAAAAATCACGGTGTGAATCTTTGTATATGTTCTAAAGTAAAGCCTTTCAGATTTCCCAATACTTTGGATTGTATCAATTAATTTGAAATTCTCAATATCGTGTATTCATATGAACAAAACGGTTTGTTTCTGTGAATAAGTCAATGTTCATTGTGTAAATATATGAGACTTCTACAATACTGGAAATAAGGCCTTTATATGCATGTGCTGACCATCTGGTACAAGACAAGGCATGTCAACTGTATGATCCTGAACTTTTCATCTTGACATGAGGTTGTGAGTTTGGGCTGGCAGAACCTGGGTTAGCAGAGGTAATACAGGTGGTACAGGTGGTACAGGTGTATCACATCTTATGCTTCACTCTTAATCAACCACCTGCCTCATTCCGAGGTCATTTTCTTAAAAGTGTGCCAAATCTGACAATCACATGTTTATTGAAATATAGCATAAACTCACTGTTATCTTGGAAACAAATGATGCATCTAATTTTCCATCTCACAAAAACAAAGGCAAAGAACACATTGGACGTTTAATCATTCTCATAAAATATCAATGTCTGCAATAACATTTTATTGGTCACTTAGTACTCACAAAGCTGCAGTAAATCATGGTTCGTAAATAAACCGAACAGATAAAATTTGCAGACATGCCCGCCATACCAGATGGAGGGGTACATTATGGCGTTGTATACTTGTAGTGGCCTCTGGTGGAAGATATACTATATTATTCCCACCTGGTGGCTGGAATGGAAATTAGTATCAATGAATCATAAAACTTAATTATCAGTATCGTCCTAATTTGTCTTTTCTTTGTAGGAGTGATAGGTCTTGCTTCAGACTATTTGAGCTTACCATTAAGAGTATTTGGAAGACCATGGACTTAAGGATTGCTATAGTCTGTTCAAGATCTGTTCATGGTGTGAACTCTTCGCAGCTTCTTTTTATAATATTTCATTTCATACACTAGTATGCGTATAAAGCTCATGCTGTCTTATCTATTCAGTGACACATCCTTAGACATTAAAAGCTTTAACAAAACAGGGAAAATGAGGAAGAGCTCATCAGCATACTAATATTATTTATACTACTGCATTATGTATCTAAACTCTGACACAATATAGCCTTAATTTCATTCACACCATCATTTTAGCACAAACACTCCATGCAAAACAAGCAAATGGCCTGCTAGGTATATATATGCTTTAAATGGAATTCTGTAAATCTATTTCATTGAATAATATTATCATTAACAAATCAACACCATGAACTGATTCAACCATTAAATCAGGATTGTGAGATTTCTTACAGGCAGTAACAAAGAAATGTTCGGTATAGATTTGATCATTCCTGGTTGCCACTGACTGGAAATGTTTAATGGAGGATGAAGACATCAACTACCATCACTAGTGGACATTACCACTGACCACAGGAAAGGTGATGAAGACATCAACTGTCATGATTAGTTGACATTACCACTGACCACAGGAAAGGTGATGAAGGCATCAACTATAATGATTAGTTGACATTACCACTGACCACAGGAAAGGTGATGAAGGCATCAACTATCATGATTAGTTGACATTACCACTGACCACAGGAAAGGTGATGAAGGCATCAACTATAATGATTAGTTGACATTACTACTGACCACGGGAAAGGTGATGAAGACATCAACTACCGTGACTAGTTGACATTACCACTGACCACAGGAAAGGTGATGAAGACATCAACTACTGTGACTAGTTGACATTACCATTGACCACAGGAAAGGTGATGAAGACATCAACTACCATGACTAGTTGACATTACCACTGACCACAGGAAAGGTGATGAAGGCATCAACTACCGTGACTAGTTGACATTACTACTGACCACAGGAAAGGTGATGAAGACATCAGCTACCGTGACTAATTGACATTACCACTGACCACTGGAAAGGTGATGAAGACATCAACTACAATGACTGGTTGACATTACCACTGACCACGGGAAAGGCGATGAAGACATCAACTACCGTGACTAGTTGACATTACCACTGACCACAGGAAAGGTGATGAAGACATCAACTACCGTGACTAGTTGACATTACCACTGACCACAGGAAAGGCGATGAAGACATCAACTACCGTGACTAGTTGACATTACCACTGACCACAGGAAAGGTGATGAAGACATCAACTACCGTGACTAGTTGACATTACCACTGACCACGGGAAAGGCGATGAAGACATCAACTACCGTGACTAGTTGACATTTCCACTGACCACAGGAAAGGTGATGAAGACATCAACTACCGTGACTAGTTGACATTACCACTGACCACAGGAAAGGTGATGAAGACATCAGCTATCATGACTAGTTGACATTACCACTGACCACAGGAAAGGTGATGAAGACATCAACTATCATGACTAGTTGACATTACCACTGACCACAGGAAAGGTGATGAAGACATCAGCTATCATGACTAGTTGACATTACCACTGACCACAGGAAAGGTGATGAAGACATCAACTACCGTGACTAGTTGACATTACCACTGACCACAGGAAAGGTGATGAAGACATCAGCTATCATGACTAGTTGACATTACCACTGACCACAGGAAAGGTGATGAAGACATCAACTACCGTGACTAGTTGACATTACCACTGACCACAGGAAAGGCGATGAAGACATCAACTACCGTGACTAGTTGACATTACCACTGACCACAGGAAAGGTGATGAAGACATCAACTACCGTGACTAGTTGACATTACCACTGACCACGGGAAAGGCGATGAAGACATCAACTACCGTGACTAGTTGACATTTCCACTGACCACAGGAAAGGTGATGAAGACATCAACTACCGTGACTAGTTGACATTACCACTGACCACAGGAAAGGTGATGAAGACATCAGCTATCATGACTAGTTGACATTACCACTGACCACAGGAAAGGTGATGAAGACATCAACTATCATGACTAGTTGACATTACCACTGAACACTGGAAAGGTGATGAAGGCATCAACTATCATGACTAGTTGACATTACCACTGACCACAGGAAAGGTGATGAAGACATCAACTACCATGACTAGTTGACATTACCACTGACCACAGGAAAGGTGATGAAGACATCAACTACCATGACTAGTTGACATTACCACTGACCACAGGAAAGGTGATGAAGACATCAACTACCGTGACTAGTTGACATTACCACTGACCACGGGAAAGGTGATGAAGACATCAACTATCATGACTAGTTGACATTACCACTGAACACTGGAAAGGTGATGAAGGCATCAACTATCATGACTAGTTGACATTACCACTGACCACAGGAAAGGTGATGAAGACATCAACTACCATGACTAGTTGACATTACCACTGACCACAGGAAAGGTGATGAAGACATCAACTACCATGACTAGTTGACATTACCACTGACCACAGGAAAGGTGATGAAGACATCAACTACCGTGACTAGTTGACATTACCACTGAACACTGGAAAGGTGATGAAGACATCAACTACCATGACTAGTTGACATTACCACTGACCACAGGAAAGGTGATGAAGACATCAACTACCATGACTAGTTGACATTACCACTGACCACAGGAAAGGTGATGAAGACATCAACTACCGTGACTAGTTGACATTACCACTGACCACGGGAAAGGTGATGAAGACATCAACTATCATGACTAGTTGACATTACCACTGACCACAGGAAAGGTGATGAAGACATCAACTACCGTGACTAGTTGACATTACCACTGACCACAGGAAAGGTGATGAAGACATCAACTACCGTGACTAGTTGACATTACCACTGACCACGGGAAAGGTGATGAAGACATCAACTACCGTGACTAGTTGACATTACCACTGACCACGGGAAAGGTGATGAAGACATCAACTACCATGACTAGTTGACATTACCACTGACCACGGGAAAGGTGACGAATACATCAACTACCGTGACTAGTTGACATTACCACTGACCACAGGAAAGGTGATGAAGACATCAACTACCATGACTAGTTGACATTACCACTGACCACAGGAAAGGTGATGAAGACATCAACTACCATGACTAGTTGACATTACCACTGACCACAGGAAAGGTGATGAAGACATCAACTACCGTGACTAGTTGACATTACCACTGACCACGGGAAAGGTGATGAAGACATCAACTACCATGACTAGTTGACATTACCACTGACCACGGGAAAGGTGACGAATACATCAACTACCGTGACTAGTTGACATTACCACTGACCACAGGAAAGGTGATGAAGACATCAACTATCGTGACTAGTTGACATTACCACTGACCACAGGAAAGGTGATGAAGACATCAACTACCGTGACTAGTTGACATTACCACTGACCACAGGAAAGGTGATGAAGACATCAACTACCGTGATTAGTTGACATTACTACTGACCACAGGAAAGGTGATGAAGACATCAACTACCATGACTAGTTGACATTACCACTGACCACAGGAAAGGTGATGAAGACATCAACTACCATGACTAGTTGACATTACCACTGACCACAGGAAAGGTGATGAAGACATCAACTACCGTGACTAGTTGACATTACCACTGACCACAGGAAAGGTGATGAAGACATCAACTACCGTGACTAGTTGACATTACCACTGACCACAGGAAAGGTGATGAAGACATCAACTACCGTGACTAGTTGACATTACCACTGACCACAGGAAAGGTGATGAAGGCATCAACTACCATGACTAGTTGACATTACCACTGACCACGGGAAAGGTGATGAAGACATCAACTATCATGACTAGTTGACATTACCACTGACCACAGGAAAGGTGATGAAGGCATCAACTACCATGACTAGTTGACATTACCACTGACCACGGGAAAGGTGATGAAGACATCAACTATCATGACTAGTTGACATTACCACTGACCACGGGAAAGGTGATGAAGACATCAACTACCGTGACTAGTTGACATTACCACTGACCACAGGAAAGGTGATGAAGGCATCAACTACCATGACTAGTTGACATTACCACTGACCACAGGAAAGGTGATGAAGACATCAACTACCGTGACTAGTTGACATTACCACTGACCACAGGAAAGGTGATGAAGGCATCAACTACCATGACTAGTTGACATTACCACTGACCACGGGAAAGGTGATGAAGGCATCAACTACCGTGACTAGTTGACATTACTACTGACCACAGGAAAGGTGATGAAGACATCAACTACCATGACTAGTTGACATTACCACTGACCACGGGAAAGGTGATGAAGACATCAACTACCATGACTAGTTGACATTACCACTGACCACAGGAAAGGTGATGAAGACATCAACTACCGTGACTAGTTGACATTACCACTGACCACGGGAAAGGTGATGAAGACATCAACTACCATGACTAGTTGACATTACCACTGACCACAGGAAAGGTGATGAAGGCATCAACTACCGTGACTAGTTGACATTACCACTGACCACAGGAAAGGTGATGAAGACATCAACTACCATGACTAGTTGACATTACCACTGACCACAGGAAAGGTGATGAAGGCATCAACTACCGTGACTAGTTGACATTACTACTGACCACAGGAAAGGTGATGAAGGCATCAACTACCGTGACTAGTTGACATTACCACTGACCACGGGAAAGGTGATGAAGGCATCAACTACCATGACTAGTTGACATTACCACTGACCACGGGAAAGGTGATGAAGGCATCAACTACCGTGACTAGTTGACATTACTACTGACCACAGGAAAGGTGATGAAGGCATCAACTACCGTGACTAGTTGACATTACCACTGACCACGGGAAAGGTGATGAAGGCATCAACTACCGTGACTAGTTGACATTACTACTGACCACAGGAAAGGTGATGAAGGCATCAACTACCATGACTAGTTGACATTACCACTGACCACGGGAAAGGTGATGAAGGCATCAACTACCGTGACTAGTTGACATTACTACTGACCACAGGAAAGGTGATGAAGACATCAACTACAATGACTGGTTGACATTACCACTGACCACGGGAAAGGTGATGAAGACATCAACTACCATGACTAGTTGACATTACCACTGACCACGGGAAAGGTGATGAAGACATCAACTACCGTGACTAGTTGACATTACCACTGACCACAGGAAAGGTGATGAAGGCATCAACTACCGTGACTAGTTGACATTACCACTGACCACAGGAAAGGTGATGAAGACATCAGCTACCGTGACTAATTGACATTACCACTGACCACGGGAAAGGTGATGAAGACATCAGCTATCATGACTAGTTGACATTACCACTGACCACAAGAAAGATGATGAAGACATCAGCTATCATGACTAGTTGACATTACCACTGACCACAGGAAAGGTGATGAAGACATCAGCTACCGTGACTAATTGACATTACCACTGACCACGGGAAAGGTGATGAAGACATCAGCTATCATGACTAGTTGACATTACCACTGACCACAAGAAAGATGATGAAGACATCAGCTATCATGACTAGTTGACATTACCACTGACCACAGGAAAGGTGATGAAGACATCAGCTACCGTGACTAATTGACATTACCACTGACCACGGGAAAGGTGATGAAGACATCAGCTATCATGACTAGTTGACATTACCACTGACCACGGGAAAGGTGATGAAGACATCAGCTATCATGACTAGTTGACATTACCACTGACCACGGGAAAGGTGATGAAGACATCAACTACCATCACTAGTTGACATTACCATTGACCACAGGAAAGGTGATGAAGACATCAACTATCATGACTAGTTGACATTACCACTGACCACGGGAAAGGTGATGAAGACATCAACTACCATGATTAGTTGACATTACCACTGACCACAGGAAAGGTGATGAAGACATCAACTATCATGACTAGTTGACATTACCACTGACCACGGGAAAGGTGATGAAGACATCAACTATCGTGACTAGTTGACATTACCACTGACCACAGGAAAGGTGATGAAGACATCAACTACCGTGACTAGTTGACATTACCACTGAACACTGGAAAGGTGATGAAGACATCAACTACCGTGACTAGTTGACATTATCACTGACCACAGGAAAGGTGATGAAGACATCAACTATCATGACTAGTTGACATTACCACTGACCACGGGAAAGGTGATGAAGACATCAACTACAATGACTGGTTGACATTACCACTGACCACAGGAAAGGTGATGAAGACATCAACTACCGTGACTAGTTGACATTACCACTGACCACGGGAAAGGTGATGAAGACATCAACTACAATGACTGGTTGACATTACCACTGACCACAGGAAAGGTGATGAAGACATCAACTATCATGATTAGTTGACATTACCACTGACCACAGGAAAGGTGATGAAGACATCAACTACCGTGACTAGTTGACATTACCACTGACCACAGGAAAGGTGATGAAGACATCAACTACCGTGACTAGTTGACATTACCACTGACCACAGGAAAGGTGATGAAGACATCAGCTACCGTGACTAGTTGACATTACCACTGAACACTGGAAAGGTGATGAAGGCATCAACTATCATGATTAGTTGACATTACCACTGACCACAGGAAAGGTGATGAAGACATCAACTACCGTGACTAGTTGACATTACCACTGACCACGGGAAAGGCGATGAAGACATCAACTACAATGACTGGTTGACATTACCACTGACCACAGGAAAGGCGATGAAGACATCAACTACCGTGACTAGTTGACATTACCACTGACCACAGGAAAGGTGATGAAGACATCAACTATCATGACTAGTTGACATTACCACTGACCACGGGAAAGGTGATGAAGACATCAACTATCGTGATTAGTTGACATTACCACTGACCACAGGAAAGGTGATGAAGACATCAACTATCATGACTAGTTGACATTACCACTGACCACAGGAAAGGTGATGAAGACATCAACTACCGTGACTAGTTGACATTACCACTGACCACGGGAAAGGTGATGAAGACATCAACTACAATGACTGGTTGACATTACCACTGACCACAGGAAAGGTGATGAAGACATCAACTACCGTGACTAGTTGACATTACCACTGAACACTGGAAAGGTGATGAAGGCATCAACTATCATGATTAGTTGACATTACCACTGACCACAGGAAAGGTGATGAAGACATCAACTACCGTGACTAGTTGACATTACCACTGACCACGGGAAAGGTGATGAAGGCATCAACTATCATGATTAGTTGACATTACCACTGACCACAGGAAAGGTGATGAAGACATCAACTACCGTGACTAGTTGACATTACCACTGACCACGGGAAAGGTGATGAAGACATCAACTACAATGACTGGTTGACATTACCACTGACCACAGGAAAGGCGATGAAGACATCAACTACCGTGACTAGTTGACATTACCACTGACCACAGGAAAGGTGATGAAGACATCAACTATCATGACTAGTTGACATTACCACTGACCACGGGAAAGGTGATGAAGACATCAACTATCGTGATTAGTTGACATTACCACTGACCACAGGAAAGGTGATGAAGACATCAACTATCATGACTAGTTGACATTACCACTGACCACAGGAAAGGTGATGAAGACATCAACTACCGTGACTAGTTGACATTACCACTGACCACGGGAAAGGTGATGAAGACATCAACTACAATGACTGGTTGACATTACCACTGACCACAGGAAAGGTGATGAAGACATCAACTACCGTGACTAGTTGACATTACCACTGAACACTGGAAAGGTGATGAAGGCATCAACTATCATGATTAGTTGACATTACCACTGACCACAGGAAAGGTGATGAAGACATCAACTACCGTGACTAGTTGACATTACCACTGACCACGGGAAAGGTGATGAAGACATCAACTACAATGACTGGTTGACATTACCACTGACCACAGGAAAGGCGATGAAGACATCAACTACCGTGACTAGTTGACATTACCACTGACCACAGGAAAGGTGATGAAGACATCAACTATCATGACTAGTTGACATTACCACTGACCACAGGAAAGGTGATGAAGACATCAACTACCGTGACTAGTTGACATTTCCACTGACCACAGGAAAGGTGATGAAGACATCAACTATCATGACTAGTTGACATTACCACTGACCACAGGAAAGGTGATGAAGACATCAACTATCGTGATTAGTTGACATTACCACTGACCACGGGAAAGGTGATGAAGACATCAACTACAATGACTGGTTGACATTACCACTGACCACAGGAAAGGTGATGAAGACATCAACTACCGTGACTAGTTGACATTTCCACTGACCACAGGAAAGGTGATGAAGACATCAACTATCATGACTAGTTGACATTACCACTGACCACAGGAAAGGTGATGAAGACATCAACTATCATGACTAGTTGACATTACCACTGACCACAGGAAAGGTGATGAAGACATCAACTACCGTGACTAGTTGACATTTCCACTGACCACAGGAAAGGTGATGAAGACATCAACTATCATGACTAGTTGACATTACCACTGACCACAGGAAAGGTGATGAAGACATCAACTACCGTGACTAGTTGACATTTCCACTGACCACAGGAAAGGTGATGAAGACATCAACTACCGTGACTAGTTGACATTACCACTGACCACAGGAAAGGTGATGAAGACATCAGCTACCGTGACTAATTGACATTACCACTGACCACAGGAAAGGTGATGAAGACATCAACTATCATGACTAGTTGACATTACCACTGACCACGGGAAAGGTGATGAAGACATCAACTACCGTGACTAGTTGACATTACCACTGACCACGGGAAAGGTGATGAAGACATCAACTACAATGACTGGTTGACATTACCACTGACCACAGGAAAGGTGATGAAGACATCAACTACCGTGACTAGTTGACATTACCACTGAACACTGGAAAGGTGATGAAGGCATCAACTATCATGATTAGTTGACATTACCACTGACCACAGGAAAGGTGATGAAGGCATCAACTACCGTGACTAGTTGACATTACCACTGACCACAGGAAAGGTGATGAAGACATCAACTATCATGACTAGTTGACATTACCACTGACCACGGGAAAGGTGATGAAGACATCAACTACCGTGACTAGTTGACATTACCACTGACCACGGGAAAGGTGATGAAGACATCAACTACAATGACTGGTTGACATTACCACTGACCACAGGAAAGGTGATGAAGACATCAACTACCGTGACTAGTTGACATTACCACTGAACACTGGAAAGGTGATGAAGGCATCAACTATCATGATTAGTTGACATTACCACTGACCACAGGAAAGGTGATGAAGACATCAACTACCGTGACTAGTTGACATTACCACTGACCACGGGAAAGGTGATGAAGACATCAACTACAATGACTGGTTGACATTACCACTGACCACAGGAAAGGCGATGAAGACATCAACTACCGTGACTAGTTGACATTTCCACTGACCACAGGAAAGGCGATGAAGACATCAACTACCGTGACTAGTTGACATTTCCACTGACCACAGGAAAGGTGATGAAGACATCAACTACCGTGACTAGTTGACATTACCACTGACCACGGGAAAGGTGATGAAGACATCAACTACCGTGACTAGTTGACATTACCACTGACCACAGGAAAGGTGATGAAGACATCAACTACAATGACTGGTTGACATTACCACTGACCACGGGAAAGGCGATGAAGACATCAACTACAATGACTAGTTGACATTACCACTGACCACAGGAAAGGCGATGAAGACATCAACTACAATGACTAGTTGACATTACCACTGACCACAGGAAAGGTGATGAAGACATCAACTACCGTGACTAGTTGACATTACCACTGAACACGGGAAAGGTGATGAAGACATCAACTACAATGACTGGTTGACATTACCACTGACCACGGGAAAGGCGATGAAGACATCAACTATCATGACTAGTTGACATTACCACTGACCACGGGAAAGGTGATGAAGACATCAACTACCGTGACTAGTTGACATTTCCACTGACCACTGGAAAGGTGATGAAGACATCAACTATCATGACTAGTTGACATTACCACTGACCACGGGAAAGGTGATGAAGACATCAACTACAATGACTGGTTGACATTACCACTGACCACAGGAAAGGTGATGAAGGCATCAACTACCGTGACTAGTTGACATTACCACTGACCACAGGAAAGGTGATGAAGGCATCAACTATCATGACTAGTTGACATTACCACTGAACACTGGAAAGGTGATGAAGGCATCAACTATCATGATTAGTTGACATTACCACTGACCACAGGAAAGGTGATGAAGACATCAACTACCGTGACTAGTTGACATTACCACTGACCACGGGAAAGGTGATGAAGACATCAACTACAATGACTGGTTGACATTACCACTGACCACAGGAAAGGCGATGAAGACATCAACTACCGTGACTAGTTGACATTACCACTGAGCACTGGAAATATGATGAAGGCATCAACTACCGTGACTAGTTGACATTACCACTGACCACAGGAAAGGTGATGAAGACATCAGCTACCGTGACTAATTGACATTACCACTGACCACAGGAAAGGTGATGAAGACATCAACTACAATGACTGGTTGACATTACCACTGACCACAGGAAAGGTGATGAAGACATCAACTACCGTGACTAGTTGACATTATCACTGACCACGGGAAAGGTGATGAAGACATCAACTACCGTGACTAGTTGACATTATCACTGACCACAGGAAAGGTGATGAAGGCATCAACTACCGTGACTAGTTGACATTACCACTGACCACAGGAAAGGTGATGAAGACATCAACTATCATGACTAGTTGACATTACCACTGACCACGGGAAAGGTGATGAAGACATCAACTACCGTGACTAGTTGACATTACCACTGAACACTGGAAAGGTGATGAAGACATCAACTACCGTGACTAGTTGACATTACCACTGACCACAGGAAAGGTGATGAAGGCATCAACTACCGTGACTAGTTGACATTACCACTGACCACAGGAAAGGTGATGAAGACATCAACTACCGTGACTAGTTGACATTACCACTGACCACAGGAAAGGTGATGAAGACATCAACTACCGTGACTAGTTGACATTACCACTGACCACAGGAAAGGTGATGAAGACATCAACTACCGTGACTAGTTGACATTACCACTGACCACAGGAAAGGTGATGAAGGCATCAACTATCATGACTAGTTGACATTACCACTGAACACTGGAAAGGTGATGAAGGCATCAACTATCATGATTAGTTGACATTACCACTGACCACAGGAAAGGTGATGAAGACATCAACTACCGTGACTAGTTGACATTACCACTGACCACGGGAAAGGTGATGAAGACATCAACTACAATGACTGGTTGACATTACCACTGACCACAGGAAAGGCGATGAAGACATCAACTACCGTGACTAGTTGACATTACCACTGAGCACTGGAAATATGATGAAGGCATCAACTACCGTGACTAGTTGACATTATCACTGACCACAGGAAAGGTGATGAAGACATCAACTATCATGATTAGTTGACATTACCACTGACCACAGGAAAGGTGATGAAGACATCAACTACCGTGACTAGTTGACATTATCACTGACCATGGGAAAGGCGATGAAGACATCAACTACCGTGACTAGTTGACATTATCACTGACCACGGGAAAGGTGATGAAGACATCAACTATCATGACTAGTTGACATTACCACTGACCACAGGAAAGGTGAGGAAGACATCAACTGTCATGACTAGTTGACATTACCACTGACCACAGGAAAGGTGATGAAGACATCAACTATCATGACTAGTTGACATTACCACTGACCACGGGAAAGTTGATGAAGACATCAACCACCACAATAGAGGGTAATTTATTCAATCAAGTTTTGTTTTGTGATATGTAATTTATTCAATCAAGGTTTTTTTAATAATTATAAAGGGCTTATATACTTACATCAACTTATTCAAAACTTTCAAGAACTGTCTTGACTTTATTGCATGTCATTCACTAACCAAACACATAAATATAAAATGAAAATCATACAAAAAATGAGTGTAGCAAAAGCTGCTCAGGCAATAATTAGTTTTTAAAAAAAATATAATACGTAACCGTTTTTTTTCTTACCAATTTAAAGACAAGCTTCTCTAAGTGGAAACTACAAGACGAGGTTTTTTAAAGGTCTTTATTTCATGAAATATATAATATGAATGCTGTCAAACGTTGTGCGTCATCAGCTGTGAACAATACATAAGGAAGTGTAAGGCTGTGTCCCTTTCTTGTCCACAATCTGAGGCCTGCTTTCTGACTGCAAACTTTTCACACAGATCTACCAGTAATCTTGAACAGTCAAGTCAACCACGCCCAAAATCACCAATTTCTTCACAGAAACACATGTATTTTCTACACAAAGTATTTTTGTTTTCCACATTGATGATGAACCTCATCAAGGTCGCTGGATATAATTTAATATAACAAACACACAACAAGGTTTTGAATGACCATACATTTCTTTATAATAATAATGACTAAATATAGGTATTTCTACATACATTTACAATTTCTTTCCCAGGATATAACATGTATATAATATTAGGTGATATATCGATATTCTCATCATATATTTACATATGACCTTTACTGGATTTGGGATACCTCAGCTTTCGCCTTATTTTTAACACGCTCAAAACCTTCAGACATTTCCCACGGCTTCGTGTTTAACAATTCATACATCTTTAAGAAAATCCTACACTTCCGTTTCCAGTGAAAAGATGTTTTTTCTGCCTATAAGAGATACGAAGTGTCATGTAGAAATAGGTTAGTATGATAAGGTACATACATATATATCTATTTATATCTATAACATTATATAATAAAGATTTAGGCTAAGATGGGTGGGACAAACCTTTGCTTCGCTGATATGTAACACTACGTTATCGCATAGGACGAGAATCACATATTATATCTAATAGTCAATCTCATTGCCAGCTTTATATCAAATACTATAAAATCTCAAAGTCACAAACATTTATATGCCAATTATAAACATGCATACATCAAATTCATAATCAATTTTATTATAGTCTGTTTCGGAGTAGGCTTTTTATAAGAACTTAATTATATTAAGCATACATCAGTGTCTTCAAAGAGTCATTAACGTAACGTGTCAAGCAATTTCATTAAATCTATCATTACACCAGATGTGATTTAATGTTGACAGGTTTTCAATAAATAGTCTAAACTAAGATCCACAATTACAATAACCAAGGACACGGCAATGTTAATTAAGAATTTAATTATGAAAATCTATTGAATTGGTATAACCAATATCTTCATACAATGGGAGAGTTGGGTATAGCAGAAAGGTTTACTTATCACACTGTGAAAGACATTATGTTTTTACTAATCACTTCCTTGACAAAGTAATACAACACAAAGTAAGTTGAATTATTATGTATACCAATATTCTATCCAATTCACCTGACTATATCAATTATATTCCACGATAGCAATAATACAACTCATAATTACAGGAAAACAGTTGCTATTTCCTACGCTTACTATTGGTCAGTATTAAAAAAACAATTTTAATGCTTACATCGTGGATTAAATGTACATACAACTGACTCGAGGTATTACCAATGTTCACAATTTGTTACCCCTTTAAAGGTCAAAAGTAGGAGCTTGTCATTTGACAATAACACGGTCAGGCTTGGAAAAAGTATAGGATAAATAACATGAAATATGAGAGACATGTATTTGGCATAGATAGCTTGAGATACTGTTATTCATTGTGATTAAAAATAAAGACTTTGATAAAGGCTAATTTTATATGTTACAAGAAACAGAGTGCAAGCTTAGGGCAATTCTGTCACAGTCAGCAGTTGTCAGCAGGAAGAACTCTTAGATACAGGAGATCTTCATTGAAATCGGTTATAATATTGGTATTTTCCACCCTGTCCCATATTTTGTCTGCTTGTTTTTAGGATGAATACCCCCCTCATAAAAATACTTCAATGATAATCTTCCTTTTCTCTATTTATACCATCTCCAGGATAACCCTCCACTACCCAAGTCATACCTCCTCCAGGATGATCCTCCACTACCCTAGTCATACCTCCTCCAGGATGATCTTCCACTACCCTAGTCATACCTCCTCCAGGATGATCCTCCACTACCATAGTCATACCTCCTCCAGGATAATCCTCCACTACCATAGTCATACCTCCTCCAGGATAACCCTCCACTACCATAGTCATACCTCCTCCAGGATGATCCTCCACTACCCAAGTCATACCTCCTCCAGGATAATCCTCCACTACCATAGTCATACCTCCTCCAGGATGATCCTCCACTACCCTAGTCATACCTCCTCCAGGATGATCCTCCACTACCCTAGTCATACCTCCTCCAGGATAATTCTCCACTACCATAGTCATACCTCCTCCAGGATAATCCTCCACTACCCTAGTCATACCTCCTCCAGGACAATCCTCCTCTACCCTAGTCATACCACCTCCAGGATAATCCTTCACTACCCTAGTCATACCACCTCCAGGATAATCCTCCACTACCCAAGTCATACCTCCTCCAGAACAATCCTCCATTACCCTAGTCATAACTCCTCCAAGATAATCCTCCTTTATCCTAGTCATACCGCCTAAGCACTACAGATTTTTGCCTCAATAGTAATACCCTACTCTAGTTAAACAACCCCAGGTTAATCTCCTTCTATGCACACAACTTTCATCATAATCCTTCTTCAATCTCGTGATACAATGAGATTACTCAAGTCACCAGGCTCAATAACTTTCAATAACTTTCTTACAGGGTGACTAGTCGTTGTACTTTTATTTCAGACAATTGTCTGGAAATATCTTTTCTGGAAAACGTTGAAATGGTCAGGAGTTTGAAAATCAGAGATGGTGTGTACATGGCGGACAGCAGGGAAATGGTGTGTACATGGGGGACAGCAGGGAAATGGTATTTACATGGGGAACAGCAGGGGAAAGGATATTTACATGGGGACAGCAGGGGTAATGGTGTTTACATGAAGGACAGCGGGAGTTAGGGTGTTTACATGAAAGACAGGCAGGGGTTTACTTAGAACTTTATGGAATAAGATATATTTTTAGAAATGCTCAATTTAAAACCCAATACACCATTAGATACCTTCTAAACAATTTGTGTCATACATAAAGGACTGTTATGTTAAGAGGCTAAGGAGGTTAATCCCGGAGTTAATACATTGCTAGCCATATTGGAGCAGCAAGCCATAACTTACCACCAAAAATAATAATTCATTAAAGGACATCACTATCCTGAAGAACTTTACCACTGACTAAAATTATGTAAATCATATCAAACACTTAATGTTAATCTCCAATATTTAGTCAAGGCATAATCAAAGACTCCCCAACTTTTTTTTAGGTTTAATGGTGAAAAAAATCAAATGAAGAGTTTTTTTATATGCAACAAGTCAATAAGGCTATATCCCCAAAATTTATAATGTGATTTTTGTATCGAAAAGTTCTCTTTAGTATGAAAATATGGTATGAGACTGTTGAGTGGAGCTCAAAGCTAAGCTTTGTATTATGTTCAATGTTTCACTTCTCGAGACCGTTGATAGGAAGATGTACGCAATATTTCAAAGCATGCTATGACTTTTACAACAGACCGTCATTCTTAAATTTAATGTACCTGAGCCAGTTGTAACGTGTTGTATATAAAAGTAGGAAAATAATTACAAATGCTTCTGTGACACACACACCTGTCTCTTTCAAAATACTAATATCAATAAAATAATTAATCTTTGCGCCTGAAAAGGTTGACAATGATTGACTCATACTATATAAATACAACCTATCACATATTTACACATGTCAATGTTGATAAGGTATCCTAATACGAACCAAATTGTACATCCAATCAACAATAAATTTACATCAATACTTCAACATATAACACTACAAACTTACACAAATGGCAAATTTTGATCCTGTAAATATATGCAATCAGGTTAAAATGATGTATGCTTGTAAATTTCCAGAAGATGACATAATGCAGTAAATGCATACATCTGACCAATCACAAGACGGCATAAATGCATACATCTGACCAATCACAAGACAGCATAAATGCATACATCTGACCAATCACAAGACGGCATAAATGCATACATCTGACCAATCACAAGACAGCATAAATGCATACATCTGACCAATCACAAGACGGCATAAATGCATACTTCTGACCAATCACTAGACGGCATAAATGCATACTTCTGACCAATCAATGACTGCCTAAACGGTTCTACTAATAATTAACATACCCAAATGTACAAATATTGCATGGGGCGTGATGGCGATGGCACATGATAAGACATGATAAGGTAAAGCTGTAAATGTTAGTTTATATACCAATATATCTACCAGATGATCACCATTATTACTTCAGAAGTGGTCAGTCATGTCACTTAAATAGTCCAAACAGACAAAAACCAAGGTAGAAATGGAATCCAGATAGAACTTATTTCATTTTCAAGAAGTTGGAATCTTCATTTCTCTTCACCACTTTCATTCTATGTCAAAATAATACTTTTCTCTCATGGATTAATTCACAAGTAGATATCTTGGTATGTAAATGAGTATTATGAATCTTTCACTTTCGCTAATGCACAAATGTGTTTTGCTGTACACATATAATAAAATATAGGAGATATTAAAAACTGATTTTAACATGTATTTTATAATATCTTGCATATATTTACAAGTGTTATTATTTATGACATTTTCAAAAATACTACAAATTTACATAAGGTACCACAATGTCGAAGTGATAAATTTACAAAATGTCTGCAGTGGAGATAGACTGAAGCATCATATGTCAGCATAATCTTTCTGTCGCAAACACTTCATTTTGGATGTAGTTTTAGAATCCAATAACCGACCGAGAACTTGCTCTTTTTAAAGAGAGACAATGGTTCCTTAATTTGAATTATTTGAATACATATTCAACTCATGGATGTTTAAAATCTAAAATCTGCACAAAACGGTTTATTCAAATTCCTAAATTACTTCAAGTTTCCATTAAAAAAATTCACGCAAACACACACACACATACACACAAACAAATATGTGTGTGTGCGCAGAGAGAGAGGGCCAGGGCGGAAGAGAGAGACAGAAAGAGAGAGGGAGAAGAGAAAGATACAGAGAGATAGAGAAAGAGAGAGAGATTTCACAAAAAACGGAAATAATTGTTTGTAATGTGTAATGCATATTATACATTGTTGTTGCCCTTTCTACGCCCTACGCCTCACCAGGTGGCGATAACAATAGAAGGACAGAGGAGAAGCATTCAGCAGTTAACATCAGATATGATCTTAAGACAATTGAAATTAGACTAAATGTAAATAATCATTTATCATTTCGTAATTTAAGTTCTAAAATGGCATCCTCACTTTATGAGGATAAATAGCAATAATTGCACCCATTTTCTGCAACACAACATAAGAAATATATTTATATACATACACAATTAACTTCAATAATTGAACCATAAAAAATGCAATTGTTATATTATGTTTTTCAAAGAATCCAACGAAAACCTAGAGTTTCGAAAATGTCATGAGAGTATTATTGTCAGAGGAAAAGTCAATTATATAGAAAATGTTATATTCCCTGCATCAATAAAATGATTGACATTCACCTACATAGTTTAGTATATTGGCATTCTTTTCCTTGTTTTCTGTCACATACCAATGCACAAAATGAACATGTACTACCGGTAATATTATGGGCAACTTTCTGAATCGCACTTATAAAGACAGAATTATTTTCATATAAAAAATAATCTAAGGTGAAACAACGATACAATATTTATATTGTAATGTCAGAATCCAAGGCAGACCTCTTGGTAATTGCCATGAGCACAAAACCATTTATATTACATCTCTTATACAATTCAAATGTAAATTTGTATTTAATCTAATGAAGCAACAGGCCTCTATACCAAAACCTAATAACAGCAACATCAAAATTGACATAATTGAAAAATACTTTTCATGGACCAATATGTATAACCCAAAAACGTCATGGACAACATCACTATATTCAATGGCCTATTAACCCAGCTCTGAGACTGGGCTACAAGTTTAATATGTACATATTTGACATATAACACATATCATAGATCACAAAACTGCTACATTCACTTCAATACATAGTCACAATTGAATACATTTCTGATGGATTGATTTCTTACTTAACAAAGCTCGGTTGTGTATTTCACTGGCGGTTCCCCTTTAAGATTGGAAAGTAGATTTGGCTGATTTTAAACATACTCAAGACTGATGCCGCATATCATTCTTAAATCAGATCTTGATCAAATATCTTCAAATAAAGAGATGTACATTTAACAAAATATTACACTTAATCTTTAATGTATTTTAAATATCGATGAGTACATTTGCATTGTGTGACCCACCCTGTGCATTTGAAATTGTATGGCACTCTGGTAGAAAAATAACCACAATCCAGGGAAGGCTCTCATCAAAAGGAAAACATGTAAATGACCAAAGTAAATGTAGATATAAAATATGTAAAAAAGTAACAACGGTATATGAGGTGAAAAATTTGTGCTTTAGTACTTTGGATATGTAGCCTGCGATGTGAGCATTCCGTCGGTATCAGCATCTACCCTCCATCAAAATACCTGAATGTTGCCTACTATGACATGCAATAAATACACCCTCCATTCGTTCAAGGTAACATTATAAACCTATTTCATACTCTAGTTAAATATTACAATATCAGTTGGTCTACAATGTTGACAAAATAATAATAATGATAATAATAATAATAAATTGGTACTTTTCCCTCTTATCGTAGAATAATATCTCTCTATATATATCCTTTTTAGAACTAAAATCTTTACAACAGATATACGCATTTGCAACAATATATTGACAAACATCTTTTTTTTCTTCAAAATAAAGACCAATTTAGGAGGAAGCTCGCTTTGCAACAAGGTGCTATACATTTATATTTCTCACTTTGGATCAGATGTTTTAAAAATCCCAAAAGTGTATTTTTATGAACGGTTTACAAATATATAGCTCAGGAAGAAATGCCCGTTTCTTGAGATATTTCCTGAAAATGAAGAGACATTGGGGGGATAATTGTACAAATATTGCTTTGCAGCATCTGGAACTAATACAATGACTAAAACGTTGAGATTGATACCATCTTTAAAATTCATCTGTGATGGTCTCAAAACCAAGAATTTTTTATTTGGCCTATCCAACACATGCAACAAACCGGTATGAGTTGCTCAAAAGGCAAAGATTTACAAAAGGCCACCTACAATAGTTTTTTTTATATAAAAGTATAAAACAATATATCAATTCACACAACACATAACCACGTGGGAGCTGGCCTAATCTAGTCTGCTGCTTATTTACACGTGAATGTTTACCTTTGTGTACAGGTATGGAACCATCTGAACAGTACACCGTGAAACAGGTATACACGCATACCTGAACCCAACTTTAAAATATTAAATGTTTTGACATTCTACTTTAGAACCATGAACGATAACCTAAAACTGGTAAAACATATTTAATGTGCTAACTTTCAAAACATATTTCAAACTAGGGACGTCAAACTTCTCAAACCACTTTTCAAAGATGTGTAAGATCCAATACTAATTTGAGCAATACGTAACATAAAGCTTTGGTGTTCATTTGTTCAGGTCTTGCTATACTTTGAATCGGCTGATCTGTGCCTGGGCCAGCTCTATCTGGAACCTCTGAATACTTGAGATCAGTCTTCAACATCTTCTTGAATCTCCTTTAGTATTCTTTTCTCTTACACCTGGGAATTTTCGCTGAAACCTCGCCTGTGATATCAAATATAATTCAGGCCCCAGAGTAGAAAAATAGATATAATGTATGCCATATCATTAGATACCCTATACAGAAACCTGTATATTTAACAGAAACAGTTCCTGAGGTCTTGTCGCCATATTTGCTGCCTCCTTTTACAGTAGGTCGGACCTGGTGTCCACCAGGTGGCGTGGTCGCCTGGCATGGATTATTGCGTTCTCTCGACAGACGAAGATCCAAGATGTAGTCGTAACGCCCAACATTGTTACATTGTTCTAGCGTTAGAATAGTGATGCTTCCGCCTTCTTCTGATAGATTTTCCGGGACGTACAGACACTGGTACTCTCCTGAAATGGAATCTTTAACAAGTCGAAAACGGCCTGACGGGTCATAGTTTGGTATATCAGCGAGACAGTTGAAGTGGAAGGTCCGCACCTGACTATAATTAGTGCAGCTCACCAGGTCAATAATGATTTGCGACGCTTGGCGCGTGGTGCAGTCCGGTTTGAGGAGTCTCCCTACGCAGCTGTCCCCAGTAGCATGTAAGTATGTCTCCACACGGAATATCTGACCTGGAATGTCACAGGGGCGGACTATGAGGTCGCCAGAGGTCGCCACAGCAGGCTTCCAATCCTTGGCGTAGTACTCAAAATCGGCGTTAGACTCTTCTGAATCGTCACATAGCCTTGCAAACAGCGCAGACGACCCCTCGCCCAAGTTGTATACAGGCCACACCGGTCCAATATGTAGTTTGTAGCCGATAACTGATGGGCTCAGGGACTTGACAAACAGGCAGTATAACCTTGGGAAACACCCGTTTTCTTTGTAACTGATGATGGGGTGTTCACCATTCTTTAAGACTGAATATTTTGATTCTTCCAAACAGAACACCTCTCCAAGAGGATCCAAGATGGCTGACTCTGCCAAGGTTATGGACTGTAAGGTTTTGTTAACCAAAACTGAATATGACCCGTTGGCATGACCGAAATTACATGGCAAACCTTTTTCCTCAATCTCACAGTCATGGCATCTTTTTCTACAATACTGAATTGCATAATTATTGGACACCGTTCTTGTGCAAGTGTCCTCATACCTGCCTTTGCTGCACTTTGGAGACGTATCTTGACAAAATGACGTCACTTCCTGTTCATTTAGACTAAGATGTGCATATGTTTCTGATTCTCTAATCGAGTTCGCACTTTCACAGACGACATCGGAAAAGATTGTGGCATTGAATGAGCCCCTGTGACTTTTTGGATACTTAAAACACCAATAGTCCAAACCTGAATTTCTTGAAAGAATTACAAATGTATTTAATCCTATACTCCAGGAGGCTCGGCATAGCAATTCATCTTCAGAACTTTTGGGAGCTTTGAGGAACACGTCATTGACAATCGACTGACAGTTCTTTAAATTGAAAACCATAGGTTTAGTTTGATGGGAGGACTTGGAGTCGGCACAACCACTCTCGAGTCTCATGGTCTGGAAACTGTGTATTTCATCTTCACATTTTGGCTGCCAGTTTTTATCGAAGATCTTCATGTTGAAGCCGCCCACAGCAGGACAGTCCTCGAAGTAGGAACCTCCTTGTCTCACCAGGGGGCGATCATCCAGAACTAACAATGAGCACAACCGTGTATCCGGCTGACTGGATCTGGCTGAGTTCATGATGGACACCACAGCTGGACTCCTCTGGATGAATTCTATACACATATACTCATCTTCTTGACCATCCCGTATCTCTACTATAAGCAGTTTGCCCTCGTCCATCATAGACATGACACATTCCCTTTTGTAGTGATAATAGGGGACTTCCGTGGAGGTGTCCTTCCCGACCGTGCCGTACCAGGTGTAACCCTCAAATGTAATGTAGTGCATTCTAGTCTGCCTGGTGTCATAGCCGGCTTGAGTGATGTTATACAGCCATTTTCTAGAGTTCTGGAGATATGCTGGAAAGATGCAGTCATCTTGAGGAATGACTCGGTTGATGCTGAGAAGTAGTATCACACATGGGAAGCACACCAACCCCGTCCAAACTGTCATGATGGGTGCCGACCACTAGTCTGCGCAGAGAGAGAAACGCATCATTTTATAATATATCGATCTGCCTTACAAATTCAAGTGTTTCTGACTGCAGTAAATTATGAAAAAAAAGAAACACATCGCAAAATAGTAGGTATTAGTAAATGAAATGTTGAAACGTTTCTGATAGGAGCAGTCTGTCTTATGGATATGCATTAAGATACACCTTATAGAAATCCCAGAGAAGAAAGCAAGAAGATATTATGGAAAATGAACATCAAAGAGATATGTTTCTGGTCAAAACAATACACATCTTAGAAATCTTTCAAGCACATGTTTGTAGCATTTCTTTGGCTAAAGTGCCCCAAATCACTGACAGATTGCCTATCAGCACCCCTCTCTCGGGAAACCCTCTCTTAAGGTTCTGGGTAAAAATCAATACGACCCAGTTGCAGCAGAACCTGCGATGGGGCAGTGGGCCAATATTTTGTGTGTGCCCCTGTGGCAATGCACATGCAGATATACAAGGCTGCAGACTGGGCGCATGGCATACCTACCGCCCTACCTGTGCAGTGGCAGACCCGTCCCTACCTGCACTGGCCTGTGTTTACATGGCACGTCCAGTATTGCTCTGTTACTTCTTTAGAGATACGTACCACAAGGCTTCCAGATGCAGATGTTATGTGGACGTGCGGGCGCGACGCAGGCTTACCACGCAGTGATAGGCGCTCCGTGTCCGTCCCGAAGACGCTCTCAGACGTGTCAAGGCTTAAACACTCCACAGTTGGCAAGGAAGATATGGCAAATCTCGGCCTTTAGCTTCTTAATGTTTATGCTTATTGAAGATGTCGCTTGTTCCTCCATTGCGATGAGGTCAGACTATTGGGGGACTCTGCAGGCCAGCCACTAACCTGCATGTATTATGCAGGCCAATAATGATGGTAAACATCAGAGCTGGGTGTTCCAGGCCGATGTGCAATATGTACCCACACAGGGGCCCTGATGGGAAGCCACGGCTGCTGCTGCTGCTGCTGTGGCCGTGGCTGGGTGTTGCAATCTGGAGGCCGCCATTGACATCACTGCATACTGCCTGATGTTACTTATTGGAAATGAAATGAATCAATCCAAGAGATTACAGCAACCTATAGGAGCGGTCATCCGCTATTGCCTTAAAGCAGAGAGGGTTGCTATTATATTTTGACCAAGGCCAGGTCATGTGCCAAAGGTTGTCATAGCCCCATAGCTTCTTGCCTTGTTTTATCACTGATACTGATCAACCCAAGATATGCTCACGTTATTGACAATCTCTGACGGGGAACAACAAATCCCTTGCCTTTATATCCAATATCAGTTCACGTTTGAGTGAAATACGATGCATCAAACATCAGCCAGCACTGTGGCTTGCTGTACATCCGAAGACAGATCAGATAGGTGAAAAAGTGGTTATCTAATATGTTACTGTGTGAATGGATTGGGTAAAATCAATGTGAGAGTCAGATTGATCTGACTGTATTTTATTATAATTGAAGCTGTCAGATTTGATCAAATATTAAGCAAAGCTGACATTTTTATTAGTGCTAAATGGTATATTAGTACTTATTGTATATTTATCTCTTATTGAAGCCAGTCGTATTTTGCGCTCTTTGGAGCATTGCTTGAATTTAATTTCAGCTACATCTGACATCTTAAATATATGGCATAAATTATAACTTAATCATATATATGTAAGGTTTATGAAGATGGGAACTCCGGGTGGACTGGTAACATGATCGCCCTAAAGTATGCATGTCTGTCGTATTTCACATTTAGTCTGCCATTATCGTTTTAAACAAGGTAACATGATAAGAGTTTTTTTTATCTCCGGGATACTCTTAATGGGGGTTTTGTGTATGTGTGTAACAATGTTAAGGAGTCTTTTGCATGTTGTGCCTAATATGCCCTAAATGGAGCCAACAAAAGCATAGAGCCCATACAAAAAGTATTAATGTTTAGGATGTATAATAGCACAGTGGATGGGTGTCATTCTATCATATCAAAGACCAGGGTCTGATTTGCCCACTAGAGGTCACTGGGTGGTCAATGGTCTGATGACCCTATTATCGGATACTTGCCCTAACAATGCCCCACTTCTAGTTTACCAAAGCCAATAGGTACTCGAGCTGTAAGAGGAAAACAGATCCGACAGCTTTGCTCAAACGTGAAACCTTAGTATGTGTCTGTGATATATTTTGTCCCAACTCTGACAAAATATAACTCTTGTCCCGAATGAAACTATTCAAGCTCATGATATTTACCCCAAAAAATGGTTTAAAGGGAGAGATAGGTATTGAGCAATATGAAAGTGTTGTGTGAAATATTCTGTCTACGAATCTAATGATTCAAATATAGTGGTTACAAAAAAACAAGTCAAAAGCTATGAGAGCGATGATTGTAAGAGAGGTGACGCCCATTCAGAAATGGCGACCACCACGATAAGGTCATCTGATTGGGCATCGAACTTGCTTATTGTTTTCTGCAACTGTCCTCATAGCCTTATATAAATTAATAATATAAAAATGCTCTCAAATATAAGGTTGGTCATAAATGACAAACATTCAAAAAGCTGGACGGCATTGTAATTTGACAAGGGGACGTCAAACTTCATAGACTTTATAGACTTTCATTTGTTTTATTATATAATGCTCATTTGAAATACCATGCTTTGAAATATGGAGGTTTTGTTAGATTCATTTGTTTATTCACTCTAAATAGCTCATTGGCCATTTTACATCTGTTCTTTTCACCTCAAATTTGTTCTTTTCACCTCGGATTTGCTCTTTTCACCTCAAATATGCCCTCTTCGTTTCAGATTTGACCACAGATTTTCACCACAGATTTGGATGTTCACCACAGATTTGGATGTTCACCACAGATTTAATTTCTCTATGCAATTCATTGTAAACACAACACGTTAACATTAAGAATTTTAATTGAAACATGCACGATACCTTGTTTAACATTGTTTATGCTTTATGAAAAAGTCTCTGCAATCTGATATTTGACAAATAAAACTTCCTGGTTGCATCAGTAGATGTCCAATGTGACCATGGAGTCTACTGTATATAAGTATACGTCCAGACATATTTCCCGATTTCCAACCATTTTGTGAATTAGTTTCATGCCAAGGTGTGTAAATAATTGATGTATTTGTCATGTTAATATCTCAGAGCAGTCCTCCATAATGTGGGAATCATTTCTTAGCATGGATCAATTCATAGAAATATCAGGATACCAAACTTAGCTTGGAAGTTTTCCAGGAAAATAATCCGATCTTGTTATTTCATTATTTATCATGGCTAATTTCATTTTGATTTTAATTTTAATTTCTTACCGGGACCAAATGACAAGTGACCTATCTAATACTAAAATGGGAATTTCCTTAAATCAGCCTTTAATAGTTAACACAGTAGAATATAACGTCAAAATGCAAATACACGTAATCATAACGGACAATTTCTCGTTAATATCTTATATCCATCTCTCTGTGAAAACCCCCCTTATTAATTCCTGGGCACGGGCCTGTTGACCTGATTAGTATATTGTCAAGAGTAAATTTATTTTAATGAAATCAAGTGTATGTGAATGAGGAGGGGACTCGCACCCTATCGAGGAAATATCAATAATGATATGAGCAGAGAGGACCGGAAGTGCCGTGAACCCGTCCAGACTATAAAACAATTTTACATATTTCCATCATAATCATATCAAATAAGAGTCTCACACACCTCATTGATGTGTACATCAGGAGGGGCGGCCATCGAGTAATGGGGAAGCCGTTTTATCAAATGGGTAATAATAAATAGATCCTCTGACATCAAGCAATCTTTTATTGCACTATTTATCGAGAGTTACTAGGACACATCCGCCACTTTCATTATCCAGGATATATATCCCTTATGAGGAGAACACATCCTCCACACCCCACCCCAGGATATATATCCTTCACTAGCAGGATACAGCCCACCCCAGGATATATATCCTTCACAAGCAGGATACAGCCCACCCCAGGATATATATCCTTCACAAGCAGGGTACAGCCCACCCCAGGATATATATCCTTCACAAGCAGGATACAGCCCACCCCAGGATATATATCCTTCACAAGCAGGGTACAGCCCACCCAGGATATATGTCCTTCACAAGCAGGGTACAGCCCACCCCAGGATATATATCCTTCACAAGCAGGATACAGCCCACCCCAGGATATATATCCTTCACAAGCAGGATACAGCCCACCCCAGGATATATATCCTCCACAAGCAGGATACAGCCCACCCCAGGATATATATCCTCCACAAGCAGGATACAGCCCACCCCAGAATATATATCCTTCACGAGCAGGATACAGCCCACCCCAGGATATATGTCCTCCACGAGCAGGATACAGCCCACCCCAGGATATATATCCTCCACAAGCAGGATACAGCCCACCCCAGGATATATATCCTTCACGAGCAGGATACAGCCCACCCCAGGATATATATCCTTCACGAGCAGGATACAGCCCAACCCAGGATATATATCCTTCATGGTTCAAGGATGACGGATAATGACAATATGTCACGATGTTTTTATAAGGGAATACACACACACGCACGCACACACAGATATATATATATATATATATATATATATATATATATATATATGCTTGACAAATTAGTTCTCCCCCGGATATGTAACAAACACTCCCACATTTAGTCCATATAAAATGGTTGATTAAATGACTTCATTGTGAATGTAGCAAATGCTATAATCCCCCGTAGCGTGTCATCCTCCCATTTAAAGGTTAAATTAACAATAACACAAAATAATGTTATGTGATTATCACTCTCTATTACGTTCATACACCTTCTCATACCAACCTTCTGTTGTTATAATTCCAACATATTCAACTGGCTAATGTGCATATCTACAGACATACTGAAATTGTATAATTATGATTCAGAGTGAACAAAATTTTGAAGCTTACATGATTTTCCACCGGGATTTTTTCATGAAGGGAAATGCGCCTGGGCCAGCCAGGCAGTTCGAAACATAGGGAATCTGAAAAGCTGAGATAGTGTCGAAATTGTGTGATCATTGTAATGCCAATTCTCCCTTCACACATATACTGTTACATAGGGATTGTGCCTACGGGGATATATGAAGGGAATCTGTGATCTACATTCCCTATCCTACGAAGCTCATGCTTCCTGGATAACAATACAACTAAAGGGATGAAAGCTGAAATCACAACCATGGATGAAATCATTTTTATTCCATGTATAAAGTTATCAATTTTACTTTTATGGACTTGAGGTGTGGATATTTCTGATCTGTGCCATCCAATCCTTAAATTCAGTGTTTCAAAACTTAACCTAGCCTTGATTAATTGTTCTACCCAAATCTGAGATCACTTGTACAAAAATCCAGAAAGTCTGTGATCCAATAGAGGGAAAGATGGAAATCAATATTGTCCCATACAATGCTATAATCCTGTACTCAGTGGGGTGTGACAATGCCTTGTAGTTCTTTGCAAATATTATGAGCAATTAAACAACAGGGGGCACAAAATTTGTAAGTTTTCGAGAGAATTATATTATTTACAGGGTGTTCCACCACTGAATCACCGGTTATTTTACATATTTTTTTACATCTTGGAATGCAATTTTGAACTCCATTGTAAAGATGCAACAAAAATACTTGCAGTTCAAAATTATATTTTGATTAAGAGTTAATTAATAGCGATATTATATATAAATAAACACTGTCTGAAAATGTTAAATATGAGTCTCACAGACTACAAGGTTCAAAGAGAGGGGGAGATTGATTGGTCTAATGTACTGTCAACAGAAAATAAAAGTGTCAGTCTCATACACAGCAGAGACAAGAAAGCTTTAATCAACCTTTTCAAGTTACAGTACTTTTGGAGCTGTGGTGAAAATCGTCTTTAAATTTCAATAAATCAATAAACTTGATTTATTCTGGAGAGATTAAAGGGTAAATTAAACAAATAGCACGCTCATTAAGATCATGACACTTTGCAAATATTACAATGATACAAGCTGCTAAAAATATTTGACTACTCAGAAATACAAAGCAAACAAGGTGCCCAGAAAATGAAGAGAAACCCGCCTGGCAGTGTCCTTGAGACACATCTAACTACTTTTCACAGAATGTGTCTGATCCTTTCACCACTTGCTTCTTGGAGTTTGGTTGATAAGGACAAGCAAACTCCAAGAAGTAAGTAGTGATGACCTTTTGCCTTTGCATAAAGCACATATTGTGATGAAGCAAATCTCAAGACTTCTCTGAAACATTTTCGCTTCAGGTACATAAGAGTGCATGATCAAATACAAACCCCGAGTGGATGGTGTATGAAAAGCGATTACGCCAATTGTAAGTTTAAATCAACCTGCTGAATAAAAATCGGTGAAGTATTGACAGAAATGCTATATATTTAAAACTATTAGTCCCATTTCAGAGACATTGGATGGTGTGCAATAATGGCAAACCTCTCCTCAATGTTTAAAATAAACATCCTCCCATTGCCACTCACTATTAAGCGTGACAACCAAAAACACCTGTGTGTGCCAATGCAGTTTTGACCTAGAAATTTAGCTTCATTTATATTTTTAATCACCAGTGAACAATATAATTTGATACCTCTTTAATTTGGGATGAAAATAAATGTTTTGTGACCAAAGGTCAACTTTAAAAGCCACATAATTTCATAATGATGCATTGAAAGTTATATTTCCAACTCCCACAATGTCCACCAGAGGTACCCTACTACTTCTAATAACACAGAGTAGCATTTCTCCTTCCAAACACCATGTGATTAGGAGTTATCAACCTATTTGCATAAATATTTCAGATATTGATCAAGTGCGGAAATCCATGTGTGTCTACATTTAATACATATGTGATTATAATTTTTTCCTGTCGCAATTTTGGTCCATTTGATAAGATAAATCCTTATATTTTGAGAGCTTGTTATCAGTTCTTATGAACTATTATGATAAGAGCAACTTGGGTCATTTTATGAATTTACACTTATATTTTAAATATATAAAACTTGTAAACCTTCCATGCGTAAGATTTCTGCCACATATTTGTAACTCTTACCATGTAAGCCACATTCTGAAATGTAGATTTTTCAATTTCAGTATGGCAAGTAATTTAGTCTCCAAGAATTGTCATATTGCTTATGTTGCTAAGATGTGCCATATGAATGCCTTGACTTGCTCAGGGAGAAATATAAATGAAATTATTTCTGAATATTCCCTGCTGTATAGTGAAAGAGACTGTTTGAGATCTCTGAGGCTCAAAATGGAGCAAGTGTATTGTGATAAAATTGCTAAGGAAATCGAAGATGAAGAATGGAAGATTAACATGATCTTAGAAAAAATTGACTGTATGTATGACAATGTGGAGAATGATATGACACAGGAAGAGAATTTGTATATTTTAAATGATATATGTGTTTCATAAACTTTTAATCTAGTCTGCATTTATTGTAATTGTATTTATATGTTGTGTACACTGACTATACCATTGTTTTTAACTTTGAGTATGAATAAATGATGATAATAATTATATATATCGAAATCGATGAACTTCATTTTCAGTTTTTCTTCAGCATTTTTTCTGTGCAGTACCAATAGAACTTTTAGAATTTAACCACTTACTAGCTGTTAATATAGACATTATTTCAAAGTAGCCGAATATGTCATATTTTCCTAATCTTCCATGAAAATTGTTCCAAAGTCTTTAAATTGCTCTAAAATGGTTCGTTATAAATGGATTAATGAATAAGGATAAATAAGGACTCTATGGGCACGTGCCCAAAAGAAGTAAATCGTGAGATACTGAAATATATATTTAAATCCACTTAAAATCCATTTTTAAGGTCATTTAATGGTCACTTTAAGGTCACTGGGAATATCTGATCAGAATAGCCTACATAGGTCCACATTCAATGATGTAAGGCATTTGGAGATGTATCCCATGCGTTAAAAATGTATGAGGCTTTACTAGGCCTCTTCAATATAGTGAATATGGTGTTATATACTGAGCCCGATGCAAAGGAGAGTATGAGAATGGTGAATGGCCACGCTAGTACTGCGATTCCTTTTAGGAATTGATTGCCAATGTTTATCATATCATTTGACCTTGTTGACTCGTGCACTT
Source organism: Amphiduros pacificus (assembly GCA_949316495.1). Classification (NCBI taxonomy): domain Eukaryota; kingdom Metazoa; phylum Annelida; class Polychaeta; order Phyllodocida; family Hesionidae; genus Amphiduros; species Amphiduros pacificus. The sequence goes on along the minus strand of OX439003.1, from coordinate 16,706,264 downwards.
GTTGGCTCATGCATATTTCACTGTGATTCCTCATCCCAATAAATGGTAATTACACTTAATTATATTATTTTATGAGTGAATGACCAGACCTTGATCAATGATATTTTGGTTAAAATGCGTTTTTGGGTCATAATTTGGCATATTTTTAAGTTTAATTTTATATCATATGGCTGATGAATGAAATTATTCCCAAAATTATAGATTTTAATTAAAAATTGTCTCTGTTATCAAATGCTCAAGGCTTCGTGGCCAACTTACTTAAAAATTAAAATACACGATTAGATCTAGAACTCTTCAGCTCTGCAGCCTCAATATTACATTACAGTTGCTTCACAGACTGTGCTCCTAAAACCCACCAGGTAGCAGTCTTGTAACGGGGAGAGAACTTCTGGATTTCCATTTCTTGAGTACCTGCTGGATTTTCATTTATTGAGTACCTTTCACGTTTTGACATTGTTGAACCTTTTTTAGAAAATAAGATATATTCGGAATATGAATATTACCATTTGTGCGAAAACAAGTATCTTTCAATATAAAGGCAATTTATGATGTTGGTGGTGAGCGTCCTCTGTTGGCAGATTTTCTTAAGGAACCCCTTTCATTTTACACCAAAATAAAACATTTGTGACTTGTTGATGTCCAAAATGGCTGACATAGTCAAATGTGGACAACACCACATCTTATATATATCATGAATATTTATTTTATTGTTTTTCGATAATAACTTGCTGATCTTATGGATTCTATACCAGGATGTTAAGTAGGGTCCATATTTATGTTTGCGGTCCATAGCTTCAGAATAAAAACATTTGTCATTGTAATTGATAATATGGAGTTTTCAACATTTTATCAATTGACAAATCTACAAAATGAGCAAAGGAGTGTTAGTTTAGGCTACATGTATCTTCTTTGATATTGCATGCATATGTATTTTAGCTGTGATTTATTTATGACTCTTGTTTAAGGTCAATCTCAGTCCCTTTCTGTTATATGAGTAACAATATTTTGCAAAATAAACGTTTCTTTGAAATTAGAACTTTAAAGTAAAGGCTCTACTTTGGAGGCATAAAGTGAGTTGAAATCATCAATGCTACGCCATGATTATCAACTAGCTGTGTGTTAGCAATATTTTTTTTTTTTTTTTTTTGTATTTTTTTTTTTATTATGCAACATGTGACTTTCTTACCTTTTTTAAAGGAATATTGTACAGCTGAAAACCGATAAATACAGAGAGCTTCTCCATTGTGAATTAACTGTTAAAATGGTGATCAAAATGACTGAATGCCCATCGCTTCCAACAGAAGTCATATTTGTATGTTTCATTTGGGTCAGACTCATTTTGTAATATAGATCATGCAGAAATTAACAGTGATACAGACACAGAGCCATGGCACACCAGTGTATAATTAGTATGCACATTTTATGCATTTATCCCAAACCAGAGCATTGTAATTTATGTTAATTAACAAATATTAACAGCGTGGAGGCCACTGGCCATGCCGCAATTGGCTAGAGCGCCAACTTATTAGCACCAGTTCCTCTTTGGTGATCCAAAGGTCGTGGGTTCGATCCCCGGCCATGCCGAGATTGAATTCATGATACAATATCACATTTGTAAAAATTTCATTTAAAGAAAGGAATTGTGGAAGTATTCTATAAAAAAGAATAGAAAGTGTATATTTATTGGAAGTACCAGAAATGATAAGGTGATAAATGATAATATGATTACTGGACAGGCGACACGTAGAATAGAATTGAGTTTTTAAAGATGCAGAGTGATTATGATTACTATTGAAAGTGGGTATTCATGGACTGCATTGGGCAGACATTGGTCATATTCATCCATTATTACATATATAATGTTATAATTAGCAGTTCATGGTTTCTCTCTGGTTCATCTGTAAATAATATTTGTGTGGCATGGATTCATAACAGTTTTATCTGGTTTTGATTTTGTTATCTGATTATGTAAACTTCGAACAAGTCTGAAATATGTCAGATATTGTCAGGTTTCAAGCTGATATTGAAAAGCTTTTCCTTTTGGCAACCACTGTTTTGATCATTAATATTATTCAAGACATTGACCAAAGGTGCAAGAGCTGAGATGGGATTATTTCCTTTTTTAAGGTATGCATGTGAACATTTACCTGTAAGGGAACATTTGTTTCCTTTATCCTCAGATTGCCTTTCTGTAGAATCTCAAATTCAGCTATATTGAAATGAACAGAATGAGACACTGGATGTGCTAGTTGTCTATTGTGTTCAATAAGATCTACAAGAGAGGGTTTGATTTCACGTCCAGTTAACACAAAGAAAACCAGAGCACAAAATAATATCTATAACAGCAACTTTGCATCATTAAAATAAAGTATTTACACACAAAGAAACACTTTGCTCTGACAATTTATTACAGAACAGATTACAATATAATATAGATTCATTAATGCCTAACTGTCATTTTCAGAATTCATTTTGTATATACATTTCCTTGTTATCTTTTGGCGTTTTTTGATACCGTCCAGAAACACCTTATTCCAGGACGAAATTACTTACATTGTCTCCATTTAAGAAACTCTTTGTCTGTTACAATAATAAGATCACTGTTCATTGACACCAATATCGACGCATGCAATTTGGCACTTCAATCTTGGTATCACATGTTCTTCATAATCACGTATAAAACCTGCATGATGCTCATGATTAAAGTTTAAATCCATGAGAGCAAAAGGCAATAAAAAAAACCTTCAACCCAATTATTCAAATTAGGTTCTTAAGGTACAGCATCCAAAATATTGCTTTCAAAGTTTTTAAGTGTTTAATACAATGCTGCCAAATTGCAATAATATTCCTGTGATAGTATCAATGTGACTGTGTCAAACGTATCAATGTTACTGACATTGAATGTTCCTATAAACACATCACATTTGACTCATCATTCATCATGTCTATAATGACATGCAGATGCAATGACATTACCTATATAAGCACGGCATCAAATTTGTACTCCTATGTCGCTTGACATCATATATATCTAAATGCCATCATCATTATATATAAAGGTCATCTATGACATCATATAGGCCGGGATGACGTCATACCCATGCATCATTGTCCAAAGACTGTTGTGAGGCAGAAACTGAGGAATCTCCTACTACTGCCATCAACTGACTAAATTTGGAGCTGTTGTCAGCCAGTAGTATCGAGGGCTTGTCGAATTCCACAATCTGTATTAAAATATGACATCAAATTTGTAAATTGAATGCAAAAATGCTCTATATTTTAAAAACTATTATTCAAAACGAACAATATATTTTTAAATCAGAAAATTAATGTTCCGTTATAAATAAATATATAACCTTTCCATCATCCATAACAATGACTCTATCAAGCTGAAGTACAGTGGAAAGTCTGTGGGCGATAATGAGAACAGTTGATTCTGAAAAAACTTGCTTGAGGGAAGCCTGAATTAAGAGATCCGTCTCCGAATCAATAGCTGCTGTAGCTTCATCCAGAACTATAATCTACCAAACAAATAATTCTATCAAACAAGGTTATGTACACTATACATCAAGAAATAATTAGTAAGAACATATTTCTGTATATTTCTCTCCATTTATACTATTGACATTTTTCCTCTCAATTTATACTATAGACATTCAGTTACAAATATCTATGTTTGCACTCCATGTTTCCTTTTTAATGGCAGAAATTAAGTAAACTATTAACTCATTTATGTTTTTGTAAGGCATCCTATGCGTGGTCTACCTTTGAATGTCTCAGCAGAACCCGGGCTATGGACAAGAGTTGCTGCTCCCCAACTGAGAAATTACTTCCATGTTCCATGACAGCTGAGTCAAGTTTCATGTCCAAGTTATTAATCTAGAGAAAAAAAGCATGTTCCAAAGTTCACGGGGATGAGACTGCTGTTGATACAAATTGGTGATGTTTCAAACTTGCAATAAAAATCAATGCACAATTTTGCACTCACTGTTTTTTTCATATGACACTTTTCCAAGGCCCTCCACATCTCAAGGTCAATGTTTCTATTCATAGGATCAAGATTAGACCTGGAATGATGCACATCAGAAGTATGTTATCCATAAGAGAATATTTAGCATTTATTTTCAAATACAATCATTAGTAAATATCTTTTATTGGTGGGCTTATTAAAAATAAGAATGCGTATTTTTGTATGGAGAGGTATACTAGTGTTAAATATCTTTTATTGATGGGCTAATCAAAAATGAAAATGCGTATTTGTATGGAGAGGTATACTGGTATTTGTCTTAGAGCTGAATATTGTGGATTGTAAACTATAGCCAGATTGTTACCTGACACTTCCGGCAAAAAGCACCGGATCTTGTGGAATGCTGGACAACTTGGAGCGTAAATCCTTATAGCCAATACGATTGATGTCAATACCATCAATTTCAATATGTCCGCTTTCGGGCTCAACTAGCTTGAATAAAGCGGATGCCAGCGATGACTTGCCTGAAAACACAGATGGGCTACATTTTACATAGTAGCATATGCAAATTTATACAGTTGCTACTAAAGTTATAAACACCAGGAAAAAAAACCTATGTAATTTTCATAAGATTCTACTTTGCATAAATCTATTATATAAAACCATACCTGAACCAGTTCTGCCAACAATCCCCACTTTTTCACCAGGTTTTATCTCACAGGAAATTCCTTTAAGGACCAATGGAAGGCCTTCGCGGTAGCGCATGCTGTACTCATGAAAGGTCACATGACCATCAGCTGGCCACGTGCCGTGTGGTTGGTAATTTTTATTCATTGGTTCATTTTCGGACTCAAGATTCTGAGCAGAAAAAATTGAAAACAATAAATAATCTGAACACTTTACAATCGATATCACAAATGCAAAATTAGTGAATGAATCATAAATTTTAAAATCATAAAATAAAAGTGGAAACATTCTCTACCGTAATATAAGTATTTATTCTCTCAGCTGCTGTAAACTTGGCCTCTGTTTCTACTGCCATTCTTACAAAGAACTGGAAGAGGGTGGACAGCTAGAAATCAAACAATTAGGCATTTCTATCAGTTTGAAGCAAACAAAACTAATAAATTCAAAGACTTATTTACACATGTTCAGAGCACATAACATGACTCTCGGATCTTAGGCTTAGGTGTATATTTTCCATTACTTTGAATAAACCATTATTGCACATCATCAATACCAGATTACAGAATTACGCCAATATCGGAGTCCATACAATAATTATTCTGCAGGAAATAACTCCCCACCTGTAAGGCATAGACGATTGCCAGACCTGCATACTCTGGCTTGACGTTATCTGGGAGTATTACAATGAGCAGGGCAGTCAGACACACAACACACGTGGTAACTATGCTCAACCGAAGGTTGATCCATCTCATGGAAAGGTTGAACAATAGCAGTGTCACACTATTGTGATCTGTCATTTGTACAAATCTAAAAAAATGAAAAAGGTATGCAATTTAAATGCTTATGTTATAATTGCAAAAAGAGTTGTGAGTGATAATGTAAAAGAAAGGTCCATGTCATTATTTAAAAAGAGAAGGGCATTACGCCATAATGGCAGGTTTCCGTGTAACCTATTTTCCAAATTATGTTGTAAGGTCTTTTACACATGATAAAAAAGTTATTACCATTTGTTGCCTTTTTAGAAAAGAATGGCGCAAATTGTACAAAATATTGCAAACCAATAGTAGTTTAATCTATAGAAACAATATCTTTGTTGTCTTTGATTTAAACAAATTAAGGTTTTTTGGTCAGCCTGTAAAAAGTATATTAGAATATTGGACTGTAGAATAGTGGTTTAATTAAAATGTTAGTTGTCTCTACCTGTCTGTGAACTCTTCTACCTTCTCATAAGCATACACAGACGGCAGTCCTTGTATTGTGGCAGTGAGATGGCTCAACATGGGGGAAACGGACATATTTTGGAGACGTTGAAGATCACGAGATCCACCGCGGAATAATACATAGACAAAAACAAATACAATGGCAAGAGGTGTGACAGCGATGAGGAACCAATGTATCACTGCGCCAATCATGATGAGGTAGAGGACAATGGCTAGCACAGACTGCAGAGTCTGGTCTATGAGAGGTGGTAGCTGAGAATCCACTGAAAATAAATAACAATTTAGATATATGAATGAATGTTAAAGCGATAAATGAGAAAAACCTGTCATGATGTAGGTACAGTGTTTTAGTTATCGTCATAGCTTACTGTTACTAGTCATATCTAATTAGTTCTTTCACAAGACTGCTCTCTTTTTTAGATTGTGTTTAGTTTAATTTCTACAGTGGAAATATCTTCTTCAGACCATTTATTATTAGCTGCCACTGAGTTGTATTAGACTGCAAGCAAGATCTACAATTGGTTACCAAAGGCTGTGGTTTGTTATATACTACCTATGTGATAATGCAAAAGACAGAACAACAGTCACTCAACGAAAAGAGTAGGACATTGGCTGCCTACTGCAAGACTGCATCTTATCTATTCATCATACCCTCTCTCTTCCACTACCCCGTTTTCACACCCTTTATGTGAACAATCTCAACTGTATTTCTGACATGAACAAATGAATGAAATCCTGATGCAGAAAACATCATCCTGTCAAGTTAATTCCTTTTTGGAGGTGATACAGCCATATTGATTATTACATCGTCATATTGAATATTTTACAGTATTCTGTATGTATGTGATGAAACATTATTTCACCCTTTGCTTTCCTTTCATGATTTGCGCAGAGATTTTAGGGGCAATTGGTACAAAAACATAAATTACTTGTCTGCCTATGAATGCATCATGCAACAGAAGATACCATCTCTATTCAACAGCCCAAGAAAATAGCATGACTTGGTTTCAAGACATCCCATAGAAATGACACTTGAAGTTCGGTCATAATCACTCATAGTGTACATGCAGATGCATGTCTTTATAATCATACAACCACTTATTGACGATTTGCATGTCAACTAATTGATTTCACGCGTGTCCACTAGGGGTCGTTGTGCCCTTCTGCACAATTTGATTGACTTTGAGAACTACATTCTGCTAGACTATACTAGTCCAAATATACTAGGACTATAAAGGACATCTTGTTGAAATGGGTTTGTGCAGCGGGCGAATAATTTCACTAATTATTGGAGGATTGCTCCGATTGGTTCACGTAAATATAGAACAGAGAAACCCCAACCAACGACCACATATTTCTAGTGACGTAGTACCGGAATTTTGGCAATAGCATACGAGACTGTCCAGTCGTATTTGCTTTTTCTTTGTGGAAAAATACCTTTTCACAATGATATGAATTTTTAACTTTTCTTCGTTAAAATTGTTGTGTGATTGAATTAAATATGAATAAATTAAATACTCCCATTTTTCAAAAAAATTTCAAAAATAATTTTTAAACTTTTTGGATAAATCATGATATCTTGATGTCCAACTTCCTGCATTATAAACTGTATTTTCAACCGGATATAAGACTTTTACTCACGGTCATCCATGTCCTTTGAAAACCTATTTATCACTCGTCCAAGAGGTGTAGTATCAAAGAACCTCATAGGACAGCGCAGCACTGTTTGCAGCAGTCTGCCGTGTATCCTGCTGGAGCCCCGCATTGCTGCCTGAAAATACAATGAAACATGAATACCTTTGTCATGAGCATACAGAACACTCAAACACTGATTATATTACACATGGGAACAAACATGCATTAGAGTTAAAACCATGTTCCTTGTACAAATCTTACTATACATTCTACTGTTCATGTCTCATGACCTTTGACATGTTTCACAAATATTTTATCTTTATATATATATTTAACTAGATAATTGATTGATACCTGTTGACATATAAACATTTTAAATAATGATTTGCATAATTAATTTATAAATATAATAAATCCCTATTATCACTATAATAAATCCATTTACCTTGGTGAATATATATCCTCTTAATATAAGAAACACGAGAGTGACAACCAGACTTAGACCATACACCAAATTATATAACCTAAGATGAGGATTGTCTGATATACTGCGACTAATTACTGTTTTATTCCCTATAGTAATGGTGGTATTCTGTAAATATAAGGAGTTCAGTTTTTGAGCCAGGTTCACATTCTTCACATATTCAACATCTAGTTTAATTATCTTGAATCTTAATGAATTTTATTCCAATAAATATTGAGCAGAAAATGTTGCAGATTTCACAAGTGAGATATGATTCAAAATAAGTAAATATTAATATTTTCTGACAATCATTCAGGAAAATGAATTAATAAAATGCCAAATTATTTACCCCACTTCCTTTTCCTATCCATATAGCTAACCACCAATAGTTGAATGCTTTACTTCCTTCAGCCAATAGGAAGAGAACAAAGACCAGAATAGTAACAATTACGCCACCGGACGCCCGGATGTAGGTCAAATACGTCTGCCATCGAACTGCACCCACACTCTTCTCCTCCTCAGAGACTAATCTTTGAGCTAATAATAATATACAAGTAATATATAAATATATATAAAGCCATATGTTACACTGGACACAATGTTATCATTTGAATTAAACTCGTCTACAAATTTATAAGAAACTGTGGTTATGGCTAATATCAGTTTGGAGCTTTCAATGGTGCTATTGTGGGTTACCATCTTGTTTTTTTATGATTGGAGTTTTTGTGCACTTCCGGTTTTTGTGCACTTCCGGTAAATTGTTTTTAGTGGAGCAAGAAGGTGACCGGCAATTGGCTTATTACTTATACCCTATTTCGAGACGTCATTGAATATTGCCTTTCGCACGTGCAACAATCTTCTTAAACATTTCACACCATGCATCGGTTTATAGGCTACGGTCGATCTGACATCTTGAAATACAAACATTCATTCATTCTAGAGCGCATTATATATAAGTGAAATATATTGAAATAAATACCCGGCGTTTTGCTAAGCTGTCTGTCTACACCATCATATTTCTTTGTGTCTTGAGAGAAATCAACCTCTTTTTCTGATATTGATAATCTTGAAGATGCTACATCCATGGCTGTAAGCAAGTATGGCACAGTTCAAATACAGGTGATTACATTAAAACTTTTTTGCCCTTATTTTCTAGTACTATAAGGATATTGAACTTCAAGTGAATTTCACCTCAAGTAGTTGATATTCTTAAATTCATTTCTAATTAAAACAAAGAGAGGCATAGTTGCGTTATATTTTTCCTTTAACATAAGTAAATTAGCACTGACTTCTGAGATCTTGATCCTCGATGTTTTTGAAGAATTGTGCATATTCTCCATTTGCCAAATCCATGAGTTCATCATGAGTTCCTGTCTCTACTAGCTGCCCGTCTCTCATATACACTATATAGTCACAATTTGATAAATACTGAAAAAATACAATGAAATAAAGAAGAACCCCAAGTATTGTCTAGTAAAACATATAAATTTCTCTATTCACTAGTGTACTTGTGCTGGAATGTGTGGTAATATCATAACAGTCAAATTTGTGAAAGACTGGTTAGCCCATTGTGCTTGCCATAATGAGGAAAAAAGATATTAATGTGTTACCACCTGAATTTATGGGTTAACTTCATATTTTCATATCTATGAAGTTCAAGTTCAAGATGACAACTTAACATCTTAAAATTGGATGTTTTTCTATCTATATTGCCTTAACCTTTGACTTGTATACGAGTTTAAATATTAAATGGTTCAAATGTTCCAGATAACAAGTCTCCAGATCACTAATAGGAATACAGATTTAGAGTTGGCTTTGTTATGGCAGCTGGAGTTCCTCACCTTCACTTGGTGTGTTACTAAGAGTATGGTTTTTCCTACAATGGTATTCTGTACAACTTGATTAAAGAGTCTATCAGCTATGTCTGGGTCGACAGCTGAGAAAGGATCATCGAGCAGAACAATGTCCCTATCACTATATACAGCTCTGGCTAGACTTATCCTCTGCTTTTGGCCACCACTAAGGTTGACTCCTCTCTCCCCTATCTCCGTCGTGTCTCCTGCTGGACCGAAAGCATCCAGGTCATCACAAAGGCAACAAGCTTCTATCACAGAATTGTACCTGCAAAGCAAAATATTTGTATACATACTTCTTAATATATTTCTATAAGAAAACAAATCCGCTCTATTACATCAGTGATTTGAGACGACAGTCACCCAAATTTGTTTGAGCATAGTTTAACAATATACATGAAAAATAGTGTGATGAGCCATAGATGGGTAGATGTGATTCTTACTTTTGTTCATTATAAGGCAAGCCAAAAAGAATGTTTTCCCTGAGTGAAGCATTGAATATCCAGGGTTGTTGGGGGACATAAGCCAGCCTGCCTCGTATCACTATGTCACCCTCCATCAACTGCAGCTAAACACGACAAAACAACATTTTATTATATGCAACAGTTGTCCTTAATGATACCTTGCTAATCTCTATTACTAAATGACTCTATTACTCAATGAATAAATACAGAGAGGTTATACAATTCTGGTTCCGGTATGTACTTTTCCGGTATTACTCTATCACTCAATGAATAAATATAGAGAAGTTATACAATTCTGGTTCCGGTATGTACTTTCTTACCTGGCCAAGGAAGGCTGATATGAGAGCAGTTTTGCCTGCACCAACGCTTCCGGCTACCCCTACTACATCACCACTCTCCACTTTGAGGCTGATATCATACAGCGCCCTCTGTTGAGTGTCATTCTCCTCTGTGCCCACTGGAGGTAACAATTTCATCTCCGTGCCTTCATCTTCGTTTTCTGTATTTAAAAAAGAACTGTCAAAGACATTTGCGTAGAATCTATATGAAAAGTTGAAGACTTAAATTGTTAGGGATTATTGTCCTATGTTTGACAATGGAACCATATTAGGGGCATTTCTCACTTATGATCATTGATGAGCTCACGTATTAACAGAAGCATACAATACTGATTTTATAAAATAATGACTAATGGTGATAAAAAGACTTGCTGAGAATAGATAGGCGTCTTGATGTATATTTGGAGACTTGTATGAAATTGTTCTTTCATCAATTATTTTTTTTATAATATGAGAAGGGAAAACTGTCCTTTGCAATATAATCAGTTTCATATATTTGCAATATAGATGAAAGGTATATACCTATGTATTACTCATATGGCCTTACATTTAACCAAGGCCAAGGAAAATATTAAATTTTAATGCAAGCAAATATCGAGAAAAATCTTAAACGTACTTTTGCTTCCATTCTCGTGTTTTGCACTGCCATTCAGCTTCACAATGTCACCCTCCGGAAGTGATGTCACCGGCCATGATAACGAGGCTGACTTAAATTCCACGACATTATGGTTGTCGTTTGGGACACTACTTCCAGCTAACATTGGTCGTGTACTTTTGCTTCTTAACATCAAGATACCCTGCAGAGCAATGAGCATTTCAACTTTATAAGTTATGTTTTCTTTACATTAACAAAAGCTTGTTTTAAACATTTACTACTTGATACCAAAAGTAACGTATGAAGGAGGAATTGAAAATATAACAACCTGCATTCTCTCAGCTGCCACCTTAAATTCTGACATAGATTTGACAGCCATGGTACTCAACATCAGTTTCCCTTGAATACTGCTGAATACTGCTAAGTAGGTGAAGGCCTGCAAAGGAAATTAGACACTGTAAAGGTACCTGTCTAGATATTGACATTAACAATATTCTGGGAGATTCTTACTCGTCGGAGATGGAGATCCCAAGGTTAAAATATGAGGTCAGGTTTAAAATTGTTGAGAACTTGATGTAGCATCACTGACAAATTGTGAGATAAAATCGAAAAGGGGGACGATCTTTTCCCTGGGATATAAGTTTGAAAGAGGTATGATAAGATTTGGAAGAAGCTCCAGACATCTGACAGTCCCTTTGAATGCCTAACTTTGATTGCCTAACTTTGATTGCCTAACTTTGAGTGCCTAACTTTGATTGCCTAACTTTGATCATATAAGATACATTGGACTTACCGTGGCAGGGGTGAGGTCATGACCTGTGAGGGTGTAAACCATAATGGTGGAGATGGTTGCCATGGACACTACTACCGTAGAGACGGAGAACACCATGCTGGTTGCCAAGTTGACCTTCTCAAGAATGCTTCTCTCCTTTTGCCTTATTCCTGCATGAAATATAAAAAATGACTTAACCGGAAGTATGTTAGAAATAAAGAGTTTTGATAAATTTGGATGATAAAAAGACACAGGTTTATTGTGTCCGTGAAAATAATACATACCCATGAGTATGTTTGAATATGGAGTCTCCCAAGCGTACATTTTCAGAAATTTTATGTTTGTTAGAATTTCGCCCATCATTCTAACCTGTAAGAGAAATTCATCATAAAAGTTTTTGATAAAAACTTATGTAAGTCGGATTAAATTACACAGCGTACATGATGGAATATTTACCCTTTTGTCTGTTGCAACAATAGCTTTTTCCCTGAGCATCATGATAATTTTCCCTATACACATCTGGAAATAATATACATATATTAATATAACATATTTACATAAGTCAGTGGATTTAAAAAAAAACAACAATTTGAAGTTCATTTCACACAGAACTACCCAGGTCTTAGTTCAAATGTGGCATAGGCTGTAGTTACTTGTAGTTAGGAGTTGCTTTGTACCATACTGAGTGAGTATGAAAGGCCGAACCTTTACCATTATTGGAAAAAGTAATTTTACCATTATTGGAAAAAGGTAATTTTACCATTATTGGAAAAGTAATTTTACCATTATTGGAAAATGTAATTTTACCATTATTGGAAAAAGTAATAGCAGGATGACAAATCCTATAAGTGGCCAAGGTCCAAGGAGGTACATGGCGTATGCTGTGGAAGCAATGCAGAGGAGAGGAGCAACCAGGAGCATGGGCAAATAGCTGACTCCTTCAAATATACGGCCGCTGTCATTGGCTAACAGATTCACCACCTGAGGCAAAATATACATTATATTTGCAGTTGGTATTACAATTGGATTCTATTAGGTCAAAAAATTAATGAAAAAAAAACATCACTATTTAAGAATTGTCTAATGGAAACGATACAATGGAAAGTACATAACTAATAATTCATTAATTACTGAATGATTAGGAATAGGATAAGAGGAGAATTGCCTAATTACCATTCCTGATGTCTTATCCCTGAGACTGTCAATGGTTAGAAGTTTCTTGTATATCATGAGGATAGCACCACCCCTCAGTCTCGCTCCTAGAACAACCAACATGGCAAGAATGATGACTCCAAATTGAATAGTTGTGTTTTTAGAATTATTTGGATATTTTAGTATGACATTCTCTTACCCGCTGAGTGTGTGATAGTAAAGACGCAGATGAAGAGGACATTTTGGAGGACATCAGCGAGGAAGAGGGCGGCCACCAGGATTAGGCCATACCACAGCTCTTCTGTGCCCCGACTGGCATATCTCAACACAGACAGCAGGAAGTAACACTGACAGCCATAACAAAAACAAATAAGTAACTTTACTATAACAGTAAGCAAAAATACAAAAAGAAGCGAATATTTTTTACAATTATTTAAGACATTGTTATAAGCTATTTAGGCGAATAAATGACCACCTAGAACCTACCGTGGTGAGCATGAGACAGGCTAGTGAAACCAGAAGAAGCAATGTGCCAATGATTAGGCGCTTCTTAACAAACGTTATGAAAACACGTGACAGGGACGCTGCGTCTGGGCCACGTGACTTAAGCTCGTCTTGCCACATGGTTTCCAACCTTTAACATGGAGAAAATTACATAGATTTTTCAGTAATGTAGTCGATAAATGTATAAACATAAAGCTGATTGAAATATGTTTAAAAAAATGAATTAGATGTATTGCATACCTAATAATATTTATATTGTGAACATAATATTGGACATTTTCACCATCCAATTATAGTAAATTTGGAAAAGAGTAGCATAATTAAAATTCAAACATATTGAAGAAATTCACATTTTTCAAATGTTGTTATTACAACAGTTTTAATCAATTTTGGAAATATGATAATGAACACAAATGTTGTACAGACCTGTGAGCATTGAGCAGTGCGCCGTCCTGCGCGGAACACTTCCACACGTCTTCCTGCGTGACTCCGCGCCGGAATGCCCGCCACATAAACGGGTCCATCCACGCGTACGTGAGAAAGCTGAACATCCCGGCGCCGGCCAGCGGAACCTCTGTCTCACAACCACTTAAACCAAAGACTTTATCGTTACTTTTGTTATGAACTGTATTCAAAAGTGAATGCACTTTTGTTTTCTTTTGAGATGACATGCACGTTTGGCTATGTTGAAGGAGGACTTAATTCAATAACTTATTTCACTCGCTTCATCGATCTATAAGCTTCTCAGATCGATATATATTAAATGGAAATGTTATTAAGAATGTCAATATATGTGTGTTGCAGTGGCATGAATAGATTAGGATGTTAAAAACGAAATCAAATATATTCTATCAGTTAGTAATGTTGACCCTTCAATAAATAAAAGCATTTTATTCAGGAGGAAATTGACCAATGAGAATAAGAAATGTTCTACCCTTTATTGACAATTGTTGACTACTAGTATATATGGAGATATTTCGGCATAAGATAAGATTTACAAAGTAAGTGTTTTTTACAATTGTAAGTGTGAATTTGATGTATAATTTTTCTGTTTCTCGGGAAAAACAAATGATATTTTTACGAAATCAAATTAAATATGAGTAAGATTGACTTCAAAAGTTTTTTTCTAAATCCTTTATATTTTTGTCGCACAACATAAAGAAACTGTCCCTCTAACTTTCTGACACAATGAGACAATCTTACCGCAGTGGGATAAAAGTATTCCACTGCTTTTCTGTGATTGAAAGACATTACATGAACTGGTATAACAATATGATCACCATCCGATCATGATATATTATATCATAATTTTCTTTAAGGATGTGATTCATTTGAAAAGGAAACTTTCTCAAAAAGGAAATATTTAAGCCGTTGATAAGTTTTAATGTACTTTTTAGACTTTATCTATTTTAACGTAAAAAAGGTCGTGTAGAGTATTTAAAACCCAAGTACAGTCATGAAAACAATATTATTATTATTTCATTATTTATTTTAGTTCCCGCCGCGAGTTTACCTGGGTTTGCCGGGATGTTTTGTGCCGCCACCGTCGCCGCCGCCGCCGCCGCCGCCGCCGCCATCGGGAGGCACGTCGGGGAGAACCTTCACGTCTTCAGCCATGAGTAGCCCATCAAGCTAGCAGACACACTTACTACAAATACAGCACTCCCATTAGCAATGTACTTAGTCTGTGTTGAACGATATCTTGGCACAAGCATTAATATCTGACACGAGCAGAACTGTGTATATTTTGCACTTGAATCATTATAATTGAACAGCCAGACAAGTATATGAGTGAATATTATAAACCATGTCAAGATTACCTGCTTGACCGAGAATGTTAAGAAAGACTTGACCGAGAATGCTGAAAAAAAGACTGTTCCTGGACTGATAGCTTTAAAAATAAAACTGCGTTGATTAATATTTTATGGTATGATTGTTATAGCTTTATGATTAGACTGTTCCTGGACTATTGCATTTGTGATAAGACTGTTTTTGTGACAAGACTGTTCTTGGACTCATAAATTCATGCTAAGACAGATGTTGGACTAATATATTAATATCAAGCTTGTTCCTGGCTGATAGCTTAGTGATAAGACTGTTCCTTCCTTTTCTTATCATGATATTTTATGGTTCTTCAAATCTGAAAGATGTCATGCCAAGAATATCAGGTACTTATACTCACCTGTACACCGTATTATACAATTCAAATGTTCTTTTTATGGAATAACTACCATTCAGCGCATTATATTAGCTAATGGCGTGCCATCAAAGATATCATGCAAACCCTTCACAAACACTTCATTTGAAGCGTGCTGAAGCCATTTAACTTTCACAATTACTTTTGTCACTGTGACTACCTAATTATAGATTAGATATAGCAGACTGCATGCAGACATTGCACTATATAAAGGAAATATTCTGTCTGCCTCTTATAACAAAACTATTATGATTTGATGTTCAGAATCACCTGCCAACCTTAGCATATTTCAAATACCAAAGTAAGCAAAGCGTATTGTGATACCATATAAATGTAACATTTACCGCACCGTTCACACTGTACAGGTATCGATAATATGACCCTGTCAAAAAGGTATTTTTGCTCCAGACTATTTGTTCAACACTAAAGCAAACTTACATTTTAAACCATTAATCTTTCAAATATATTTTAAAGCTATGTTAATTCTATGATGTGTTGCTTACATATCATACCATAGGTGATGAGTACAACTCTGTGCCAGCAACTCCCACTGGTACCCGACCGTGCATATTCACATGAACTGGGCACTTCCTGTGAGGTATCCTCCACAAAATCAAACCATTTTTTTCAAGAGGTTATCCTTTAAAGAAAGGAAAGCCTGCAGGTGGCAGAAACGCCTGTTAGTGAACAGGTTATCCAGTATGAAATGCTACAGGCCTGGCTGGCTTAACCTGGATGGTACCATATATATACCACAAGTTCACCACCGTTTAACTTAAGCGTCTGTACAATACTTTTGATAGATCATCTACAAACATTGTCCTGAAGTTACCCTAGACGATGCCCAAATGTCATAAGGCCCTTATTTGAAAAAGGTCAACAAAAATAACAATATTTAAAGTGTAAACTGTGGCTGCAAAAGTAATGAACACATGTACTCTGTATTAATGAGGTGCAGTGTAAGTGTTATTTAAGAGATTCATCATTGTCATGTTTGAAACATGATGCAAAGACTAATTGTGTAATGACTAGCCGCATCTAGATGCATGTGATGCCTTAAGCGAGAGGTAACTCAGTACGTATGTGTGCCATCTTGCATTCAGCTATGTGCTATCAGCTATATATTCTGCTGATTAACACCTTTTGTTTTTCTCTATGCTATATACATGGTAATCACTGAGCAACCTCACATCATGCTTGCTTTTCAAGGTTAACTAAATCGATTTTATCTATGAAATTCCGTTGAATGTGATTTACATTGATTGATGTTAATTGTGTAAAATGCATTAAAAGTCATTTATTCTGCAGTGATTTTTGTACATATTTTGCATAAAATACATCAAAAGATCACGCTTGTGTATTAGATATTGGTTTTTAAATTAAATTTTGATATTTAATACTGTAACGAGTTATACAGTATTATTATTATCAATTTCATGATAATCCCTTAATGGGCAGAGTAAATATATATATATATATATATATATATATATATATATATATATATATATATATATATATATATACTCTGCCCATATATATGTGTATATATATATATATATATATATATATATATATATATATATATATATATATATATATATATATATATATATTAACTGTAATTATAATTATATATATATATTTCAAATCATGGTTGACAAGATTGTGTTTTAGCATTTTAGCAAAGCCTCGATATTTTAAGGAAATGTATGATGGACTATGATTAAAAGGCTCTGAGGAGAATAGCTTTGTATTTAACTGTTTAAGTGGAGAGAAACAGAAAAGAAAATGAGCGGAAAAGTCAATTTATCTCAATGACAACACCAACTTAACATTCCTTCCCGTTATGTTGACATTCTCTGAATAGTTGACTTTTTTTCAATGAACATTTGGGTTCATAAGGGCCATGCTAAATTATGCAATTACTCTTTACCCTGTTCATCTCATAACCACCCCATCTCATCAGACATGGATTATAAGTGTCCAGTTAATACAATTACTACTGGATTATATGTGTCCATTTAATACAATTACTACTTCATAGCAGATGTATTGGTGTCCATGTTGTGTGGTGTCTTCTCACCTGTAGCTGTATGGGGCTGCTACGGTGCATTTCTCCTACACACATAGCTGACATTCTGTGCACTATCAGCCATTCAAGATTATTTACGCAGATTGGGTTACCAAAAAATATGCTCCTTATACCTGCTAATATTTTCTGTAAAACACCTGTTTTGTATGAAAGGTGCATTCAAGAATAAAGGTTTGAAGCCGAAATGAGCCATCCAAAAGTGATATTCCTTCAACGTTTTAGCCACATCATAAGAAATTCAAGAGCTCATTTGATACACATAGTTCTTAATGATGTAATGTTATCTTTTAATACTAAATATAATCGACCATCATTCTTTAACATTATGTCAAGTCTGTTATTCGGCTGCACTAACCAGTCTAATAAATATTTACGCCTGGATTGGTTTAAACAATTTTAATATGTTGTTGGAAAATCTATAAATGTCATATCCTAAAAAAAATACTATATAGCCTTGGACGATAGACACTGAAATAGCATTTGGTGAAGAAAATATCATGCAACACTATTTTATAATTTGCACAAAAGTTAATGTCCTCTCTTGAGCTACATATAAATAGAATATACAGGGATTGATATTAAAGATGAATCAGTGAACCTTTTTCTGTAAACCTATTTTCAAATAATTGATGAAACTATTTAATATTTAGAACCTTCTAATCGGTCTTTCACATACCGCATATTATCAAAAACCTTAGTGTAATGTAATATAATGTAAACTTTTTTACTGCTTTTCATGACATGGAATGAGCTTCAATATCTCGAAAAGTGATTGCGTGATTCAGTATGGAAGTTAGGGTCTTGTGTTTGACACTTATGAGGAAAGGTCCTGTCTGGTGCCAAAATGCTTGTAAACCAGCGCAGAAGGCGTCAGAAGGTCAAACACGAGATCAAATTTAGCTATTTGAGCAGGTCATAGCAAAGTCGTGTCAAACGCACCAGCATCTAAAATTACTGAGCATTTTCTCTCCCCAGTTATATATGTTAACTGCAATATATAGTGATCTGTATAGTCTAATTGTTTTCTTAGGTTGATGTCCGCTGGTAAACATGTTAAATGTCAAATTACAGATATTTTATTGACATTAATGTTACTTATTCCCAGGTTGTTTGATCATTAAAGAAATTTTCATGTCATTGATGTCGACGCAGTGAGATTAATATAATCGCATTAAAGATCAGTGCGTGAAAAGATATTTGAGAGAATAACCGAATGTGCTAAGAATTGGCAGCCAATCGGCGTAGAGGGTTGACTACTTATGTTTAGCAGAGTACCGGTAGGTCTAACCTTGGAGTATGATACTCCCAGGGTCCAACCACACTTAGTCATTAAATTTGACGGACTCGAAGGTCTTCCCTGACTCTCAATATTCATCATGTGTTCGCCCTAAAGAGATTTGGAGTTATTTCTCGATGAACGTCCAGCCACCATGTTTTAGTGCTTTCCCGGTTTGGCTTCGACTGTCACAAATGGTTTTCCCGCTAGCGCAATACATTTGTGTGCCTGTGAATGCATTCGCGCTTCTACCTTATTCAACTTTGTAAAACTCCCACACTGGTTCCACACCAATGATTTTACTCTCAAAGTTTGGATTTTTTCTCTTAAGAGAATTATATATTAATAATATATATGTTGACGTTTGCTTAATAACATAAATTACTTGAAAGCGTAATGTAATTGCTTAACTTAATCGCTTATTAACTCATTTGCTTAAAAAGTCTTTGATAAAAACACAGAGGCAAATCTATGTTTCACTGATTTTTGCTTTTCTTGTACTTAATCAACTCCGTGATATTAATGCGATAGAAATAATTATCTCTGACTACCAACGATAGATATACTCTAGTTTTAATGCTAATTTTAATACTAATATTCTATTTTATCCATGCTACCAATAAACACAGTCACTTCTTGAAAAGTTCTAAGTCAGCGACATTGTATAGACATTGATTGTTATTACTATTGACAGCGAAATGGCAAGTTTCCAAATGACACATACCTTTGGGGTTTGATTGATCCAATCAATACATGTAAATATATTTATTCTTGATCCAACCCATATCCTTTTCGTAGAATGTATATGATCATAAAATGTTGCTTCAAAATATAAGATTACAAAATGTGTTTCGTTTGATACCACAATGTTTTTTATTACAGATCCGGGGAACACCAAAACAAAAATATTGACGTGTACATACCTGAGTGGTTATAACCTATTTTGATCATGAAAGGGTCAACGAATTGTGCTATCCAAGTAGGTCAACTCTTGCCAATAAATAGTAAGTTAAACTCGTATTTGCTTTGATGATTGTGCAGGGGACTTCCAGGTTAAGCAAACAACCTGAGCACTTATGTAGGAATAAATATTAACCCTGATAATCAGCCAAATCCACTTGTATTCTATTCATCAATTATATATCTTTACTAATTCTGTTATATATAAATATCCTGCTCTATTTATCTTGCTTGGACGAGCCACACTTTAAAATATTGCAAAATACAAAGAGAAAAATGTACTCTACAACACTACATCTCAAACATACTCTTGTCTTACTCTTTCTGTCAGATCTTTGGTCTGTATTGCGGTTTTTAAAACAGAACCCTGAGGTAAAATCACTGTTAGAACCATCATAAGGTAATGGCAATTTGGCCTTTTACAACCAATAAGCAAGACCAGAACATTTTAAAGAGAACACAAATTCCACACTGACCCTCATAGCAAATGACCCTTTCTCATAAAACATGGTCCAGCGATTGTGGAGAATCTATTGTGAATAAAGCAAAGTGCCCAATTCCAAAGTTTAATTTTCCAAGCAACAATGTATGTGTAAAACAACTTCTGTGATGTGCAATAAAAGAAAGGATCTTATTACAATTGATACTCTGTCCATTACGTGTGACAACAAGCCAAAGTTATGAGACCCACATAGTACCTGGGTGTGTATATTATGAATGGGTCAACTTTTATGAATGGGCTGATAGATATGTGTGTCAATAGTGTGTGCTTGATATTTAGCAAAAAAATGATACATGCAATAAAAAGCCGGATTGACTCTACCTAATCTGCAGGTAAATCTGGACAAACACAATAACACAATGATAAAAACCGAACCTCCCACAATTCACTTCTGCAGATTTAACACCACCGTGTCTAAATATTCAAGTATTTTGAATTAGTCCCCTTGACCTCCAAGACAGATCCACTTTATACGTTCCTCTGTACATTCGATTACCCATAACATAACATAACATGAAAGAGGTCTCTAATAGGCATTTTAATTGGCCAAAATATAATTTAAAGAATGTAAAAAAATTATCTACTAAATATAGTAAGATAGGTATGTTAAACCTGTAATTTGTGATGAAAATAAACACATTCGTCCTGTTGCAGATCCATTCATCATATTAAACTTTTTCACTGTTCATACCACATCATTGTCTAATGAAATACAGAGTTTAATTTTCTCCTTTCTTTATCTGATACATGCATAATGTGATTCAGGCCATTGTCAAATCTCCAGTTTAGAACTGATTCGTGATATGTTCATGTATATTTTGATGGTTATTGGGCAGTCGGAAATCCTCATACATTGATCTCAAACTTTCATGAAATCACAAATGTCACAGGCAAAAATCAAGAGATTTGGGATATGTTTAAATGATATGTGGTCATGATACTGTGATGCAAACAAGCAGTACTGTGCAGTACTCTTTGTGACCCCTGTTGTGGTCCATAAGGGTGTCAGGCCTGTACCAATAGACAAACACTAATAAAAAAATAGGCCTCGGTAAGTCAAATCACTCCAGTGTCCCAATCTGATGGTGCTTCATTGTTTACTAAGCAGGTGTTTGCACTATATCTCTGCTCAACTTAGCAAAAGTTATTGACAAAATGTTCAATGGATGATTTGGAATTCACCAAACAACTCACCTACTTTCAAGTGGCACAGACATTTATGTAGGGGTAACCAGATGGGCAATAATAATTGTTCACAAATTTTAGGACATAAACATTTAAATTGTGTGAGGAAAAAGTACTTGAAAATCTTATTTCATGCATGCTTTAAAGCATCTCAGAAATGCTGCCTTTACTAGAGGGCGAGTCAAGAGATCTCAATGTCACAATTTGTGTTGTTGTGCAATATAATGAGCTTTTTAAATTGTGTTCTGTTCCCAGTAGTTGGCAATATAACTATTGGAAAATGACAAAATGGCCATAATTTATTACCTCGTAAACAGAACACTGTGTATAACTATAACAAAAATACTCTGCTTAATGACGCAATGCATACTGCGTAGTTGCCTGGGTGCCAGCCACAAAATATCATGTGTATCTGCCTTAAAAGAGCTACACGATTGTTACTGTAGAATAAACATCAGAATGATATCTGATTTCTCAGAATTCAGAATGCATACATTGTTTATTTGTGATTATCTTTCCATACATATATGAAACATCAAATTGATAAAATCAAATCAAATCAACCCATATGAATTGCACACTTTATCAAAAACAAGATAACAGTGTATCAATCATGAATATCATCAAAGCACATCTTCGTACCTCATTCGCTAGCCACCTCTTTCTCACATTTAAGGGGTTTCATTGCTTTTTTTCAGGTTTGTTTACAAGATACACATGACTCTAACTTTGAGGACAAGATGAAAATGTAATGTTATGTGTAACTATGACAGACAAAATAAGGATCGGTTGCAATTAATGTAATGATCCAATTTAGTATGATATATAACTTGCTACCCAGCTATGCTGATGCCGTCTCTCTCTGGTGTTATGATAGTCATCCCGATGCAGGGGAAAGGCATAACTTGCCAGTTGTTTACTTAATCATTTATCTTAAGGATATAACCGTATTTATGTATACAACTGATGATAAAGGCATATTTCACATGTGATCACGTGTGGCTTTTTTTTGGGAGTGATGTCTTGCTTTTGTAAAGTTTGTAAAGTTAATATTAAATAACCGACCCAAATATAAACTTTATAGAAACAAACAATTGCATCTTACCTTGGTTTCACCTTGTGAAACATGGGTTTTAGGTTGCACAATTAAAGTGCGCAGTTTCTGTTCTGTCTTGGCCACCTTAACAAGACTTTGTGAGGTAATCCTTTTGATCGCACTACAACCATGAGCTGGCCCACCTTTTTATCAGTTCCCCAACTTGGATAATTGAGGCTCTTTAAGAGTGTATTGTATATTGAAATAGACTTCCTTAAAGCGGTAGATACTACGCACTGAAATATGTTGCCTTACACAGGCGATACACGTACATTCTCTGCAATTGCTACATGCTTCCTTGCGTTATTGCATGATTCGTTCATTTCTCAATCACATTAGTACTGAATCCATTTGCTGCTCTGGTATTTAGCTGTGCAAACACTATATTTATTTACAACAGCATAACTACACCCATGTGCGTATTTACAACGTGGGAACGACAGTTCGTGTGCTATTGTAGTCAGTCTTGCAAAGAATAGCCGCTGAGGCTATGTCCAGGCATACTCGCTCAAGCATACCCAATGATCCACTGGGACAGATCCTAGCATCCTTAAACACTTAAATCAAACTTCTCATTCTACCTTACATTAGGCAGTGTAAACTCTTGCTAATGTTGTTAGTGATTACAGTCCATTAAATAATACTGTACAATATCGTGTCAAAGGTCTATCGTTAGGCAAATGATTAACTGTGACATAGCCGTGTCATGACTTGTTTTTTTTTTCAGAGAAACAACCAAACTTAGACACTTTACCGGGTCAGCAGTCAGACTGGGGGATTAACATTTTCAACTTTATTCTGAACTAGAACGAATATGCCTCAACGGCTGAATGAATGTTGACAATTTGGCTGACTTCTCATACATGGAAATAACAAGTCATATGTTACTGTTTGATACTACTGTCATATCAAATCCATGACAAGTTGATAACACTAAATATGTATATACATATATACTTATGTACTTATAGGATCTCTGACTTTGTGACAAGGTTGAAAAAATACAGTCAAATGTACATGACCTCTTATATAATGACATATAACAACACAAGCTCTCAAAAGTCCCGATGTGGAGTGATGAACAAAGGATGATTGAAGGCCTTAAAAAATATTGGGATTCAACACAATTTCAATTGAATGGGCTTCTTTGAGGACGGAAGCACACGTATTGATGTTAAGATAGCTGGCCCGTCCCCAGTCACGGCGGTTTCTTATTGAGCATGTGACAGGAAATGATCAATGATTCGTTCTCACTCCCTCTCTTGTCTGTTGTTATGAAAAAATGTGATCAAATCTATCTTGACATACGATGATAAAGAGTTTTCTTCATGTCCTTCACATGAACTAATCTCAAATCAACCTCTCTATTGTCATTGGGCTGAATGAGTTTTAGGCCCTCTCCTCATGTTTGGATCACCACAGCATAAAAAAGTTCAAAGGGGAACTTAACAGTCAAGCCTCAGTCATTGAGCTTTAACCAAAGATTTTTTTCCTATTTAACCAATACGCCCCACATATTTATTGATTGTGTGTTCCTATTTGATGCTTCATATAATCTCTTTCTTTTTCACTATTTTCACTTACCTCTAAAATGCTAATCACCTTGAAATGAGAAGGAGCGGAAAATGTGTTCAAGCCACAACCATGAGAGCGGCCCAGACTGTCTGTTGTGGACACTCGGAGATGACCTGCTTTATCGGGAAGCACCTCGGGGAGATAGGAAATAAAGTGAAATGTGGTTTATGTAAATAAGATAATCTTTACCTTAAGAGGCGGCTTCCGTGCTTCCCAATATCATCACTTTATGAATTTAAAATAAGCCTTTAAATAAACTTCACGTTTTATATGGAACATTCTGAGATAATCCTTAAAATAATTGTCAATCATGCAGTCAAGTGAAGGTTATAAGTTCAAAGAATATAATCAACAATATAATTCATTTAACTATTTATAGTCATAATATATATATATATATATATATATATATATATATATATATATATATATATATATATATATATATATATATATATATATATAAAATCTGATCATATATATATATATATATATATACAGATATATATATATATATATATATATATATATATATATATATATATATATATATATATATATATATATATATATTTAGAAGCTGGTACAGATATGAGGTACTGGAGGTATTTTTGTCAGACCTCATTATGGGGTACCATCTCATACCTTAATATGTGTAACAGGAGAGTGCCATCTGGTGTTAATAATTAATTTTTTTTACATACCTCACAAATCTAACATTCATATCAATGGCGCTAATGCCATTATCCACCACCAGGGCACTTGTTACTACCTGTGACACTAGATGGCAGTGATTTATATAGTTATAGCCTGGTTGTATAAATATGCTTCTCAGACATGTTTGTTCAAAAAGGCCTTGTACAGGTTACTTATGTAACTGTGACTAAGCAGCTGCACTATGAAGAGTGGGGTCTTTTATATGCCTCACAGTACGTCAATGCCCCACAAGACAGGTCTGAGATTGGTAAAAAACCCATATCTGATACAATCTCTTTCTATATATATATATATATATATATATATATACATATATATATATATATATATACATATATATATATATATATATATATATATATATATATATATATATATATATATATATATATATATATATATATATATATATATATATATATATATATATATATATATATATATATATATATATATATATATATATATATATATATATAGGCTGTCTGTCTCAGCATAGCGTTATCATACCAACCATCTTCAAAGTGGCAAAGTTCATAGGCCCACATAGACAAATATCCAATAAATTTCTTTAATTTATCAGGGAAATAAGCGAAAATATGACATCATAATAGGGCATAAATCTCATGTGAAACCCCTGGTTGAAGCCGTGAATGTTTTACTTCAGAATAATTAACAAAATCTAAAAAAAAATCCTTTAAATACTTGAATATTTGGATTCCTATTCTCATGAGCCTCAGTATCAAAAGCATGACATACACACATGCGTGTAAACAAACTGTCAGTTTGAATGTGGGTGTGATGTTTTGATGGGAGGTATACAGAGCGTGACGGGCTCGGGGTTTCTCCAGGTGAAGGGTGACTCATTTGAAATTTGAGGGGTTAGTTTTTGATTGGCAGCTACAGTCGCACATCGGTTACTTATTCACAATGATGGTGTGTCAAAACTATATTTTCGGTATCTATTTACATAAGCAAGTAATTTATAGCTGAATTTTAATGATGATGTGTTACCAATATTTGTATCCTATAAAAATCTTTCAGATTCTAAAGTGAACTTATTTAAGAATTAATTTGAACTTTAAAAAATATTAATTGATAGAACAATTATGTTTAATTTAAAATTATCTACCGTTTAAGTATAAAAGCACTTCTTTTGGATAAATGTCTTCATGCATTTAGCATCTGGAAGTTTAGACTGGGTTCCTTTTCAACTATCCAATTTGGAGACCAAAATCTATTTTTTGAATATGATACAGTTAGATGTGCAACCATTGCCCACAATATCTCTTGCTCTTTTTACCTCAACATCTTGTTACTATTTCTATATATCGATCCCCGTGATTTTGTGGTGTATTGTTACCAATTCTGTTCTGATAATGTCTGGTAGTTTTAGAGCTATTTCTTCATTTACATTTGAATTAATATAATGCAAATGATGGAAAATATATGGAATAAGGATTCAAACTTGTCAACAAATGTAAAATGCCATCATATAGCAGATAGTAGAACTTGACACAGGGCAATAAGTAGAGCATTGCTTCTCACCACTATCAGACGTAAATGTCCTTTCCAGCCCACCTCACCTGAGATATTTAGTTGACACCCTCCGTTTCATTTTGGCTATAGCAGATTTATATGGCGACCTTAGTTTTTAACTTCACCACAACATTCCCCCAATTCCATCACATACGGTAATCTAGTACAATGAAACATCACATTTTGCTATGAATCAAATGGAGAAGTGATGCAACTGACCATGAATTATTTAACTTGATTATTTTTTATTGGCAAAAACGATATTTAACGGGATGTTGAATAATGAGCAAATATTGCATCATAATCTACAGAGCCTGATCATCTTTTACCAATTATTTTTCCTGCTCAGTTGAGCCACTATTTTTTTTCTGGATGTGCGTGTCCTAATATCTATCATAATATGTATTTTGAGTAATATGATGTTTATTCAAAATAACATCAGACCTTTTTCATACAAGTTCACAGATGATATAACGAATTTAAGTTGTCATTAATTAAGTACTGTACAGTTATGAGAATCTCTAAAATATATATAAACGGGATTCTGAAATGGCGGCATAATCAAGAAAAACAATTCTTAATATGATTAAAATTAATGAAGAAAGGAACTTGACACGACTTTACAGAATATTTTCTCTGCCGGGTTGCCATATATTTTCATTATGAAATTGTGTCACATGAAGAAGTGCTTCATCCGTTCAGAGAAATTAACAAGTACTTGTTTGGCTTTTGCTCTTTCCAAACCCCCACCCCCATAAATGATTTAATAATGGTCCGTTCTGCAGCAGATGGGACGTCTTCGGGTTGTAGTTGGAACATATCTTTTGTTATTTGACCTACATTTGATATAAAGCAAAGGGGGAAAATTCAAACATTAACGCGTAATGGTACATCCACATCAATATTTACAGCCTGGAAAATTGCAGTGTTCTTCTGTAATTTTAGCGGGAAATGATCAATGTGCTCTCTCCAAGCAGCGGCGCCAGTTTGTTTGCGAAGAGTGTGGACTCTTAAGATCAATCTTTTGTCCAATCAAAAGTCATGAGACATTTGCTTATTCCGGAAGTAGTCGCAGATAAATAACATTTGTTTGAAAATGGCCGACATTGGAGACGACAACAAGATATTCAGAAACTCTTGTTTTCCATCTTGACATCTGACCAAATGACCTGAAAAATACAGTGTGAGTTTTTTTTTTCAAATGCGTTAATTAAATATGATCAGTGTATTCCGATTTACCAATAATCCAGGCATAGCGAATGAGTCGAGAACTGCATGTTAATGACTAATGTTATCTGACTCGCAGTGAGTGTGACTGACAGTGTCACTGTCATTGATGCTGTCACTGTGTTAGTGCTTGCTTGCCCAAGGGCCAAAGCCCAAGAGGTCTGGTATGCTCATCCAGGCCAGGGCATCACTACATATCTATTTGTCCTTTAAAATATGTTTGCTACTTGAACTAAATTGAGAAGATAGTTAGAATATCTTAAATGTCTATAAATTGTTGTACTTTCAATAAATTAATCATAATACACATTTCTTGCAGATCAATTAAGGTGAAAAATATTGAATACTTTTTGAAAAATATTAAAGAATAAAGGACTGTTAGTGTACCTTGTATATGAGATCTTAATAATCAATAATTCTAATGCATCCAATGGCACTAATCTCTAATAATAATAATAATAATAAAA
The DNA here is from genome assembly GCA_949316495.1 of Amphiduros pacificus. Taxonomy (NCBI): domain Eukaryota; kingdom Metazoa; phylum Annelida; class Polychaeta; order Phyllodocida; family Hesionidae; genus Amphiduros; species Amphiduros pacificus. Next base: position 16,677,778 of record OX439003.1, on the reverse strand, counting down.
TTTGTATAGCGCTGATACCAGACAAATCTGTTCATAGCGCTATGTATTTCTCTACATGAAATATATTATTGAAAAATATGTTTTCCAGTGAAATTTTTTTTTCTTTTCTGTGAAATACTCTATATAGCAGATGTGATGGCAAAGTCTGCAGACAGTGACGCCCTCTTGCTGCAGCTGCAGAGGCATCATGAGAAACAGAGGCAAAAACAACTACAAGGAACACACATCCATCAGTGAGATCAACATTTCTATACCTATTTGTTTGCCTGTTTTGTCAGCATTGAAAAATTCCAGCCATTCTTGTGAAAATGTTGAAACATTTTTTGTTTATAAATTGATGAACAAAACATTCTAACCTCATATAAAAGACTAAATATAAGAAATTAAAACTTACTTTTGTATATGAAATTTTGTAAATTAAAGCATACTGCAGATTTGTTTACAATTTGTTTTCCTAGTAAGCCAAAGGCAAAGCAAACAGATCTGGCAGCAGAAAAACAGACTACAGAGGATCCCAATATTCAGGTATGATAAAATAAAGATTGAATAATGTTTTATTAAAAGCAGAAAAAAGTTCAGTGCCTTGTTTCTGATTTCCAGGTAACTGCAGACTGACCCTTTTAAGGTTTGACTTAGTTTAGGTGACAAAAATAGGAGGGCAAATAATATATTATGATAATATATTTTTACAATGGTTTAAAATGAAAATTAATATATCTAACCCACCTTAACAAGAATTCTATCCAGCATATATTTTTATAAATAAGTTTACAAAAGCAGAACATTTTGGTCTGAAATATGAGACTAAAGATGTAAGTATACATCATCACATTTTATTTTATTTTCCAAAGTTAATACATAATATTCAAAATATCTTGAGGAAGTAAACTTTTCATTTTACCACAGGCACACCTGGATAGACATCCTACATTAAAGGCCGAATTGGAAAAATATTATGGAGCAGATGCTCCAAGAATTGCAGCACAGATATATGGTAAGCAGAACTCTTGAACTTTATGTTGAGTACAGTCAAAAGTGCTCACATATTAAATAACTGCCTGATTTCAATATGATTTAATATCGATCTTAAAGTTTCATTCTGATCTTTTAGATATCACTGAAATTGGTCTATTGCTTTATAGCTGTGCTGGATTTATTAGCAAGCTTATGGAATGAGAGGGGGGAATTTTATCATTCTAACTGTTGATCAAGCTCTATCTTCTCTCAATATGCTGGATGAATTTCAAAGCTAATTGTAGGTGTGATGTAACACTGTCAGATGAATCCTATCTTTGATCCATGGGGCTCACAAGTTATTCTTTTTTAATAAAAAAAAAAGTCTCGAAGAGTGCATGCATAAATACTCATTCTGTTGATATATATATAGCCTCACTTTGAGAATTCTGGATTCAGCCCCCCACCTCCATATTATGTACAATACTATCCTTTAAGTTTGGCACATTTTTAATATTGACTGTTCTCAGAGTAAATACTTCTCTTAGGCTTTTGGCCTTTTTTTCTGTGAATGCATTCAATATATTTTGCAGGCAGTCACAAACAAGCAGGAACTCAATTACTGCAGCAGCTTCTTCAAGACAGAGCCAGAGACTTTGCTAAAACTAAAACTGAGCAATCAGAAAATATCAGGTAAGCCTGCTGATTGTACTTGTGAAAATAATGTTTGTTAAAACCATATTCTTTAATGCATGTAAATGAAATTACTATAAATTGTGAAAAAAATGTCTAATTTATGGCATTCTTTCCTTATTTCATTTTGGTTGGGAACCTTTCTGTATGCAACTCTTAGAGCAATAATAAAGATATATAATAATATAGACTATATTACAACAAATTGCATATACAGTGATCAGAGACGACGAGTTTCTGTGTACATGTCATTCTGTGATGCATTTGATTCGTACTCTTGCATAGATTTACGTAAATGAAGCTGCATCCTCAAAAAGGAAAATGCATACAAATTCTTTCTTTTAAAAAAAGATTTTATTTTATTGCATTGACCCCCTCAACTGAGAATACCTATGAACATTAAATTATCTGCTATATTCATAAATTTTCTGGTAACATTGATTGGAAAAAAATTATACATTAACTTTCATTATTGTTAAACCCTCTCCCCTAATGAATATTACTGTATTTACTCATGTATAAGTCAAGGTTTTTGTACACAAATCCTTAGTTAATGTTTGGGGGGTCGTCTTATACACAAGAGCAACCTGTAGATGAGGATTTACTCCAAAAAAATATGGCACTACAAGTTTTAATTACGAACTTTCATATTTTCGAAATAACGAATATCGGACATAGCGGATCAATTTTAATTGCATTTTAAATGATATATAAAGGTATTTACCCAATATTTATTTTAGAGAATTTCTCCACCTTCTTGATCTTAGCGTCAAAACAAAGCGTTTTCATTACTTATCATTAAAAATGCAATTCAAATTGATCCGCGTGTGAAAGCATTTCTGTCAAAAAGCGAAGACATGACTCAAAGCAGTGGAAACAATGACGAGATGCAAAACTGTGAACGCTGATAATTGGAATCAGTGGAAACAAAGCGTTTCGAAATAATAGACATCGGACGTAGAGGATCAATTTTAATTTAAATGTTTTAAATGATAAATAAAGGTATTTACCCAATATTAACACAAATTATGCTTCGCAGGTCGAGAATTTCTCCACGAAGTAAAACGTAATACGATGTACGTTGCAACGCGACATCCTCGAAATAACAGACATCAGATGTAGCGGAACGATTTTAATTGCGTTTTAAATGATAAATAAAATCATTTATTTAATATTATCACAACTTATGCTTTGCAGGTCGAGAACAGAACAAAACCATCCATTATTGCACAATATATTAATACTTCAATGCCAGTTAATGATTGTTTTCGCGCCAAAAACAAGAGCCTCTCCCGCCTTTCAAAATGGCGATCTTGAGAAATTGACAGAAATGCTTTCACTTGTGGATCGATTTTAATTGCGTTTTAAATGATAAATAATATAAACGCTTTGTTATTCTCAACCTGAGAAGCGTAATTGTGATAATATTATGTAAATACCTTTATATATCATTTAAAACGCAATTAAAATCGATCCGCTACGTCACTCCAGCTTTTTAAAATGACGACCTCGTATTGCTTAATGCATGTTAAATGAATGGATGGTTTTGTTCTGTTCTTGTCCTGCAAAGCGAATTTGTGATAATATTGGGTAAATACCTTTATTTATCATTTAAAATGCAATTAAAATCGATCTGCTACGTCCGATATTCGTTATTTCGAAAATATGAACATCATATTTACGTTTTACCGTATATACTCGTGTATAAGACCGTTAAGATCTTGTTTCGTAAGCATATTTACATTTCACTTTTAATATGGCCGCCAAGCGTCAGCTGAAGCTTGAATGGTAGCAGAGCCGATATCTCAAGAAAAACCAACTCGTTTTATTATTCGGAAATTGTTTTTTTTTTTTCAAGCAAAATAACCTCAATTTTGGAGGGTCGTCTTATACACGAGTCGTCCTATACACAAATAATTACGGTAGATAAATTCCCAATATGGGCTTAGATATTGAGTGATTTTACAACAAAAAATCCTCGACTTGCATGATATGTTCATATATTTTAGAATCAAAATGAAATGAATGTTTTTACTCCAATGCAGGGATTTAAATGCAGAACGACAGAGGTTGCAGATCCAGAGAGACAATTTGAAGCCTAGTGGGGGCGCTAGCAGTGCCCGCAGTGTGCACGGGGTTGATTCCTTCATCACAAACCTACGGCAAGAATATCCTGCTCAACTTGATAAATACCATCGTCTTAAGTGAGTCGCTAATCTATCCAAGACATTTTGAACCAAATTACCCTGAGATCGCTACTGCTGTGATCATATAAATTAAACACAACATACATTGTGCTGGGAAGAAACCAATGATATATAGGTAATGTATTTTGAATTCCTCTGAAATTTTATTAATTCTCAATCTCTCTAACAGGCATGACTTTGAGGCCGAGTATGAGAGGTTGTATAAACCCTATAGTGGAGAGCTGGGGGCTCAGTCCTACCTGCCTTGGCAGATGGCAGACTACAGGCTGGTAAGTAACACCTATCAACATGTATTAATATTTGCATGACTTTGAGGCGGAGTATGAGAGGATGTATAAACCCTATAGTGGAGAGCTGGGGGCTCAGTCCTACCTGCCGTGGCAGATGGCAGACTACAGGCTGGTAAGTAACACCTATCAACATGTATTAATATTTGACTGAAATTTCAATTTTAAAGGCTGTGAACAAATGGTCAGTTATATTTTAAAGTTAACAAGTCTGCCAGGTGGCCTACAGTCTAGAGATTCCAGTTCCATATTATGATGACACTGTGGACTGTTTGCTTGCTTGTAAAATAAATAGCCATTAAAATTTGCTACCTTGAAATAAGAGAAAATGGCCCAAATAAAATGGTCAAACCTAATATAGATGACCTCATTCATATCGAATTTCGGACAGTCAGTTGTGTTTTGGTAAACTGTGCTGTGAGAATCATTTAAGGATTTTGAATCTTTCTTGTAGGCACGGAGCATTGTGGAGGAGGTTGTGGATCATTTCCTTGATTCCTACTTCAGACACCCACCATCAGTCAGCCGAGATATGCAGCAGTATCCTTTAACTCAAGTCAATAAAGATAAACATTTACAAACATTATCTTCTCAATTTTAGTTCAGTCACAGTATAATTCGGATCAGCATAATTTTGATTGGAAAAGGTTAGTATGTAATGATGTTAATAGAATAGAAAAGATCAGTGTATCATGGTGATATCACAGTGTATCATTGCGAAAAGGTCAGTATGTAATGTGTCAGTAGAAGAGAAAAGGTCAGAATGTAATGTGTTAATAGAAGAGAAAAGGTCAGTATGTCATATTTTAATAGAATAGAAAAGGTCAGAATGTAATGTGTTAATAGAAGAGAAAGGGTCAGAATGTAATGTGTTAGAAGAAGAGAAAAGGTCAGAATGTAATGTGTTAATAGAAGAGAAAAGGTCATTATGTAATATGTTAACAGAAGAGAAAAGGTCAGAATGTAATGTGTTAATAGAATAGAAAGGGTCAGAATGTAATGTGTTAAAAGAAGAGAAAAGGTCATTATGTAATATGTTAATAGAATAGAAAAGGTCAGTATGTAATGATGTTAATAGAATCGCCACGTCTTATATTCACTTCAGCTGAGCCATCACTCACCAGTCTGACGGTGATCACGAGCATCCCTCATAAAATAGGTGGCCAGATCCACAAAGTTTTGACAATCTGCAATGGAAAAAAAACATACCTCCACTGCACTGATTATGACAGATTGATAATGACTTTAAGTACTTTTATGGATTATTTTAACCCCAAGGCCTAACATGGCCAAATGGACAGTGACCATCTATTCATATGTCCATGCATTATTAGGTGGATCTATCCCAGGTTTGTATTTTTATAATATTCCAAAATCCTATCCAACCAAGATATGATTATTTCATGATTTACACCGCTGGACAGGTAACATTAATATTCTCATATTGGAATACAACTCTGAGATTATATAATTTATATTGTTATATTTTGTCAGGAAAAATGTTTTGATTATTTGGTTATCATAATGAAAACAACTAGTGTTGATTAATGGAATTATACTGAAAAGCAATGTTCAATGTTCAATCGTTTGATAGAGTTGCATGCAGTTATGTTTGGACTTGTTGTATCTTAATAACTTTTTGTCTATGTTTGGTCCTCCTTCTATAGAGGTCTATTTGATTTCTCATTTGGGTCATTTACAAGGTTTTTAAAGATCCAAGGTATTTTTAAAGGTATTTTACAGAACAACACCTGTATCCTAAATTATAAAATGGTTGAAGCTGAACCTCTGATATATCCCCAGTTTGGTTATACAGGGTTATCCTATAAGAGTGTTAAGCCAGGCCTGGGATGAATGTGTCAAAATGAAGACAAGCAACAGCAAAACAAAATGCCTCTACCTCATGCTTATACCTGATCATAAAATTGATGCTCGACAGTTATAAAAACTTAACAAAATAACCAGAGCCCTGATAGCTGAGAATAGCCGCAACCAGGAGAAATGGTGGATATCGTTGGCCGAACAGAAGAACACTCAGCTTATCATGGAGGAGTTAGTGCTCACAGTAAGCTATGATAGTCTACATTTACTTGCTCCTGAGTTCTGATAATACATAGTAAAAAAAGGTCAAGGTCATCGTGAATCACCAAGGTCATCATTTCTTGCTTTGGAATATAAATTACAAATAATAGAATTAAACCAATTTAGAAACAAATATATTGATGAAAAATGAAACCGTTTCAGGAAACTAGAATTCAAGCGGAGATAGTTGCTGCTGAATATTTGGAGTTGTGGAGCATGGTGAAAGCCAGAGGCAATGTGGCCCTCATTGAAGTCTGCGAGGTAACAGTGGTTAGGCACATTTACCAGTCTATGGAATATGTTATATTAAAAATTATTGAATGGTGCAAGACATGAAGCCGTTAGTAATAAACCATCCCCCATAACTGGGAAACGGACAAGTAACATGTAACTGTTTGAATTAGCAATGATGGAAGCTGAGCCTATCTGGTGCTCACTTCCTTTGGTGAAGATCCATAGTAAGCAAGTGCAAGATGGGACATATTTGTCGTAATATGAATATAAATTATTCAAGTTACATTGTGTAATCATTAATTTAAAATGTTATTTTCTCTTTTGTCTGTTGGATCACTTTGTAGGCAGTGCCCACACATGTGGACCAAGGTCGGCAACCCGAGGATCCTGCTTACAGCCTCAATACCAACAACTTCCATAAATTACAACGTGACAGAGACAAATACAGGCAGGTGAAAATTATCATTTTTCACTATGATTTAGGGGGACAAAATCCTGCCAGTTAAGGTTTGATTAAGGCAGTATTAAGATCATAGAATAGTTATGTATAAATAATGCAATATGTCTGTTTGGTGCATATCCTAGAATTCTTCTGTTTATAATGTGGGTATGCTTAATAACTACAGATCATATATTCGGAATGCTTGTGCTTGCGCTCTATTGTTGTTCATATTTCAGGAGCAAGCAGTGGAGACACACGCAGTATGTTCATATCAAAGGACAAGAAGAGGAGGAAGAGTAAGTTATACCAGGACCAGTTAATATCTGTATTAAACATTGAAACTACAGTGTGAATTATCATATCATTTCCAATTAATAACAACAATATTGTTATTTAATTTTTTTTGATAATTATTTCCTGCAACAGAATCACAAGGTGAGTTTTGTAGAAGATTACCTGTTGTCGGCTTGAGCACTTTGAGAAGATATTAGTCATGATTGCTTTAACCTTACGAAAATATTCTTAAAACATATTTACATATCCCTTTGATAAGATCAGTTAAAATTTTATATTTTGGTTTGATTGAATCATAAGAAGAAGAATTTAGTTTTTTGTATCAGACTGGATTTTGAAATGTTTGTTAGATTTCTGAAGTCCGAGATTGTTATTATAGAGACAAAGATGAAGGTGATGTCACGATTCTGGACTTTCACAACATAACCCCATCAGGATTGAGACGCACGGAGCCAGGACCGGGGGACACTCAGCAGCAAAGGGAAGATGTCCTTAACTATGGCCGCTACACCAAGAGAGAGTCCCAGCACTGGACGGTCAGTAAACACTCTTATAGGGGAGGCCATTTAAACTCGTGGATTGGATTTAAGTTTTGGTGGATTGGCAGTACCGCTCTGATGTCAGCCAATCATTTACAACATTTTCGCTCGCGTTTGTTTTGCCTTTAGGGCTAGATGTTCGAGGTTTTGACTGATTAGGCTGTAAGTCTATGGAGCATACCCCGATTATCGGTCCATAGCAGCCATGTTTTGGCTAAATAATTCTGCTTACACCGTCAGATGTCGCTTTTGTTTGAGAACTGATTTGTGAGTGCGTGGTAGAGTAAGAAGATTTTTGTTGGATTTTGTCTTGGGATTTTGCAAACTTACGCGAGCTTGATTTTTTAAAATCAACACTTGTTTATTTTATCCTACTAATATATATATAATCTTTCAATAATGGATATGATGGGTGAAAAGACTGTGAGTTTTGGGGAAAAGGGTAATGTGGTCAAGGATTCAATAATTATTCATTACCTTTTCAGGGCTTTGAAGCTGGGATATCTATAGTGAGTCTAGCTAAGAAGTGTGCAGGATTGTCTGCAGTGCGCTTCTCCCATAACCATCAAATGGTCGCCCTGGGAACAGCCCATGGTAAGGCAACTTCCGAACAAAACTGACTCAGAATTGTAGTTTTAAATACTACTCTTGTTTATTTTGCTAATATTTTTATTTTGTGGTCAAGATAATACAAAAAAATATTTAAGTATAAAGAAATTAAAATACTAAGAATGGTTGTGCTATTATTTCATAGATATTACTGATTTGTTGTGCAAGGTAAATATCTTTAAATAATATGACATTGTAATCTTTTTCAGGGGACATTATAGTTTATGACATGAGGTACCAGCCCTGGAGGCCCATACGGGTTATCAGCAACCCTGGCAAAGCTCATGATGAGATCCTGGATATCCAGTGGAGTTTGGACAACACAAAACTTGTCACTGTCAACCAAATGGTGGATATTTCATTGCTTTATTTGTAGTTATCATTCTTTTTATCACATTACTCCCAGTAGACTGGTCCACGTATTCTGTATGCTCTATTTGTATCCCACACTGTGTGGAAAAAGAATGTAAATCAAATATTTTCACCTTTATATTAAAAATTTTTTTTTTTAATATTTTAAAAAATAAATAAAAAAATAAAAATAAATCCTTGATACATGAATACAAGATGTGTATAGGGCACAATGAGGGTGTGGTCCATGTCTGGAGGTGCCGTGTCCAAGGAGGACAACAGAGCGCTGGATCTCCGAGATGACAGTGAGGGCGTGGCCTGCCAGCAGCTTGCCCTCCTCTGCTCCATGGACGTGGATGCTGGACACTTTGCATTCATCTCAGGTGAACTGCTCAAATAAAAAAAATCCGGATTTTTTTTTGGTTGAAAATTTTAAATTGACATAAATGTAGATAATAAAAAATAAGTATTTAACCTTCTAGGTGAATAAGATAAAGTTGAAAATTTTTAATGAATAGAGTGAGATATTAAAAAATAAGTATTGAACCTATTAGTTAATGAGATAAAATGTGGAACATGCTGAGACCAGCATATTAAGATATAAAAGTATAAGCGGAAGTTTTTGAAACCTGATTTGTACAGTGATGAGTAGTGTGTGTGTTTGGTTAATGTCAGGGCCCCTGGCAGAGCTGGCGAGTCAGGAGGAGGAGAAGAGATACGCTCCCATCTTAGCTGCACTCTCCCCCAGCATCTCTGTACTCGCAACTCAGGTAATTTCACCATGTCGCCCTCTGGTGGAGTTTGTCAACATTCAACTTTAAACATCTACACACACACACACACATATATTTATAAAGACACACACACTATTTGGAGATGCTTTCTATTATATCATGGATAAAATAGAAATATGAATATTTAGTCCATGATTATATTAAAAAGGGATATGTTTATAAACTGACTTTTAGCTCATCTTGTTACATTAATGTTAACTTATTCTCAGGCCAGAAAATAAATTAGAATCTTTTTTTTTCTTTGCAGTACAATGTAGTCGTAGGGCTGGAAAATGGTGACATTTTACGAGTGAACCTCGAAAACAATATGGCAGATATCAGTGGAGGAGAAACAAGTAATGAAAATGAGCTGAGAAGCCGAGAAAACCCCATTGGAGAACCTAGTGAGAACCAAGCTGCCTCCAAGCCACACCGGATCCTGGAACCTCAGATCCAGGTGCCTCACTTCTCACTCTTCTCATACTAGAAACAACTTAGCTGCCTGTTCATTTTAATCATTAACTGAAAAATATAGGTACAGAATTCCCTTAACAGGAATCTAAAGTAGTATCTACCTTGGGAAGTGTTTTTGCACTCTTTAAGTAGGTTTTATTGAATTTTTAATATAAATTTTGATAAGCTGCCCAGATACTAAACTGTGGTATCATTGTGCTACCATCGCATTTGTCGAAATTCTTCGCAAGCAGCACTTTATGTGGAAACAGTGGCAAAAGCAGGTACCCAAGATAGTCATGATTGCTTTATATGTTATGCAGTTGGAAATAAGAAAAACAACTTTTTATCAACAAACATTTCATCATCCATTAATTTCACACAAACTATCAAAAACCATGGAGAGCAGACAACGAGAATCACCTTCCAGTCCAAGCTTTCATCAGGGAGCGAGGAGAGCATGTCACCCACACTGACTGAGGGCTGACTTTATCAGGGAGCGAGGAGAGCATGTCACCCACACTGACTGAGGGCTGACTTTATCAGGGAACGAGGAGAGAATCCCACCCACACTGACTGAGGGCTGACTTTATCAGGGAACGAGGAGAGCATCCCACCCACACTGACTGAGGGCTGACTTTATCAGGGAACGAGGAGAGCATCCCACCCACACTGACTGAGGGCGGACTTTATCAGGGAACGAGGAGAGCATCCCACCCACACTGACTGAGGGCTGACTTTATCAGGGAACGAGGAGAGCATCCCACCCACACTGACTGAGGGCTGACTTTATCAGGGAACGAGGAGAGCATCCCACCCACACTGACTGAGGGCTGACTTTATCAGGGAACGAGGAGAGCATCTCACCCACACTGACTGAGGGCTGACTTTATCAGGGAACGAGGAGAGCATCTCACCCACACTGACTGAGGGCTGACTTTATCAGGGAACGAGGAGAGCATGTCACCCACACTGACTGAGGGCTGACTTTATCAGGGAACGAGGAGAGCATCCCACCCACACTGACTGAGGGCTGACTTTATCAGGCAACGAGGAGAGCATCTCACCCACACTGACTGAGGGCTGACTTTAGCAGGGAACGAGGAAAGCATCTCACCCACACTGACTGAGGGCTGACTTTATCAGGGAACGAGGAGAGCATGTCACCCACACTGACTGAGGGCTGACTTTATCAGGGAACGAGGAGAGCATCCCACCCAATCTGACTTTATCAGGGAACGAGGAGAGCATCTCACCCACACTGACTGAGGGCTGACTTTATCAGGGAACGAGGAGAGCATGTCACCCACAGTGACTGAGGGCTGACTTTTTATTTTCAGGATGACTCTGATGAGGCAGATGTGTTGGGGCTGGGAGTGGAGGCGGAGATGTTTAGAGAACACAGGGCGTCTCTCGTTCTGTTGGGCTTCATACACCGTATAGGAGATATGGTCACCGTCGACCAGAAGGGATACATCTTCATCTGGAAGTACAGGCGGTCAGTCACTATATAAGTGTCCTTTCATATTTAGCAGCCGGCTTGACAGACTGCATGATTTCTTCATAATATTATTCAAACTCACATCTTCATAATGTTCTTCAAGCTCACATCCAAAAAAATAATGTACAGGACTATTTTTTTTTAGTCTTTTGTTTTAATCTCAAATTAACCTTAGCACATAGGAATGTCAGATCTGTTTTGTCTGTTACCAAGGATTCAAACTCTTTCCTTTTCACAATGCTGTTTCGAATTTGAACCCATTCATACGTTTTGGAATTATAATGTCAGTACTATATATTTTATATTTCAGAAAAGAAAAATCTGATTTTGGTTGGTTCAGACCAAATAGAAAATATCGACTTGATTTTTCCAAGATGATGTACCTTCCAGCAGACAATGCAAAACATAATGTGAGTCCAATATACCAAAGAATTACATTGTTTAACTTAACTATAATGATTGATGAAAGATTATTGAAATAAGTTTCTAGTTCAATTTAGAAAAGTAAATAGAGGTCAAATATGAAATAAATATTATTTAAACCATAGGGGTCATGCATATGGTTATGGTTTTGGTTGGAAGAAAGCAAATTTTTCATGATTATAACTCATTGAGTATTTGGTGACATTTCCAGATGATATTCAGTGATAGTAGGAAGCAGGCTGCCAACAAACAGAAAACCAGGCAACAGATGGCACTCGAGAGAGAAAAGGGTATGTTTGTCAAATGATGGAGACATTTCCCCATCTTTCCTTCACATATTTAAAAATCATTTGAATTTTGCCTCAAGACTCTTGAAAAGAGAGAAAATAAAATTTTTAAAATGTTGAAATTTTTTTAAAAATAAGTAATCATACAAGTGCAAACACCTGTTAATCTATTACCTATTAACTCTAATCTTTACACACGATTGATATGCAGCTATATTTTTACATGAGACATAACAAACATATTAGTATAGATCAGTTTAACTGAACTAACTACTAAGATTTTTTCTCCTGGCCATAGTCAACTTGGTGGTGTAAATATAGTTTTTTTTATGGTATTAAACAAGTTATTTTTATCATTATAAAGCTGAGGCACAGATAGCTGAACTGCATCTTAAAGACCCGTGGCATGAGGATAACCTGGAGACTCAGGGCATAGAGGTCTGTACTCTACTCAGTAAGATATGATGATAAATAATAAGTAGTGTCAAAATAAAGAACACATTAGTTTTTTAAAATCAATTTTCAATCTTACACATTTCGTTTTTTTACACAAAATCTCGTTTATATTTGTCTCTTTGATGAAAATTAATGTGATGTATTGTACTAAGAAATCAAACATGAATTGATTTTCTTCAGGACACAGATTCAAATTCATCTACATCATCATCTTTGTGAATGGATTATGTCAATTTAGGGGAGGTTTTAAGCTAATTTTCATTTGTGTTTTTATGTAATAGAGTAGAATATACAAGCCAGATGATGTACCCGAAGGTGGCGCTTTATTCCATACTGTAATGAGACATGCAAAGACACAAGTATTGTCCACGTATTTCACCAAAATCTTCAAACCAAGAAAGGTGTGAGAGTATTTCTTTTATATTAAAAAAATGCAATTTCTTTTATCAAGTTTATAAGAGACATTGTTGTTAACACGTTTATTGAAATATTTAAATTTATAAATAAAAGAAAGAAACAGGAGCAATATACTCTATCATATCAGATTCTATATATGAAAGAAATGTTTTGTTTTGCTGACCACAGGAGTAAGCTGAGGTGTGTGTTTAATTATGTGGTTTGTGTGTTCTTATTTGTCAGGTGAAAAGCACCAAATTTCTGTGCTGTGTGTTGAGTCCCACATCCACTGAACTTGTCTTTGTTCTGCTCTTTCCTCAGTATCCACCTAAAGGTTTGTTTTAAAAATCCTATTAATGTTTTATTCGCAATTTGCACAAAAAGTCCCAAAGTTTTGTTGTTGGCTCTGTCTTTTTACAAAGAGCAGTGTAATGTTTTCTAACTATCAACAACTGAATGTTTTAGGACAACAAAACATGTGTATTTTAAGTTTCTCAAAATAGAATTTTTTTCATTTTTTTCACTTTTGTGATTTTTATTACAGATGCACAGATTACTGTTGTGGTAGTCGAGCTGGGGACGATGACACTGCGAGATATGAGATGCGACATCTCACTCACAGACGAAAAATACCTGGAATGTCTCCATGACAACGTCGTATCTTGTGATGTGAGCTTATGGCATCCCTACCATAAGACTGGAATATAGCTCTCCTACAATTAGGTTTCGATATTAAGCAAAGGACAAAACATAAAAAATGCATTTAAATATAACATCAAAAGATCTCCTTTGATTTTAAGGCTATGCCTATCATAATACAATTTTTTATGTTGACATTGTGATTTACAACACAATATTTTGCAATATTTACAGTTCCTTTTGTACCCTGATGCTCTGATTCAACGAATTATTCATATTTTTTTCTTTGAGGTAATTTAACTGTTTCAAAAGAAAACTTCAGATTTAAGGCTTATTTGCATGTGCATTGATGCAAATGATTTGCAGGTGAGCAAACAGTTTGGCCCGACCGGAGCATCATATCTGTTTTTTAATATCGCTGGACATTTGTTTGGTATCTCGCTAAACACTGGAGAGTTTGTGCTGAGAATGGTGGATCTTAAAAAACCATTACCAGGTAATTAAAACCATTACCAGGTAATTAAAACCATCACCAGGTAATTAAAACTCGTAACGTTGCCTATATATCTGCAACAGTTACAAGATTGAGCCTTAAACTTCACACACTTCTAGGGTACAGACTTAATATAGTTATTTTGCACATCAATCTATATGTTCATAAGGGATATGTTTTGTTTGTCAGTCGGTTCATAACATGATATCAGTCTACAGTGAAACCACTTGATGGGAAAAAAGTATTGAGAAAGCTATTATTGAGGGATAAAAATGTTGACTCCTTCATCTGCAGAAAAAATGGTCAAAGGGTAGAAATTGAAGAAGAGACAATCGTGAAAAAGAATTGGTCTCACTTCGTTCAGCACATATAAGTGTACAATCTACCCAATACATTTCTTGTTTTGTGCATCAGTCTATCCGTTTGTATGATTATATGTCAGGGACACATGTTGTTTGTCAGTCAGTTCATTATATGAGATTAGTCATCTTGTTCATACCTAGTACATGTTTATTGGCACATCATATAAAATTTCATCCTTGTTTTTTATTGTTTCACAGATTTTGTCGGTTGTCAGTTGAATTCACGTTCTGTGCACATACACAAGTCTGCAGAGGTGGCCGTGGCTGGACTCAATGGAAAATTTATCATCTTGCTCTACACACATGGTCAGGTATGTAGAAACAGGGTTAAGGCAAAATTCATCATCTTGCTCTACACACATGGTCAGGTATGTAGAAACAGGGTTAAGGCAAAATTTATCATCTTGCTCTACACACATGGTCAGGTATGTAGAAACAGGGTCAAGGCAAAATTCATTATCTTGCTCTACACACATGGTCAGGTATGTAGAAACAGGGTTAAGGCAAAATTTATCATCTTGCTCTACACACATGGTCAGGTATGTAGAAACAGGGTCAAGGCAAAATTCATTATCTTGCTCTACACACATGGTCAGGTATGTAGAAACAGGGTCAAGGCAAAATTCATTATCTTGCTCTACACACATGGTCAGGTATGTAGAAACAGGGTTAAGGCAAAATTCATCATCTTGCTCTACACACATGGTCAGGTATGTAGAAACAGGGTTAAGGCAAAATTCATTATCTTGCTCTACACACATGGTCAGGTATGTAGAAACAGGGTTAAGGCAAAATTCATCATCTTGCTCTACACACATGGTCCGGTATGTAGAGACAGGGTTAAACCAAAATTCATCATCTTGCTCTACACACATGGTCAGGTATGTAGAGACAGGGTTAAACCAAAATTCATCATCTTGCTCTACACACATGGTCCGGTATGTAGAGACAGGCCTTGCCAAGGAAGGGTGGACCTCACAGCATAAAAAAGGTTCATAAGAGATGGTATCATGGTAACAGCCAACAATTTACAGGAGTTGTAAGATTAATATTTATCATTAGTTGGAGTTGAAGAATAGCAAAAAAAAGATAGTTTGTAAGAAAATAATTATTTCCAGCTATATGATTGAAACATCAAAGATAAAGTATTGCCTAATGCATTAAATGTTGTTTCCATCTTAGAAGCAGAAGATTCAAAGAGAATTAACAATAATAGTTTTGGAGGATCAAAATACAAAAGAGGAGAGAAATAAAACAGCAACCATATATAAAATGTGGTAGGTGATATTTTTCTCTCGCATTTGTTTTGCATTCAGGTCAAGATGTTTGAGATCTCAACTGATTAGGCTGCAAGTCTATGGAATGTACATTTAATATCACCCATTTGGCAGCCATTTTGAGGCTATTCTGCCACATAATGGGCAGTTTTGCATTATGATTCAAAAGTATGCAAAGCTAATTGTAGTATGTTACCGAGCGTTTTGGCCAAGTGACGGAAATTCACAGGCTAGATTTGTGAGATTTTATCAAACTTTTGAAATTATTTTATAATTTTGCTTTACATTTTCTTTCGGTTTCCTATCATATTGATTTGTAAATTCTGCATGAGATTGATTTAAAAAAAGAATTATTGGCAATTGTTAATTTTGTTTATGTATTTATGTGTGTTTGTGTGTGTGTTAGTGATGGAATTTTATAAGATTACTTGGACTAATATAGATGAGAATAATGTCACCAGGTGGCGGCAGGGTGCGGTACGGGGAGCAGAGGAGAGGATAGACCCAGTGACATACAGGGTGGAGGAAGATGACCATGCCTGGGTGGCGGCCCACAAAGCCGTCCTGCACACCATGGATGCCGCCGTCCAGGCCAAAACCCGGCCGTTTTCAGACGAGGAGAAGGCCGCTCACCAGGCTCTGGACAGCAGGGACCACTACAGAGCGGTCTCACAAATTGTAAGCACTCTCCTGTGTGTCAACATGTATAGGCCTCGGTCCATTCTCATCAATGATCAATGATTCAATTTAGAGTTCTGGTTCTGGTAAACTGGTATAGTTCTGGTGTGTATTTTTCAATGGGGAAAAACCCAACCAGGAGATTGGCAATTAACCTATGTCTTGGAAAAGTAAATGATTTATTCATCATGCTTTTGGATATTTTTGTGAAGTGCAGTAACTGTATAAGATATTTTGTTATTTTCTGAATTTTCTTCAACTTCAGTTTGAAAAAACTTTTTGATTAAAGAATATGAAATGCGAACAAAACAAAGTGGGATATTAATTTTTTTTCCATCTCTTTTCAGCCTCCACACCAAGGAGATCTTCACAGTGAACCTAGTAATACATAAAAGAAATTACTGGACCTGGTTGACAAGACTTCAGAAGATTATTTCCCAGTTAGGAAATTTCAAATGGAGATTCAATCATAAATCTGGTCATAACACACATAAACTGTAAATGTGTTAGGGAGAAATATATAAACATTTTTAAAATATCAATACTATTCAAATTAAGCAAATCTCCTTGCTGTTTGCCAGGTATAGAGGAACAACATCACAAATTAAATGTGCTTTTCCACTTTCAAGTTCAAGAAAGCTTATCATTAAAGATTGGACCGAGGAACCGGTAACTAACATTATGGTCCCTAATGATTATTCCATAAAAATTAAAAACGTTCCCATGAGAGACAGATGCTCTGGTGGTATTGAATATTTATATTTTTTATATTATATTTACATCCATTTGGATATTTATGTCTTCCTTCTTTTACCTTGATGTTTCATAAAACGTGTGTTCAGATGGATACACATATATAATGTCTGTGTTAGGTTTATATGTTTAATGTGCCATTTTTAATAGTGTTATAATTAGCTGGAGTAAATTTTTCCAACACATTCACTGAGTAGGTCTCCCAAAGGCATCATGATACGACCGAAGTTGCATACTTTGGTATCACATATTCTTAGACCAGTGCTTCTAATATTTAGAGAAATTTGCAAAACTTATTGATGAATTTAAATCATACATAATCTTATGATTGGGTCATCCTGATAATATTGTTTTAATGACAATTATAGATATTTTAAATCTGCTATAGTTATTGTACCATTAATTTCCTATATAAAATCTAGCTGATGCTTAATTATGCTGTATATTTGTTAAGCATCATATGATGTATTTATAAACTAAACTTCAATAAAGTATACATCAGCTTTGTACAAATGAAACCTTGTTGATTACAGGCACATTGATGTACCGAAAAATATTTTATAATGTTTCTTTGGAATCTTGGTCTTGTCCCCACGACTTCGGAACCGTTTAATTCATTGTCATAGGTGTATTCTTTGCACAGATATCAATGAAATTTAGTCTCTGTGTTTTTAATTTAATCCATTTTATTTTAATCTATCTTTTTCCAATCAAATATATTCTAATCTAATATATTCTAATCCAATCTCATCTATTATTTGATATGATTTATGCTAATTGTCTAATCTATTCTATTCTAATCCATTCTAATCTAATCTAGACCTTATACAATTAATTCCAATCTATTATCTAAACTATCACAATCTATTTTATTTTAGTCTAATTAAATCTATTCTGATATATTCCTATATATTCTAACCTAGTCTTAAACTGAAACTTTTAAAGATTTAATGTTTTCTCAAATTTGAAGAAAAGGTCATTGATCACATGCTCAAATGACTTGTGAATTAATGGAGTGTTTTTCACTTGTGCTTGCTTCAATTCTGAATGGGTTGAGGTTTCAAATGAATAAACTGAAGATCTAGAGTGTCACTGTATTATCGTCATTATTTTGGCAGCCATCTTTTTGCTATTCTGCCACTTTGGCTTTGAGATTGGAATGGACAAGAAGTGAATTTTAGTGTGACAGCATTTTGATGGAACAAGTGTCAGGAAGTGGAAAAATATCAATGAGACCACTTGCTGGATATTGAGAAAGCCAATATTGAGGGATAATATTTATGACTCATTGACCTGCATAAAAAAAATGTTCAAAATGTTCAAATAAATTTTAAAATTGAAAAAAAGGCAAGCACGAAATAAAATGGCCTCACTTATCTATATGTACAATCTACCCAATGCATTTTGGGGCCACTTCTTCATGCATGAGCAACAAATACAATTAACATACATACCTTTCCAGCCAACAAACACCCTCTTACTAAGTTTTTAAAAAAATCTTGCCTCCATATAAATTATTGGCAATATCTTAACAATGACATTTGCTTAATGACATCTTTTTATCACAAAACTGGGAAAATATGGAGATACGATTTCCCCCACCCAAATGAATGATAATCCATCCCTTAATTTATTAAACAACGAAAATATTTCACCCCACACAAAACGTCCATAATTTTAATTCACTCAGAGGCAGACATTTTTGTTACTAAGAAAGACCCCTTTTCTATAACATTTTCTGTAAAACGCAAAGATATTTATTATGTTATGCCAGTGGGTACTTTGCATTGACATTAATTATTATCTATTTTCCACACCTAAAGAGTACTGTACAGTCCCAGAACACCAACGGAAATCAATCAACTATAATATTTTAACTCTTTATTAACAAACAGTCTCTTATCACAGTGTGTTTAGTTGGGGCAGTATTCCTGGCTGTAGGTCTGGTAGTTATTGATGGGGATGCCGTAGGAATCTGCGAGAGCCTCGAGAGTCTTCACGATAGTCTCGTCCAGTTTGCGCTCTCTCGCGAGAATCCAGCTGGACTGGGCATTGCCGAACTGGTTGAGATCCGAGCAGGACCATACCAGAGAATAAGACTCATAGTCCGTGTCCAAAACCCAGTAGTCTCCAAATTGCTGATCTGTGATTTTAGAATAATTAATGATAAGCAGAGAATAATAAAAGCTTGTCAACGTCAAAAGAAAGATTTCTCGGTAATTAATGAATGTTATAATGAGCAATATCCTCACAGTGAAAGGTGAATGGACCTGAGAGCAATATAACTATTATTATTGCTCTCAGAATGGACTTACTCTCAAAGAATCGAACTCCTAATTTTGCTGGTTCCTCTGGGTTGGGCTGGTAACCCTCACCAACTAAACCTTCCAGCTCATCTGTAATGCTACCAAAATACACATATACACAATTAAGTTAGGCACCTCTTATGTGTATCTTGTACCGTGTTTTCATATACATTTATGAACACAATTAGGAAACATGGGATATATAATGTAAATTACCCATTGATTGCCTGATTGAAGACATTGATATAACCAGGCTTTTCTTCCTTAGGTGTGTACTCCGCTCTCACACAGTATGACCCAGGCTGGTATACAACTGGAAACCTTTGAATTTCATACCACACACCCAGGTACTGCAAAACATATATTTAACACCAATGAATTACTACATTTCACATATATTAGCATAATTATCACCATTAACAGATAAAATATTTTATTACCCGGTTCAAGTCAAAGTCAGCTTGGACTTGTACGTTAGGGCATGGGCCAGCACCAATAACCTGAGCTCCGGAGAAGCCAACCAGGGCAGCCACCACGAGTAGAGACAACATGATGAGATAGGGATGATACTCTCCAGGAATACTGGAAACGTGTGTCTGTCTGCTATATATATATATATATATCGGGCATTATCTCGACACGTGTTGTGGAAGTGTGTTGTCAACACGTGTTGGTTATCTGTATAATCATTTATAATCATTGAAGACCGTGGGACTTAGCAGGTGAAGTCTTCTGCAATAGAGATTATATATGTTGGTTGGGTGGTATTTAAGATGTCGATACAAAAAAGGCTTTTTGACACTGGGTTTGGTGGTTTTTAAAGCGATGTTTTCAGGAAGAGTGGCCATACCAGGACGTATGTCAATCCCATTCATTCTATGGGAAAATATTACTGGTGGTAGCGGGAATCGAACCCAAGACCTCCCGTCCTCTGCTGTTACGCTGTATTATGTGTGGACAAAAAGGCTTATAATTTATCATTTATGCTAGTTCCATATATTTCATGCCAGTTTCCATAAATGTTATTTTAAATCCTAGTTCATAATGCTAGTTATTTCTTAAGGCCCATAATTCTGAAATACTCTGTACCGAATAAGACCAGCAGTCATTGAACCTGTATAATGACTAGTTTCCTTCTCGAGGATAATACTTTTGAGGGGAGGAAATTGAAAGATAAACAAACATTTTTTTGAAATATTTATCGTTCAATTGAGTACATGGAACAGTAAATATTTAAATGATGTGATACATAAAGAATAACTTGAACAAGTTACAACAATATTGAGTCCCTGACATACTCATTAATCACTCAGTTATGTGGGGTGGAAGAAAAGAAAGTCCGAATGGGACATATGCTTCTCCCCATTTTATTTATTCCTGGGCAATCAATTTCTTTGCACTCTTCCCAATTTTTATGGATATAACATTTATTTAGAAATGAAATTATATGTTTTATTTTCACTGGTATATATTTCATACATCTTATTCAAGTAACTGTCCATCATTACCAAAAAGCCATGAACAACAAGGTATTTTTCTCTGCCTGATTGCCAAACAGGGTTGTCTTCTCCGGAAAGGGAAACTATTAAAACCGATGAATTTTTTCACAAATAGTGCTGAAAGAATCTTTTCTCAAACCGATTGAAACATTCCTTATAAAAAGATTGATAATATAAAGGTTGATTATGTGCTACAGGTTGATTATGTGTTACACGGTCATTTAGCAAATGCATTAAAGTTATGGATCAGGTATCTCCAAATTTATGACCAACTTTCCTCCACAACATGCCCCCTAAATGATTAATGGTCCGCCCCAAAGTAACTTTGGATTATTGAACATTGGATTATTGCTTTTACAATGTTATGGCACATCTAGAAAATATATTCATATCACAGAATGCTGCATATTTGTATGTAGATTTACATTTAGAAATAGTTTACGATTATTGTAAAACATTACAATACATTAATATGATAATGGCCCCTTAGAGGTAATCCATTTCGTCAATCATGGTATTCATAAAAATATATAAAAAAAACTAATATTTTAAAATAAAATACAATGGCTGATTTAGATCGCTTTACCATACATGGCAACCATGCCATGAACATGTTATATCAATCATTATTTCATTATGTTATATCAGTGTGATAGTTATAATTGGTACATCAATCATTGGATGACCCAAATTCCCAGAACAGTCCATTCATACTCCACAAATTCCGGGGGCAGTCAATTCATACTCCACGATCATTGAGATAGATGTGTATGTCAATCTTTAAATTACCCAAATTCTAAGACCATTCCATTCATATTCCATGTTTATTGTGACAGATATACTTGGTATATCATAAGATGACCCTAATTAGATGACCCTGATTCCCAGACCGATCCATTCTTTCCCCTTGCACATCGTGATAAATACACTTGCCTATCAATTAATGGATGATTTATTTTTTCAGAGCAGATCATTCATATTCTAGATGGTATACCAATCATTGGATGACCAAGTTTCTTGAAGCAGTTTATGCATAGTTATTGTGATAAATATACATGGTATACCAATCATTGGAGGCATTGCATCGTTCACAGCTCATCATGGTTAATATGCTTACTAGTGTTCATGCTTTTATGGTCTTGAATCTTTTCCAACATTTCATACAGTTCTTCATCATCTGGGTGGTTCTCTAACACTGTTTGATACAGGGTTATTGCTGAAATAATATCACAAACGTACTATAACAGCTTTGTAAAAGATAACGAGATATTCTACGTATTTCAGCAGAGATTAGATTCACTTTGTTTGAGTAATAATTTGAAAATGAAAATCAAAACTAATTAAGCGGCTTTCCCACCTACCTTTGTCAAATTCATCATTAGAAAGATGTATCTCTCCTATGGTTTGTAGTATTTCCTTGTTGTTCGTGCTTTTCTTAAGGACATCATAACATACCGGAATTGCATCTTGGACTTGAATCTTGATTAGTTAATTTAAAAAATCTGTAATGTCAGTAATAACTATAATAGATTAAATACATTCTAACACGGAAATCGAATATTATAGTTGCAGATGACATACCTTTGCCAAACACCGACATTTAAACATTTCTGCTATGTCAGTATACTGTTCTATATCTTCTGCAGATCTGAGGATGTTTTCAGTTCTGTTCACACATTCCTCATAGTTGTTGGTTTGGATCGCAGTTTCCACTTTTTTAATGTGTTTGAGCAACTTCTTTACCTTTGAGTAATGTGCCTGACAATGCTTGTAATCTTCGTCCAGTTTCAGGCACTCTCGGATTTCACTAATGTAGTATTAAAGGTATAGAGTAAGAAATTAAGGACTCAATTAAGAGACTTACATTAAATAGCTGTTTCATATCTTATTGTAAAGATTAAATAGCGCTATTTTATATCTTATTGTATCATGTGTAATATGAAAATAGAAAATAGAAAACATGTGTAATTTGAAAATAGAAAATATTAAAAAGTATTCTGTTTACACTTTATATTCATTTGATATGTACTAATAATGATCATTACAAACGATTGTTACATCAGAGATTGCTCTGCTTTACCCATGGAGTATAACAAGTGGCTGATATCGAGGATGATGGGTCTCGTGTCCTGCACTAAAGACTTCACATACATGAGATCCTCCAAAGCATGTTGGTGATACCCTGACCGTTTGTAGCAATCAGCTCTCCGCTGTCTGAGCACGGCATCCCAGGGCACCAGCTGCAAATGGAAAGCATTGTCGTGTGAGTCCCCGTCAAAACGTCTATAGGCCGATTGCCGATCTCCATGTTGTTTTTTTCCCCATTGAAAAGTACACACAGGAAGTGTACAACTTTACCGGAACCAGAACTGTACAACTCCACTTTATTTAATCATTGGTCGGAGAGATTGGCAGGGGGCCCATGTTGAAAGCATGCTGTTCAAAGTGTGTTAGACTGAGCGCATAGTTACAGAACGCCTTTATATAGAATTTGATATTGAGTATACCATTAGAATCTCACAACAAAAGTATTTGTTAGAAATCTCAGACGTTCAGTTAAATAGTTTATTTTGCATCATAAATGTATGGCAGAGAAAGTCACAGACATGAAAAACAGAACAGGATATTCAAGACCTCATCCACTGTGAGTCATCTTGTACCTGGATTGCTTTGGACAGGTGGGTGATTTCTCCTTCAGTGTCTTGAACATTTTCACTCTCTGTGGCAAGTTGTAAAATGGACGCCAGGTGGAACAGATTGTGTTCAACTAGTGTGATGATTTCACGCGATTCATCTAAAATATGTGGATCCTCTGACAGCTCCTTTGTTTGAATAGATAAAAAGGATCATAAAAACAATGTATAATCCAATCACTGTATCAATTTGGAATAATGAAATCGGGTATATATGAATGCCTACCAATTGTTCAAGAAGATTTCGTGCTTCTTTGAAATATCCCTGTTTTAATTTGACTTTGCTTTTTAGAATAATAGCCTACAAAAATAAAATAAAATATATTAAGACAAATGAAAAAAAAAGATACAGTACTTACTACAATGACATACCTTCGCTAAAAACTGACATTTGAATATTTCCCCTAATATGATTATCACCCCATCTATTCTATATTTACCTGGTCATAGTTTGGGTGATGGTGTAAAGCTGTTTCTAAATATTTGATAGACAACAATGGTTTGTTTGATTTAATTGATCGTTTTGCTTTTCCCAGAAACAATTTGTGTTTCTCTCCGCCAAAATCTGTGAAAATAATAACATTACAGAATTTACGTTATATCCTCAAGAAGTAACTGAATCTGAAAAACCTTGAAAGAAAGGTATTATAATTTTATGCAAAAGATCTAAATAAGTAACATAATTAATAAATGTTTAGAATCCATGATTCATATCTGATTCATATCTGATTCATATCTGATTCATATCTGTTTCATATCTGTTTCATATCTGATTCATATCTGATTCATATATGACACGTAATGTCTTACTTACGTAACCACACTTAACGTGGAAAGGGACACTATAAAAATATGTATTTGAAGAACAAATTTGCTTGTTATAATTCTTTACTCTATTTGTATGATAGGAAGGGTCATTTTCACAATATAAAACAGATATACCTGCTTTATACTGGTTAACAGAATGATAAGGATATACCTGATTTACACTGGTTAAAAGGATGATAAGGCTATCCCTGATTTATACGTGTTAACAGAATGATAAGGATATACCTGATTTATACTGGTTAATAGAATGATAAGGATATACCTGATTTATACTGGTTAACAGAATGATAAGGATATACCTGATTTATACTGGTAAACAGAATGATAAGGATATACCTGATTTATACTGGTTAAAAAATGATAAGGATATCCCTGATTTATACTGGTAAACAGAATGATAAGGATATACCTGATTTATACTGGTTAACAGAATGATAAGGATATACCTGATTTATACCGGTTAACAGAATGATAAGGATATACCTGATTTATACTGGTGAACAGAATGATAAGGATATACCTGATTTATACTGGTGAACAGAATGATAAGGATTTACCTGATTTATACTGGTAAACAGAATGATAAGGATATACCTGATTTACACTGGTTAAAAGAATGATAAAGCTATACCTGATTTATATTTGTTAACGGAATGATAAGGATATACCTGATTTATACTGGTTAAAAGAATGATAAGGATATACCTGATTTATACTTGTTAACAGAATGATAAGGATATACCTGATTTATACTGGTAAACAGAATGATAAGGATATACCTGATTTATACTGGCTAAGCATCTGTCTAAACACTGTAAACCCCAATTTGACGCACTCTGCTTTATTGTCCAGTTGTTCTGCCTTCTTCAGATCATCAAGTGCTTCAAGAAATATACAAAGAAATAAAATGTTAAAAGAACATCACGGAATCTTACTTCATATTCCTAAAAGATGTATGTAATGTGCTTGATATTCGCACACCACGCATAAGGTACATCTCCATGTTTACAAATAACAACAAATCATTGCCATTTGATGTTAACTACGGTTGTTTGTCGCAGGATATTATGATAATTACCCTCATCAAACTGCTCATCAGTTGTATAGGCCTCGGCACGATCACACAAAGGTACCACGTCACGTGGATTCTGAGCAATCACGCCACTACATATTTCCACTGCCTTCTCCCATAAACCTGACTATAACACCAAGCAATCAGTTATTTATAACACTGAGAAGGGAATGGAGAATAAGTTTAGAATCAGTAGAATCTATTCAAGAGTTAACTATATATTTTATATTATTTATTATTTTTTATTTTTTTAATTAATTCTATTTATTTTTTATTTTATTTTTTTTATTTATTTATTATTTTTTTATTTATTTTTTTGTTTTGTTTTATGTAGCAATGATGAGCATACCCAAGCTGAGCAGTGGCAGTATCTACGATTGAGGGACATAAGGTTTTCTCCTGGGGTTGACTGAATGGAGGGAATATTTTCCTCAATTTCAGCAATACATTCATAATAACTCTCACTGTTAACTAATTCATCAACTCTGCTAAGCACTTCTTCAACCTTTGCAATTCTTCTGTGCAGTGCTGCAAATTTTCTGTTATCTGGGTCAAGTACTAAACATCTTTGAATGGAACTGAAATGTAAAGAATTGTACATGACTGTTGCAAGTGTTTTGCTTGTAATTTCCTTTACACAATCAAGGAAATGTCAACAAATATACGCATGCAGCATTGAAATAACACAACCAACAAAAGACAATTTTCTTATTTTACCATAGTGTACACGCATGGGTTTTTAAAGGTATGTATCTTTTTTTAAATACTTACTGAAGAGCGGGTTGCACTTCTCCAGATTTAAAAAGAAGTTTTGAGAGTAAATAATATATTTCTGCGTCGTCACTCTCCACCTCCGTCACCATCCTGAAATCTTCAATGGCACCCTTATCGTTGCCTATTTCAATGTAGGACACTCCTCGCAATTTTCTGTATTTTTTCACTTCAGGCTCATTCTGAAAGTTAAACAAAACATGTGCAGATCCAAATGCTGGTCAATTCATGACGTCGGCTGTGATTATATGGTAGGTTGTTTTACCTTGTATTTTTTCACTTCAGGCTCATTCTGAAGTTAAACAAAACATGTGCAGATCCAAATGCTGGTCAATTCATGACGTCGGCTGTGATTATATGGTAGGTTGTTTTACCTTGATCAGCCTGGTGAATATTTGACTGGCCTCCTTATGGTTTCCATTTTTCACCAATGCCAGAGCTTCACTGAAATATGTCTCTTGCTCCCTCCTATTCTCCTTGTCTATTTCGGCCTTTGATCGAGAGTCAGATGGACCACTATCTGTTTTACTCTACAAAGAACAGAACACATTTGTTTACACAATGGAAATTTGTTTAAATTGAATAGGAACATTTATGTTTGACCACATTAGAACTTTTTGACTCAGATGCAAAATAAAGATTTTTGTGTGCAAATCCTTAAAATACTCAATATACCAAAACATCCCTCTCTTACCAGTTCTGATTTATTGATAATTGTTTATTGTAAGGTGCGATACTTACATTGGCATATGAAGTGTTATCGTCGGGTTCATGGTTTCCTTCTCGGGCTGTGTCTTTCTTCTTTTGCTTATGTACATTAGGCTTAGCAGCACCTAAACGCGTTGATTAGCATAATATTATCAACATTATTTATGTGATACATATACAGATAGCCAAATCCTATGATACATTTTTGAAAATGATAATATATATATATACATATACATATATATATATATATATTTATATATATATATATATATATATATATATATATATATATATATATATATATATATATATATATAAATATATATATATTAATATAATACATAATATGATATATAATATAAATAATATATATATATACATTTTGCTGATTATATGTAAATTTTGCTGATTATATGTAAATATATATGTTTATGTATAACTGTTTATGAATATGGTGGCCTATTCTTTTTAATAGATATATTTTTCAGCACATACTCACCGGACTTGAGAGTTGTTTTTGACTGCGCCATCTTGATTCCTTGTCTGACCCTTCTGGAGGCAGGATTGATAGTGTAGGCACCCCGAAAATCTTTTAGTGCTGTGAAAATAAATATGATCTTAAGAGGACATCGTATTGATTTATATACGGGCATGATGAAAGAACTCTACCAAAACACAGATTTAGTGAGAATGTTAACGATTTTGTTAGATATTCTCTAGAATATCTTGTTGGATATTCTCCAGAATATCAAATATAGAATATCCTACAAACTTCACGAATTTAGCTGAATATTCAATATAGAATACAGAATATCCTGCCAACTTCACGGACGTAGAATGTTATGGATATTATAGAGTAGTGTGAGATGTGTTACCATCGTCAAACATTGAGGAATAAAGGTAAGCCTCTCCTCGGTCACACAGCGCTTCATCATTGTTTGAATTCTTCTCTAAAACTACAGAGCAGCTACTCACGGCCAAGGTCAAGTCAGCGACCTACTCAGCACAGGAAAAAATAAAAGAGTTTTTATTATATACAGCAATGCGTAGTGATAGCTTTCAATAATGACACTTGATAAACAATAAGCCGACCTTGGAACTACAGTGGCATATGTCCTCCTCTGCTTTTTGTTGATAGACTGCCTCTATTTCATCAAGCTGAAGAATATTGTCTGCTTCTTTGAGACATGTTTTATAATCCTGTTGTTCCAAAGATACTTTGATATTGGTAAAATATTTTGTTAATTGCTTGATATATTTGTAGTGTATCTTGCAGCCTTCATGTTCCTGGTTAAGCCGGAGACATTCGATGACGTGTCTGAATACAAAACATAATCTGTACTTAGGTATCTGACCGATGTTTAACTTTGACTTTATCTGACTTTGATAATATTGTAGGATTAAACACTACCTATACGATTGAGGACTAACCTGTAAGATTACGCACTAACCTGTAAGATTAAGCACTAACTTACAAGATTACGCACCACCAACCTGTAAGATTACGCACTAACCTACAAGATTACGCACCACCAACCTGTAAGATTACGCACTAACCTACAAGATTACGCACTAACCTGTACGATTAAGCACTAACTTACAAGATTACGCACCACCAACCTGTAAGATTACGCACTAACCTACAAGATTACACACTAACCTGTACGATTAAGCACTAACCTACAAGATTACACACTAGCCTGTAAGATTATGCACTAACCTGTAAGATTGATCCACATAGCCAATTTCGTACAAGACATTGCTGAGGTAGAGTTGTGCTGCCGGCTTATCTGCACTTGTTTTAGCAACGAATTCCAAATCAGATATTGCAAACGGGTAGTCTTTGAGTTCCATATAACAGTCTGCTCTCAGTTGTCTTAGAGTTGGGTCCAGTGGACAATACTAAATAGAACAGAACTAATATATCACCGAATTTTATGCAAAACATCCACAATGCATAGTTATATTAAATCATGTTATGGTGTGACAATATTTCTAGATATTGTATCATGAAGGAGAGATATGTGTCTCTTAACATGACCTTGGAAATTATTTGTAAAAGCACTAAAACATGGTGGCTGTAGGCTGGTCAAATATTGCATCAAAATATTTTAAATGCCTAACATGTAGTTTTGTTCAGCTGTCAAACACTGATCATGGGTCTAGTTCACGAAATTTGAATTGAAAGAATGAAAAGAAGAATGGTGATATTAGAGATAATTCCTTACAGTTGGTTGAGCTCGTTTGCACCTGACGGAATTTTCCAACCAAAGAATTTAACCACATTTCAGAAAAAATACAAATGAAAAAATAATTACCTGTATGGTGGCAGTGTAGATATCTATGGCACCCTTCATGTCCCTGTTTGTCATTATTTTAGCGGCCTCCTCCAAATTCTCAGGAATTTCCTTCTCAAGACTATTAATTTTGTCGATTTGTCTGTTTAGGTCAGAATCATTTGGATCCATGAATTTCTGTAAAGAAACATCTAGATTATCAAAATCCAACTGTGTAAGCATCTTCCTCTTTAGTAATCATTCAAACCTCTCACTCACCAGTCTCATTCAATGTTCTCACTCACTAGTTTTCATCCAAGCTTCTCACTGACCGCTACTCAATCAAGCTTCTCACTCACCAGTACTCATCCAGACTTCTTACTCATCGGTACTCATCCAAGCTTCTCACTCACTAGTTTTCATCCAAGCTTCTCACTCACCAGTACTCATTCAAGCTTCTCACTCACTAGTTTTTGTCCAAGCCTCTCACTCATCAGTACTCATCCCAGCTTCTCACTCACCAGTACTCAGTTAAGCTTCTCACTCACCAGTACTCATCCCAGCTTCTCACTCACCAGTACTCATCCAAGCTTCTCACTCACCAGTACTCATTCAAGCTTCGCACTCACCAGTACTCATCCAAGCTTCGCACTCACCAGTTTTCATCCAAGCTTCTCACTCACCAATACTCATCCAGGCTTCTTACTCACCAGTACTCATTCAAGCTCCTCACTCACCAGTACTCATCCCTGCTTTTCACTCACCAGTACTCATCCAAGCTTCTCACTCACCAGTACTCATCCCAGCTTCTCACTCACTAGTACTCATCCAAGCTTCGCACTCACCAGTACTCATCCAAGCTTCGCACTCACTAGTTTTCATCCAAGATTCTCACTCACCAGTACTCATCCCAGCTTCTCACTCACCAGTACTCATCCAAGCTTCTCACTCACCAATACTCATTGATGATTCTCACTCACCAGTTTTCATCCAAGCTTCTCACTCACCAATACTCATCCAGGCTTCTTACTCACCAGTACTCATCCAAGCTTCTCATTCACCAGTACTCATCCAAGCTTCTCACTCACCAATACTCATTGATGATTCTCACTCACCAGTTTTCATCCAAGCTTCTCACTCACCAGTACTCATCCCAGCTTCTCACTCACCAGTACTCATCCAAGCTTCTCACTCACCAATACTCATTGATGATTCTCACTCACCAGTTTTCATCCAAGCTTCTCACTCACCAGTACTCATCCCAGCTTCTCACTCACCAGTACTCATCCAAGCTTCTCACTCACCAGTACTCATCCCAGCTTCTCACTCACCAGTACTCATCCCAGCTTCTCACTCACCAGTTTTCATCCAAGCTTCTCACTCACCAGTACTCATCCAGGCTTCTCACTCACCAGTACTCATCCAAGCTTCTCACTCACCAGTACTCATCCAAGCTTCGCACTCACCAGTACTCATCCAAGCTTCGCACTCACCAGTTTTCATCCAAGCTTCTCACTCACCAATACTCATCCAAGCTTCTTACTCACCAGTACTCATCCAAGCTTCTCATTCACCAGTACTCATCCAAGCTTCTCACTCACCAATACTCATTGATGATTCTCACTCACCAGTTTTCATCCAAGCTTCTCACTCACCAGTACTCATCCCAGCTTCTCACTCACCAGTACTCATCCAGGCTTCTCACTCACCAATACTCATCCAGGCTTCTTACTCACCAGTACTCATCCAAGCTTCTCACTCACCAATACTCATTAATGATTCTCACTCACCAGTACTCATCCAAGCTTCTCACTCACCAATACTCATTAATGATTCTCACTCACCAGTACTCATCCAAGCTTCTCACTCACCAGTACTAACTACTCAAACTATTGGAGAATTGTTCTAAACGCGTCAGGAAGACAATTTGTGACAAACGCTGCAGTTCTGTTTTACCGAGATAATAGATCCCTTAGTTTTACATATGGTGAGACAAAATTTGTGTAAAGAAGTGCATATCTAAAATTTTGAATCTGTTTCACAACTGATTGGAATATCTATGCACACATATTTGCTAAACAATATAATATCTGATATCAATGTAATATCAAATTTCAATATAAAAACACTTCTTGCATCTATAAATGCATAACCTTGGTGACCTATTTCTAGTTTACTACTATTCAATTAGAAGTTCAGAAACTAAAATAAAACAATAAACACCTATTGATCTTAAAGGATTCAATTTGCATTGAAACGGGTTGCCCTGTGTTTAAACTCACCAATAGTTTAAAATCTTTTTTTGCATCATTTAACTTGCATTTCTTCATCTTAAGGTCGGCCTGGTTTAATATCATCTTCATAGAATCTTGACCTTTTCAAATATATAAAAAAACACATTATCCTTTATCAGCAAACATATCGATAAAACATGCTTTCCTAATTGAATTACGTATTTTTTATTTTATGTAATAAATTTAAATAATTAAGAACAAGCTGTTGAAACATACCTTTTGTTGATTGTTTAAGTTGGTTTCTGGCCGATTGCAGTAGATTTTTTACATGGGCGTCACTCGCTTTAATAAAATTTGCCTTTGAAATATCTTGAAATGCTACAAATAAATGCATTTTGATTGAATATCTGAAATCTGATATCAATTCGGCAAATTAATATTTTGTAAAGTATGTTTAAAGTGATATAGATAACACAGTGGGGCTAGATATATGATAATGCATTTATTGACCTTCGGTGTATATTTCTGCCTGAAGTTTGGCACTTGCCCTGTCGCATAAGGCCTCGACGTTTCTTTTGTCAATCAACAACATTTCGCCACATGCCTTATTTGCTTCGTCTAACAATTTCGCCTGAAATATGTAAATCATTTAATTCTATTTCCCAATAAGTCGGACATCAAAGTAGAAATATTCCCGATGCATGATTATATGGATAAATAGATTGCTGCGCCCACAGTGAACGGTAAACATAACTAATAAAAGGGTGATTCTTTTGTTAAATTGTGATTGAATTTATTGATTCTGATCCAATCAGAAGCTAATATATAAATGTTAAATGTGAATTATATGTATGTATGAATGAAGATTATTTAAGATTGTGAGACTTATTCACTCAGATAAGAAGCTGTCAGAATGCATCAAAAGTGTTTATGTTACAATGTTGATTTGTTTTATTATCTTGTTTATTTGCATTATATTTATTTTCACAGAAAAATTCTTACTTATAAATGCATTCAATGCTCAATTACCTTTATCAATTGGATTGTGTAATCATTTAATGAGCTTCGTGTGTTGATATTACATTTATAGTCGGCTCACTTTTCTTACAGTGTGCAGAAGGGATGCAAAAACAAACGACCTTATTATGTTGCAGACCAGCATTTAATTATAAATTTATGCAATTCTTATGGCATTGAATGTCGCTCCACAGAAGATCTAATTTAAACCTTTATATAAATGTCAGACTACAATTTATCAATTTTATCCTAGAGTTATCCTAGAGTTTAACCCAGTAAAATACACTTGTTTATAATTTCTCAAAATTTAGTCTCGATATATTGTCACGGTCGGCTTTGTCTCCTACAAAATCTTCTTTATGGCTTTTTGAACGGGTAATGCCTGAGTCACATTTGCACCGGGCGCCGGCAGGGAAGTAACAATCGGCCGACTTATGCCTCAGTCACATTTGCACCGGGCGCCGGCCGGGCAGTAACAATCGGCCGACTTCACAGTCTGCCGGGCGCCGGGGAGTTTATCAGCAACAATCTCAGATATGCCGTAGCTGTGGTCACATTATTAAAGGGCACCGCACGGCACGTGCAAGACTGAATGACACAGACGTCTGCAGGATATCTCAAAGACGTCTGAATCATTGACAGACGTCTGAAAGACATCCTAAAGACGTCTGTCTCATTTGACAGACGTCTGAAAGACATCTTAAAGACGTCTATGATATATTGCAGGGAACCCGTGCGATCATCTGACGATGGTCTATGAATACATTAAATAAATATAATCCTATTTTCACCGCACGATGCCACCGGCAGCCCTAAGATAATCTGCCGATGTCCCTGCGGGACACTGCCGGGACCCTGCCGTGCACTTTAAGATGATATTTGCTGATAAGACATCGGGGAAACGCCGGCAACTTTTATGTTCAAGATAAAAGTTCCCGATGACCCGCCCGACGTCTTAAAGATGCCCAATTGTGGCCGATGATCTCCCGGTGCCCGCACGGCAATCTGAAATGCCTGCCGATTTTGTAAAAAATACCCATCGGCCGGGCATCTTTACTGAAATCGGCGCAAATGTGACTGAGGTATTACCAGTCTGCCGGCGCCGGGGAGTTTATCAGCAACAATCTCAGATATGCCGTAGCTGTGGTCACATTATACACGGGTGCCGCACGACACGTGCAAGACTGAATAGCACAGACGTCTGCAGGATATCTCAAAGACGTCTGTCTCATTGACAGACGTTTGAAAGACATCCTAAAGACGTCTGTCTCATTTGACAGACGTCTGAAAGACATCCTAAAGACGTCTATGATATATCGCTGGGAGCCCGTGCGATCATCTGACGATGGTCTATGAACACATGAAATAAATATAATCCTATTTTCACCGCACGATGCCACCGGCAGCCCTAAGATAATCTGCCGATGTCCCTGCGGGACACTGCCGGGACACTGCCGTGTACTTTAAGGTGATATTTGCTGATAAGACATCGGGGAAACGCCGGCAACTTTTATGTTCAAGATAAAAGTTCCCGATGACCCGCCCGACGTCTTAAAGATGCCCAATTGTGGCCGATGATCTCCCGGTGCCCGCACGGCAATCTGAACTGCCTGCCGATTTTGTAAAAAATACCCATCGGCCGGGCATCTTTACTGCAATCGGCGCAAATGTGACTGAGGCATTACATGTGTTTTTTAGCCTCGAGAAGGCATGCTCAGAATGGGTATTATGACATCACAATGAAATTGTTTACTTTTGACAGGAGCCATATGCTTTTGAACATCATCAGGTATGTTGACATGAATGGGATGTTTGAGCATATCTTGAGCACAGCAAATTCAAGCACAGGAGATGGCTAATGTATGTATGTAAATGTAAAGCTGACATTTATATACCGCTGATACCAGACAATGTCTGCTCATAGCGGTTGATAGTAACTGGCCAGGATTCGAACCTAGAACCCCTGGATCTCAAGGCGAATACTCTACCAATTGAGCTATTTCGGCCAGATATGTAATCATCTCTGTTTCCAGATCCAACCAAGAATGATTCTTATGTACATTCTGTAAACCCTATCACTACAGTGGCCAATGGCTTGCTTGGCATATTTGGTTCCACCTACAGCAAAGCATAAGGCCTATGAACATTCTACATACCTTACTATAACAATGGCACTTACGGCCAATGGCTTTCTTCCTGTATAACATCATCTCTGGTTCCAGCTGTAATATGATATTTGCCTGCTGCACACAGTCTATGTAATCCTTCTGATTGCCAGAGGAAAGCAGGTCTGATATCGTGTCCTGGGCTCTCAGCAGCTTTTTCACCTTCTTGTGGAAGGGTGAACACTGGGGGTGATCTGGGTAGAGTTTTAAACATGTACGTAGCTTCCTGAATACAAATATCAATCTCATATGACTCATCTTTAAAACATTAACTTAGGATTAATAACCGATAAATTTAACAAGGTATCAACTAATATAACGCATTCGAATAATATATGTAAAATATACACATAATATATATGTTTATATCTCACATGGATGCGTTTTATTTAGGGCATATTGGAAAATGACTTACTTTTTTGTCTCTGATACATTGCCATTCTCATAATATATGTTTGCCATCCTGTACAAGATGTCCACCCTGTCTTTTTCTATTGTTGTAATATAGTGAAGCTCGTCCATTCCTTTGTCCACATCTCCAAGTGCCAAATAGCAGTTAGCTCTCATTTCACGGCCAGATATATGCCATGGGCAGTCCTAGGTGAGTGATTGAAATTTATTCATGAAACTTTTGGCTGCCATTTGGTATGAATGCCCTGCTTGTTTAGTAGGGCGTTTTAGTTAGTGATATGCGGCAGTGCACGACTGGATATCAGTAATTATGGTGACAAGAAAATATTATGTGGGCAACAAATATAATCAAGTTGTGAAATGTTGTTTTTTTTATCTGTTTGTTTGTCTGTTTTTTAATGTATTCATTGTAATGAATGAGAGTTGATACCTTCAATACATTTGTGAGATGTACTATTGCTCGCCTATAGTCTCCAGTGTTGTAATAGTTTTTAGCCTTGTCTACATTTTTATGAACTTTTTCCAGAGCAAGTTTCACGTCTTTTATAGCTGATCGGATCGTTTCATCATGTGGGAACCAAGGCAGCTGAAGAAAAAAAATATTTATACAGCAGCGATATACTGTTTAGTATTAAGGTACACAAATGTTTAGAAGCGCTCTCTCCGGATCATCTTTCATGAATGTCCTAAGATCCCCCCCCCAAATAGGTGAAAGTTAAAAATGAAGATTTTTTTGTTTGTTTAGTGGAACATAGATTGCAAGATTATTCAGTTTATTGGTTTCAAACATTTTCACTTACGGCAATGTTATAGTCATCTAGTGCCTCTTTGAGACGGCAATGTCTGATTTTGATTTGAGCCCTTTGTCTTCTA
Source organism: Amphiduros pacificus (assembly GCA_949316495.1). Taxonomy (NCBI): domain Eukaryota; kingdom Metazoa; phylum Annelida; class Polychaeta; order Phyllodocida; family Hesionidae; genus Amphiduros; species Amphiduros pacificus. The sequence continues at coordinate 16,641,739 of OX439003.1, read as the reverse complement.
GACTGGAACAGAGAGATGAAATTAAATATTATAAATGTCAGTAAACATAAGCCAATAGCCTTAGATGCTGATCATTGCTGTTTGTAATGTTTGGAAATTGTTTCATAAATGACTATTTAAATCCTTTCCCTGAGGAGACTTGAGCAGACGATAATTTTGACCAATCAAAATGCATGTTACATATTGAATTTAGCCTCTATCTCGATTTTCATTGGCTAATATCTATTATGTTATTCAACTTGCCAGCCTCCTCGACAACTCAGTGATGGCTGTTAGATTTTTGAAAAATCACAACAAAATGGACAAACTCTTCGCATAATGGAAAATAAATAGAATTGATCCCCTGAAAATACAACATCTTTCTTACTAATTGAGACGAGTAGTTTCAGAGTTGACGGAGAGAATGACAGAATATCTTCCCCCATCATTGCAGATATAGTCAGTATAGCAAATAAAATAAAAGAAAGCTATCTGTGTATGTTATAAAATTATTGATACAACAAAAATATAAATATACTTACTGGTCCGTAGTCTGGTTTCAGTTCTATGGCTTTGTTGAAATCAATAATTGCCTCTGTGAAAAATTTATTTTTTTCATAGAGCATTGCCCTTTTGTGGTATGCTTCATAATTTGTTGGATCTGACACTGAAATACATGTATCATCAAATGAGAGCCAACATCCAGCTTTATTGTATGTGACCTTCTTTATATAATTATAATCGTGATAACCAAATAACGTCCTGTCGGTAGGTGGAGCAATTACTGAGGAATTGATGTTTATTTATTGCTATTTAGTTGGCTAATAGAGTTAGTGATATGATTTCTTTATTCATCTTGATTCACTAAGATATGACATACCTTCTCGGGTTTTTTCTTTTACCCTAAGCTAAGATTTCTCTCTTCGGCAAAATAAGTGTAATCATCGTGAAAATCAGCCGCATGAATGTTGTGGGTTCCAACATAGTTTTACATTTCCGGTCGTGTCAATATATCTGTTTTAATCATTTTATGTCAAAGAGTATAATGTTGTCTGTGATTTAAAATATAAATGGACACCATGACTATCAATTCCAAGTATGTTTTGTTTAGAAAATTGCAAGTGAATGTTACACATTCCTTTGAGATTGAAACTGATACCGTTTTTATTACAAATACAACAGATAGAAGTATGCAACACAGTGTTTCTATGCATTATTTTGCACTCAGTGCAAAGTTGGTTTTTATTTTCACATATAGTATATAGTATAAATATAGTATCGCCACTACAATTTAATGGTAATGCTATGTAATTAGTTAAATTAATTATTTAAAGTATATTTTTCCAGACATTAACAAATCAAAATCCATACCGAGAATTGGAAAACCTTGGATATTTAATTCAATTTGATAGGAAAATCCATCGTTTAGACACAAAAAATAGATATTGAATATACTCCTATTTAAGGTTTGAAAAATTAAATTGGGTAACATTTAAAAAAACCCACTGAAATTCATTTAATCCCAAAGCACTGTTCGAAAGGATTCCCACGCAAAGACTGGTTATCATTTGCACAGATCTTTTAGTCATATATTAGCTTTAAGCTAGTGTTTATTGTTTTTACATGTGACTTTAAATAAAGATTTGTATCTTTGTATCTTGTATCTTTAAATAAAGATTTGTATCTTTATCATGTAAACTAATAAGGAAAGTAATTCTGTCTATTTTAATGCATGTTTTAACCTGAAGTAATTCTTTCTATTTTAAAGTAATTCTGTCTATTTTAATGCATGTTTTTTTATGAGTTCAGAACTTACTGATAGCTGCGTCATAGACAAACATGGCATCCGTGTCCAGTCCATTCTCCACCATAACTCCCGCCACTTCCAGATCTTCATTTGCCCATCGGAATTTACCAGGGACTGGGGACAACAAATTTGTTCAAAATTGAGATATTACCTTTTGTTAATAACCGAGATTTCATTAATTCAAAATGTCATTAAAATCTCGCAGGTTTGTGCATATAACTTTTGAATTTAACCTGAATGAAAATAAGTTTTTATTGTGCTTTGATATAGAATTAATGATAATATCTGAAGTGATATAGGTGATATAGTAAGACCAAACAAGAACAAAAATACATACTGCTATCAAATAATTCTGAAAGGCGAGGCCAGTGAAACAGAACAATCATAGGCACACCACACATGAGAATGATGATGTTGGTTCGACTGAACATCACATCATATACTGATTTGTCAGGCATTTCTGCTTGCTGAAATACACAAAATATACAAGATTGAGAATGCAAGACAAAACGCAATAGCAAATGCTGTCATGGGTAGCGTCACTGAAATACACACTAATACGGCAATACATACAATGTGAATTAACTGAGAAACATCATATTCGTGATATCCTAAATGCAATACATTAATCTATCAAATTCTATATTCAAACCTGATTGACACAGTATTTTATTCTGAAAGTATGGAATGACTAATTAATAAAATTTTCTACCCTGTTATATTTGAGTTACGTACACTATTATATGTGTCCTCTCCGGATTTGTTTTGTGTTTACAACTATAAATCACAACTGTACATAAAGGATCTTTATCACAAGATGATCCATGGATGATCCGTAATCCCTGTAATCGTATGTAGCTATACACCTTGTCATATAAGTATACTTTTATATGACAAGTTAAATATATTGTGATATCTTAACATAAGACAAGTTTTGGACTTTGGCACACCTCTTTTAATGAGCCAATAGTCCTGTTTACAAAACTTTTACATATTGTGATATCTTGAGGTACAATGTATTTTTGTTTCATTACCATAATAAAGTGTCATGATTTCCAAGAATATGATTGGCTGGTGCCTGTTGTGACACATGAAAATTGATCTGAATATCAACATGATGACACTTCATTTTCTGAAGTGGTTCAACATGCAATGCTGTTAAAATGCAATGCTGTTAAAATTCAGGGTCATTTCATGGCTATTTTGCCTACTCTTTTTACTTGTGGCTTACATGTTTTAAGATCTATTTCAAGTCTATTTCATGCGATCTGACCCTCCATTTTGACAGGTACACAAGACTCTAAATAACATTACATAACTATCCTATTTATATTCTAGCACACACACTACATCCATTGTGTACCTAACACATATCATGACGTCTACATTGATCATGACATTCACATAAATTTCTTTTATAATTAATAATTCATCTATCACCATATATCTGGACAATGGACAGACGTAAACATAATGATAAATATATACCATTTCAGTTTCAGTAATAGAAAAAAACATAAGTTCAGGAATTAAGGCAGTTCAGAACACGTGCCTTATGAAACACTTTAAAAACTCTACATGTCATAATTAATGAAAGGTCTGTAATAAATAATGATGAAATGAGTTATGCAACTGATCGCATCGCTTCGGTAATAGCCAGATCAACTTTCAACACCTGGCCTGCACTGAACAAGGTTTCTAAATGTTTATGAGACAGACTAATCCCTCAAACATGTATCAAGCACTGACAGTGGTTTCCATACCTTTATTAGAGTAAAAATGTTCATAAATAAATCAAATACCTCCACTAATTACAAATATTCCAGCCAAAATGTCCGGGGAAGCCCTGGTATTCATTCTATGAAATCAAGGCTGTTGATGTTGTTAGTATCCATATTTTCCAACAGTTAATTCTAAGGAAAGAGACTACCGAAGCTAGATTTAATCACATCTTACCTTATTGTGGATCCTGTGCAATAATGGCAATGCCTCTGAGCCCAGGAAAGAATGTTTAAATGGTTGTGAAACCAGAGAATTTGAGTCATGTTCGCGGTGGTTATGATGATGTCATTGGAGGTAGTCCTGCCAGCAAAAGCTAACCTACTTTCTGGGAAGGAGAAGGAATGCTCAATGATAAAATATGTATAATTGCAATGGGAATTGTGATTATCAGTTGCAAATCAATAACATCATAATGACATAATGTTCAGGCTGGTCATAATGATATAATGTTCAGGCTGGTTACAATGACATAATGTTCACGCTGGTCATAATGACGTAACATTCACGCTGGTCATAATGACGTAACATTCACGCTGGTCATAATGACATAATGTTCAGGCTGGACATAATGACATAATGTTCACTGTATCACTGTATCTTCACTGTATGGGAGTATCACATGTCTAATATGGCCTGAGATAGCATGCTACAAGATATGAGATATGGAAAAAATGCTCTGACATTATGTTTGACCCGAAAGCAATAACAAATATTGCTCTCAGGTTTGACGACTCAAGATGGAATTTAGAAGGATCCAAGTGATGACGTTATGGCTCCGAATAGGGGTAAACGTCATTTGACGTCATCTAGCATCCACTGCGTTGTATTGGTAGGTTCGTTATTGCCACAGAGTTTATTAATTCTGACAAGCCCAGCATTCAATGTTAAGAAGAATATTACATGGCTGTTTGAAAACCTGTTCCTAGGAGTATAGTTAGTTCTACCCCAGTTGTAGGTTTGGCATTGCGTGGTATTCCTGAAAACAATGGTAGGTCCATTCTGCAAATGTTTTTGGGAGTTATAGAACCAGGCTGTTGAGGTCCCGCTAGGTTTTCTATATGGGGCTAATTGGATGAATGCAGAAATTAAACAGGAATACAAATGTGAGATAGCTGCACAAGTTGAGGGACAGCTGCACAAGTTGAGAGACAGCTACAACAGTAAAATATGGCACCCTTCTCAGCCAAAGGCCATGTTTAAGTTTGCAATAAGTAAAAGATGAAAGTACGTATCAAATTTTTCTGTGAATTTTTCTTTTGTTTATTATTTATTGAAGATAGATAGTTGTTAGGGCAGGAATGGGGGTGTTTGCCTTAATGCTATTTATGGCATTTCTTAACATTGGAATTTTGACAGTGGTGAGGATGTATCCTTTAATTCCTACACTCACAACTCAAGGGTGTGTCATATCACGGCCACATGATTGGTTTGGATTTACAACATAAAAAGTTTTAAAAAATGGCATCAGTATCAAAGGTTTATAAGATTTATTAGACTGATATAGATGAGAATAATGAGAATCACCACTTGTTTGAAATTGTCCCATGATCATGTTTAAATTTGAATTTATTAATTATTTTCTTTCATATTGGTGTGCACAATACATATAGTCACATTAAATGCACATTAATGGGCACGATGAATTCAAATTCTATATATTGGTTTCCTTGTTGTACAGGATAAAAATGCGATGTTCTGCAATAACGCCACCTGGCGAGGACAACATACATATACACACATTTGTGAGACAAAATAGCAATACTGGGTCATTTTGGATTACTGATATTTTTTTAATGCCATGCAAACATAGACATCTAGCCATAATATTTATAATGTTATCCATGTACTTGTGTACAAAAGTATTGTTTATGTATGAATATATGTATATACAAAGCTAGACTTTGTTGGTGAATGAAGCGCCGAGTCTGATCATAGAACTAACTTGTTATACAATGTTTGATCTGCCCGGACATTGTCATAAAGAGATCACTTTTTGGGGGGTTGGAGTACAGCTCAGCTGAGCTCATTTTAGCCATGTTATGGTAGTTTTGTGTGATGGCAAGATGAGTGATGGGTAAATCATTGTCGGGCTGTGGCCTGGTGGGAAGCAAGGGTGAGAGATCAGCTAGAAATAACCGTCCATGGCACTAGATCAAGCCGCAAATACCCGCTGATTGCTGTATATAACCCCGAGGTGGCCTCACGCACTGTATCTCTCGGCAACTAGTAGGACATGGAGTTAGCCCGGTGCGGCACGCGTGCTCTATGGAGGTATTATCTTATCCTGCTTGCAGTGGAGACCACCACTGCCCTGTCTTATGGTACTCATCAGATATGCACTGCAGTCCATTGCGAGTACCACCTGACGGTCAAATGGGGACGTACCATGGTATATCAAACTATGGATGGTATCAAAGCCTACAATGTGGTACCTGAGGATGGCAGGTTAAAGGTGGTGCCGAACAGCTACCACCAGGGTCCGGACGCCATGCTGGGGACGTATGTGGAGGCAAAGCATGTTGTCACAGGGGATGGATACCCCAGAGAAGTTATCCTCGTCAACAACCAGTTCCCTGCCCCGACTATACAGGTCATGAACGGGGCTTTGGTAAGCATTCATTTATTAAAAATGATATATATATATATATTCAAGATATATGTATATGTATATATATATATATATATATATATATATATATATATATATATATATATATATATATATATATATATATATATATATATATATATATATATATATATATATATATATATATATCGGAAAAGCATCGGATTCTGATATAGTGATTGTTCTGGTTACAAAACTGTATTGTTTTATTTTTTTGATTATTTGGTTCTTTATTTTGTGTTATTTATTTTGTGTTATTTATTTTGTGTTATTTATTTATTTATTTATTTATTTATTTATTTATTTATTTATTTATTTATTTATTTATTTATTTATTTATTTATTTATTTATTTATTTATTTATTTTTTTTTTTTTTTTTTTTTTCGTCCAAAGTGTATGCCAAGGACACTTTGCATACTGACTCATAAAGGGAACAATATTACGAAAATATAAAAATCAAAATTATATTTTAAAGCAAAAACTTGCTAACGTATTAGGAAACTACAGACCCCCTTGGCATGAGATGTGCTGGGATATGCTGTGCTACTCGATGCCACCAGATATCGGGAATGTTGTCTAGTGTGACAGGAAGGTGGTGGAGGGTCCTGGGGCCAGACTGCTTCCAGATGCCAAGCTGTTAATCAACACCACCAACCCCAGCTATGTGGCACATCTTGTCAACCTCGCAGTCCTCTAACAATTTCTTGCTCTGTGATTTCTATCCTGTAAATATGTACATAGCTTTTAGTTGCTGCTTGAAGGGGATCTATACCCTATATATATATATATATATATATATATATATATACCCCTCTTCTATTAACAAAATATGGATATTGCACATGCTGACTGTTATCTTCGCAGTAGTTGTCTTTTAGGTTTACACTGTTTGTTGCAAGGACTGTGCAAAATAATCTCCTAGTGCTTTTTGTCATACCACTGTAATAAAATCATATATTTTCCTAGAATCATACACTTCATCAAGTATCAATTTTCCATATATTCTGGATATTGACATATATCTAACAATCGTTCATATCATGCTTTTCATTATTATCCAAACTCTCTGCGACCGTGTGTCAAGTACTATTATACCACCAATTCCCTAATAATTGATTAGCCAGAAGGAAATGATAATTTATCCCAAATTCAACTTAAAAGACAAAATCTCTCCCAATATTATCAATCACTTATCTCGCAGATAGTGTGAAAATAGACGCTATGTGTTCCATTGCAGGTGACAGTCCATGTGACAAATATGTTGCTGACGGAAGGGTTATCTATACACTGGCATGGGATGAGGTAGGAGCTTTATTTTTTTTAAAGCTTTCATGTAATCAGATTTTCAAGCACTTTTATCTGACATAATATTAATGTTTATACCCAAAACTTTGTGATCAAATTTTGTTACCCATCATATTTTTAGGTGCCGTTTGAAAATAGACGACTTTAGTTTGTAGTGATTTGGTTTACAGAGGCCTGCATTTCTATTACTTTTTTGTCTATTGGTATACAGGCCTAACACCCTTGCGGATAACAAAAATGGTAACATGAGCATAGTACTAGGCACTTTCAGCAAAACACATTAATCCTGGCAGATGTATTTTGGTTGATTTCAGAGAGATAGTTTGTATAACTGTTTCTTGAACATACATCGTATAAACATAGCTCAAATCTTTGTAAAATTGCCTGTGACATCCGTGATTTCTTGAAAGCTTTAAGCCTAGTTTTGATGTGTTAATGGGAGGAAAGCCAAGTGAAAAAAAATATGTCAGTGTCAGGAACCATTTTGACTTCTGCATAAAAATAACCACACTTCCATAACGGATTATTGTCAGTTTTATTCAATGCATATACATTTTTATTTTGTTAACAACACATAAATATATATTGCTATTTATCAAAGGGTCAAACCAAAAGTAATATCAAATACCACAAAGTTTTGGTAAGATAAGATAAATACTTCAATTTTCACGAATTGAACTTTGCTATTTTGGAACGTGGAATTTATAAATTTAAAAATGATTATTTTTAAAAAGTAGAACCACATATTTTCAGACAGATGAACAATACGTGGATGGATGGTGTTCCTTTCGTCACTCAACTTCCCATCATGCCACGCCAGACCTTCCGGTATCGCTTCAGAGCACTTCCGGCGGGGACCCACTGGTATCATTCTCACTTCAAAGACCAAAGAGTCGACGGCTTCTATGGTATGCTAATTGTCCACCAGACTCTACCTCACGTCTCGGAATTTCACGTGGCACTCTCAGACTGGTATCACGTGAACGGCAGGACATTGTCTGCCGCCAGTCCGTTTCACATCGACAATCCAGGCACTGGTGAATACGAGATGGCTCCAAACAGTGCACATGATGCCCAGGCCATGCTTGAACTTCTGCAACAACATCACTCCGACGAGATGGGAGAACATAAAGGTCATGAGACTGTGGAAGACGTGGATGAACTACAACCAGAACCAGATGGAGAAGTGAGAAATCATGATGGAATAACACAGTCACATCATGAAATGCATGTTATCACAGAAATAACAGCACCCACAGAAACAGTCCATCAGCATGATCACGTGTCAGGTCAAAGGTCAGTTAGACACGTTGGTCATAAACATGACAACCACGTGGACATAATAACAGGGGCTGATAATGATTCCATGGACCATGATTCCTCAAGTGATCATCACCATCATCAGGAAAACACAGATTCTCACACCATGGGGAGTCCTTACGGTCAGAGATACGATGATCAGAATATAATAAGTGTCCTTGTGAACGGCAGAGGTAGATATGGCGGTAATGACCTGCCCCTCACTCACTTCCATGTCAACAAGGGACACGTCTATAGATTCAGAATGGCCAACGCTGGTGCTCATTTGCCCATTATGTTTTCCATTGATCAGCATGTTTTGGTGGTAGTAGCCACAGATGGGGCTGCCATTTGGCCGATCAAGGCACAAACTGTCCTAATCTTCCCCGGGGAAACTTTGGATATTGAGGTAACAGCCAATCAGAGTCCAGGAAAGTATTGGGTGCGAGTTGAAGGAAAACATGGATCGCATCAAATGAACGGCTATGCTGTTTTAAGTTACACTCACGGCAACATGTCAGAACAAGGCGATCCATCTTCCTCGCCAAGAGACTGCACAGTGGAACACAAATGTGTATACTTCAACTGTCCACCAGTAGCCTTTCCAACTGGAACCAACAAATCTTGTATAAGCATGGCAAACAGTCGGTCACTGTACATTGACGCGGGAGATGATTACTGGATGTCCAAAGAAGAACACGTGGAGGAAATCTTTCTTAATATGGGGTTGACATTTGCGCCTAATTTTAATGGCAAGAGTTTCAAAGTGCCTGTTTTACCATTCCACATCAAATCTGAGGAGTCATTCACCGCATGTGACGAGACAGCATGTGATAATGGATGTTCATGTACTCACATCATATCTCTGCCCTTTGACAAGACTGTGGATTTGATCATAACAAATTATGATCCTTTGGATCAACATGTAATATATGGCCATCACCCAATACATTTACATGGGCATAATTTTGCAGTACTGAAACAAGGCTTCCCATCTGTCAACACTTCTACTGGGGAGCTTGTTCCAAACCCAGACATCTTATGCAATACCACCATTTGCAATAAACCAAAATGGCGTCATCACAGACCACATGACTATAATCTAAATGATCCACCAATCAAAGACACGGTTATAGTTCCTTCCCTCGGGTACACAGTAATACGGTTCCACACAGACAACCCTGGTCATTGGTTGCTTCATTGCCATATAGACTTCCACTCCACAGCTGGAATGACTGTTTTATTTGAGGAGGCAGCAGATGTTATACCCAAGCCTCCCAATGATCAAACTGTCTTTCTACCTTATCCATATATATTTCATGAAAAGGAATCAAATACAAACCTCAATGACGAAGATTATAGATTTCTCTACACATTCAATTCTGAAGGTTAGTTCCAGCATCAATGTTTTTTTTTTGGTTTTTGGTTTTTGTTTTTTCTGGGTTTTTTATGTTGTACATGATCATCGTTTTATAACTGTTGCAATCTGTTGCAGTATTTTATTTAACAAGAGATGCATACCTTCTGCGATTTTGACACAAATTTCCATTTACTTTAATTTTACAAAACTTCCTATTGTTCCCATTTAATTGATGATAATATTTTTTCTTTGAGCAGGTACTGAGTTTCTCCAAATCAAGTTGTGGAGTGGTGTTGGACTTGTCCTTGGCAGTTTCGTATTTGGGCTTGTTATTCCACTTTTAATTTTATTGTGGATTAAGTGTCACAAGAAAAAGAAACCAAGATCCATCACTTGGTAGTGATTTTTCCAAAAAGAAGATGCAATTAGTGTAAAGGCACATTCATTTTAGATTCCAAATTATAGTGAACATATGCTGTCTAGGCAGGCCTGGAAGGTGCAATTTTTTATAATTATTTCAAACGCTTGATTGATTTTATCCTTGACATTTTTACAGACATTTTTTACAAATATATATAAATATGTTAAACCATGCATAATATACAGTTGTATGAGAAATGTTGTACTTGAATTTAATAAAAATTTTCACAATTAAATTTGTTCCATATATTAACGATATGGTCAATACAATTCTTCGGTCGACTTTATTGACGCTGGTTGCATGTGTTTCTTGGCACCAGTTATCAATAGTGCAAGATTCTAGCATGTGGTTCTTGACACCGATTATTGGAAGTGCAAGGTTTGAGCATGTGGTTCTTGGCACCCGTTATCAATAGTGCAAGATTCCAGCATGTGGTTCTTGACACCGATTATTGAAAGTGCAAGGTTTTTGCATGTGGTTCTTGGCACTGGTTATTGATAGTGCAAGATTCCAGCATGTGGTTCTATCCATACTGAGAAATATTGTATTTGAATTCAATAAAATATTTCACAATTGAAATAGTTCCATATAATGTTCAGAAACGATTCTTTGATCGACTTTATTGACCCTGGTTGCATGTGGTTCTTGGCACCAGTTATTGATAGTGCAAGATTCCAGCATGTGGTTCTTGGCACCAGTTATTGATAGTGCAAGATTTCAGCATGTGGTTCTTGACACCAGTTATTGATAGTGCAAGGTGTCTGCATGTGGTTCTTGGCACCAGTTATTGATAGTGCAAGATTTCAGCATGTGGTTCTTGACACCAGTTATTGATAGTGCAAGGTGTCAGCATGAGGTTCTTGGCACCAGTTATTGATAGTGCAAGATTCCAGCATGTGGTTCTTGGCACCAGTTATTGATAGTGCAAGATTTCAGCATGTGGTTCTTGGCACCAGTTATTGATAGTGCAAGATTCCAGCATGTGGTTCTTGGCACCAGTTATTTATAGTGCAAGATTTCAGCATGTGGTTCTTGACACCAGTTATTGATAGTGCAAGGTGTCAGCATGTGGTTCTTGGCACCAGTTATTTATAGTGCAAGATTTCAGCATGTGGTGCTTGACACCAGTTATTGATAGTGCAAGTTGTCAGCATGTGGTTCTTGACACCAGTTATTGATAGTGCAAGGTGTCAGCATGTGGTTCTTGGCACCAGTTATTTATAGTGCAAGATTTCAGCATGTGGTGCTTGACACCAGTTATTGATAGTGCAAGTTGTCAGCATGTGGTTCTTGACACCAGTTATTGATAGTGCAAGGTGTCAGCATGTGGTTCTTGGCTCCAGTTATTTATAGTGCAAGATTTCAGCATGTGGTTCTTGACACCAGTTGTTGATAGTGCAAGGTTTCAGCAAAGAGTTAACAATAGTTATTTCTTTCTCAAAGCATTGTTGTCTCAAGCATGCGCCTTTGACCTCATTACATTCCATTTACGGTAAGGACTCCCAATTTCTGTCGCCCATCAAGTTCCCTTGGTTTATTTGTGAAAAGATGTATATCCCATTTCAGTGTTTCATAATCAAAAGAAAAAGTTAACACAAATTAATTAATTCAATCGACAAAAATATAAAGCGAAGCATCAAACCAAGATGCAGACAAATGAGAACTAGATGACCTTGACATTGATATGATACTCAAAATTATTTCTCTCTGTAAGAAATTTGGGTTTCTCAATACTTTAAATTTTAATTGTCCCTTTATTCTTTGCTACCATTCTAAGTAATTGTCTTCAAGAATATGACATCACCAAAAGTCCTCTTACACATTATTTCAATTTATATTTATATTTGCTGGGTTTCCATATTGTCCGCTGGGACATATCCACGATGACTGTAACAGAAATTAAAAAGTATGTTATGTAGAAAATCTATAATTTGCAAATTCAAACACAAAAGTATCCTATTACTCTGAAAGTATCAAGGAAAATTTAAATCATCTACACCATCCCATTTTTGAGTTTGTTCATCGTGCATCATCACAACACCTTCAGGACAAAAGACTAGCATTGCCTTTAACATATCAGTACAAGGTGATTTATTGTACAGGAGATTCTAAAGATAATCCTGTTTCAACCCTCCATAGTTGTTCATTATTTCTTTACTTTTACTTTATTGATAGCAGATATATGACACAAGCTCCAAATGAGGACATAAATATTGAAATTAGAATATACACAAACAAATTAGGACATACACATAAAATTTAGGACATATTCATATTTGAATTGAAAAAGATAATATATAATATATACAAAAGCATAAGCCAATTGCACTAGAGATGCTGCTCATTGTTTTTTTATGACAAATATGAACATATTCTGGAAATTGCTTCACAATGATATATTGGTTTAGCTCTTCAATAAGTTCCTTACATTACTGGTTACATGAGTTCTTCCTGAAAGAAAGTGGGTATGGGGCAAGCAAATCCTTAAGAGACGAAAGTAAAAAGGCCAGCCAATTTTGAAACGTATAGGCCGTACCATAAAACATTCAATGTTCAGAAAATCGGTGAAATCAGTAAATTATTCATATTGTTGCATTTTTATTGGATTTCAAAAAGGACTTACCTTGAAACCCAACAACCATCTGGATATTCACTCTTATGCATAGCCATTGGTTATGTGATGTAATGTGTACATCATAATTGAGTTAATCTATTGTCTATGTATTTCAATCAGGATATGTTAATCTGTTAATTGGTTCTGTAGCCATTTATTTTGCTAATAAATCGATTGTTTATTTATTTTGAACTTTTATGGAATCATATTTCCATTTCATTATTTTATGCATTGCCATTTCTTGGATTATGGGTTTCATATAGGCATTTGTTATAGACATGGAATGATATCTTTGGTATTCTTTGCACCACAACTGCTTGAGGCAGCCTCAGACACAAGTGGTGTGGCTATTCAATCTTTGACACTTCTCGCCCTACAAATATCTCAACAGAGAAGCTGCAGAGCATATGAAGTAAAAGAACTGATAAAATAGAACATTTGATATACTTTGCAAGAGTAGCTGTTGTAGCCTTGCTAATGGCGTCTGACAATTTATGGGAGGCATTTCCTTTTGGGATCATGAAAGTCCTTTCCCAGAGCAGACTTGAAATAATTTTCGCCGATCAAAATCACGTTACTTATAGAATTCAGCTGCAACCTTTTGCTGTCACAATTCTCATAGGTTGATCATATTGTCACTTTATTTAAAATGGCAGCTCAACGATAGATATTAGTTTTTTTTTTGCTAAATAAAAAACGTAAAGACTGGGAAACAATCTGATAATAGATGGCATTGGTTCCTAAAAAATACACCTTCCCAATTTCTAGCTAAGAACTCTGACCAGTACTTTAAGAGGAAATCAAATTTGTGGAATAAACAGAATGACAGAACATTTCTCCCTCCTCGTTGCTGAAGCTATGACATAGTCAGCACATTTAATATAACCAGCATGTCAATATATAAAGCTAAATAAAGCTAAAACCGAACTTATTTATGATATATTCTGACGATTACTAAACACAAAATAAATTAGATGAAGAAAATTGTGGACATTTTGCACTGTCCAAGTCAAATATATGCAATCATGGCATCATAAAAATGCCAATACCTTAAAACCAAAACATATAAGTTTTAATACCTTCTTAGCATGGTTAAGGCATTGCTGCTTGTACAATTACATTGGTCTCTATAATCAAGGACCTGTGACATGCCGATTTAATGAGTAAGTACTATATCTGCTACAAGTAGGTCTCATCATGAAACAACTTAAATAAAAATGTTGAAAGTATGTAAAACCCTAGATACCATTGCCATGTCTTGTACTTGATTCTGCTTTGCTCAAGACATGCCCATACATCTCATTCAGAACCCTAGAACAAGTGTATGATGACATTTCCTCATCAAAGTATACAATCATTGAAATAAGTATAATTAAATATTGCCACAAATCATTGTTATATTGACGGATGGCTTTCTGAACTTGAGTTCTCAAGCTTTGAATTTGTCACTGCAGAGAATGCAGGGTTTGTTTTGACCACCATTTTTATTTTACTCAGGATCGTCATTCTGAGTATGCCCAGTATGAGTTTAAAAGCACATGGTTCTTGTCAAAAGTAAACAACCTCATTGTGAAGTCATAACACTCATTCTGAGCATGCCCAGTAGAGGCTAAAAAGCACATGGTTTCTGTTCAAAAGTAAACAAGCCTCATTGTTGTTTGGTGTTGGTTGGTTTCTGGGTTTGGGAAATTAAGAAATCGACATTTTTAGATGTAATCTTTGCGTGTCTTGCAATGTCAATACATTCATGATCATATAAAGTAATTTTCTATCTAGTTATGGCTTTGTTGGTATTAATTCCATACATACTCCAAACTAATATAATTAGTTAGTTTCAAATATTCCAGTGAGGATCATTAGGAAAGGATTCAACGCCATTAGCAAAGACTGGAGATTGTAATAATAATACATTATACATCATATTATTTTAAAAATGCACATTCTAACAACATTTCAGTAGGATATGAGGATATGAGAGTAGGAAATGTCATTGAACATTTCAGTCTGACCATCATTCAGCTCCATTTTATTATCCAGTTAAAAACGTCCTGACATCCAATATATCTATTTTAATATGTATATATATATATATATATATATATATATATATATATATATATATATATATATATATATATATATATATATATATATATACAATTTGAACTGAGTTGAAAGTTGGCAATATGAAGTGATTCATGATGTCAAAATGGATTCCATGATTCCAACGATATATCAGCAAAACAAATGTGTTGTCGTACCTAAGGATAGACGCATTTCTATTTTAATTTTGTAGTAAATTTAAAGGGGACAGCATGATAAAATGGTGGTATGGAACATAAATAAATGGGCGGGATAGATTGCTTTGTTATTTGAAGGACTAATTCAATTCCATCTATTCAGTTGTGGCCTTGAATAGATTAAAATGTTAGCCGAATAGAAATCATTAAATGTCTAATATCTCAATAAAAATAATGCTTATCACAAAATTCTCCTTTACGTCAATGTTCTTATTTGTTAAATTGTAAATGACAATGATATATCACAGAGACATATCACAATATTGCAATCAATTCTATAATGAGTTTGGCTCTAAGAGATTTTGATTAGATATTCAACTTACAGCCATCATATTTTATTGCTTTCACAGCTTGGCTACAGCTATCACAAGTTAATTTCCTTTTCGACCCTCCGCTCTCTCCTATTCAGCATTTTAAACACCCCCAACACCCCCAACACGTCACCACCCCCCACCCCCAAAGCTGTTCCTTACACAAATGTTTCCCTTCCAAAGTCAGCTCATGGGAAAAAACATGTCATGCAGTCCAGTACTTTTCTGACATCAGCATAGCAGTAAGTCTTATGTTATCACCATATTACTTCAGAAATACTCGCTAGATGGCAGCTGCTGTCAGTGCGAGTCCTCATTTGACGAGAGTAGCGCCGTGTGTTCAAGTTCTTCACTATCTAAGTCGTTCAGTATGATGGAGGAATCTGTGAGAGTAAAATACCCAAAAACAACATTTAAAACATAACAATTACACATTCTCTGTGATCACATATATCAGTACTATCATCTAATATAAACATAAGCAGTGCAGCGTATTTGAAGTGAGCAGTGAGTTTCATTGTCTGTTACCTTGGTGTAAATCATAATGTATCGTGAAAAAACATTATAAAGTTCCTATAAATACCTTTTCTATTTATATATGGTCTCCTATAAGAATAACGGTCAATCAATAGATAGATAAGTATCAGCTATACATAAAGGTATCGATGTCAGAAAAGACAGAATAATATCAGATTATAGTTGAAGGTGTGGCTCAGAAAATCAGGGAACAGCTTAAATTACCAATATTTATATTTGCTTCGCAGTCTTGCAGCAGTTTTTATGACTTATTATAATCAAATTAAAATTTCTTTGAATTAAAAAGGTACTTCACATTAAGTGAAAAGTTATAGGTATAATCTTATTCTTTGCGATGTCAGTAAACAGTAAATGGAATTCTAAAATGAATTTTTTTCCACTTTAAAGTAATAAAAAGAGGTAATTTAAGATACCGATAGTACCATTACGTGTTTTTAAATGAGAACTATATTAGTGACAGGAGATTTGATGAGCAGGGGAAAAGCAGCCACATTTAGACAGAGTCAGCATATTTAGATTAAGAAAAACCAAACGTTTCTACAAAGTCGTAATTATCATTTTATTCTGTTTCAGCCTGCACAGAATTTAATTTTTTAAACATGGATTGAACTGAATTTTCATTTGCAGCAAATATATTCATGCAGCATGCAAAATATCTTTTCAGATAAACCAAATATTAAAAAATATAAAAATATCTTCAACTGTCAAATATATGAGGAAAACATTCTTTTAATTTACAATTAAGGGGAATATTACTTGTATTATCATTACATTTCAAATTGTCTAAATCCCTTTAATTTAAAGTGTCATTAAACTACTCAGAAATCCCATCAATGGCTTATATTCTTGACATATTTGTGGGATGTTTCAATTTGCTCACCTTCTGTGACGCCGTGGATGCCGTCATCACGTCCGTTCAGTGGCGCTGGTGGTTTCTTCGGGTAATTAGTGGATGTCCCGTTCACGTGAGATTTGCGCTGATGTGTCATTAACGTACATGCCCCTCTTACGAGAAAGGTTAAAATCACCCCAAGAATCACACATCCAATAGCAATTCCTATCACCATCGGCAGACTGAGAGTAATTTCTTGGTTTCCTGTAAAACATGAATTGTGGAATATATACTAATATAGCCCATAAATAATAAACAACTATTTTTAAAGGTGAGATGTAATCACAGATATTCCCAATATGAGCTATATTTCCCTTGACATATATTTAGCATGATTGAGAAATACAAGTAAGAGACATTTTTTTATGTTTAAGCACATGGATAAAAATATGCTTATTATTCTCTCTGTATGTTCCCGTGATTCAGCATTGATCAGGGATATGGATCCCATCTGGTCAGATACACATTCAGCATACGTATCCCCATGGTTGCCCATCTCATTATTGAATCACATTTGGGATAATCCCATTGATTCCTGGGTATGCCAAAATTGGTTTAACTCATGGGCAGTGCCACAAATATGGTGAGCTACGTTGGAGACCAAATTGCATGTATATTTACATACTATTAATTATCCCCATCTTTTGTTGTAATTATTCAATAAATAAGTAATGTGTTATATCTAAATGTTCTTTCAAAATATTTCTTGTCTAATTAAATTGTTTGAAAGCAAACCGTATTCATCCAATAGTATTCTTTTCCTGTTGTATTCTTCGTATTCACTTTCAGGCCAATCAAAATGTTTGCAGGAAGGGAAGTTTTCTGGGGGACTCTGTATCTTCTCTCTTGCTTCCTCTATTAGTATAGCCATCCCTCCGTTTGAATGTGGGTCCACGTGACAGTGGAGGAGCCAGAAGCCTGGGTTGTCAGACCGGAACTGGACGACAGCATAACCAAGCGATGGTACAATAACAGTATCTTTGATTGGTGGATTCTCTAAATTCAAATCCGCCGGTTTGTTTCTCCATTTTGCCTGGGAGCAGTATTTGTCTCCACAGTCCACATCAGTGTTTGGTATGAGGTTGCCACTGGTAGGATCCTGATCCGGATACCCAAGCTTCAAAACAGCAAAACTGTGACCATGCAAGTGTGTGGAATGGTGACCGAATATGGTTCCCTCCTCATCTGGATCATAGTTGGCGAGGATAAACTGAACAGTTCTGTTAAAACCAAGAGATCTTATATGAGTACATTCACATCCTTCTTTGCACATTTCTTGTGGACAGGGCACAATCCCCAGGTCCTTAGTCTGGTGCATGGGGGAGGATGGCACCTTGAACTTTTTAGCATTGATACTTGGCCCATAATTAAAACCAAGATTGAGAAAATATTCCTCTATCATTTCATCAGATTCGGAAGCATATAGCGCTCTGTGTTGACTGGTGTTGACAGATCTGGCTTGGTCAATTGGAACACACTTGATGTTTTCACTCCCTGGATAGGCTCCATCCGGACAGTTGAATGACCAACATATTCTGTCAGGTGAACATATGTTTGGGTTGGAAACTGGTTCATCATTAGTGTTTGAATCACTTCCATAAGTGAAGATACCCAGTACTTCTACATTATGCCCACCGTGCATTCCCAGAGACCTAATCCAGTATTTACCACTTTCTTGCCTTGCCACTACCTCAACATCCATACTTTCACCGGGAAACACCATAACTGACTCATATTCTCTGGGCTCCAGGTCAAAGCCATCTGAAGCCATAACAGTCAATTTATGTTGGTCTATAGATATTCTGAAAACCAAATGAGCTCCTGAATTGACTATTCTGAATCTGTATGTTTGTCCTTTGCTGACAGTGTATGTAGTGAGAGGCATTTTTCTATTGTCATAGCGCCCCTTACCATTTATAAGCCCAGATAGTTTGTACATATTATTGGATATATCACTGTATGGACTTGCTCCATGACCAGAATGACCGCTATGATCCATATTTTTCATGTCCATTCCACCCATATCCATACTCATCCCAGAGCCCATTCCAGATTCAGTTGTACCTTTATCTTTGTCTTGATTTGTTTTGGTAGCTGGCGTGTTTTCTGTAACTATCCCATCTCCAGCATGCGCAGTTCTTCTTGATCTTTTCTTGTTTTCTGTTAACAAAGTTAGAGGATGTTCTCGGCGCTTCCGGTGGTGATGGCTGTGGTCGACCGCCGAGTCTTTGTTTTCTGCGGCTTTGGCTGCCGCAACAGCCGCTGCCATCTGCTCCTCAGAAACATCTCCATAGAATAGAAGATGTTCTGCCCCATGTAGCTTCATCTCGTGTTCGCCTGTGCCCGCATAATTCAAGTCAAATGGACTGGTCACAGACAACATTCGTGAGTCAACATGGTACCAATCAGAGACTATCATACTAAACTCAGGTATCACAGGAATTTTCTTGTGAACTATGAGAAGTCCATGAAGACCATCAATCCGCTGACTTCGGAAATGCGAATGATACCAGTGAGTGCCAGCAGGTGTCGCTGTAAACCTGTACCGGAAGCTTTGGTGTGGCATGATGGGACATTGGGTGACATAAGGGACCCCGTCCATCCACACCGCTCCATGCTGTCTCATGCCATGCCAATGCACTGTAATGCCCTCGGTTTCCATATTATTGATCACCTTGACCACCACCTGTAACACACCAGTATAATTGATTAGAATCAACATGTCAGAGGCCTACATATTGACAGCACATTCTTGTGTTTCTTAAGTAATGATCATTATTATCTAATAGCTACCAATACCTGATAAACATTACACAATTATTTCCCCAAATGTCCATTGAAATCTATTGGTTTTAAGCTGAGCATAATTAGAAATGACGGACATAAGCATATAACATTTTAACAGTGTGGGACACAGCCATAAATGATACATGACAAAGTGTGGAACTTTGTGGGCTATTTTTTTTTAATAAAATATCACCGGTAACCTTGAAGTGATCTTTGAATGACTTTGAAAATTAAACTCCTATTTCTGTGGATTTTATTATGAATATCAGTATTTAATCAATAACGCTGAAAATAAAATGAAAATGAAAACAAAGCTAAATTTGGGTAGAAATAGCTTAAATGTGGTAGGTGTACCAAAGATGAAAATTGATGGACTTGATGAATTGATCCAGCGCAATCTTTTAAAGTTTCATACATATAATATACATGTGCATTTTCAGAAAATAAATCCCAATAAGTTGCTCTAATCATAATGTTACATAAAAAATGATAATAAACTCTCAAAGTATGTGAAAATGTGCTAAATTTGCAATATAAAAAGGTGAAAAGAAATGTATTAAATGTAGGCAAAAATGGTTAGCTCATTGAAAAGCTGATTTCATTCTGCAAATTTTCATATATTTTATTTCTTTCGTCATTAAGAGAAAGGTGCTAATATTATTTCTTGAATATGTATATAACTTGGAGAAAGTGTTCTATTTATACTGGGTGAAAGTGACACCATGTACCCATTGCAATAGGAAGTTTTGTACTACCCATTTCATATTTAATGTCTCCCACTTCTACTGATGGTATTATTATTGCTCTCAATTTTAAGCAATTCAAAATCATCAATTCTTAATTGCAGGTTCTTTTTACTTTAGAATTAAACTAGAATGTGATGTCTAAGATAGCCTTGTACAGTACCTGTGCCCCTTCCATGACTTCTAGGGTTGGACCCGGAAACTGACCATTGATAACAATAAGAGTTCTCGGGTAACCATCACCGGTGTGAACCTTGCCCGGGCTGACCGTGGTTCCTACCCGCGGGTCACCGACTCGGTAGGAATTCGCCACCACCTGTAACTTGGTGCCATTCATGATAACATTGTAGGCATCGCCACCATCCTCAGAGCGGTAGACCATTGTTCTTCCCCATCTCACGTCAAGCTCAAATTCACATACGGAGGTGGTGCATATCTCACTGCCCACCACCGACACAAGGATCGCGAGGATCAACTTCAACAGTAGTCCCGGCGGCCACATCCTTAGTGTAAATGGTAAAGAGTCACCCTACAAGCAGGTGATGAACGTAGAAAATGATTATCTCAGCTGAGCAAACTATCATTTTATATTAGTGGTCCAGGTGCTATGCCGTTCAAACCAATTATTGATGTAATGAGTTGCCATAACTCCACTGCCATTTCTTGAAAGCTTTGATATTCAAATATCATATGTCCATATTGTTGATATTGTTATTATCGACATGATTTATGTAGTAATTAATCCAGAAACCACGCCCTGCTAACAATGGCTGCAATGTACTTTCATATTAGCCGTCCCACCTGAATTTGATTAGTCCATATAAGAAAAAACTGCACTGTGAAACATCACATCTTTCACGCCATGTTGCATGGAGGTTATGTGTTTTCATCCATAGAAAGAAATAGCTTCAAATGTAAGCTATAGGTTAAATAGTAGTGTTTCCCACAGTATAACTTGCTTCTTCTTGACATCAAATACCACGCTATACCTGTATACCTGGCTGGGACAGATCAGTTTACAAAAACGCTCACCAGATTCTCCATACTAGGTATATAGCTACATCAGTGAGAATGTTTACACTGGCGAGTTAGGTGCATGGCATCAATGACAAGTAAAACAGCGGCCAATAATGTCAATAATTGATACACTAGCTATGCGTATGTCTGTCTACATATGCAGTTGATTGGCAAGTCCGCATGAACTAGATGCAGTCATGCAGAATATCACTTCGTGATCCTCTACTGAGGAAGCAGTATTTTATGTATAGAACCTTCTATTTGCTAGTGTGCTTCTGTCTGTTCTGTGCAAATTTGGATTGATAAATTGGAGCACCTTCCAGCTAACTGTAATGTGAGGCGTCACTCTTCCTCTTTAATCTATCGCCACGAGTTGCATGTGCCGTTCCTGTTCCGGTGAAAATCTTGTCCAATCGTTAGTGGGTTACACGGCTCAAATAAGGAGCTATAATCAGTACTCTCTAATCAATTCCTGTGGAATGATATTGCTCTGATGCTCCACGCTGGACAGGAATGTCCGCTGCCATATTGACTAACTCTATCATGATATTATTACGTCCACATATGTTTTTCTACCAGTATAATGTCGATAAACTAATCCATTTTTGGAAAGGCAGTTTATTCGAGGACGTCAGCTGTTGACTCGGCCGGGGTAATTCCGTGCATGTTGTCACGTAGACACCCCTTCCGGGTCTGTTATACACCACTTCTGGGTCTGTCATATTGAGACCATTTAAACAAAAAGACGACTGGGTCCTTCCAGCGGGTAATGTTACTCCAGGCGGTTAAACATAAACTAAAGTCATGTTGTATTTTGTGGCAAGGTAATGCAATATGTACTTGTGGAAAGTTAGTATAATATGTTGTTTTTATCTGGGAGGTCAATATATTTTATATGGAAAGTTAATATAAAATATTTATTTTAGTTGAACCATGAGGTAATATTGTTTTACAATAAATCCATAATTTAATATGATATGTACTATTATAGTACATTTATAAGGTAAAATATGTGAAAATTTAGTTTATGGTTTTTTTTCTGGGAAGTTAATAAGTATAAGTAATAAGTATAAGTATAAGAATATGAATATATATGTATTTGAGTAGATCCATGATGTAATACTGTATTAAATTAAATCCATAAGGTAATATATTATGCATGAAGGTCAATCTACAGATAATAAAATATGTAACACAGTAAATCCATGGGTAATATAATAAGTATGAGTAAATCTATAACATCCTCTCTCTCTCTCTCTCTCTCTCTCTCTCTCTCTCTCTCTCTCTCTCTCTCTCTCTCTCTCTCTCTCTCTCTCTCTCTCTCTCTCTATCTCTCTCTCTCTCTCTCTATCTCTCTCTCTCTCTCTCTCTCTCTCTCTCTGCCAGTGCTGTGAAAACACTAGAAATGATGTATTTCACCACTGAGTAGAAATGAGACACAGGCCTGTAGCTTTGATACTGTGTTCAATGGATGATTTGTATTTCGATAGAAGACTCATCTAATTTCAAATGGCACATGATTTTTTTGTTGGGGTAATATGATGGTCTGATTTAATGAAAGCTTATTCAAGGTACAAAAGACGAAAAATGGGGACTTGATCCCATACAATCTTTTGAAATTTTATAAAGATACAAGTGTAATTTTGGAAAATACGAAAAAACAAACCATTAACAAACTGCCAAAATATCAGACGATTTCTAATTGAATAGACTAAACTTGCAACAGAAAAAAAGCTGGTTATAGAAATGAAAACACAAATGTATTTCATCGATAGCTGATGTTTTTCGCAAACCTTCATCTTTTATTTGTCTCCACAATTTCGTGTGGAATGTCCTCGCTCTTTTCTCATTTCCACCACTGCAACCAAGACACATGTAATGAAAATATACAAAGACAGATTAAAAGTATGACCTAAAAAATGTCTTTATATTCATAAATGTGGCAGTTTAACCTCAAACAAATTAACATGAACAAAGTGTGTGAAATTCCTTATCACATAATATGATTTTTTTTTCTCCAAGATATGGATTCAAAATAAATCATACTTTAAATTTTCATTTAAAACATACCGTACATTTATGTTTGTCAATTGCAATAACTTGACCCGATCATTGTGCCTTGACACCAGTTTATCTTGCTATCAATTCTCAGTTGATCTGCAGCTGTCACATCTGTGAGTTCATCTTTTCACAACTTTGATGTTTAAGTGTCATCATGATATCTCACCTTATTTGTTAAGATCATACTTATATGGGCCCTGGTGAAATTGAACATGTTACATGATCATCTTGTGTGAAGTCAAGGAAGAATCAATAAGCACTGTTTTATGTGGGTAGAAACATAATACCATATACTACAACTATAACATTAATGGATTTACTATAACCTTGGAGTAATAATGAATGGAGTTCATTATTACTCCAAGCTATAACAAAGGAAATATGTGTGAGTTACCATTTTTCAAGTTACCATTTTGTGTCACTTGGGGGCGCAGGAGCTTGAATGTGTATGGCATAAGATTTATTCAACTTTTACCAAAACACACATCATTAAATTGTTGAACTTTGTGTCGTAGTTAATCAACTTTGTCAAAATTCATCAACTTTGTACCACGCCTGACTGAACTGAATAGAATCACTTATATCTGATTGAACAAGTTCCGTTCTATTTAACAAGTTCCGTTCTATTTAACCTTCAGAGTTAGATAAACTTCTTTTCTTGTCAGTTCTGCCTCATTTATCCCAATATCTGAAATATGTATTTTCATTGATAATGTTTACAATGTTCACTATATCAAAATAAATTTGGTCATGACAGATACTTCAAACCCTGGTCATTAGCTCACAGTTAATATAACAGTCATGCTACTTTGATAAAATAAGGTATAGTTTTAAAAATTGTGATTAATTCTATTATTTTCAAGCCCTTTTTCACAGGTAACAATCCATTCCGACAGTTCATTTTACAGCAGGAAATACTTTCCACTCAATTGTGGCAACAACTGCGACCCCTGTTGAACACAAGAATAGAATAATGATATATATTCGCTAACGTAGATGGATTAGGTGAATGGTTTTAAGCCCACTCCATTTGAACAGAGGCAGATCCTAATCTATAAATTCTGAGCAAGTTTGCCTTGAGGCAAGATTTGGGCATTTGGAAATATTAAATACCTCCGCCTGAGTTTAGATAATCTTACTACTTTCATTTATTTCACTGATTTTTAGAGGGTATATTCTATAATAGTTTTAGTTTAACAATTTAGTGCATATGTTCACACCATGGAGTAATTATAATTACTCCATGGTTCACACTGAAGTACATATGTTCAGACTGAAGATCAAATGTTCACAATTTAGTGCATATGTTCAGACTTTAGTACATACGTTCCCAGTTATAAACATACGTTCCCAGTTATAAACATACGTTCCCAGTTATAAACATACGTTCCCAGTTAAGTACGTATGTTCCCAGTTAAGTACATATATTCCCAGTTAAATACATATGTTCCCTGTTAAGTACATATGTTCCCAGTTATGTATATATGTTCCCAGTTAAGTACATATGTTCCCAGTTAAACAAATATGTCTCGCCGAGGTTGTAAAGCAAAACACTCATCTTAACAGTACCTGTAACTAGATTTATAACCTCGGGAAAATACCAAAAAGAATGTAAAAATCAAACTTCCTTGATGACAAACGCAAACTCAAAAACATTTTGGACTCACAGATAAGAACAAGACAAGTGGACTGGTACAGAACAGATTGTGAGCCACTAGAACAAAGAGGAAGTGAATTGATACGGAACGAGATAAGAATCAGTGCTCTGGATATTTATCTCTGTGTGTGTGTATGTCTATATGATTCACAACTCAATCAAACTTGGACAAGTCACAAGGGAACAGACACGAAATAGGACACGTCATAACGAACGTGTAAGTATGCTTGATATTAAATATTATGTGTACGCAATCAATACAGTTGGCGTTGGCCAATAAGTTTGTAGATTTGAGAGAAATATAAAACTAATGTTAATAGTAATTTTATGTGGTAAATCTAATCACAACATAGTGTATAATTGATTCCTGTTTTACATGTAGCCTAATAACTCACCCGATGGAAGTGTTTGACTGTTGCCACCCCTATTGAAACCTTTTTAAAGTTGAAATGGTCACTACAGGGACTTAAATGGGGTTAAGGATTGTACATTTGTTGCATATATCCCAATCCTAAAATTACATCACCTTCTAGGGTAGTCAGGCCAGGCCATATTATTCTTAGCAACTTTGTGATATGCTATAAACAACTATGCTATAAACAACTTATCTATGTTGATCATTCGACATAAGAGGGCTAGCTGATTCATATAGGAATTGTCAACAAGCTTTTGATTTGGTAACTTCCTACACAAATAAGTAAATGTATGTTTGTCATCATTAGCTTTCAGTAATACATTAAACACCAAATGATAAAAATATATAAATAAATAGTTTTACTGTCCATATACCAGGGGCATGGAATTCTTACACCACTTTTATTTTAATAAAATGTTTCTTGTTTCAAGTAAACGTCTTTGGGTTAACACCAAAGTTGATAGTAAATAAGATAGATACAAACTGTTTAAAGAGAAATGTACAAGAGGTGTCATCTGGTGGTGGTTTGCCCTCTAAATATGATTTGTGAAAAATTGTGAATTGAGCAACTATGGCCATATCAGGTTGACTTTCGAGCCTTTTAACCAGTGAAGTATTACTGCCAGGAATGGGAATCGAACCCACCGCCTTCCGTCCTCCATTATTAACCATTAAAGGCACAGATCCTACACTTTACCGACTGTGCTAGTGGGGCCAGTCTAAACAAGATACACAATATAAATTTACGTAAATGGTACCACCAGTTGCATACCTGCTCATAACATTTGCAGAGAAATTCAAAGCATTGTTACCTTCCAGTAAGCACAGGAATAAAACACTATGTGGGGCAATATTATATTGCTAAGATCCCTCAACAGGATTGCAGACGTTGTAGTTTTCATTGAAGAGGGATTATATTTTGTTAGAAATATTCATTATTGTTTAGCAAGGATAATATTTGAAACATAGAATTAAAAGTATGAATGCAGAGCAATAATAGCCACGTTTTAATGATATGAAATAAAATTTAAAGACTATAAACACTATGAAAATCTCACCCAGGTTATGACCTTAATCACAATGTGCCTTGGCTTGATAAATATTTGACATTTTTAATTACAATTACAATAATGACAATTATATCGATTGAAACATGAAGCAGTTCATTATTTGCACTAATCTTAATATCTTATCTATCTTAGACATTCTTTTCAAGAATAGTTCAGCATTATTCAATTCTATATACTCATTTCAAATAACTGGTGTAGTAAAAGTGGTAGCTTATAAAACACTTTAGAATTCAGTAAATGCTGTTGTATATTTCAGGTGAGATTTTGCATCAACCCTTGACATTGTTTATCGATCCATTCCTCCAATGGGTGCCACTCAGAGCAGTCATGCGAATGAAGGAAGTCTTTTGGTCAAGGATCCCATATCAGGGTACCCCCATGGATACCTCACCTTTATCCTAGACATGATCTTCCCAAAATGGGCGGTACGATTATGGGTGGATAACGTTATGTGGAACAAGCGAGCTGAATGGAAAGGCAGAGAACAAACTGGAAGGCATCAAGCAAAGAGGGGTATATCTGTCAACAGAATAGTCCCAAGTGGAAGTGCGACAGAAGGATTAAGTCTTCCGCATATGTTTTTCTGGGGAAAAGATAAGATATGCAAATCTGAGTGCTCGGACTCTGACACTCTCTTAGTGGATTCTGAACGGTGTCTGGCTGTGGATATGCAACATGCATGCAAGATGGATTGCCACCTTGTTATGGACACCAGACACACTGATCCTGGATTTGTGCGGATCAGGGTCCTAGATAGTACAAAAGAGAGGGCAAAATATTGTTTTCCCAGAGAAGTGGATGGAAAAACAGAATTGTATCTCTCACCTGAGGTTAAATGGGACATCAGGCACCGACTTACCAAATATGATGGGGATGTTGTTATTACTGGCCCAGCTTTAACCCAGGACAAGCCCCTGTCTTTCACAAAGTATGGTTGGACAGCACAGTCTATTAACTCTATAGACAGTGTCTATGCTATAAGATGTAAAAATTGGCCTAAAATAGCAGAACCTTTCTACAGTAGACATAGGGCAAGTGGTTGGCCTTCATTGGAGACCAGGAAGGCTATTGTTGATTATGGGATTCATGTTGTTGGAGTTCCTCATAAATTCAGCAGTGACCCATCAATAGAGTGGAGATTATCTTATTCAGGTGCTGAAGTATATCTTGCAAACACATTGACCTTAGATCAGAGACAAGTTTATGTAATACTTAAGTACCTGTCTAAGGCTTTCCTGAAGGGGACACCAGGGTTCTCTTCATATCTATTAAAGACTGTGTTCTTCTGGACATGTGAGGAGATCCCACAGCATATGTGGAAAACAACAAACCTCTCTGTACATTTGCTAGCTATCCTAGACAGAATGATCGCCTTCATTGCAGAGGGGCATATTCCAAATTATTTCATCCCAGATAGCAATCTGATTGGCCACATTTCTCCAGAGCACATGGTCACATTACTGTCAGCTATAACCTATATACGTAAAGACCCATTGAAGATAATAGATGCACAAGAAAATATGAGACTTGTATTTCATTCCTTTGCATTTAAAGGTATTTTTGAATCTTTTACAAACGATTTAGAAACAACGTTAGACATTTTAAAACTGTATGGATTCCGTCCATTTGTGTCAATCACAGAGAGCATTATTTTGTTTTATGCGAATTCAGTTCATTCCAGCAAAGATTATTATTGTGCAACAAGTGTTTTGGAAAGTTATCTGAGACAATTCTGGTTATCACCTGAAAACAAAAAGCCAACCAAATTTGAGATAGCACATAAAAGACGTCAACTTTATTATGCCTACTGCAGAAAAAGGCAAGCATATTTTGAGAAAAGATCAAAAGATGGATTTGAAAGAAACACATTGTCAGTTGAGGATCACATCAAAATATATTCTGAGGGTGCATGTCGCGTTGATGATACCAATGGTTTCATCCTACTAGAACAGCAGGGTGAATGGGAATCTCTCATGAAGGCCATCATCAATGAATGGTTCTCACAGTATTCTAACAACAGGGATTACCTCAAAGGTAAACTTGAATATCCAAATGAAGAATTTCTTCAAAAAGCCAAATTTAATGAAGATGATTTGCCATTCTATGTCAGTCAACCCAAGAGCACACAGCTGTACTCACCCCTAGCGGATATCAGCTACCATAAGGCTATCATGCGAGCATGTCAGGCCTCTTGGCATCTTGTACGTGCTTCACAACTCAAGGCATGCGATGTCTGCTTTCAAGAAGAGATTAACAAGGCTTTGGGGGCTTTTAGAAACGCTCTTCCCTTTGCCATTCACGACCCATGTGTCACAGCTGAATATGCCAACCTTCTGGTATACTTGTCTAGCCACCCACCAAGCAAAGGCCTAGACAATTTGCTATTCTCAAGTGCCAAGTGTTCAAATAGAAGCGATATACAAAATGCCAACCTTACCGACTTGGGAAAAATAATTGTACAACTGTGCAAGGAAGATCCCAGCAATGATCAGAGGTTTCCTCAAACTTTTAAAACTTTTTCACAAACTGAAGTCCCTGCTTTGGAGGCAAATCTTGCTTACTTTGTCATTAATGAGGAAGATGGTGCAGCTGTACCCTATGACATATATAGATTGTTCCTTCATACACTCCTCCTTGTAATACACAATGCAGAAATTGGTGATATTTGTAAGAACCTGATCCTCTTTTCAAAACTAGGAAGTGAGCAGGACGCACTGCTTACCAGTAGATCAAAATTGTTGACAAAAATAAATGTCAGCAAAAGCAGGTCTATGATTAAATATCTTCATGGAACAGCTTTGCTGTACTGTCGCTTTTATTTAGAAGCTTTTCATACAATGATGCAAGCATCACGACTCTATCCAGAATGTAAAACATACTATAAGACAGCCCTGCTCATCCTGGCTTTGATGTTTTGGGAACATGTCCAGAAGAGAAACAGATCAGTTGTGCGATGGAAGAGAGGTGGGAAAATAACTGTAAATCTGTCAACACCAGAAGCTTTGAATACAACAAAACTAGAACCTTGTCATCTCCACAAAGATAAAGATAGAGACTTGGAAATACGGTTTGATAATGAAAGTTTAGTGAATGATGCAGTCCAACGCCTGAAACAGAAATATACACTTGATAGTAATCTTGACCCTTTGACCTTCTGCCAGGCATACCTGGATATGCTGACAATAATTCTGCCTTGGATCTTTGATTTAAGTCAGGCGGCCATGGATGAGGAGCTTTCCGAGACCCAAGCACTAAATGAGTATGAGCTTGATTGAAATATTCTTGAGATGTTTTGATGTTGTTGTTTTTTATTTTCAATTGAGAAAAATAATTTGCCATCATCTAGTAATAAATAACTTTAAAGTAGTGTGAGTTTTAATGAAAATATTGTCATAGATAAATTGGCTAAATCTGTCACAAAATATAAGAAGTTCGACATTGTATATCAGGATACTGATTGATTGAATATTAGTTCAGTAAAATAAAAATACTATTTTAAATGGTTTCATATAATGATTATATCTATTAGGTCATAATTCCAAGGTCCGAATCTTTTAAAAGAAATAATAATGCCTTGTTAAGAAATACAATAGACTTCATTTACAAACCATACAAACTGAGAAAAGAATTACTAAGCAGTAAATAATAATAATAATAATAATAATAATAATAACAGATAAACAGTAATTCCTCATATTCTCGTTAATATGAGAAGGCATTCTTCTTGTTAATATCAGCAGCGCTCTAATTATAATCTGTTCATTATTAGATAAACAGAGATAAACATAGATGTGATATGAATATAACTAGTTTTATCCCTACATCATGATTAATAATATTGAATATCGTATAAATATGTGTCATAATGTCATTTACCAATTCTATTTCAATTCAAGACCTTTATGTTTTTGTCTATTCGTAAGAAATAGATGATATAATATTTGAAATGGGTTTTCTGTTTTATTTTGCAACCCTATCCTGCTACTGCACTAACAAATAAGACATACTATTTGATGGCCAAAGGTGATTGACGTTAACAGAATAAATTTACACATAATTGTATCTTATGTGTGACGTTGCAGTACATTTTCAAGTTTAAGTCAGTTTACAAGCAAATGCCATCATGTTTGCTACAAAAGGCCAACAAGTTTACCAGAATAGGCCATCAGGTTTGCTATAATAGGCCAAAAAGTTAACTAGAATAGGCCATTAAAGAAGGTATGCAAGAATAATTAGCAGACATATTAGACACATAATGCTAAAATACTGTTAAATTGTTTCACAAAGTTTGTTTTTTCACCGTGGAATGGGGAAGGCATTTTTGCATCCATCGCATATGCATATTCCCAATAAAAAATGTATGATGACTGATGACTTTTAATTCAAATAATTTGACTCAAACATTTCCAGCACATCTGCAGCTTTCAAAGTTTGCATTATGCTAAAATAATTTTCAAAGAGTAAATGTAATTCCGTGCCCCTCTCATAGCCGTATATTCAAAGAAAGTGTATATTCGTTTGCCTTTGCCATGACTTGAGGGTTGTGATGTCAGCTAAAATATGCAGCATATAGTGCAGTTCTCTGTGGAGGAGAGGACACATACAGGCTGGTCTGCTGTATATTAGTTAACATATTGTAAGAAGTTTTGGAGACAAGAAGAGATCAAGTGGCCCCTGAAAGCCGCAGCAAATTGGGTAAACACAAGGAACGGTCCTTACGATAGTATATGGTGGGTTTTAAGAGTTCGCTCGGAGATAGAGTGGCTCCATCTATTACATATGCAGCAAACTAGACACATAATTAAAAATATGGCCCATCCGCATATTGTTGTGATTGTGAGTAGTCGTGTTTGCTGAACAGAAGATATAACCCAATCTATCCAGTCATCTGAAAAATAGATTCATCAATTTGTTTGCATTAATGAAAATGATGATAATAAAAGCCATTTTTAAACAGTGATTGCAACTTTACTTACCTCGAGCATGGAATGAATTGTACCAATAAAAAATCACAGATATGATATGTTAATCATTTGTTAATAAATTACCATGTGAAATTAAACCATCATTAGAATTAAGTAAATCCAATAATTCTGATGTAGTATACAAGCTACTATGGTAATTATGCACCATTTAAAGGGGAATAATGAGCAGGCACACACTCACCCGTTTCCATAGTAACATTTGTTGTGTCTGTTTTATGGTCTATTGAGCGAAATCCTTTATCCTTGTCTGATACCAATCCTGATGTCTTATGAAAATAATTCTTAAAGCGCCCATTTTTTCCAGTGCCACTTATGAACTTCTCGTAATCAGATATGCTGTCGTCAATTACAACGTCCATACCATCATTTCTTGCCATTTTCATTGCTCGGATTATGTTTTTAGATGATTTAAGGACGTATATGCCAGACCGCTGTGAGGGTCCTGAAAATCCCTTAGGTCCTATTGCACCTGGGAGTCCCACAGGGCCAGACTGACCTTGTAAGCCCTGGTTCCCTGGTGGTCCCGGTGGTCCACCTACTCCTCTAATTCCGTCTGCCCCACTCGTCCCTGTGGGTCCAGTGAGTCCCTTAGGACCTAATGTCCCTGGCGGCCCTCCTGTGCCATCGATAGCATTGCTTCCTGGCGGTCCTCCTGTTCCCGAGGGACCCCCTGTACCTGTGGGACCGCCTGTTCCCGGGGGACCTCCGGTTGCTGGTGGGCCCCCTGTCCCAGGTGGGCCGCCCGTTCCTGGAGGACCCCCTGTCCCAGGTGGGCCTCCTGTTCCCGGCGGACCTCCAGTTCCGGGTGGGCCAGCTGAAAAAGGTCATTAATATCACTATAATCACACATATTACACAATACACAAAACGGGGTCCCCCCCAACCAACATGTATTTTCCTGGGACCAATTTTATCTATTTCCCACTGTTTCAATTTGTTTATGATTTTTTTTCAGAAATCTAATAGCTATCACTAATAGTCATAAAAGAGTCTGGCATTGTGAATAACATAGCAAGTATTAGCCAATGATAATCGAAGTTAGAACTAAATTCATTATGCAACGTGTATTTTCAATGGTCAAAATTATCATCTGCTCAAGTCTGCCCAAGTAGAATATAGAATAATGTTAATACTGCATTGTTGTGTGATTACAAGATATAATAAGACTTGTGATCAAATCAGGAAATCAATACAAGAAATAAAGATAATACTTACTGCCAACAGGTGGTGGTAAACTTGTACTGCCAGATACAGAGTGCACTGCAAAATGTAAACCTCTCATAAATAACATTGCTTTTACTGTTGTTATGAATACAACTTTTAGGTTGAGTCATTATCAATGCGCCACACGATAAATGAAGGTAATTTCGGGAAGGTAAATAGGCCAAATCATATGATTTATATACCTACGATTTATGCTAGATGTACATTCAATTCTGGTTATGTTTGGTCTTTTCGTAAAGTGTTCGTATATATATATATATATATATATATATATATATATATATATATATATATATATATATATATATCAACAAAGAATAACTCCAGGGGTTTCCATAGAGATCTTGATCATTTCCCATTTAAGTACACCGAGTCTTTAATAATAATAAGTGTCAAAGATTCTTAGGCATATTGCATAATTGTGTTTTTTACCTCTGAATAATTTAGTAGTTCTTGTCTATTTGAATATAAAAAAAATATTGGTTATCTTTAAAATTAAAAGCGCTGTCAGTATCTCCCTGTGTGTATGCCCAAAACTGCAACCTTTGTTGGTTTTTGGTCTGAATCGATAGTAAGACAGATACCCGCCATTCTAGATTCGCCTCGAGGTTTACTACCGATTGGAAGGACTATACTCTGCATAGACACTGTGACATAGTTGAGAAAAATGGCATCTTTAAATGATATTTCCCATTTTATTTATTTTTTTCAAAAAGGGTACTGCATTATGTCCTATGGCAGGCTTTGGTATCTTTTTATGTTTGGACTGTAGTGGATATATAGATAAACGATGATTCCACAAACCTCATATTACTCTGAATTTAGTAAACTTAAAATCTTTTCATGAATATTGTAACAATGAATGGTAAAGGAATATAAAAATATATAAGAATTTATAAAGGAATAATATTTTGGTTTATGTCCATTTCATTGTCATAAACTTCACCGTTTATATATAATGAGAGCTTGGTTTAATGAGTTATAATGGGTATTCAGATATACATTACTGTCTGTATGGCGATAAGTAAAGACCACTCAATCATGGAGAATGTGCTTATGATGACCATAGAAATCGGTGAAACTCCCTTGTTGGGAAAAATATATTGTAAACCACGAAATTGAAGGAAATAAAGTGTAGATTTTTACATGTGCAGAAAAATAAATTGGTGGCTGCACTTCCGGTCTGGATAACGAATGCAATTAACAACATGGTATGAGGAAAAATGTTAAGACTATCCTTCGGCCCCTCCACGAGTAATGGTCCGTCCCTGAGCACACGCCACTTTTTTCGTCCTTAAGAGAAATCAGAAATATTTTAACCGCTATTCAGCCACAGGGAACATTCATTCGATTATAGTTGAAATTGTTGATCTCCAAGACTGGCTGCTGATTTGACGAATGCTATTATAATGCGGTAATGGTTTCATTTTTAAAATGATATCGTGATTTAATAGTACTTGAATAAATACATTGGTTAAAAACGCATTATTCAAGAATATGCTGCCATCAAAACTTGCATTTATTTGAAAGTTTGCCTTTATATCATTAACATAATTGATCAATATGGTGTATCATATTGGTGACTCTATCAGTCAAATATTCTTATTGCTTAAGTTACAACCATTATGATCCACCAGGTGTCTCTGATGTCACGTACAATGTATGCTGGGATAGATTTGTAGACATGGCAGCTGATATGATAACAGCCACTCTCAATACTGTGAAGTTGATACATTAAAACCATGGTAACAAATTGCACGTACAGAAAAAACTTTTAAAATCTTGAGAATACTAGAAAGACAGTTATCAGTGTAATAAACTGATTCCAATGAAATGACATATCAATTAACATTTGTTTCAACTATAAGCCAAGCTTGGATGTCTTCACACCAATCCCGTGCGTGACAGACAGACAAGGTGGCCGTGATAATTGATAGGAACACCAATCTATCAGATATCATTATTGTGTCTATATATATCCAGAAGAAATAAAATGTAATTAATTCAAAAATAAATCTTGGTTAGCTCGGATCGTTAAGCCACCAGGACTGTATTGCATGAACAGATTCATGATAAGATCAAATTGTTTTCAAAACCAGGTTCAAATGAACCAAATAATTAAATAAACGGTTCAAAACATTTCTGAGCCAAAAGTATTGTATCAAGCAGTTCCTGGTCCATTCGTCCAATTACAGGTTATGGTTCATTTGAACCTAAATCCGGGTTCATTACCAGAAATATTTTTCACTACATGTAATCTCTATCGATGAGTATTGCGCTGATTTTGTTTTTCTTCCCAGTTTGGACCATTGTCGTGTAGCTCTCAACACAAAACAGGGAGAGGGCCAAATGATAAACCACGGTGTTATACAGAGAACCCAATATATCATATAGTTACGGAAATATAACAGTGAATCATATAGACCATATGAACTAATTGGTCAAATACTGGTTCTTTATAGAATGGTGAATAAATGTCACGATAGGTTTACAGATGTGGAGAAACAGGACAGGGAGCAAAACAGACACATAATATTTAATATATAATATACATAATATTTTGATAATTCCCATTGTCTTGACGGATTTTCTATTAATTAAAGCATTCTTACTTGTCAGCATAGCTAGAATGAACATCAGCATGTTGTCGACCATTGTGAAATAATCTCCTGGAACTACTAGTACTGGTGTCAGATTAAAATGATACATTAACAAAGGTCGACGTAGACAAAATACCAACACATGGGAGATCATCCATTAAACCTAAATGACATGTCCATCAAAATAGTATTGGTTCTGGGATTGTGCGGAAATGTGAAACAGCCAAAGGCAAAATAAACTAACATTTTGAGATTTATTGGTTACACGCGTACATGTATGTTTGACAACCAGACGCTTTGTATTCCGTTTTATTACCTGATATGATTATTATAAATGAATTTTGTGTGAAGTGAGCTTGTAAAACTAGTATTTTATTTTGAATAGAAAATCCACATGACGCGCACATGCGCGTTAAGAGATCTCGAGAAATACTCTCAGTTGATTATGAAAACATTTTTACAATGCATGTAAATTACTTGGGATCGGTCTGACATGATGCACTGAATAACTTGAAACCTTTAAATGATTTCACGACAATTTACTTTTTCTTCATAATTGGATTTCCTTTGTTATTTTCCAACCTTTGTTATTTTTCAACCTTTGTAATTTTTCATGTTTACCAGTTATATAAGCTGCAACATTTTGAAATAATGCTTTTTAACCTTATATCTACACATGAAATTAGTCATTTTTCAATACATCACTGAGAGAACCTGAACTAAATAATAATATTCCAAATGCTTAAAAAATTTGGTTCATTTGCAACAACAGAACTTTTAGATGTTGTGGTTCCCAAAAAGTCAAATAAACAGAGGTGACGATGGGACATTACTCTACTCTACGTAAGCGCCATGAGCAGACCCTGTCTGAAATAGCGCTATAGAAGTTTATTATTATTATTATTATTATTATTATTATTATTATTATTATTATTATTATTATTATTATTATTATTATTATTATTATTATTATTATTATTATTATTATTATTATTATTATTATTATTATTATTATTATTATTATTATTATTATTATTATTATTATTATTATTATTATTATTATTATTATTATTATTATTATTATTATTATTATCATTATCATTATCATTATCATTATCATTATCATTATCATTATCATTATCATTATCATTATCATTATCATTATCATTATTACTATTACTATTACTATTACTATTACTATTACTATTACTATTACTATTATCATTATCATTATCATTATCATTATCATTATCATTATCATTATCATTATCATTATCATTATCATTATTATTATTATTATTATTATTATTATTATTATTATTATTATTATTATTATTATTATTATTATTATTATTATTATATTACATGTCGAGAATCACATTTAATGACCAAAAAAAATAAATACTACCTCAAGATCAAAACAACCAAATGAAAAACAAATCCGCCATTTATCCCACCTATATGACACCTTTGACTTCATACTTGAGGCTACATACTGGTGCAATTCATCTATTCTACTTTTGGCTACATACTGAGGCAATTCATCTATTCTACTTTTGGCTACATACTGGTGCAATTTATCTATTCTACTTCTGGCTACACACTTTAGCAATTCATCTATTCTACTTTTGGCTACATACTGGTGCAATTCGTCTATTCTACTTTTGGCTACATACTGGTGGCATTCATCTGTGCCAATTGTGGCTACATACTGGTGACATTCATCTATTGTACTTTTGGCTACATACTGGTGCAATTCGTCTATTCTACTTTTGGCTACATACTGGTGGCATTCGTCTTTGCCAATTGTGGCTACATACTGGTGATATCCATCTGTGCTACTTGTGGCTACATACTGGTGACTAAATACCGGTGACCATATAATGGTGTTTGGAATTTTTATATTTGGAGGGGATGTTTTCTCGAGAGAAACGTGTGCGTCAATGTTCATGACATGGAAAAGTGTAAAACCATTGTAATGTTTTGTTTTTTTTTGGTCGGCCTTTTTACCACCAGGTGGCTCTGATAGAGTAAATAAGTACAGATGTCACTACTGTCTTAACAGACTATTTCTAATATAAATGATTTTCTTCGTGCTTTGTAGAATATAAATCACGAATTCAAAGTTCAATATTTCAAAAGCATTTGGCACATGCTGAAGAGATCTGTCAAGAATTCTAACCTTGTGTCCAATGAAATCGGGGAGAGAATTTAGATTAAAATTCGGAGAGAGGATTCAACTGAAAGCATTAACAAATGCCTCCATGGCTCAGCTCCACCTTATTTTATAAACCTAACAAAAAGTTACGATCAGACAGAAAAATGATTTAGGTTTCTGAAAAGCCAATTAATGGGGCGATACAATATTGTCAAAAATTGGACTGTTTTTAATTGTCTGTCAATACAAACAAGGAACTCTGGTCTTCCCTAGAAAGTTTATGGAAGCAAATATTGTTATGCAAGCCTATGGTCAGTAAGTTTGTATATTTTATCTCCATATTTCTTCAATTGCAAGTAGTTTTGCTGCATTGTATGCTTGTAAATTGAGTGATTTACAAGCAGTGTATTGTAAAGCATTTTTGAGTATTTTACATGCAATGTGTGTTTGTGTTTATATTTTGATTGTATGTTAATATATTGATTAATGCAACATATATTTCTGATGCGAGTTATGCTTACTGAATCTGAAAAACAAAAATATCATTTAATTTAGGTAATCAGGATTATAGTTTCAGAGATATCTCAGAAAGCCCGACAATGCAAAGTATATTTCTGCTTGTAGTATTGTATTTCTCTAGGATTTCTATTTCATTTGACAGAAGCAGATAAGTTTTCAATCTACCCCAGCAGGTCGTGGTCACTATCAGGCTGTGTATACAATATTATCGCCAGGTCAAACTCTACAACATCCTAGTGTCACCAAGAGCCTCACTTTAAGTGCAAAAAAGCCGACGGAACCGGAAACAAAACAAAACAAAAAACCAGGGAAATTGAGGTGTCAGTGGGTGCTATTTGTTAGATGTGACATCAGTTATATATATGTTGTGTGTGTATCCGACATCCTGATGTGGGTGAGATGAACTCTCTGTACCATCTCCGTGCCTCAGTCGCCATATTCTGACACCAAGCTTCACTTATACAATTCAGGATTATTAATTTTTATCACATAATTATCACAAGTGTGGTACACCGCGCACATTATATATCCAATTGATTCATGCGGCAAGAATGTCAATTTTATTATGAAACATTCAATAAATCTATTGACTTTTAATTTATATCTGAAATAAGCTTCGTATTTTGCAAAGTTGCAGTTTTAAATCTTCATTCATACTTTAGAAAATAACATTGTTTAGTGTAACAATGGAGAAATTATTATTAATCCAAGGTAAAACTGTGTGTTTAGGTTAGGTCTTCTTTAAAAATCTTAAACTGATTGTATTATTTATATAGCTGATGCACCAAACTTTATCTATTTTATGTGGTGCATGTGCATTCAAGATCCGTTTTCTCCAAAAAATAGAAAAGGTTCTAAATATCCCATTTAACTCAATCCATTCTGAGGTAATTAAAAAAATGCAAATATTACCACTTTAAATATTGGTTATAGTATGATGTTGTCTATGTTTAGGCAGAAATCTTTACCAGACCAAGGAGGATAATGTAATATTTGAACAGTTTTTGTCCTAATAATAACAAAATAATTATCTGGGAGAAAAAGTTTTTAAAGAAGTAAAAGTTGAAAACTTGAATAGCTTTTATCCAAATAAGAGGCATTATTAAAATAATTATCCAAAAAATGAATCCAATGAGAATCTAAGATATATTTCTGACATTGTGGCAAAATCTATGAATATGGAAAAAAATAAATATGAAATCATGTGATAAGGCGAGTTCATCGGCACTATAACATTTTGCTAAGAATCATATATTGGCGTAATATGATTTCGAGATCAAAAGTTTTATTCATTGTTGTGAGTTAGTTATCTAATTTTCCGCCATCCTTTGTCAAACTTCACACCGACAAAGCTTTGATGAGCACAACTCAAGTCGTGTTTGTTCGCCGCACTGTGGCGCGCACCTGTCATCAATGTTGTCATTTTCACTAGCGGCAAGCTCTTTGAAGTACATTGTATTAAAATAACTCAGTTTTCCCACCACGGTTTCAAACGCACAAATCAGTTCGATTTTCCAAGGGAGAAGGCAAGATTCTGAGTCATTTTCATAATTTGTTGATGCATTTGCGAACAAAACTGTTGTTCTTTAACAGAAACGTGGGAGCATTTTTCCAGCCAATCAGAGCGGGAGATAGCGAGCGGTGCGGAAGCGCCAGTCATACTGTGGGTTCCCTGTGAAAACCTCACAGGTCTGACTATAACAGTGGGAGTACCGTTGAGCATGAGGATTCAGTGCGCAGGATAGCATTTCTAAATCATAATCTCAACGCCGGACATTGGTGGGTGCACAGACTAGATGCCACTGTGATCGTGAGACATTTTGTGTGGATTTAACAATGGAAAG
Organism: Amphiduros pacificus; assembly: GCA_949316495.1. Taxonomy (NCBI): domain Eukaryota; kingdom Metazoa; phylum Annelida; class Polychaeta; order Phyllodocida; family Hesionidae; genus Amphiduros; species Amphiduros pacificus. Next base: position 16,601,422 of record OX439003.1, on the reverse strand, counting down.
ACAGCGGTTTTCAGTGGGTCTGCCTTGCGCCGTGCTGGCGGTTCTTGTCTTCGCAGTCGGGGCCAACTCTCATGGTTCACAATGCCAATCTGTTCACAAACATTTTGTGGATCACAAAATTGGTCCATCTAGTTTAGTACCTGAAAACAAAATTCACGGTGAGTACAAATAATCACGTTTAAAAAAGATTATATCTTAAATTAGCTCAATTAATTTAATATTTAATTTTGCAGTATTTGAAAATTAAAGATGTGTTATAAATATATCAATCTATTTAAAGTATTTTAATTGATTGTTATCTCATCTAAGAGGTGAGACAAATAAAGGATAATCCCTTTCTAGAGCATATATCACAAGTCTTGTACAAACAAAGTCCTCAGTCAAGCTTTGTTTATAATTGAGTAATTAACACAAGGTGATAATTGGAATGTTTGCAAATACAAATGAGCCTCATATGTGTGTGTGTTTTGACAGATCCTGAGATGGAGGTATGCTACCGGGGATCTAAGGAGCCTGTCAGAACCTCGTGCTGCTCACGAAAAATGGAGAGAAAATATATACAGGCAGCGGATAGGGATTTCTATGAAGTTATTAGGTCGACCAGTTCATATCTAAAGAAGCTTCTCTCCATAAATGCAGCACAATATAGAGGTGTGTACACATTCTTTGCAGCATTTTTTTTTGTAAAAAAATATCACAGGATGAATATTTGAAGCAGCATGAGTGAAATGAATGGAAATCATCTCAGTGAAGAATATATTTGTTCCACCCTGATGATTTTGGAAAAGAAAAGATGTATGCATTAACTGCATGGGTAGAGCAGGCCTCCAGTCTAGACCAGGCTGGGAAAGTTGTGAAGACGAGACAAATAAGAAAGGTTTTCTTGTTAGATATTTATGCCTCTGCGTGCTACTATGGTGTACTTGGGCCAGCTAAGTTTCAGTGTGTACAGGCACAACAGGTAGTATCTTTCATACCTTGGTGACTTCTCAACCTGGGAGAAGGTAAACAGAGACTAGTCCGGCCTGCTCTCATTTTGTGACTTGTGTTCTGGGCTACACAAATGTTTGAAGATCTGTGAACACTACCTCAGGTTGTCCTGGTAAAATCCGGAAACCTACACGCCAACAAGCCACCCGGGTCAGTTTCACAGGATCAGCTGTGTATATTTTGCCAGACAAGCCCTGTGTGTCACCGTACCATTTCTTTCCTTGGTGGAACCCCTCATTTCTCATTTTCTGAATGCTCATCTGATAAACAATAAATATCTACTCCTCCGTCCCATCCAGTAGCATGTGTCTAGGAGCAAACAAAGAAAATAAATAAACTATCTCTGGTGATAACAGTGATCATAGAATTTATATCCTTCAAATAAAGGTCCTGTTCCAAGAAAAATTTAACTAAAAGTCCTATAAAAGATAATTGGTGTTTAAAGATGTTTCAATAGATCATAAATTTTTCTTCTTAATTATATGACAAAGAAGCTTGTAGTTCACTATTCAAATAATTAATTATATTGCAAATGGAAGTTTGGTAATTTTGATGTTGCCATTATAATCTTGTAAAAAAAAGTGTGGTTAAATGGCACACTGTAAATTAGTATTTGTTCGGATATCCTTTTGGTTTGGAATGTAGTTCTAGATATTTGAATAGTTCCTGACAGACCTCCAACACAGCATATATACCCTATTAATGACCCTACATACATCAGATGTTCTTTTTCCTGATCTAAAATAAAACAGATATCCCATATAAAAGACCTGAAATAAAACAGATATCCTACATAACAGTCCTGAAATATAATAGATATCCTGTATATCTGACATAAAAAACATTCTCCTTTTTTCTGACGTGAAATAAATAACTTATTGTTGAAGGAAGCATATATCCTTTAATACTGACCAGAAAGAAGAAGATGTCCTTTTGTACTGACCTGAAAGTAGCAAATATCCCTAAATACTGACATATAGTAAAGCAGATATCCCTAATAAATTACCTGAAATAAAGCAGATGTAGGTATTGCTGGCCTGAAGAAAGGAGATATCCCTTGTAACTCCCACCTTTCATAATGTCTGGAAATACCCAGGAAACACCCAGGAAAATAACAAACCATTATCAGTCATTCTTTTATTATATGATCTTATCTGATGTAATTCTGAACATAACCTCCATATACCCCTGTTAGTTACCTTGGTCATACTGTCTGACAGTATAGTTATGCACTAGTATTCATTTTATTTCTAGATTATTTAGGTCTCAATCAGGCCAAAGATTTTTTTTTAAATGTTGACATCAAACTAGTTATCTTTTGTGCTATTGTTCTCCTTCTACTGGTTAAGAGGTTAGCCATTGTGTTGATAAAGTGCTGCTTGATATGTTATGCTGAATCAAAGTTCTCACCAAAATACCTCACAAAAGGTGCCCATTTGAGTCAAACACTGGTGAGTATAGGTTAATGGAGGCAAGAAGCTCATTTACACCACCCAGAGGCACTCAATAAACACAGATATACCAGGTAGAGGCTGTTGAGAACACATTGGGGGTGCTGATGTCAGGGGTGTAGGGTGAGGTAATACGCCAGCCCCTTCACTGCCATAAGAAACCTCTTATCTCCTTGGTATATATAATAATAAAAAAAATATTCCAAAGAATTTTCATGTCTGGAAGCTCTAGCAATTATCAAATGTTAACGTGGTGTGATTTTTGCCACTGTATCAGTGAACATCATCATTCCCATCACGAAATGATCAGAATGTGATAAAGAGATATGTATACACGGTAGATAGGGGGTTAATCTTATCTCTGGGGTAATTATATACCCAAGGAGCATTATTAGATGAACGTTTAGAAGCAAATGGGTGGTGGCATTGACAAACTATGGATTGTATTCCCAAACTTATCTCCGTTCAATGGCTGTTTATAGAATGATAACATCTTATATAATGATAAAAGTGATGGTAAATGGATAAAATGTTCAACAATGTACTGATGATATTTATAAAATGAAGTAATTTATTTTTGTGCCAAACATTTTCATGTGCCCCAGGCTGACACTATTCATATTTGATAATGTTGAAAACTATATTTATACGTGAAAAGTGTGCCAACGTATTGACTTTATTGTTTCGGAATCTATTATTTATTATTTTACAGCTCGAGATAACCTCTATTGAAACAATCACACATGTAAACACATTTTTATCAATAAATAATCTCTTGTTTTTATGTCCTACCGGGTCAAACACCATATTATTACTGATAAATTTGACTCAGCTTTCAAAATACATATGTTTTTGATATTGCATATCCCATAATGATTATTGAGGTTAACCATGGGCAGACCTATGCTGGGATGATACACGTAGCTACAGGCCCTCAGACATTGCCCACATTACAGCATGTAGCTTGGTAACACGTGTAAACAGGCTCATTTTTGCTCAGGCATTACTATGTAATGTTTTATCTGAGAAAAAAAGAAACTTTCAAATATCCTTCATAAAAAAAACCAAGACTGTTTTATGATCTAATGTTATTTTCGGGATCGGTACAGAATGTACATTTTTACATGTAATGTGACTGATAAGTTAGTCTTCAAATTTACACAAAAACTGTTTGTGCATATTGCCTGGTATTAGAAATAATCCTCATTTATATAATATATAATATATAATAGACATTTGTATAGCGCCTTTTCAGACAATGTCTGCTCATGTCGTTCATTCTTTTTACATACTGCAAAACATGCAAAGAATAAGACAGGACCAAAAAAATAGTTATTCATAATTTTTTTGTGCTTTATTCATGTCCTGATGATGTCCCTTGTGGTCAGAGGAATGAACAATTTGTTTATCCCAAATAAGTGTTTGCTATTGATTATAACAATATGTGAGTATGAAGTAGATTGTGGGCAGTTATTCTTAATCATAGGATTGTCCTTTCCTGTATGCGCATATAGTTTGCCTGTTTGTGCATATAGTACATTTGTTTTTCTTAAGTATTAACATGTGCAAGACAAATTTCATAATGATGTCAAATTTGGTTGAGACAGAGACTTATATAGTACACATAGTACATTTGTTTTTCTAAAGTATTAACATGCACAAAACAAATTTCATAATGATGTCAAATTCGGTTGAGACAGAAACTTAAGTCTACCTGTAATAACAACTTCGGTTCATTATCGAGACAAAAAGCATGAGATAGGCAGAGATAAGAGGAGACATGAATGTGCAGATGTTGTCATTATGTAGGGACAGGTGATTTGATGTAGTTGGTGCAGGTGTGAAGTGGCCACCCTGAGCTACAACTCACCCACAATATATTTACCACCTACGTGCCACTCATACTGGCAAAGGTTCTACTGTCCACACTCCAGCAGAACTGTGCACTCAAATATCTCATGCGACAATATGTTTCTTTTTCTTCATAAAGAAATCTCTCATGCAGCAATACATTTCTTTCTCTGTTTATGATTCTGTTTAAATTTCGCTTAAAATGAGAAAAAAAATGGATATAAATTTTGATTAATCAATGTAGTGGTGGAATGGATGATATGCATGAGAGAGAAAATGACACATAGTATCTTTCTTTGTCTTTTTACAATTTATCTTTTCATACTTCCAAGTAGATTAAATCTCTCCAGGAAAAAAAAAACATTAAAAATTTTGACTTTTCAATAATACTTGATCTTGTATCCAGGTTAAGACTGGATTTTGACATTTGGAAGGATTGTCCCTCTCATACAAGTCTCAAAGCTTAATCAGTTTCACAGATAACTTATCTCAGTGGAGAATCAGTAGTAAACATGACAAGTGTTTGCTGAGATATCTTGAAGGTTTGTAAACACATCTATCTACCTGCAAATTCAGCTTCTGTAAAAGGTCTTTATTTGAACATGTGACACTGTTATAACTGAGACGAATATATTTTATCCTCACATGATAAACACATGTGTCGTTTTATGGCTTTGTCAGAAATGTCATCACCTTAATTAACATATTTTTAAATGGCCATAATCTTCATATTTCCATCATGCATGAATGCTATTTTTGAGCCAATATTATCTTCATCAAGAAGTGAATTATTTTCCTTCAGAGAGTGACTCTCTTCAGCTTTTGCTACTCCGTATATTTTTACGCATATTTGTGAATAGACAAGGTCACACTGATATGATAATCCTGGCACAATTCTGTCACGTGATTTTGTGACCTCATAATGCTCACGATTGCTCGTGGCCAGCTAGTTGCTGCAGCGTGTATGTATATATATATATATATATATATATATATATATATATATATATATATATATATATATATATATATGACACATATGGAGATATTGTAACATGGTAATAATGTGTGACAAGGGGGTGGCCCTGCATGCCTCAGCATAATGGTAATTATACCACATTATCATCATGTATTTACACACAGACTATTGGCAGCATTTATAGGCAGGACACCAGTAGACCATATGACATTTAGCTTCCTTTTTTATACCAACCAACAATTAATTTTTTTTAAACATGTGCAAACAGAAAGAAGCTAATATGAGAGTAATCATGATGATTAGAGGTCTTTCAGTAAAAAAAAAGTTCATTCTCTGTAGAGCTGATTTTTTGCACTATTAATGTAGAATACCTTTTCCTCTGACAAACAACTTGACCTTTTGCCGAGTTAGAGAGGTTTGGATGTTCCCCAGCATATAGATGCAGTGCTATAATGGATGTGTTGCATGGATATTCAGGTGAAGGTATAAATCTCTTACGGTGACACTGTGAAGACATTTTTGCCCATAAAAGTAACACTTAGCTGGATGAAGGGATAGGACATGCAAAGTTGGGGCTGCATGTGTTGGCATGTGCTAACCCCTCCACTGCCATTAACCTGCTTAGCACGGGAGTTGTGGCAATCAAAAATTATCAATGCTTCATTCATAACGGGTTTGAAATTTTGAAAGTCTAGTGTTGAAGGATAACATGTAGCTCGAAATGATAGTTCATTCAGAACATTTTTAGTTTTTAAAGAAAAGAACATCCATGGATGGAAGATCTTAGTGCAGGAAGAAAAGCACCATTACTACTGACCTGAGACCTGCAAATGGCTGTCATAAATTGTGTTAACAGCTCGGCAGAATCTGCTTGTCACATTCTCAATACTGGCTTATGGGTCTTTCAGACCTGGTCTTAGCTGCTGTTGCTTGCTAGGTCAGGATTTTCAATGTTGACCTCACATGACCTTGACCTCGAAGACATACAACCTTAGAAAGGTCAACTTGCAGCATCCTCTGGTGGCAATTGAATGACATGCAAGATGATATAGAGCCAGCATCACATGATCTATTGCTTCAGGTAGTCACAAAGTGGCCATATTATTATTGGAAATTCCATCAAGGTTGCCGCATACAGGAATATAGTAGACAAGGACACAAACAAGTCATTCCGCCATATTTTTCAAGCATTTTATGATCCTATAATCATAATTCCTTGTGGTATCCAGACTGAGTTCCCAATATGTATGTTAATACACCAGTTATGTGAAGGATTCCAGGCAACCTCTTTGAGAGAAGGTCAAAATTAACCTGCAGTTTTTTTTCTTCAACTTTGGTGATATATATTATACTTGATCACAGATTAGCATGGGGTTGGTTGTCAGGTTGTGGTACGTATTTTGTCAGTTTGCATGTCATGCCTGGCTGGAGTTGAGAGGTGTCTGAACACTGCAAGCCTAATGCTTGACTGACTGAGGGATGGAGAAGGCAGGTAGGAGGGCATGGGAAGAAAACCCCACCCCATCAATGACTTACTGGCATGATGAATAGAACCCTGAGGTACCCCCACCTCATACCACTACCTCATAGCCATTCTCACCATGACATTTAGTCAATTATAAGTATAAATCAGATATCCTCTATGATATAGTATACAGGATCTCAGATTTAAGACATTGATTAGCCTGTGTCTATGTGTCTGTGTGCATGTAGTTGAATATAATGGCTTAATCTCTGAAAACTTGACCTTCACCTTGATCCTGCCAATCTTAAGATTCATCAGATGCTTATCAATGATTGGCTGTCTCCCAGAATGCAAATGAGGTCAGGTAGGTTGCTTCAATCTTGAGTGCATTATGTTTATAATGCACTCCTTAAATTTTCATCACTTTTGCATATCGGTATCAGTTGGAGTCAAACATCTTTTTATTCACGTCAAATTGACCAGACAAAGTTATGCATGCAGCAACTCTATTGTGTCATGCCCAGGTAGTAATAGACTATTTGGTCATTTATACCTTGACATGCTTCAATATGGGCTAATATTTTCTCAGAAATATGATAACTAGTCTATATGCTCATGTTTATTCACAAATATGCTTCGCTCCTGAGAGGATAATTTTGATTATGATTTTGATGATGATGATGATGGTGATGATGATAATGATTTTGATAATAATAATAATAATAATAATAATAATGATAATAATAATGATAAAATGATAATAATAATAATAATGATAATAATAGTGATAATAATGATAAAAATGATAATAATAATAATAATGATAATGATAATGATAATGATAATAATAATAATAATAATAATAATAATAATAATAATAATATTAATAATAATAATAATAATAATAATAATAATAATAATAATAATAATAATAATAATAATAATAATAATAATAATAATTTGCATGCAAGTCTGAATAGTACAAGGTACTGGAAGATTCAGAAAAAAGCTCAAACAGTTTTTGTGTGAACTACTGAAATAACTTGAGAGAAATTGCATCAGGACTGCAGAGAATGTATTGACTATGTTAATTCAGTACAGTGTACTTGGAGGATGTGGTCACTCTGAAGCTGGTCTCTGGGATAGATGCAATCACAAATAAAGTGCAGCTCTCTCTCGGCAAGTCCCTTTTTTCTTCACCGGGGAGCTTAGATGGCTTTTGGAAGACAAGCAATATTGACTTTAAAGTATTTTCTGGTGGTTTAGGAACAAGAGGAGATTTTTACCTCAGTGTATGTGTTTTGCTGGTTTTGTTGAAACCACCTAAATCTGTCAGTAATTACATTTAAACAGAAAGTGAGAAAATATATAAAGAAGTATAATTGACTTGAATAATGTTACAAGAATTTAATTTTAATTTCACAAAATCACAAAAAAGCACGATGATACATTGCACCAGACAAAAACAAGAGGGAATGTGAAAACCTGGGCAACCTGATGCATTTGATGGTTATAATGTGGGAGCTGGGTGAGTTTAAAGTCGAGCACATGGTGTCACCACGACATATGCAGTCTGCATGCGATAGGTCAACACACTTATACGGGTCTCCTCGCTGTGCCAGACTGGCCTCAACACCGCTACACGCTGATCAGATTTAGGCTTAATGCTTTTTATGGTCCGATTTACTGATTATGCTTAAGATGTTAGATAAATTTGATTAAGTGACCAAATCTTGGCTTTTGAAGTGACCATTGAATAAATGTTGGTTTTGATATTACGTCTCAAAGAACCTTACAGACTGTTATATCACCTGCAAGGATAATGCAGTGTCACATACATATAGCATAAAATCAGCTGATTATGCCTGTGTCCGCCAACCAGCTGGGTCATAAAGAAAAATTGAAATTGCCATGTAAAAAATCCTCCATGTACTGTGGAAAAAAAACCTCCATGTACTGTGGATGGCCTGAAACATGTGGACTTGTAATCATCTCAAACAGAGCATGTCTGCACGAGGAGGTTGTCATAGGTAGGATATAGATGAATTATGAACCATGGCCGGATCCTCACAGGTAGCACAGGCAGGTTTCACATATCTCAAATATGGCATGGACAAGATGTGCAAATAATATTAACTATTATTGTTGTATGGTTTCAAAGAAAGATAGTTCATAAAGTTTAGGCACCTGTAATCATACTATAAACTGTTGTTTGTCAATTTGCCCATTCTCATGATGTAACCCTGGCAACTAGGTATAACGATGGTCCCTGATCAGATGCATGATGCCATGGAGAAGGATGTGACCTACTTCTTGGGGAAGCTCTAGATACATTGTGATTGATGAGATGTGAAGATAATCGATCAGATGAGACGGGCCTGATGGTTGTCGGGATGCATCATTGTCACTAGTCAGTCAAGCATGAAAATGTAGGACTTCACATGTGATCAACATGGACTGAACCATGGTAGCATGTCCACAGGCATATGATATCTGTGATAGGACCTTGCCACATAGATTGAGGGCTGGATCATGGTAGCATGTCCTCAGGCCTGTGATATCTGTGATAGGACCTTGCCACATAGATTGAGGGCTGGATCATGGTAGCATGTCCTCAGGCATGTGATATCTGTGATAGGACCTTGCCATGTAGATTGAGGGCTGGATCATGGTAGCATGTCCTCAGGCCTGTGATATCTGTGATAGGACCTTGCCACATAGATTGAGGGCTGGATCATGGTAGCATGTCCACAGGCATGTGATATCTGTGATAGGACCTTGCCATGTAGATTGAGGGCTGGATCATGGTAGCATGTCCTCAGGCCTGTGATATCTGTGATAGGACCTTGCCATGTAGATTGAGGGCTGGATCATGGTAGTCTGTCCTCAGGCATGTGATATCTGTGATAGGACCTTGCCATGTAGATTGAGGGCTGGATCATGGTAGCATGTCCACAGGCATGTGATATCTGTGATAGGACCTTGCCATGTAGATTGAGGGCTGGATCATGGTAGCATGTCCACAGGAATGTGATACCTGAGATAGGACCTTGGCATGTAGATTGAGGGCTGGATCATGGTAGCCTGTCCTCAGGCATGTGATATCTGTGATAGGACCTTGCCATGTAGATTGAAGGCTGGATTGTGGTTATTGAAATATATTAAACATGAAGAGACCAATATGTATTCAACATTAACCTTCTATGTTTTTTATGGGTTATCTATTATTTATAAAAACACTGCCATTTATGATAGATTACATCTATTAACACTTTCCAACAACTCATGAATGAAGCCCTATTGATTATAACACCAAATTGGCAAAAAGTCATATGTTGTTGTGCTAAATTGAATGGAAATAGATATTGATGGTAATTGATTAGAGTGTATAAAGCTTGACATGAGAGCAGATGCCGGGAACACATGTGCTGACACCTGTACAACTTGTTGATACAGTGTTGGTATAATGTTGTTAATGTATTGTTACAATATTGACCTAATCGACCTCAACTCGCTTGCATGTACATATACATTGCTGTACATACTCATCAGTTAATTGCAGATGAATGATAAAGGCAAATATAGCCTGATAGGCCTAAGAAAAAATCCCAGGGTTCAGGTGGGTGAGTGAAAATAGATAGGTTGAAAAAGCTGTTTGACAACTTTTATGATATAATCAAAATCAGTTTAGCGCTAACATCACAGATATGAAAGACTCCATCAGCCCCAACAGGACCAACACAGCTATGTGTGAGACTGAAGTATCAAGTAGAAAGCTTGCATGATCTCAGAATATTCACAGGCTTACAAGAGTGGTAACACATTGATGCAAGAATGGGAATGTGTATATAACTGCTGTCCTGATCATGACAAATTTACTTCTCATCAAGACAACTGAGATGACCTAGCCTGCCGGGAAGCTGGTTGAGATGAGCAGCCCACATTTTCCCAATGTTTGGACCTTGTCCTGTATGCCTATCCCTACATTATCTCTCGCCTGATTTGGCCAGACAAACCTTTGTTTAAACAGTGATAGTGACGGTGTGGCATGGGCCCACTCTCCGGAAACACAAGCTATGGCTGGCTTGTTGAATTTTTTTGCCTCTGTCATTACGAGGTCAGCACACATTTCGGGGGTCTCTTCCTACACAGAGATGACATTGCCAGCAATTTGCACTGCAATGATGACTCGACAATTGTGATTACCCATTGTAGCACAAATAATGGTATCTATGGGGTTCACACAATGTTGTATTGCAGCAGGCGCGTCAGCCAGAATGAGGCTTGGAGGTTCATGAAGGTCTTTCAGTATTCTCCAGTCCAAATTTAATTGAGGCCCCCAAAGCCATCAGGTGCAGGGTGCTGTCTCCATCCCTCATGCTCTTGAGAAAAATTTGTGCTTTACATGGAACCAGATATGCTCTTTATGTTGCTCCAAAGGGCGTTGTAAGAGGGCAGACAGATGTTGAATGCCGCCCCATTGTCATCACTCAGAAAGGCCCTTTCTACACTGTGACTTGCAAGTTTCAGGCTTCATGTTAGCAATTAAAGGCGGAGGAATACACTCTTTGACAAACCAATATGAAAAGTATTTGCTATTTGGGATAATATGATCAAATATTAAAAGCACCGTGATTTCTCTTTTAATGGGATATTTTAATGTAAATTAATATTCAAAAATGACATTTTTTTCTTTGAATAGATTAGTCTCAAAGTCGATGTATTTTGTTACCATACAAGTGCCCATTCCTTTGTTAAAGTTGTCCAAGCTGTTTTCTCTGTGACATCTCATACCTTTATTAGAGCAGTATGGACACATATGGCTTCTGGAAAACTGGTGACATAACAGCTAAAGCAATAAATTTTACCCATTCGTTTCTTCAGCCACTGTGAAATTGTTTTGGAGAGTTCCATCTTGAAAAGAGGATGAGGAAAATTGAAAGCGAGCTTGATCGCTCTCAGGTGGTAAAGGCAGTTAATTAAGGGGACAGAAATTGAATGTGAAGCCTTGCAAGTTTGGCTGTATCATTTGCCTCACAGCTGACAGTCGCTCTCCAGGAAAACTGTACTTTCTCCCAGATGTGATAGAATACATTCATGTACAAACATGTGTATAAACAACACATTTTTGGCCAAATCAACATTTTTAAGAGAAATGTTTTTTGTTTTGGAAGACGTGATGAATTGTTTTGATAGAGGAAAGTCTGATTGAATTAAACATGGAGAGTCAGATATGGCCGAGCCTTAGCCTGCTTGGAGAATGTTGCACCAAGGTGTTCATTTTTCATCTGGAGTCTTGAGTATACAGACTCTGCAGCAGACATGCCAGGAAAACTCCCCAAGTTTTGACTCAATGCCAGCCAAGAGAGAAAAAGAAATATATATGTATAATTCATTGGGCATGTGTATTTTTGGTGCAATGCTCCGGGGAAATAAAGATCAGACATTAGAGGAGGATTCCATACTGCTTTGTGTGATTATCTGGGCCAAATCCTTGATGGATTTGCATATGGTTGTACTAGATTGAGTGTCAAATGAGCACTTTGATTGATTGTATGGAGTTCAAGCATGGACAGGGCTTTCCCCTCAGTAGAATAATGTGATACAAGATATGAAAGCTGTCATATCACGAGCTTGTTATTCATGGAGATGATCGCTGTCCCCCCAGACTGTTATATTGTATTGTATGATAATTGAGAATAGGAAAGCCATGCATATTGCTCAGAATGAAAAGGAGGCTGGTCCTTGCCTCATCATCACCACAGATATTTGCCTCCAACGCAGATGCTAGAACTGAAAAGATGAGCATTTAGGTCAGAAAAAATATTCCCTAAAGAAAAAAGTTGCATTTGAACCAAAATCTGAGAAAAACCAGTTGTATTCTTTGTCCAATTCATGTTTTTCTTTGAATATGAAAATTTATAAAGAAGCACTTAACATGTATTTATTCGGCGATAATTGATATTTAAAAGGCAAATAGGCAAGTGTGTAAAGCATAATATTGTTATTAGCATGGTGCATGTGGGTAGGTCCTGGCCCAGAGGAGTGTGGCATCCCCACAGATGCATCACTCACAGTGCTGCTCCTCTGCCTACCCCTGCTGAGTCAAGTCACAATGTTCTTACATACTGTACAGAGATGGGAGATGCTGTACCTGGAGTGAAACAGTATGAGAGGCAAAACAAAATGCTGTATCAAACAATCACCCCATACCACATATTCAATAATATTTGGTGTTTTGCTTGGAAGAAGGGATTGGGAAAAATCCTAGCATGGCCTTATAAGGTATGTGCTACATGTCTACCCATAATGCATCTGGGTCCTCCCGGAGAACTTTGGTGATGCAGCACCTGTGTCTATAGCAGCAGCACCTGTGGTTTTAATATGGGAATAGGTGACCTTTATAATGAGTGTCTAACCTTTATATTTGTGAAAGCCACCCACCTGTATGTATGTGTATATATTGATGATGTGAATATCTCCACAGCAGCATGAGACATGTGGTCAGCACTTGTTTCAGATGTGGAGGATCCGGATCCCAAAGAACACATGTTCCTGCAACTTTACACTGGCGTACCTACTCACCTGTGCTTAAAAACATGCAGGTCTCATGAACAAAATATGGCACTCATAAAGACGATGTAAGGGATATTTTGGTGAAATGAAAACATATCACACTCTACTTTGAATAATATATCATACATTGATTTATGACTGTAGACTTATCTATTTATGATGAGTATATGAATCCATTGAAATGTTAGACATGACTTTAGTACAAACTGCTCACTCGGTGCGATGTATTAAGGTCTATAATCCACAATCAGTTTGAAGCATCTGGGGAGAACTTCGTGTGGTCTCGTATATTTCCGTAACTGCCTTCGGCTCTGGGGGATTCCAGGATGAGAGTGAGGCTATGACGCCAGTGGGGGGTATTTCCCATTCAGCACACATGGCGGACAAACCAAACGATAACAGAGGCAGGTGGTCTTCTCTGTCATATATTGTTAAAATGTTGATATAGTGTCATAATTATGCAACATCCTGCTAGCACAGTATATAAACTCTAACTGTCAATGAATTCAGACTGAATATTATGCAACTTTCTTCAATTGATAAGAAATGTTCTCCAGCCACCATCGGCAAAGCCCAGATAGGTGATATAAGTTGCCAGCTGCAAAAACTGAGTCGAAACTACCGTTAAAACGGGTTCAATTTAAATAATAAAAAAATAAGACTAGTTGGTTAAGTTTACTTTTTCTGTGCTAAATTAACAAATAACATTACTTTGAACACATTCCAGCCAAAAAAACATAAGTCTGTCCCAGTTTTTCATTGTGGATTATAGACCTTAAGCAAGCAGGAGGAAATTCTTTGCGATCCTGATTTAGTTTGTCGGTCTTGACTGGAGTTCTGAACAAGTTTTTGAGAGTGAAGGTCAGGTCGATATTGGCAAGACTGGTGTTCGTCAAGCTTGTGTTATTGTATGGTGATCTTCACTCCACTGGTTGGTGAATTAAAAGGTTGTATATGTCTGAATATATGCTTGCGTGATTGTCTGTCAGTCTTGCCCGGACTAGTGAACACCAAGATGGCACCTTTCTCTGCAGAAGTTATCAAGCGAACAGAGACACACAAAAGCCACGCACACATGGTAAATTCTTCAACTATAGAAGTACAGGGCTATAGATTTACACCAGAGAAGTGTGCTATACAAATAACACAGAATCAGTTAAATGTTTCATTGGCAAAAATAACATACTGGAAAGAACATTGAAAGGATTCTATTACTCCTGAAGTGAATTTTATCGATTTAACATCATTTTTCAAAAAGGTTTCATCATTCTAAGGCTTAAAACACATTATTTTTTTTCCTAACATTACTTCATCTAATCCATTTCGTTTGGCAGAAGGGGTCACATGTAGTTTGGGTGAGCATGACGTGGTTTGATTTCACGTTTTAGTGCATCTTGCATGTGTTTTTGATCATTGGACTGCATGATCACCCTCTGTGTATTATTAGCTCACTTGTGTTGGAATCACAGAAAATGTTGCCATGACGAATTCGCCGAGTCACGATTGGAGGATGTTCATTGTTCACCACCTGGAAGAGAGTCGGCGGGACTGATGGCCGTGGCCATTCCTCAAAGGTGTCACGAAGGGACCAGGTTTCAATTTGAGGAAAAGCCGAGCCACAATTTTGAATATTTTATACTGGCAATGGTGTAATTTTGGTTGGGCAGGAAAAGCCTTCAGCATGACTGATTATGGTCTTGACGAGTGGTATGAGTTTTCAATGTTTTGACCTACTCTGATGGGGTGCTGCAGGGATCTGTGTTTAGCCCCTCTGTTGATCAATATTTTCACTCTCCGTGAAGCTCACCATGGGGGATTCTTGAATCAGGCAGTGTGAGAGTGCTGCTTGTGGAACATGGCTCCAGCTCAGCCCCAGTTTGAACCAGTCAAAGACATGTTGCCAGTTACTCATGCAAGCCCTATGCTGGGAATTGGGTTGAAATATAGTCAATCCCACTTTCTACTCTCATCAGAATTTCACCCGAATTTAGGGATATCATTGCGATTGATGTGAATTTTTTGTTGTTCGGTCATTTACAATTTTGTTGTGATATACTGCTGCAAAACATATATGGGTGAATGAGTGCTTGGTTCATATTTTTATTTTATATATCGTATTGAAAGATGAATTAGGAATATGTTGTGCCGAGTGCTGATATATATGAGGGGGGCCTTGGATGTAGGAAATATAGAGGGACCAGGGGGAGGTGTAATGCAGGCAGGAAACACATAATAGGCTGCATTGTTCTGTGCAGGCAGGGAGGAAGGGGTGGGGGCAGCGAGGGCAGAGACGCAGGCCAAGGGGCAGCTACGCAGGCTGAGGGCCACTAATGAGCCACTCTGCTTCGGGGTGATACGCAGGCAATATGGCCGACAAATATTGGGCAAATTTGCATACTTTGAACCACATATTGATCAGTCTGGGGGGGTAATAAACTGATAGAATTATGTATTAGAGTTGGGTCAGCATCCACTTATTCCTAATTTTCCATCATGGGCCTCCCTTCTATCATATGGGACTTTGTGTCTGACCCCACCGATAATCACTGGTTTGAGTGGATTTATCAAGGTCATACATTGTGTATTTATTTGGCATGAATCTCTCTCGTATTTGCAATCAATCATGTCCTTTCACATAGGTACAGTATTATCTTGTGTCTGCCTAAGCCTATGGCTACCATTGGCTGCAATAGGCAAAATATTAGAAATAAGAGAACTATATCATTAAATTATAGATAAACTCAGATGTTACATTTTAAAAAGAATATATTTTTAACAGTACCGTGAAAAAGGACAATGCATCCTTTAAAAGATGAGAGTGATATTAGATAAAGTAGAAATTTACATAGAAAATATGAGAGCATTTGCAGCAGGTTTGACGAGGGATCGCAGTAAACCTGTCCTAGCGGCGGGTAAATGAAGCGAACGTAAAGAGATTGGAATCATCCAAGCTTACGTATCTCAGTCTAGATGACTAGCTTGGTTAAACGGCACAAGAGATAGCAATCACAGCGTTATGACAATAAAGGGGATTATTATTGATAGCAGAGTGAAGGGGAAGGTATAGCGTTAGGCCGCTTGATGTGTCTGCTGTGATTATGTGAGGGCTTGACAAAGTGTATTTGCCACTGTGCAGTGCAAATTTGGAGCTTGGATGATCATGTTGAAATTACCAATCAATAGTATTGGATCAGAGAATGAAGGCATCAGCAGGTCTCACAATGATTAATACAACACAGGATTCCTCACGTAGTATGGAATTTTAGAGCAGCAGGAGAAAAAAATTAAGCATGATATGTT
Source organism: Amphiduros pacificus (assembly GCA_949316495.1). Classification (NCBI taxonomy): domain Eukaryota; kingdom Metazoa; phylum Annelida; class Polychaeta; order Phyllodocida; family Hesionidae; genus Amphiduros; species Amphiduros pacificus. The sequence continues at coordinate 16,584,810 of OX439003.1, read as the reverse complement.
GTTATAACAAATAAATTTTGTCCAGTTCTGGTGGCCATGCAGGGTGAGGATTGGTCAAAGGTGAAGATTATTTGTTGGTCACTTGTAAAGGGCAGCAAAGCAGTAGGTAGAGATGTGTTCTCAGTGTGCTGCATGGAGCATGCTGGTGTGAGGGGCTCATGTTGGGCAAACACACAGCGGGGTATGTGTAAATACCCCAGCTGGCCCCACCTAACCCCACCCTTGGGGGATGACCTACACATTGGGTAGGTCCTGCCCCTCATTCAGCTCATCTCTTTGTTCACAGATTTGTCAGATGGCATCGAATCTTTGACTCATTCTTCCGTCAGACAGAGATACACAGTTGTCAGAGTCCAAACCTATTTTAAGTCACACGTTTTTGTCATAAAAAAAATATTATCTCTACAAAAGGCTGTGCCTCATCATGGTCATTGCATGAACCTATTTGGTCATATACCTCAGGGATGCATGATGTTGTTCAGAGTGTGAATTGATATGTTGCAAATGGTGGAATTACACAGTGACCAGACTTGTGTTTGGCCCGAACTGGTTATGTTATATAACTTCCCAGCGCACACTCTGAAACGGGACCAATCAGATGAGCTTTTCTTTTCTCCTGTAATAATCAAATAATATTATGTTCTACAAAATGGAAATCTGTACTTGTAATTATATATGAATTAGATAAATGAATATGGTGTCTAAACAGATTTATATAGCCATAGTTTAATATTGATCAATTAATATATATAGATGATGCTGTTATCATAATAGTGAAAGCTTGAACCCATTTATAATAAGTGTATAAACCACTCCATAAAGTAAACATTTTACCAGGCCTAAACACAATGTTTTACGCATGTTCACAACACAGTGCTATCAAACTTAAACATGGGACAGATGAAAAGACTTGTTGGCATTTTTAGCCTGGTATGATGGTAGCCCCCTGGCCTCTATTTACCCACACATTAACCCCCTACCCCACCCCATTGTTTTGTTAATACCCTTCCCACCTGGTTAAACATAGGCCAAGCTCAGCATCTCTCCAGGTTATCTCTGCAGCTCACTCTGGTCCAGGTGTTCAGGTTTATCTCGGATTTGTAAATATTGAAAAAAAGGAGAAAATCTCCCTTTAAAGTTTCCCCACTTTCTTGATATAAAATATATTTGTACCAGATTATTCACAAACAAATATTTTTTGCTGTAAAATGCTGACTTTTCTAACAATTTGCAATAAATTGAATTTGGTCCAATACTCAGTAGTACGGAGGACATTATAATTCTTGTTACATGCATCAAAAATACAGTTTCAGTCCTTTTGAAAATATGGTCCTTTGAAATTAGACCAGTGCTCTGTTGATTTAAAGCAATATTGAACGATCTAATATGAATTTTAAGGATGGGATGAAGATGGCTTGGTATGATTGATAGAGAGAAGGGACAATTAGTAGGTAAAGAGTCCATTTGATATGAGCTGCATTGATTCTGTGACAAAGATGGTGGAGTGCATCGATATTCAGCGGTGACATGGAGAGTGGCGAGGAGTGTGCATGATCCCTCAGTGCAGGAAGGCATAAGATCCTCTGCCAACACTCTCCATTGATCAGCTTCCACTGAGACCCCCTCCACTTGGCAACATGCCTGTGACAGTGTTGTGTTACGTGCATTCTGATCACATATACAGTAGATATATGTGTTTATATATTCTACATGCTAAGCATCAAGCCTTTTTTAAGATACTCTTATCAGTTCCCGTTTGCAATGCAGATAACACAGCTATAAAACTTTATTGTCTTATGGTGATGTCAAGTATAGTTTATGATGTCATTTTAAAGGTGTAGAAAGACAGGATCCTCATTTTCCATATTTAGCTTTAATCTAAAAGAGTTATATATGCTTATTTTCTATTCCAGTGATGTAATCCATCTTTTTAAACTGTGTTTCTATTCTACAAGAAATGTTTGTCCTATCTGTATTCAATATATGAAATATATATACCTCATTCAACCCTTTGTGACTCCACTCCAGTATTTGTATGAGACTCTTGAGTTGTATTTCTGGCTAAAGATGAAGGCACATTTATTGACTTAGGATGATTCACAGTTTCGGTACACTTTTTAACAGGGTGCCTAAAAAGCAACCTTAGAAAAGGTTAAGGTGGCATACAATTTGCATTATATCACCAGGGCTTAGTTTAGTTCACTTGTTTAATGAGCACAGCGTTGAATACAAACGAACAGAAACAGGTTATAAATTTGTGAGATATAATGGCACGTAATAGCCCTTGAAATAAACGTCGCAACAAACAACCAAACTGTAATCTACACCAGCATAAAAAAAGGAATTAGACAAATAAATATGCAGCTTTAAAAAACATGTCATCACCATTAATGTTATTGTTGAATTGTGAAAAGTAGATTATTAATTGATTAATATGCAGCTGAATAAGAGATATTCCAGACAATGTTGAAAACTCTTTATGAAATAAATCTTTGAAATATATAAAGTTTTATGCTATCATTCCCTCAATTTTCAAATATTTGTTATTATCAGTAATTAACTATTACAAATAAATTTACCATCTAATTTATAAGATGTATCATATAATTATATTATATATTTTGAAATATTTGTTATCAGATACTTTATAATTCTTGTTCCTTAAAACATATTTGTGAAAATTGTCAAGATAATTCTTGGCAGTGAAATGTTCACTTTCTGATATGAATAATACTGTTGATTTTAACTTGATGAAAGCAATGCTTTACTCCTTTTAATTGGCAATAAATACGTTTTATGATTTTATTTTACAGAAAATTATGTATCCATGGTGCAGGCTGCAGAGAATGCGACAGAAACGCTGTTTGGGGAGGTCCACAAAATTCCACTAGTAGACCGCCGGGGGCCGATCGAGAACTTGTTTATGGATATGCAGGCATACCTTAAACGCAGGGAAGTAAACTTACATGAAAGCATCGCACAATTCTTTGATGAACTGTTTCCACTTGTCTTCCATCACATTCTGAGTGACCCTACAGTGACCGATCTGAGCGAGGATTACCGGGACTGCCTGATGGAAGTAAGGCAAACTTTGTATCCCAAACCATTCGGAGAGGTACCCAAGAGACTGGCACACCAGCTGTCCAAGTCACTGATTGCTGCCAAGACTTTCCTGGAAGCATTGGATCTTGGAATTGAAACCATTAACACGACTGATCACATGACCCTGGAGCAGCCATGCTTGAAGGCGCTGACACGGTTGAGGTACTGCTCGCATTGCGACGGCTTCGTGGAGGCACGACCTTGCCGCAACTTCTGCTACAATGTGATGCGCGGATGTCTCGCGACTGTCAGCGAAATTGACCGGCATTGGAATGAGTTTGTAGACTCCATCAAGGCACTTACAACAAATATGAAAGGATATTACAATATTGAAAATTTATTATTCAATTTGGATTCACGGATATCTGAAGCCATTCTACACGCCATGGAAACCGGACATAAATTTTACCCACAGGTGAGTAGTATTTTAAAATTTCTTGTATGTAGCTACTTGGCTTACATTGGTAGCTACTTGCGTTACATTGGTAGCTACTTGCTCAATCTTCTCACTACTTCTGCTATCACTGTCATAGGTTTGATATCATTCAAAATTTGGAATTCCCCGAGTCATAAATTCTCTTCTCACCCACCAAAATATCATCCAATCAGAATTGACCAACATCAGGTTATGACCTGTGATCAGTGATATGCTAGCCAATCATTACAAAGGAGAATCTGTATGAATAGTCAGTCATTCTTTCACCAATCAGTGAACAGCCTCATTTTTAATGAAGTCATGACTTGGGGTTGATCCCAATTGCACATTTTCACCATTGACAGAAAGGACTCGTATGAGAGACAAGTCCTGTTGTGGAGGGTTAGTTCTCAGTCTTGAAAGGCAAAGAAAGAAAATAATTGAACTGACTTTTAGTTGGTAAGTAGACCTTGGGCCTCACAGACCATAGGTAGGCTGTTTCTCATCCCATTATTTAGACATTGGCTGCAGGATGCCACATACTTTGAGAGTTGATGCAGTTATAGTGCAGGACATGTATGTGGTGGCTAAGCTGCAGACACTTTGCAGGAAGGTACTATTTCCTGCTACGAGGCCACAAACACAGGCGGACATTGCACAAGCTTCCTCCAGACCATTCCACGTTTATAAGTAGAGGAAACATGCCATTCTTTATGTATGTGTATGCTTTATGTTCTTGGAGTAGTAAAATGGCCTGTGTTTGGGTATTTTGGTGTTTCCCCTGCGAGGATGGCTACATTTGTCTTCTGGCAGCTATAGCCAGCTTCTGTCTGTTACAAAGGGTTTATGGGTACTATCTATCATGACCGAAAAAACATGTGACAGCCCCAAAGGAATCCTGGGAAATTGTATTGTTCAGGTGCATTTTGGGAGCCAGAAGCTGTTCTGAGCCCTCTGGTGGCAAAGATTGACGTTCAAGCAAACATAAATGTTTAGGTAGAATATTTACTTCTCTGTTACCTTTTAATTTGACAACACAACAATTCTATTAACATTAAAATTTTAATCATTTTGTTGTTGTTAAAGACTGGATGGAATCAGGTGGCAAGTAATGCAGATAATATTTACAACATATTAAGAACATCAGGGAAGAAATATAGGATAGAAATTACTTGAGGTGTCATGTTGTTAGAAATCACACTATAGATAAGCGCAGAAATGCATTTTGCACCCAGTTGATGATTTGAGCAGGTCCCAAGCTACACAGGTGCAGCTTGTATGTCTGGAGGTGGTGCTGTTCTGGCAAAGTGTGATATATGTCTGAATGTGGGAGGACAGACGTGTTCAAAGACCAGGGTAGGTTGGGATAGGGCCAGAAGTCCCACCAGATGCTTGCCTGTCAGCTTCCACTTCTTACTCACAACATACAATCGCCCCACCCCCCAAAAAACACTCACTTTGCAAAGAATTATTTAGCTAGCACTGTTTTTTTTTGTTGGTTTTTTTTCCTGTTGGGTGTTGGTTTTTTGTTGTTGTTTTTTTTGTTGGTGGGTTTTTGTACTTTTTCTTCATGGAGGCCACAAACTGAGGTTTTGGCCCTCATCCTAACAGCGGGTGGGATCTGTAAAGCGTTGACAAAAGCCGGCTGTGTGCAATTCACCGGAAGGTCATATGTGTTGTGGAACGCCTTATTGTCTGTATTGTGCACTCTTTTATGGTGCTCTCTGAAAAGGCCTGAAACGTTTCAGATTTCTGTCAAGGGCCAAATTGTGCTCGGCCTTTGCACTTAAATATTTTCAATTACTTTGAACCAGATCATTAAAAAAATATAACCATGAACATAACCATTTTCGTAAAAAGAGACCTGAAATTTGCATATATAATTAAGGTGCGCTTTGAGATATATTCATAGCTGATGAAGTATGTTACTTCCTTCCCCTGTTATCACCTCCTGGGTACTTTGAGCCTACTGAGACATCTATAGGGTCACTAGGCATGTGAAAGACCAGTTCCTTCTGTATTTAAACACACACACACACACACACACACACACACACACACATATATACACAAGATTTGTATTCATGTGTCTTATTGCTTTCCATTCTCTATTTTAACATTGCAATATTGATACATTCATTCCTGGAAAAAATCATAAATAATTATTTGTACATAAAGTTGTATATGACCCATGTTGAATTAGATTTACTTTAGAGATAGATCAGGCAAAGCATTATGCATAAATCTGCCATTATTCTGACTATATTTGGCAATATTTTTGGCATAGTGGTTCTGCCTCGCCTCCATTGGCCACGTTTCTATAAATATATGTTCAAGATGAATATATGTTTGTGGCTGATCAAATGTGACTGTAATACAAAATGGCAAAGACCGGATCATATACAGCGGGTGGAGGGATTGAACCCAAAGGAAGACTGCCTAATGCATTTTGTTCATGACTCTGCACACATGGAGGCATTGTCACCAGGGGGAGCCCATGTCAGAGATAGACATTGATATCTCCAAACACAGGAGATCCAGGTCCAAACTTGTGCCTTGCCAAAATTCTCAATGTTATACAAATCTTTTAAAGTTGAAAAGGAATGAATATTTGATATCAGGCAATTTTGGTAGGTTGTGTTACTCAGTCTTCATCTAGCATGGGTCTTCTCTTTTGTGGTCATCGAGGTCGTTTGATACGTCCTCGTGGCCATGTTGACCTAAATTGTCGAAGTTATGAGTGTTTGTGGCTGCAGCAGTTTTTGCGATGGCCACTTTGAAGTGAAGTGTTATGTGAAACAGGGAGAAGTAATGGCATTGAGTGACAGTGGGATTTGTTTATGTCAATAATAACGCTTGTTTGCACATGCAGATATGGCATGAATGTACGTCCATTATGCCACATGCACACTCCACGGACCTGACACCAGGATTATCTTAGACATAGAATGAATGTACGTCCATTATGCCACATGCACACTCCACGGACCTGACACCAGGATTATCTTAGACATAGAATGAATGTACGTTTATGATGCCACATGCACACTCCACCGATCTGACCCAGGAATTTTTCCAAGATAAAGAATGAATGTATGTTTATAATGCCACATCCACACTCCACAATTCCTGTGCACTATAGTCGTATTCGATCTCCACAGCTCCTCGTACAAACTGATTTGTATTTTTTTCCCTGATAACAACGGCAATCATCAGTATTTTCATTTTTAACAACCAGATAGTTCAGTGCACCAATAAGAAAATGAAGAGTTCATCAAGTATATTGGTAAATGTCTCGTTAGCTATGAACATATTATTGCATCGACCATAGTGCTCAGTAACGCGATATATTTCTGAAGTTTTATATAAGTATGATAAACTGGCCTTGTTTGTGAACAAAAGACAAAGGCTTGAGCATTGATTTAACACATCATCAGAAGCAGTGCGAAGGTCATCTCTTAGTTATGAGATATATATATATCTTGACAGGCTTTTAAGTTATTTAGGTAATAGAAATAGGGGCTTGAAATCAATAGCTATACTTAATCATGCATAAAATGCCCATAAGTCTGTAAAGAGTACACAGCAGTTAGTTAAGAGAGACAAATTCAACTAAAAGTGTTCAGAGAAAGTGGACTAAGTGACACCTGGTACTTTATCCACATGATCAGTACCATCCATTTCTGCAATATCAGATATTCAAAATAAACTTGAGGTTCAAGTTCAAAATCCAATAATTTTCTTCATTTTTGAAATGAGTGTTAACTGTACCTGGGGATTTACAAGCCCAAAATTTTCTCACTGCTATGAACATCATTTCATGAAGAAATGTATAATTAAAGGAAATATAGGCAGAAAAAAATGTGCATGCACTATTTTATCATCACTCTTCAGATTTAACTTTGCATTATGCAAACCCAGAAAGGTGTTTAATGGTTTTAAGTGAAGGCTATTTTAATTCAATTTCTTAGCCTTTTTAATGTTAAAAAATATAATCACCAGACCAACATGTCTTGCATGTTTATGTGTGTTTGGTTATGAATTAAAAACATCACATTTAAAACATTGGCCAAGTTTAGAAAAAATTCAGTTTTTCAGAAAATTTAATTTGATGAAGAAAAGGAAAAAGGGTGATGAAGGTCACTGTTTTGTCAGGAAACAGGTTAAGCATAAAATCAAATAAGAATGCAGAGAATAATGAATAAAGATGTCACGCACTGTAATAGGTAATGCAATTTGCCATACATGAATTTATGATAAAGTTGAGTAATCATAGACAGATGTGGTGACCCGCAGTGACATTTTATAGCAACTTGAATGATGTTTTCACACCACTAAACTCCCAATTTTAACAACCGATTGACTTTTTTTATGGTACCAGTTTATAATTCTATGAAAATGGCACCATCTGGTAAGATATTCTTTTGTTTGGGTAAATTTGTTCTAGGTAAAGATAGATTCCCATGTGTTAATGACACTTAAGGACTTATCACTTATGTATTTTCCAATTACATTTCAAAAAGATTCTTGGAGAAAATATCCTATTCATGGGAGCTACCACATAGAAAATATGTCTCCTCAGGGAAGCTGTCCATTTTTTACCCATTTTGTTGTTAATAGCTGCCGACAAAAGAATATGAACAAGCATTTGTGGCAGGGGTGAAGTTATCAGCAGAAGATGGGTGAACTTGTGCCTTCGTAGACTAGCTGAGTGTGTGTAGAATTTATGAAGAGGTGGAGAACTTGCGATCTGGCATGAAAGTCGGCTGATGAGACTGCACATCAAAGCAGCCCTTGACAAATTGGGTCTGTTTTAAGTGAAAGGAAATATCTGTTTAAATGTCACGGGGCTTAGATTATATTTTTACAGAAACTTTGAAGGCAAGCAACCGTCTTTATGATTTATTGCTATAAACATGATAAATGATTAAAATATCTTTCAGGATGGCGTCTGTTATTTCTCATTGAAATCAATATGAAATTAAATCTCAAGAATTAGTCCACGGAGAGTGCTCTATCTTCCTGATATCCTATTTTAATTACACAATGTAATGACATAATCAAATAGGACTTTGGTGCTTGTTTCATTTGATTTTCCAAGTGTAATTATTACCAGGCAGAAGGTACTAGAATATTGGCTCAGACTGGTGTATTCCAGATCAATATATTATTATTTTGTTATTTTACTTTATTGTAATTTTTTTTTTTTGAGTAGTGCTAAAGCTGAATATTTTTCCTATTTTCAATATTTCACTATCATGAATATCAGAAAGTTAATGAAAAGATTTAAACCACAGGATCTCTTAAATAATTAGCTACTGCAATTTTTATTACAGAAGAGCAAAGCAAAGGATGTGTAGGTTATGTCATAATGTGTCTTCTTTGAACTATCATGGAGCCAGAAGGTTGTGATTTTATTCTGGAACAGCTTGGAAAAGTATTAATGACTCTTTAGAGTGTGACCTCTCTGAGGTGAAAAGTGTGAAGTGAACAGATGTTCAAAAATGTTAATTTTCATTGGGAGACATTTTACGGTTGTGATTTTGTTAGTGGATGCCCTAAAGCTGTTTGACATGTCCACCTGCCATCCAAATTAATGTCATAATATTGTACAGTGTTTTCCTATCATTCTGCAAAGTTACATCCAAAACCATATATTTTAGAGACTTTATCGTGGATTATTTTCATCAGAAGAGCAAACAGGAGACTAGCAGACTTCGTCTACTTAATGTGCAATGATTTCCTGTCACAATTAAGTAGAAAATTGACCAGATCCAGAAATGACATCAGTGTTAAGTCTTGACAGTTATAGATTTTCTGGATATTGTCATTCTGAGCAGTGGCTGCATTTAGCAAGTGTCTGGGCTGATTCAGAAATAAGTTTATAAATCTTCATTGTCAATAAACTGTTGTTGAGAAGGCAATGTTGTTATTTTTATATAAAAATCAACACAGCAATGGAAATAGAATAGAACTGTCATTTTATTGATTAAATTTTAGATAAGTAATGGTTTTTTGTTCTTGAAGAAGCAATTTATTTAAACCAAAGAAGCTATCTTGGCTGTAGATATTGCCAGCCAATGATTCATGACATATATTTAGTTTATGCAGAAAATAGCTGGGTCCTTCCGAAATAAAATGTATGAGTGAAGACCTATGCAGGCCATTTCTGCAGCCATTCTGACCTGATTAAGCACCCATTGCTGATACAAGCGGCTCGTAAAATTGTTTCAAATATCCCGGCCTGGTCCCATCAGTCAGGTTCAAGAGTGAGGCTAGGCGTGAAACATGGCAGAGGCCAGTGTGCCTGTTCACATTCAGGTAATTGGAATTAATCAAGACTTAAGTGTAACTCATATGCACTTTGACCTTCATTCTACTCAGTCTATTACTGAGGAATCTCACTGGAGCAGTGGCTCAAAAAATTGTTGTCTTCCACTTGCATCAAGTAAATGTTTCATCCCAACATCTTCAGAAAATATTTTGTGTTATTCTTCCTGTTTTGCTGACTCGTGTGTCATTTTTCCTGTTTCACTGACCATTAAATCAGTCTTCCTGTTTTACTGACCTTTGTATCACTCTTCCTGTTTCACTGACCTTTGTATCACCCTCCTGATTTCTTTGACCTTTGTATCACCCTCCTGATTTCTTTGACCTTTGTATCACCCTCCTGATTTCTTTGACCTTTGTATCACCCTCCTGATTTCTTTGACCTTTGTATCACCCTCCTGATTTCTATGACCATTGTATCATCCTCCTGATTTCTATGACCTTTGTATCACCCTCCTGATTTCTTTGACCTTTGTATCACCCTCCTGATTTCTATGACCATTGTATCACCCTCCTGATTTCTTTGACCTTTGCATCACCCTCCTGATTTCTTTGACCTTTGTATCACCCTCCTGATTTCTTTGACCTTTGTATCACCCTCCTGATTTCTATGACCATTGTATCACCCTTCCGGTTTCACTGAACATAGTTTCTCAATACAATGAGCACATTAAAAGGCCAGTTGTGCTTTCTAGATTAGCAATTGAGTGCTGTATATATTTGTGTTGCCAGATTCGAGGGCAGAATATTCCCAGGGTGTTTGACAGGGCAGGTCGATCACACTTGATCATCTTGATTACCTTGTGTTAAACAACTGGCAAGGATTTACAATGGCAAGACAAGAAATCCTGCTGATAATACAATCGTATATAGCACCTGAAGCTGATTTCATTATTAAGTCTTCTTGTAATGATCCCAAGGTCATTATTTAATAAGATTCATTCTGCAGGAAACACTCGTGGGTTGCAAGTTCTCTGACTTTTTGGAGTGGGCCCAGAGTTTGACACATGGGATGGGAAGCCTGGATGCAGGGTGACCTCAGAGGCATTGTTCCCAGATCTCTATGGAACAGAGCCGGACAATAGGTCATGTGACTTGCAGATAAGACTTGCCAGAATTGGTGCAAACCCTGTTAAGTGTGGATTGCAATGGCTGCCGTAGCCATCGGTGGCCAGGGATATCTCTGCATGAGAGAGAAAAACAGAAAATACAACAGAACATTCTGAACGAATGATGGATTTGCAGTAAAATTACAAAGATTCCTCCAGGAGATTTCTTACAAGGCAATTTAATTTCTTTCTTCAAATCAACATTTGTTCATGACTTGTTACTGTTGTTTCAAGAAGTTTAACTTATAATAAGATATCATTGTGAGAAGCGCCAGCCACCTATCGACAACCACTCGGTGATTCTATTTCTTGGGCGTGAGAGCAGCATGATGTTTTCCAGGTCATTTAGCTGTCTCTGATACAGGATTATATTAGTCTCATGGCTGAATAGTACAAAGAGGGAAGCTAGAAAAACTATTGATACAGAGAATTGAGTCTGATATCATAATGGTCCACAAATGACCCAATTCTACCGTCACATGACCTTTCCATACAGAGGTCATGGCCGTGATGACAAGGCAAATGATAGGTGACCAGTACAAGCAATAGCACCCGACAGTCTTGATAGCCTCTGTATAGACTGGTCTGCCAACATAAATTGATGCCCGGGTGGCGCTGTGCTCAAGTTGATGACAGTGGCGACCCGTCCAAAACATCAGGTCAATATGGTTGGCTGTCCAGTGCCTCATCTTAGACTGGTCCCATTCTTCCCCATTGATCTCTTACCAGGGGGAGTCTTTTGCTCAAGTAATTTCATCAACTCGAGGCTGAACCCAGCGCTGAGTTAATAACATGGATGGCACTTTGATGTAGGTAGCAAACTGTCGGCATGTGATGACACCGTTTGTGCGGCAGATATAACCTCCATTCCATTCCAGGCGCAATCTCTAACGTGCGGCTTAGCACAGCTTACCCTTATTTTAGCCATTTGACTGGCCACCATTGCTCAAACCTTTTACAAAAGCAGGGGAAATTAAAGAAGTTTGTGTAAGCGTGAATTTTTGGGGAGGTCCTAAAAAGGGTGAAAAGTAAATGAGTGACTGAGGCCTGGTGTAAAAGGAAAGGAATTGAGAGGGATCGCAGGCTTCTCTGAAGTGGTCCATTTCACTTCATGGAAATTGGTGCATATTGTTGATGTCTTCTATGGACCCCAGGTTATCAAAGAGATTAAATTTGGGGAATGGAGTTTTCAAATTTGCTTTGAGCCTTCAGAAAGCTATCCACTCCTTCATTCGTAAACTATTCATTTGACAGGCAGCGGAAATGGAATATGATGAAAAGAAATATGTGTGGCACTATTAAAAGTTAAACATATTTGTAATTGCAAACACAAAACATCTGTGAAGCTTTCAATACAATTTTGGCACATTGGTCACTGACATTGATGAATTATCTTGATCAATTATCTTGACATTTTCATCTGTCAGTCCACATGACCTTTTAGTGTGACAGTCTAGTTGACCTTTTACGGTGACACTTTCTTTGAGGAGTTGATGTTATACCTATATTTTTAGAATTTTCAGATGTAGGCGATATATTTCAGGTTATTTATTCTTGAACCACAGTGACATGTTGTGTCCAAGGAGCAAAAGTTCGAAATCAGTGAAACTTAATGGATGGTTATATTTGAGAAAAAAACATAGTTGTATGGTGCTCTGTTATAATGCTGCAGTAATGTGAAGCAATACAAGTGTATATTATAGAGAAAACAGGCAAATATTAACATGATAGAAGAGCATAAAGGAATGTTACCTGTCACCCATGATGCATGGGCAATACTCGTTTGTTGTGCACAAGCCCTGTGCATTATTCAACAGTTCCAGAAGACACCCTAGTGGTGTATAATTCATAATGTTCTTATCAAGGAGAAGGCATGTAAGCCATTGATACTCCCAGCATGCCCCATGTCTCATTACGAACACAGCATGTAAGCCACACATACTCCCAGCATGCCCCATGTCTCATTACGAACACAGCATGTAAGCCACACATACTCCCAGCATGCCCCATGTCTCATCATGCAGACAGCATGTAAGCCACACATACTCCCAGCATGCCCCATGTCTCATTACGAACACAGCATGTAAGCCACACATACTCCCAGCATGCCCCATGCCTCATCACGAACACAGCATATAAGCCACACATACTCCCAGCATGACTCATGTCTCATTACGAACACAGCATGTAAGCCATTGATACTCCCAGCATGCCCCATGTCTCATCATGCAGACAGCATGTAAGCCACACATACTCCCAGCATGCCCCATGTCTCATTAAGAACACAGCATGTAAGCCACACATACTCCCAGCATGCCCCATGTCTCAATTTTGAACTGAATTTTTATTTTTATTTAATTTATATCATGTGCATATCATGCAACTTGCATGTCTATGAAATGTTGAGCTATTATTTTTTATTTTCAAATTGATACAAGCTATAAAGGGCATTTCATATTGAAAACATTAAAAACACAAAAGAGATTGTTTTTATGAGCACTTGCCTGCAAGAATATATGCATTAATTAGAGCATCTCTGTGTGAATCAATCACCCGCCTCATCACCTTTCTCCTGAGTGTTCCAGACAGAACTAGGTCATGGCAAAGTGGGGACAAGAATTCCAATAAGATCTAATTGTCTTGTTTTCATTCACATCTTTAGAATGTGAGGAGTTGCTCCTATCTCGTGGGAGCTAAAAATGATAGTGTTTTGTGGCACACCTAATGAAATAATCTTGCATTTATTGCATGCAATATTTGCAGGGTTGTTAATAATCTGTGAGCTATCCACCAAATTTGACTGTAATCTTTATTCCTTGCCATATTTATTGGAATGAGATTAATTGGAATGGAGCAAGAAGGTTTGTTGAATATGGGAGAAATGCGAAAGAAAGAATTGATTTTTCCACCCAGACCCGTATGACTCATCCAGAGTGTGCTTGATGTTTATGAATATTGAACCAACATGAATATTCATGAGGCAACATTCTCATCTGTTTTCTAGGCAATAGTATCGCTATGGAGATTCACATAAACAATATACAAATGCTCGAAGTGTAAACTAGATTTGTGAAAAATGTAAATTTGTGAAATTCGGAAGGTTATATTCTGATCTCTACAGGGGTCTAGTTTTCAAAAAAAAAGTAATCAAAGTGGTGAAAGTGTTTATTTTCTTCAATAAAAGATGAAACATTTTTCGAATGCATCAGTAAAAGGAGTAGATAAATGAAAACAAAAGCAGCAGGGAAAGGGAAAAAACTAAAGAATGGGAATTTATAATGAAAACACATGACATCTTATGGGAACTTGCAAGGAATTTGTTTTCTCAGTTTAGACACATATTTTGTCTTCGCAGAAATGTTGAAAGAGTGGAAAAGGAGCAAATTCACTGTTTAAATCCATGAGTTGGTTTATCAGTAGAATAGTGATCAAATTTTTTTATATATTTACATAATAAAGCAATGCTGTCTAGTGTTATATGACTGAAGTTGTGCAATGCCGTAGGGAAATCAACAGGATGTTTGTCCTCCAGTCAACAAACTCAAACTTTGTCAGAAGCGTACATTTGTATATGCTATTTTTGTGAGTTTTTGAGAAATTTTTGAAAAGATGAAATACAATATAGCTTCACGCATAAAAAAGCTGCACTTTTTGTCAGTAATTGTTTCAGACAGATTTCATCAACATATTTTTCAAATGTAGATATTTGTTGTCTATAAAGTTATTCTTAACATTCTTAATGCTTTTATTACTGGAGATATATTTGTCTGAGAAATTTCTCTGAAACTTAAGTACAAAAGGTTTAGCTGGTGACAAGTTCAGACTTGATAATAGAGGAAATGAGAATGTAAATGGAGGAGAACGTGAGGCATAGAGGTGATGTAGTTATCTGTTTAATAACGACACCAGTGCTCAGCTCAGGTTTCACAATGTCACTTTACCCAAACCAAGCTGGGACATACCTGAGTGAAAATGGTAAATTCTTGAAACTTGCCTCTACGTGCTAGTGGAAGGTGTGCGTTGTAAAAAAAATTGTGAAAAAAAATGTTGTGATCATGATATTTTTGTTTATGGAAACATGCTACAAGAAAAGGCCGGCAAAGGTCTAAATATGAATGAAAATTTGGATTTAATATCAGCAACTGTTGGCCATGGTACAAAATTATATGAATTCAAAAAATCACATTTGAATTAGAAAAATGCTTTATTTTACCGTGATATGTATCTCATAAGTGGTTAGTATTTGAATGAAAATTAAATCTTATGTCAATCAACAAATAATCATGATGTATATATACTTTAGATTAAAAATACAACATTCAATCCACAATGTGCACAACATAAATCTTATATTTTAAAGTAGGTTAGAAATAATTTTTTAATGAATGAGAGTAGAGGTGCACGCAGAATATGAGAGAGCATTTTAAATGAGTTTAAAGAATCTGTGTGATGTCCTGAATATTTCCACTCGACGGATTATGAGTTCACACTGGATACTTGCTGTGGGGTGTAGATTGTAAAGAAGTGTTTGATGACGGGCCCAAATTTGTCAAGAATGCACACATTTGTTGAGTCAATGAGACATTGCTGCACGGGTCACAGCAAGGTGATTTATTCTAAGTAAAACATTACACAAAAGGCGGACCCGAGATAAGGACTGAAATGAGTGGAAAAGTACAGTATAAAAACATACCCCAAGCCTGCCGCAAACACTTAGAACCAGCGCTTATGTCAGCGTAATAATAAGAGCAAGATAGACTAGACATTGTGAGAAGGGGGCTATTATAGAGCTGTGCACAATGACACACAGGAAAGGTACTGTGCAAATATTTCACCTGAGGATGATATCAGTGAAATACTTGCGGTGAGATAAGGTATTCCAGTTTGGTGAATCGTGGCAGCCCATTTAAGAAATAAAACATTGGTTGAAAGCGTAGCTGCGACTGTAATAGTGCTTGTGTCATCGTGGTGCATTTCACCCAGATAACCGGAAGATGTCATCATGACATGTTATGTGCCATATTATCATGTCGCTCCACAGTTTACATGATCTGTGATATTCTTATTTCTTTCTTTAGGTGTTTATTGTAAATTGGATATGGAACCAGTGGTTGCAGATAATGTTCACATGTTTTTTTGTACATTGCCATCTTTGACATCCAAGTGTAGTTTAGATCATATTACAGGTAGCATACAGATCATGTTGCAAATAGAGATTAGATCATTTTACAAGTGCAGCTAGCTGGCAACAATTCATGTTGGAGTATTCTCTTTCAACTTTTTTTTCATCAGGATTTATACGCATATATGATTATGGCATGATCAAATTAAACCATATAAATACAAATAGATTAATCCGAAACATTGAAATTATTCATAGACATTCTACAAGATATTTTTGTCTGATATACTAGTATTTAAGCTTTACCAGTCATTCATTTTAGATGCCCTTTCATGCAATAACGTCACCAACCATTTTGATGTGATTTCAAAGTTGACCTTTTTGTATGATATTCCAATCTACCCATTTAATATATTTTCATAAAGGACATATTTGTTCGCCCTTCACTTTTAGGTTGACCCAGACTATATCACAGCTTTAACAAGTGAGATGCTAAGTTTTGTCAAGCACAGATATATTTGAGTTTAACTCGTATACAGTTTCCATTTTCCAAACCAGAACAATAATTTAATTTGTGTCCTTGGAATTTAGCATGATATGCCAGACAGACAACTCATACCACAGCCTTAATATATCAGCACAAGTCTGGTTTAAATTACATTTGTTCATAATTCTCTATCAAGTTTTTATCAAAATTATGGTGTATGAATAAGTCTCCAAAGTAAAATGAAATGCCATTGACACTTTTATTTAATGTTTTCCATCTCGATTTTCATGTTTAAATGTCATAGTTTGAAGTTGGCAAAATACATGCTAGGAATTGGCATCTGCACTTGTTAAGAAATCTACAAAATGATCTATGAAATTAATTCTGCCGTAAAAATAGGAAATCAGTCTCAAGAAAGATCCAAAAGTTAAGTTTTGCCTAAGACAACTATAGGCTTGGTAAATTATAGGCTTGGCCAAAAAAACAGGAATGAAATCGACAAATTGGTAGAGATGTATCATAGGTTGTGACCTATGAATTTTCTTTTCAGAAATAGTGAAGATCATTTAAGAAACTATTTACACAAAACTGTTTTATAAACAAACTAATCATCTGCGAAATAGTAATCATCTGCGAAATAACGAAAGTAAAATATGTTATTTATTATGGCAGGTGGTGGAAAAATGTGGACGTCCAGAGAAGTTAAGTTCTGACGTAGCACTGACCGGTCCCATCAGCAAGAAGGACACCACGGCCACCAAATCCAGCAAACCAAAGGTCAACTATAACCTATACAGCCGCATCGAGACTTTTATGAGAAGTCTCATGGCTTCTAAAGGATTTTACCGAAGTCTTGCGGATACCATGTGCAGCGCCGAGAAGTTTGCCACAGGATTGGACCAGCAGCATTGCTGGAATGGCCAAGGACTCGGAAAGTAAGTCAACATCTTGACATTTCTATTCCTATATATATATATATATATTAATCATTTTTGACCATTACTTGTAACTGTCTGCTACAATTATTTTTATCTGTGTGCATCAATGTTGCAGAAAGAAACTGGAATATTTGTGGATTATTTTTAATGTTATTATAGTAATCAAGCTTGTCAGCAGAGGTGGATCAAAGAGATTTCAACAATTAGTAGCTGCTAATATATTTAACAGGCTTTGGGTCAAATTAATGATTACACATTAAATAAGAGATGGTCTTGTTCTTCTTCATTTCTGCAGTTCTCTATGTAAAGTGGCATATCCCTCCTTTAAGATACAGGTAGAATGTCGAGCTCATTAGCGACTGTATCACACCCGTGCGTGCATATTTTCTCATTGATCAATTATACAGGGTGAGCTTAAGTTAGATTAGCCAGTGCCCAAGGGGAGGTACGAATTAGGGTGAATTCTGATACAAGGACGAGGGACTGACACTTCTCTTGACCACTCGGGACTGAAAGTTCCCTTCAACATTAAGATCAATGCCCTTCACCAGTTGTAGCCAGACATCTATTTGGTCATGCGCTTGGTAAACATGACCAAATAGGTTCACGCAAGATGACTATATATCGCCCTGTATGAGATCTGTATTACTATATAGAGCCACACATCAACTGAGCATGACTTGGTGGAGTCGTGTAATATATACATCAAATATAAACGTTTCCAAATAGATGCTTTGCTGCCAACTGTGTTGGGACACGCCATCATCTCATGTTATAGAAACTAACTCTCCCCAGACTCTGAGATGAGCATTATGGACTTTGACCTATACACAATCACTCAACTGGAAACCATGAATATTCAGTCTCATAAAAGCAGGAATATTGAATTCAAGGAAATTACACATCTCTTAACATATTATTAGAATGTGCCACTATGTATCATCACCTTGCTGGGTATGTACCTCTCCAGGTTGCTGCTTGTGTATGGAGAGCACTGTGACTGGAGAGTTTTAGGATTGGAGAGCATTGTGACTGGAGAGTTTTGTGACTGGAGAGTTTTGTGACTGGAGAGCACTGTGACTGGAGAGCATTGTGAGTGGAGAGTTTTGTGAGTGGAGAGCACTGTGACTGGAGAGTTTTGTGACTGGAGAGTTTTGTGACTGGAGAGTTTTGTGACTGGAGAGTTTTGTGACTGGAGAGTTTTGTGACTGGAGAGCACTGTGACTGAAGAGTTTTGTGACTGGAGAGCACTGTGACTGGAGAGTTTTGTGACTGGAGAGATTTGTGTATGGAGAGAGTTGTGACTGGAGAGCATTGTGACTGGAGAGATTTGTGACTGGAGAGTTTTGTGACTGGAGAGCATTGTGACTTGCATTGAAGGTGATGTTTGATTTACTCCCATCTCTTCTGGTCATACCACAGGCCCAATGCATGCCAATGCCCCCCCCCCCCCAACAGACATTTTCTCCTTCCCTCAGTTTTTAGTGGTGGTCTAAGGACAAGGTCTTGAACAGTTTTTGGGGCTCCCAATTCAATTTTGTGCATATTTCTCTCTATCCACAATCACATTTTAAATGATTGTGCATATACCTTGAAATAATGGCCTTGGATATACACATGATTTGGGCCTATGGTCATGCTAATACAAAGATCACCAGGACTTGTTTTGTAGCTTTACTTTCTTTCACTTGAAATGTGTGATCCTGATTGAGATAAACAGTGTCTGACGAGAAAGTTTATGTGTTGAAATAATGATGTTTTATTGCATTTCCATAAACTTACATTGAAATGTTTGACCAGTCAGCATTGACACACTGTGCACGGAAATCTGTGGGTGATGTGCATTTGGTGGCAGCTGTGATGCACTTTGTATCAGGAATGCCACACCCAGTGCTAGATAGATTGTGTTCATTTCGTTAGCTCACATCCCTTTGTGGCCTGCAAATCTATTTACCCTAATGTATAGGCTACGAGGGACTGGAGTGAATATTCTACAGGGCTGAGGGCTTGCTTCTGCACACTGTAGATGAGATATGTATATGCTCAGCCTTGCACCGGTCCCAGTTGCTCGCAAACTACACTTGAGTGTCTATCCATACATTATGTATGGTGCAATGTGCCCTATGATGCTGCAATTATGGCCGGATAACCAACGCCACTGCAGCTGATCAGCACACAAAATACCTCCAAAATATAAGCATTTTCAAACACATTTATGCAGATATTTATTTTACCGACCAAAACAGAGTGGCCCTCAAGAAAAACATGGCTGTGTGGGTCAGTAAACTGATTCCAGAGGCAAATTGCTGCATTGTCCATGATAATAACAAGTTGATGATCACACCCAGTGCTTTGATTCTTCCCCAGGAGGACACCATTATCAAAACACAACAAATTACTGCTATGTTTATAGCCAGAATTGTCTTTATTCCAGTGACAAATGGATATCAAAGTCAGCTAATGCAATTTGCACGAATGTAAGGTGCAGATAAATCAACAGGCAGATTACACAGCATGGCAGAGGTCGCGATGTGCTCAGTGCCATCTAGTGGTGACTTACAATCATTCACAGCAAGTCCTCAGGTTGGGGTGCACAGATTCATCATGCTAGTTCTGTAAACTGCGACACCGCTGGTAAAGGTCCCTGTCTCAAAATCAGATTCTCAAACCTTTGCTTCACATATGATGGATTTCCTATCATTCAGCAAAAAAAATATTTTTTTCGGGTGGACTTTTTATGGAGAAGTGCTTTAATCCCATCACAAATAGGCCCTTTCAGACCTAAGGTGGTGAGGTCATTTTTTTGCCATTGTACATGTCTTGCAGTGTGGTAAGGCTATAGAGGTCTAGCAGACCATACGTTACCTGTCCCTGGCACTCCTCGCAGTCCATAAGAGGAAAGAAAGTGTGCACCGCAAAAGAAGAGTTTCAAGAACCACCCTCCAGTCAACTAGGCCCCCCAAAGCCAGACCTAAGCCTCTTCCGTCCTAAATACTCATTGTACGAACTGATGTATTTCCCACGAGACCAACCAAACAGCAACCTGGGTATTTTTGGTGTGGAAACTGGATAAAAATGTGGATTTGATGCTGTTCGTTTCCTTGTTCTAAAGCTTGAAATATTACATTTTTCTTATTGTTGCAAAGCTAATATTTTTCAGCTTATAAATACCTTATTATTTGATTGTGGTGATTATTTTCAGCTTTTTAAGTTGTGTACACACATTAGTAGGTGCAAAGTGTTTGTTCTCATGAACAATTATTTGTGATGAATGTATGATTTGACAAGAGATATATATTTTACAAATGTTAAAATGTGTTCACAGACATTTATGCCCTTACATAAGAACAGATAATTCATCAACAACAGATCTTAATGACTAGATATGTGCAGACATAATTGGATATATTACTGTAATATATAATTTGAATCAACAACCTAAAAATGAGATGGGAAATCTTTTCCCTGCAGATTTTTGCATTATTCTTTGTCGAGCAAAGGTTAATTGCTTGGAGTTTCTAGAATTGAAAATGTCTAAAAGATGAGACCCAGTTTAAAATTACAAGTGCAGTCAGTTAATATGGAAAAGCCATCAGCAACTAAGAAATATGAGACAAAGTGGTGGAAAAATTCCTGAGGTTTATTGATATTGACTGTGAAATCATTGAAACATTGGTGTGGAAAGGCAGCCTTCTGATCATGGTTACAGCCGGGTATGACGATTAAGGAAAACATTGCAATGATAGGAATGGGTAGCAGAATTATTAGCAGGAACCTTGACCCCATTCATCTGGTGCCAGTCTATGCCAAATTGGGGTGACAAACTCTCCACTCAGAGAGGTCAGAATGAAGGCTCTCACTGCCAGTTTTACCAGTCAAGCCAATGTTAAAACAAAGTATAGGTGATATGCAGTTATAGAGGGACGATCTCTAAATATATATACGATTTATGGAAGATGTAGGATGGCAAAACATGTTCAGTGTTAAATCCATGCATCAAATGTAAAAACACGTATTTTATCTCAAATATTTTATTAAATTGAATATTTTCCAACAATATGATGGAGAAACGAATGTAATTTTTAGATAAATTGACACATAACCCTTTTTACTATTTGATTGAAGCCAGTTTCCTCCAGCACACACGTTCTCAGGCAGCTTGGCTGTAATAGAATTAAAAGTGACCATTGATACTGAATAATATCAATTCCATTATTCATTGTGGATTAAATGGCGGACGGAAGAAGAGAATTGGACACATGTGGCAGTGATATCATCGTCACAATGTCATTATCTTGACCCTTGTGATGGACAATACTCACAATGTATTCGTATGATCAAATTTTATTGTCAAATTATGACACATGGATATAAGTGTGGGACGAGCTCTGGGTTCACTGCGACCATCTATGGTCCAGGAGACACACCAGGTCTAGCAAGAAACGGGGCGGTAAACTTCTGAGGGGTGCACATTATGGTAACACCATCCTCGTAACTATGATGATGCAGACACATCACACAATAGGATCCATGTTTTATTAGATATTGTGGCAGGGCTATCATCATGGAGGGCAGGAGTTGGCAGACAGGCCTGGCCGCGGAGAAGTGCCCTGCGCCACTGATATCAGGATGAGAAAAAACACCTCCGAGAGTAAATACAATTGAGCACGTTTCATTTTGCAAGCGCCAAATGTGAACATAATAACAGCATAATGAATGGTTTCATAAAGGGAGCAGATCGAGACAGAAGGATGGGTAGACAGGCATGAAGGACGATGAGACTGGGAATGGAATGAGCCTAGCAACCATCCCCGACAACCAGGCGTGGCAACCAAACCCTACCATCAGGCAAGGTCAGACCAGTGAAATGTCTGGCGGTACTTCCAGGACGTAACTTTAGAAGCAGATTTTTACCCTACAACCATATCAGGCCGGCAGTCTTTCAACTCATCAAAGCTGCTTTCCTCCAATACCTCACAGTGACCTGAAACAATGGCAAACACTGTCCAGCCAATCAGGGAACATGATTGGTTGCTATGGTAACCATGGTCTAATAAAGAACCATGGTGAAGATGTCAAGTTGGACCTGTAATGAGACATTTGTCTCAGAATAATGAGATTAAAAGAACAGTCTCGGCTCTCAAGTGTGGATCCTTTGGAACAAATTAAACATTTAAGCATCACTGGTGCTCAGTCTTGCCATCTGAAGGAATACTAAGAAAGTATTCTATATTTCTCCCGATCCATTTCATATCTTGGCCATGACCTATGGGAGATCAGACGGTGACTATGATTACATACATGAGCACCAATTATAAATCTGTTTTTCATGTCATTTTCTGGTCCTGCTATCAAATATAAAAGTTACAGGTATCATTTCTGTCTGACAGCAGAGACAGATAAGTATGGCCTTTAGAAACCTGGAGGAGTCAAACATCAGCAGCACTATGGTGACGCAAGCGTTGGGACAGAATGATTATGATCTTGCAAAAGAAGATAGATCTTATTCAGTACAGGTGATGCTATGGACAACAAAGTCTAATTGCTTCACTTGATTTCACCTCATATGTGTCATTACTGAAGAACCCTTATAGCTTTTGCATAGAGTCAGGATTGCTGAAGACCATATTTGTGTGCTGCCTGGACTGGATAGAGGCCTGCAAGCTGGAGTACAATGGTGGATTGATGAAGCTTTGTGTGTGGACAGCGGCCAGCAATGGGCCAAACTGACGATGCCCAGTTAACATTGCTTGGTTGTGTGTATCGCATACACAACATCTTCCCCCAGAGATACGGTCTGACATCAAGCTGGGGGGGCTGGTCAGGCTGCTAGTCGCTAAAGGCTCTCTATGCTCTCCCCTCCAACATTTACAATCCTCAAATGAGTTTTGACCTGGCCAAAGCATTTGCTTTGTCTCTTTTGATCATTCAGCTTTCCCCAAATATGAAAAAAAGCCATGTATAATTATCAAAAACAAAAAATGAACAGAAAAAACATGTATAATTATCCAAAGCACAGTGAAGTAGACAGTGTGTTGTAGTCATGTGGTGTTTGTTGAGAGATTTCAGAGGTGAATAAGACTTGGCAGGTCATTAAGCTTGCCTCAATGTTTGCCTTTTTTTTAAAGTTGTTTTTCATTCGTGGAGTTGCAGCATAAACGCAAACCGTGGGCCAGCTCTTGCTTTAGTTGTGATCAGTGATTGGGGAGACAAGACCAACACGCATCATGACAGATGCACAGGAATCTATATAGATCAATTTGTGCATGATTTTGTTTTTTTTGGATATATTAGAATCCTAAAAAAGTGAACAGAGATATATACATTTCATGCCAGGGCCATTTTTCGCCCCATGAGTAAATATTCTTGCAACGTTTGGTTCTGGGGGATGAAACGTCATGGCAATGTAAACACGGGAGAATTGGCAGCCATATTTGCTTGTTTTTCATCTACCAATTATTATTTCTTGATCAGAGATTTTAAGGTTCTTTATGGTTTAAAGCAAGGAGAAATTGCGTGGTAACTCATGGTATGCTGGGAAGGCCCTCAGCAGACTGACAGCGATGGAGACAGGGCCGTAAGCACTGCTGTGTTGTTCGCCTGTGTCTCACATTAAATTTTCATCTCTATTGATTGATCTGTGATGTCTGTAAGCAGGCCTTCTTGGGCTTCTTTGTTGCCTTCTTGGGCATCCATGGCTATGGGCTTCTTGGCAAGCAGCAGGATCTGGGAAATTCCACAAGGTTCAGATATCTTACTCTTTGTCCATGGTGATATTACACCAATGAATTATGATCACTTAACCCGTTTAATATTCCTTATCAAACTACCATATCATTTTTTTTCATAGTCTGAGTTGTTACAAACATCACTCAAAACTCTGAATATTCTGTATAAATTTTGTTATCATGATGGAGATCTGCTATAATCCTTTCATGGTCATTTGGCAGAAAAAGATCTTAAGATTATATGCATTATATACAGTCAAGGCAAACTTGAGGATTTAAATACAGTTTGGATAAGTAATGGAAATTCCTTTGAATAATGAATTCAATTAGTCAACTTGAAGCCCTTAAACTTGTTGAACCAGTCAGCAGCTACAAGAAAGCAAATGGCGATCTGCAGATCAGACTGATGGCCAATAAAAACATATTGGTGTTTAAGATTAGCACACAATATCAACAAATGGAGCTGAAGAGATTGCAGTAGGTAATCAAGCAGAGTATAGAGAGAATGTATTAGCCTCAAGCCCCTGGTGTGTATATATGTTAACAGCCCATGGAGTACATTGTATGCAGCATGGCTCAACATGGATGTAATGTGGCTGCGATCATCATAGGATCTTGAAGCCAATTAGATGAAGATTATAGATTACAAGTGCGTTTTGTGTGACAGGCCCAGTATATTACATGATGGAATAGGATTTTGATTGATTTTACTCATGAAAGTGTTGAAAATTTAAATCCTTCTCAGCTCATATGATGCCAGTGTTGTGCTATTTATAGGCTTATTATGATAGATTCAAATAAATTGTTTCTTTCTACTAGTGCAGAGATTGAGAACCTTGTTGACAATGACAGGTAAATAAAATGGAGGTATGGAAAGAATGACCTTGCCATGTAGGACATCTCAGGGCCTTGTAGACAGGGTGATAAGGCTGGGGAGGATGGCCCTGTCATAGAGTCACTGAGGACATCTCAGGGCCTTGTAGACAAAATGATAAGGCTGGGGAGGATGGCCCTGTCATAGAGTCACCGAGGACATCTCAGGACCTTGTAGACAGGGTGATAAGGCTGGGGAGGATGGCCCTGTCATAGAGTCATTGAGGACATCTCATGGCCTTGTAGACAAAATGATAAGGCTGGGTAGGATGGCCCTGTCATAGAGTCACTGAGGACATCTCAGGGCCTTGTAGACAAAATGATAAGGCTGGGGAGGATGGCCCTGTCATAGAGTCACTGAGGACATCTCAGGGCCTTGTAGACAGGGTGATAAGGCTGGGGAGGATGGCCCTGTCATAGAGTCACTGAGGACATCTCAGGGCCTTGTAGACAAGGTGATAAAGCTGGCTAGGATGGTCCTGTCATAGAGTCACTGAGAATATCTCAGGGCCTTGTAGACAAGGTGATAAGGCTGGGGAGGATGGTCCTGTCATAGAGTCATTGAGGACATCTCAGGGCCTTGTAGACGAAATGATAAGGCTGGGTAGGATGGCCCTGTCATAGAGTCACTGAGAATATCTCAGGGCCTTGTAGACAAAATGATAAGGCTGGGGAGGATGGCCCTGTCATAGAGTCACCGAGGACATCTCAGGACCTTGTAGACAGAGTGATAAGTCTGGGGAGGATGGTCTTGTCATAGAGTCACAGGCCCCTGTCACATCTCAGAGACACTGAGGACCTTTTGACAAGGTTATAAGGCTGGGAAGGATGGCCCTGCAGTGAAGAGATGGAGGACATTCTTGAACAGGACCACATGATCGGGGAAGATTGCCTGGAAGTAGAGGGACGGGACATCTCAGGGACTTGTTGACAAGGTTATATGACTGGATAGTGGGGCCCTGACCAGCTTAGTGCCAAGACTGGTCCCCTCACTGCTGCCCTGGAGAGATGATACCGCTTGCCTCATCGTGTGCATACCAAACAAGGCAGTGACCAACACTGGCTTAGAGTGGGCGTTAATGACCTCAAATCTGCGCCTTGCACTGTGTGGCCATCAGAGATATTTATGCACCCTTAGACCTGTATGGCGGTGTTTGTCATCCTGCAAGGAGAGACAAGGTAGAAAGCGCAGCCCTTCTACAACATCAAATGCAGGCCCAGCCTTCTGCAAGTCTCTTATGTATTCTCAACATGGATGGCCACACTTTGATTGCAAGGCCTTTAAGTCCAGCAGGGATACTTCTTTTGTCTTTAAAGTCCTGAAAGCCTTGATGCTGTTGAGGGTTTGTATTTTGTCAGGGAAAGGCTACCGGTGTTACATGCCTGCCTGAGTTTTAGTGGAGTGGGAACTGTTTGCTTGACTTCGCTTAGCAACAGACAAGAATGGCCTAGTTCAGGTGGCTGTGGTGTGAGTGGAGGTCCATACTGTCGAGGCGGCTATTGTTTATAGATGCCAGAAGATCGAACCTTTCATCGGCATTACCACCTTCGCCAAGCTAAGAAGGAATTCTGGTCTAGTAATCAGTGCACACCATACACAATTCTGTGGTGGCATTGAAACTTCCGCTTGTAGAATGGCTCTGCTGTATCTGCCCAAGCATTGCTACCCAACTTCCTGTGGGGTTCACATCTTTACTACCATGGCATCTTTCTTTTTCATCTATATCTTGCACTAATTGCTGAACATGTCAAGTTTATGTTGAACCTTCCAGCTCTTTGCTAATCTTAAGAATCTCACCCGTGATATCAATCATAAATTCATTACTGCTAGACAAAGAAAATAAAGAGGAAAAGAGCTCTAAAGTAGCAATGGGCTGGAAGAAATGAATTCTGGCAGTGATGAATGATTGTAGGGTCTGCATTAACAGGTATTGTGATGCTCAGTAAGCTTGGCAGTCTAAGTTGATCAAAATTTGGGCAACAGCACTTTTGTGTAATCAAAGTAAGAGTATGTGTGCATTCCTCAAGGAGGTTGGAAGCAGATTATCTGAAGTGGGGTCAGCGCAGTAATGGTGCCCGCTGAAGCTTGCACTGCATGATTTCCATGAAAAATCAATCAGATCGGGTGAAAACGAGAGTGATACGTCAATCACTTTCAGCTTGATTGACACCTCCAAAATGTGATTAGAGTCAATTAGCAAGGTTGCACTTGTAAATGGGGATAGACCAAGGCCAAAAACATCACAGGCTTCCCAGGATGCACCCCGCCCTCCATGGAAACACAGAGCTCTCCGTGATAAATCCTTTTGTGTGCATTCGGGCACGGTGTTAGTTGCTATTTGCTGATCACTTTTATGCTGCTTTGTGAATGATTGAACAAGTATTCTGTTCTCCCGGATAAAAGGAGGAATATGAGACATGTTGTAGAATAACTACTTTTTTATCAATATAAGACAAAAACAAGCAAAAGGAAACTTCAAAATCTGTCTTTGTCTTGTGTGAGATATGTAGATTATTGGAAATGAAAACAGGCTGTCAATGAAATAAAAGTCAGGAGATGGAATTGGAATGGACGGATTGCATGTTGCATGCCCCTTGGCAGAGAAAGTTTCTGCACTTGTCTCCCTTGAAAGTGAACTCAAATGTGTTGCAGTATATAATGGTTGTGTACACCTTTCAATGCTAGGCGTGAAAATGCTTCAAAAAGGAAGTGGATGTGTCAGAGCAAATAACAAACTGGTCTCTCTCAAATGATAAATGCATTTATAAACATTACCCTACGTTAATTAAAAAATCTTGCTATACTTGCACGATATAATTATCATGAGCTGGACAAGACGTGAAAAGTTGAATGTTATTTACCCTTGCTTTCTAATAGGAAATTAGACAAAATTGTTTGTCTCCTACTTGCAGCATTTATAAAATGTTTTGAAGGAAGCAGAGAAGGTGCAGTTCTAATCACGTGACGTCTTTCACCTGCAGATAAAAAACCCTGAAACTTTATATATGGATATCATATTCCAACATACAAGAGCATTGTACACATGTGTTCATGGCATGTATGTACCAGAAATATATGTGGATCAGTTCTTGGCAAAGATTTAGCTGATTTGTGCATGACAAAATAGAGCAACATTGGCCGAGATTGATAGATAGGTCAGCAGTCATGGTAATAGGTAGCCTTGCTCTAGTTGGATTCCATGCCTGAACTCATGAATAGAGCAACATTGGCTGAGATTGATGGATAGGTGGGCAGACACGGCAATGGGTAGCCTTACTCTAGTCGGATTCCATGCCTGAACTCATGAATAGAGCAACATTGGCTGAGACTGATGGAAACGTGGGCAGACACGGCAATGGGTAGCCTTACTCTAGTTGGATTCCATGCCTGAACTCATGAATAGAGCAACATTGGCTGAG
Source organism: Amphiduros pacificus (assembly GCA_949316495.1). NCBI lineage: Eukaryota > Metazoa > Annelida > Polychaeta > Phyllodocida > Hesionidae > Amphiduros > Amphiduros pacificus. Next base: position 16,556,286 of record OX439003.1, on the reverse strand, counting down.
ACTGATGGATAGGTGGGCAGACACGGCAATGGGTAGCCTTGCTCTAGTTGGATTCCATGCCTGAACTCATGAAGTTGTCTTGTCCTTGTTGACAAGGAAAAGTAAAGTAGAATGACATGGCAAATCATCCACTCACCTCGCCTTAATTGGTGAACAGAAAGAAAAACACTCTGCAAATAACAAATCTCATGACCTTGTGCGAACCTTATAGGCTTATAAATGACCTTTTATCGGCTGTTTAAATAAAATGGAAAGAATATTACTATAGAAAGAACCTCATGAATAAGTTATGCTTGATGATTTTACGGAATAGGCTTATGTAAATGATAAAATATTGTCAGGTTTATAATTAGAATGACTAAACTGTTATGTGGTTAATCCTTTGTTAGGATGGGGTACCCTTTGATTTTTCAGATTTCAAGGGTTGAGATGTTTAAATTCAGTGATAGGACATTACCTAAATTGGAGAGCATTTTGAAGCTGAAGCAACTGAAAATTTCAATTAACCCCTCAAGACATATTTACTCACTTTTTATTGACCATTTTAGTCCTGTATGGGCATATGGCCTTGACACAGCCCAGCAAGTATGAATACTGGAGGTACACTGATCGCGTATGTCTTCAGTGTAGGTGGTACACTTCTCGGTTCCCGACATCTGCACGGGAGGCACATACTTTTCTTTTCTCCATTTTGGCATTGATCATTAATCGCGCCAAAAAAACCCATCCTGAGAGATAGTGTAAAGGCGAAAGAACATGGGAAATGTGTCTGTTGCTTCCGGTGTAAATCTGTGACTAGCGAGGTCCTTCTGTGTGTCTGTCGTGAAATAACTAGCCCAATATAACACACAATGAATGAATCTCTACTTGCAGACAGGGGGAGCTTGCACATACTGCAGTTCTACATTTCAGCAGCCATTTTATTTTTGAGGGAGGTAACGGCAAGAAACTTTGAGCTCATTCAAGTCTTTTTTCAGGTTGCGTGTGAAGTTGTTAATATATCTAACATCTTGAACTCAAATTGAGGCTCTTTATACTTATGTATTTATAAGGTCTTTTTGAGATAAAATAAACATTCCGATTTAGAAGTTCAAATCCATTAAATGAAAGAAATTATAGGAATAGAAGCTAAGTAATAGGCTGTGGTAAATTCCACTCCTCCAAAAAGCTTTGACAGTTATATAGGAGAGGGAGGCATTGGACACAGATAAAATGCAGAAATATGGTAAATCGTGGCCATTTTGAATGCACCATTGCTAGATTTGTCAGGGAAAATGATGTGTTTGGAGCCAAACTTGACATCCTAACACAACTTACAATGAAGGAGAAAGCTATTGGTAGGCAGGCCTCTCATGCTGAATAAAGATAGGTCTTAAACTTAGTCACCAAGACTTTGCAGCCTTTAAACCTACTGTCTATCCGGTTCTTTTGTTTCTTTAAGTAGCAGATTAGGATATATATTTGTCTGACAATGTAAAATATCATGTATGCTAGAGGTGACTCCATGTAAGAATTTCCAAATGTCAAAAGGGCAGATGGCATTATGTTATCAGAGAAGCAGCCATTTTTCTCAAGCTGAAACAAAAAACTGAGCAGATATTTTTCAGCCTTCTTGGAGTTTACAGCAGCACAAATTTGCTTGATCTCAAGGATGGAGGTTGGGTTTAATAATGTATCATTAGTTTGGATATGTGAGCTTGGTGATCAGGTGATATTGATGGCCTTAATGGGTAATCAGCAGTTAAAGCTTTTCACCTTGCTGTATGCCAGCCATATATGGTCACGACACAACATCATCGTCAAAATGTTTTAGGGGGACACCCATTCAGTGTGGGGCCTGGTAATGGACATATTACACAGACTAATTGCAGGACATGAAGATTGCTCCCATTGGATATCGAACTCAGAAGGGTTAATGAGAAGATGGAACGTTTGCGTGTTCCGGGACGAAAGGAAAATGGTTAATGTATTATGAAAAATTGTAATCTGATTTAGATAAATAATAAAACCGAACATTTTCTTGAGAATATTTTAGTTGTGAAACATTTAAAGATGAAAAAAATTGTTTGGGTAAATTAAATTCATAATTAATGTACAAAGAATGGAATCTTGAAAGATATGAATGAGAGGGCAGTGGATGTAATGTGGTAGAAAGGGCCTGAAATGAAGCTAGTGCCAGGAGCTTCTTGACAGCCAGTATAACTAACCTTTCGCATTTCAAAGCTCCTTTATTTGTGAGTTATCATTGCTGATGATACACCTCAGTATTATTCTGAAATATGTAATATTGGTTTCTCTCTTCTTATGAGAATATTGCAGTGTTTACATTATTGTTAATTGTCATGTATTGTGAACCGCCACAAAACAATTTGACTTATAAAGAATTTGAGTCTTAATATAAAGTAATAGAAACGTCAATTCTTTGGGACAGACAGTTGATTTGATGACATTTGGCAGCATACTATATCACCTGAATTGCATCATTGTGTCTGAGAAATTTTAAAGATTTGGATGAATAGAAGATGAGCTGAGTGTAATTAATGCCACAGAATGGGAAGGGTGACGTTATGATAGGCACAAATTGAAAACAATATTGAAAGCTTCAGCGGTTATACACAAACTGGACTCAAGGAATAATGGACAAATTGGCAATGTTCATGCACCCTTCTGCTTCAATATTGCTGTTATTTACTTTCAACAATGAAATCAGTCAAGTTAACAAACTCAATTAGTTTCCAGTGAAAACAACATAATTGCATTATATTGATTGTAAGAAAATATTGACCCAGATTTGTGCATTTGAAAGTTATTGGCAAAATAATGCATATTAGTTTCAAAGATAAATTGTTCTTTAGATTAAGTGTGAAGTCCCATGATAGAATTATGCTCAGTTGATAGGTTCTAATATGCAAATTTTGTCACTTAAACTGTCTCAAACCTCTGTGGAGTGTATGCGTTTTCTGGTCTCTATTGGGATAGGCCAAATTTAGATTTACTATATTTGCCCAGGATATGGATCATATTTCAAAACTTGCATTTCACATATTGCAAACATCATCATTGTGCCTTAAAAATTTAGAAGTTATAGTCCGGGAACAGTTCGAGTCAAACCAATATTAGGTCACACAGAATCATGTGGTCATTGCATGACTACTTCTGGTCATGCCCAGCTGTTGGGTGGAATTATTTTGTCAAGATTACTCTGCATAAAAATACTATGGTTATGCAATGGTCCTGCATGACCTTATTTGCTCATGTTTATGCATGAACGTATTTGCTCATGTTTATGCATGACCAAATAGAAGTTTGGCTCAGACTGATGAATGGAAGATATGAAGATCCAATCATCAAAAATGAAGCAGGGTATCAAATATACCTTTTTATATTTTTAAACACATGTTATTAAAACAATATAAAATAATTGTTTCTACATTTGCTCATATAATATCAGAGTTGGAAAATATATCTTTGGTGTTGTTATTTCAGAATAAATGATAATAGACCAAGAATATCAGTAAACTTACCAAACCTGTCAACTGTTTTATTTAGTAAATACAATGTGATAATGATATTATTTATGAAAGACCTTTGTGTTATCAATCTTTGACCATCCAGGCTATAAATCTATGCTGAGACAAAGCACCGAGACATTAACTTTGCTTGTGGATTAGAGCTTTGACGTGGTCTGGGATGAAAGCTTTGTAGCCCCAGTCACATAATAGCCAAGGTTCATTATGGGTCCTCCACTGGGATTATGCAAATGTGGGCTGGAATAACTGGTATCCCACGAGGCCGAGGGGCACAAAGCAAGATGTGGGTGGCATTGAACAGCTTTAATTAGGCAAGTAAACCGAGTTAGGAAGCATCCTGGAAAGCTGTCCACTCCATTGAGAGATCCACTTCTGCAAGACAATATGGCAGCAGCACAGGTTTTGTTCTTCATTTTAATTCTGGGCCAATTTGGCAGAGTTGTTGTGGTAACGAAGGTCTTTGAAAAACAAAGACAGATGACATTGTTAGAATCGATCCATTTGTTACTACCATACCTCCCTCCCTTGCTCCCAGGCGAGATTAAAAGTCTGGAATTTGAAAAATTTTCAATATTAATTTCACCTTTTTAGACACTCGTACCCTTTGTGATGAATTTATCAGTGATAGCCTTTGGTAGCCTTTAATTTCTCTCTTTCACCTGTTTTTTCACCGGAGGCTATTCATTATAGGAGTTAGTGCTCGGTAGCAGGAGGCAGTAATTCCATATTGGACGTCTCCATTTTGCCATTGAAATCACTGGTAATCACCACCTCCGTCGCTCTCAAATGTCATATGGAAATGCAGCTGGGATGCACCGCAGTGATTCGTGCAAAATCTCTCATACTTTACTAATTGCTGGTTATGTTTGCTGTTTGTCTTTATTTGTATTGAATGGAGGTTGAGAGTAAGCTTTTGATTAAGATGTGATTCATTTCATGAATATGTGTAAAGAATTCCGCCGCTTCAAATTAATGACTTTGTTTTCCCTGTGAAAGACTAGAGTACTGTTTCTTGATTAACTTGATTAAAATTTTCAGAAATTGCCCCAAAGATCATAAATATAGTGAAAAGCTTGCTAATACTGTGAAAATTTCTCCCTATGACAGAGATTTAAACGTAGCGGAGGCAATTATTTTAACATTCATTTATGTATAATAAAATTATCAAAAGCTTTATTTCAAATCAAAGCTTGGAAGTACCATGAATTGAACCAGGTCCTAAAATCATGTGGGATAGTTAAAATGCTTGATCGAAGAAGCACAATACATTTACTTTTATGCATAATTTGACAAAATCTTTTTGAGGAGACTTTGCCGGTGTTTTGAGGTGCAGCAGTGGAGCTAGGACAGAGAGGTGTGAAGTGGCGAGATTTGGCCTGTGGGCCGGAGGTGCATACCTTCCTCTCGCACCCTTGTAATTTGCATGCCAGGTTTTGTAAGAACAGGTAAAAAAGTGTTCTGAGGTGGGAAATATTGTGCATAAATGCTGTAAATTGTTAGTAAATGTCAGAGTTAAGTGATTTCGGAAGTATTTAGGCTTGTTGCCCAGATGTACAATGCAGATATGATGAGTTTCCACTCAACAACGCTACCTCCTTCTTTCATCTTTCCTTCGTTAATTTCATAGTAAAATATTCATCATGTTTATATGGATGAAGAGAAATTGATTGAAAATATTGATCAAAGACTATTGAATTTATTCAAAGTGAATTTTACTGGAACATGAAAAATTGTTATGGTGAAGTACTGTCTAAACTCCATCTATCAAAAATGATTAAATGTGAATTTCTATGCCCTCCAATGATTTTAAAATGGATTGTTGAGTGCCAGGCATTATTGTAAGATCTCTGCTTAAAAAAGCAATTTGGTAAAAGACATAAGGCCCAAAGAGAAAATTGTGAGCTTTAAGATTGGGTTTGGTTTTCCACAAATTGCTCATCTCCCAAGTGAGAGGAATAGAGATGACCTTAACCCCTTCCATGTCAGTGTCGAATCACCAACTCCTGCTTTAGTGTAGATTATCTGAGATTTGTGTTGCAAGGGATAAACACTACATTGCACAAGACAGTATTGTCATTTCAATTTGAAATATACATGTTCAAAAGAGTGGCGCTTTGATGTGATTTGTCTTTTGGGGTTGCTAAAATTGTCTGTAAAGTTGTGATGGTTTACAATACCACGAAAGGCTCTGCAGACAGATCTCACTCGGAATCAAAGAAGACTGCAGATTGCTGCAGATTGACTGTGGTGATCAATAAAAAGATGCATGGGCTACTTGCAACAGGAATGGCTCCCAGAAGATGGTAACCAATGGTGATCGATAAAAACAGGCACGACTCCACAGGCAGCCGAAGCAGTCCGCTTGACAAAGTGGATGGCCATGATGAAATTAGACACTGAAAATTAGGGAGGGGTTAGTAAGGGCTGCGGGGAGGGTCCGGCACAAGTAAATATGGTCCCTCTGAAATAGGTGCGCACGGCTGATCTGCAATCTGCGCTCTCACATTGAATGTGTGTAAATCATAGCGATGTGATTTGTCAGTGATTGGGGCCAGTTTATGATTGGATACGTTGTAATACTAGTGATTGGGGCAGGGGCACATGGTGGCTTCTTACTGTAGAGTAATACATTTGTGCAGTACATCAACATATAATATTTTTATTTTTAATTTTAGAAAATATCAACATTTTTAGAATAGATTTTTGTAAATAGTCCAATAAACTGTACAAAAATGGCAACATTTTAATTTTTGAGGAGATATTTGAGGATTTAAGGAAAGGATTTTGAGGAATTTGAGGAGATATACCTTAACATTTGGTAGATGAAATTCTTATCTTACAGTAGGCAATAAATGACCTTAGTTCAGAAGATGAGCTGATGAATGCACAAATGTGACAGGTGATTGCCAATATCCTGACCAAATTATCTCCCCATTGTCACACAGACTGAAATATAGAAAGCATTTTGCTACACAAAAGGTGTTTTAATGGTTACATGATAATAAAAAAGAAAATTACAATCTTTTTAAGTGTGGGGCATCATATCCCCATGACAGTCCTTTAAATATGACCAGATTTTATCTTAATTGCAAAAGGTGTGTTAATAGCATACACTTACAGTTAACACAGAGACTTTGCAGATTAATGATGCAAACAATCATGAAGGGACCTTCTTAATCTTGATATAAATCTGTATTATATCATTCTTCTTTTTTCATTTTACACAGCTTGATATGTGCCAATAAACTTTACACTATTTACTCTTCTCTTGTAACTTCGTTTTTCCAATATATGTTCTCCTCCTTGTGAGCTGGAGAAGGCTGGAAATAAGATGAGGTAGAGAGATAGGTTTGAGAAGCCAAGACTGAGAAGTTTATATATTGTCATCTTTTAATCAATGATGCTCATACCCAACAAATATCATATTTTTCACATGCCCTGGAATTGTTGTTGGCAAGTTTTTCTGTTATTAGATATTAGTATAAGATCAAACCAAAGATAAGATGAAGATTCAAGTATTAAGATTAATTGTTTTATACTGTTGACAACAAACAAGAGGATGTCTCAAGTACTTATTGAAGTTGTAGTCAGACATGTTGTGTTGCTTTGGAAACAAAGAGAAGGTACAGGCAGAGTCGGGGCTCGACACCAGGAAGTGCCCTAGGCTTAGCCTTGCCACACTCCATATTGGGCCAATTCAGGAGAGCCTGGCCGTTCCAGAGTGCATTGAAAGAAAATCCGACATTTGGTTGACAAGAAGGCCTGGAATAGATGGGTGAAAGAGTATTGATGGGGCACCGATGGATAGACTTGGGGATCGTCATGCTACTTTAAACACTGGCATGCAGATATTAAAAAGAAGATATTTTGGGGGTGAAATACTGGCCCAAAGATTTGTAGGCCTGTCTCACATGTAAATATAAAGTATATACCTTGTTGGTATGAAATATTACAAATTTACATTTCCTCCAAATTGTAGAGAGAGCGAATTAATAGAATATAAAGGTATTGGCTTATACAGGGAGGGAGTGTGTATGACATGTGTAGAGCTTGCCTTGAGAGACTCATGCATCGCCACACAGTTCAAGGTTACACGAGAGTTGTACTCGGAGGTTAGATTTGTTAGATTTTCATCAGGCTCACGTTGATGGGAGTCAACACTGGGATGTCTGTCACTTCCTTGGTTATGAGGGCTAGGCAACATGGGCAAACAGCAATCGATGGACAGGGTTTGTATGCCAGATAGTGTACCATACAAACATGTACTTACCAAAGCATTGTGCTTGAAAAATCCATGCACAAAAGTCCTCAAGGGGATGTTGTTATTTTGTCAATTTTTGTGTGTTGATGAGGATACACTATATATATATATATATATATATATATATATATATATATATATATATATATATATATATATATATATATATATATATATATATATATATAGCTTATGACCAAAATAAATAAAAAAATTCTTTGTGCTATATTCAAATGCAGATTGTAAGAGCAGACAGCACAGAGCTGGACAAATGATTGAAGAACTCCTCTATGCTGGGCCACGAATCATTGATTTCAATTCACTGTCTTGCAACTGCAGGAAATAAGTTTTGAGGTTAATAAAAGATATTTCATGACATTGCAGAGTCGGTGTGCACATAGAGAATGTTTGTATAACAGAATTGTGAGTGAGGGACCAGTAGGGCTCTTATATTTAGCATGCCGGAGAGCTTGTGAAGGTTTCAAGAATCAGGCACCCATCCTCAGATATTAGGAATTTATTTCCGAAGGAAAAAAAGTATTGGTATTGTTCTGGACTTCAAATTACTTTGTACAGACATAGACTTCTTATCAAGTGTCTTTGTCAGAAGAATTTTTAGGAGGAGAAATACTGTTTCAATTATTTTTGGTTGATCCCAGTGCAGACTTGCCTCTCAGACAATAGTGTGTCTGTTTGCATATTGATGACCAGAATGTCTCTTCTCTGCCGGCCCTGTCGCCTTGTCGTAGAATGCAGAATGAGGAATTATGGCCGCAGATGAGCATTTATGACATGCATGAGGATGCTGTGACTTAATGCACTGAAACATGGCGCTGGTCTGATGGTGCCGTGTATGGAGATGGAGGCCGAGAAACGTCAAGTCTGAGACACACTGAAACCAATACAACAATATGCAACGTGCCACACTTGAAGGGCATTGTCAAATATTCCTTGCATATCCATAATAGCAAATGTGAGGCAGAAGTTTTTATGCGGCTGCGAGATTCCGATATGGAAGGCTCATAGGGGAATGACGAAGCTCTGACGAAGAAATAGCTCGATTGCATTTTTAAAAAAAACATTTAAAGATGCAAGACAGATATTGAAATCTTATCTGGCAGTAGTCTATTGTTATACTAATACACTATTTGCCGACAATTGTGTTATGCCTTAAGAGCAATGAAGGAGGTGAGTGGATGAAGGTATATGTGTCGTTTTAAATAACACAATATGTAACGTAGCAGCGACAAGTCGGCATTAGGAGTGCAGGGTGCATCTTGTAAGTGCCATGTACTGTGCGATTGCCACCAAAACTCGGCTTCTCAGGGGAGACACACTAAGGCGGGGTTGGGCATTGCATTCATAAAATCTGACAGAAACACAACTTGCGCGTCTTGCACCAAACTCAGATGGGATTTGCCCCGAATTGGGCTGGTCATGTGACTAAGTGGTTTCCATGGTAACAGTTGCCTGACAACCTGTTGTTGACAGGTGACAAGAGCTTACTGAACCCACGGCACGATCGGCATGTCCACCCGTTAATCATGCAACCAATAAAAAATAACCAGAGAAAAAAATTGCCACCTCCATGTGTGTAGAATTATATGTTGCCAGCAATATACATGATAAACAAGATGACCAGCTTGGCAAAGAAAAATATGTCATTCACAGAATAGTTACATATGATTTTATATATGCTTTAATACCCGACATTCAATTCATATCTTTCTATTCTCTGTAATGAAAGACCTAAAATTAGATTGACATTGACATCTTAAGCACAAAAAAAACCCCAAAAAACATATAAAAGAAAACATGTAGATTAGGAGCTATAGATTTAATACAAGGCCATGCTTATTGTTTAATAGAATATTAATAGAATATTATTCATTGAAATCAATTTCTGTGGAATAATTACATTGTTCAGACACATGCTTTAATAAATGACCAAATATGCAGTTTGGGTAGAAGGGAGGGCAGGAGAAGGGGAGTTTGGGAAGGGATATAAGCTTGGGCCCTGATGCAGATAAACTTGGTAATGGGATCACATTGGCAGTGGAGGCAACTTAGTTATGACAACATATGTGATGTGTATGACGGCTATGTGACAACACGGTCGGTCATGGAGTGTCACTAGTTTCCCAGGCAGAAAGTGAGACATGCAGGATGTGAAGAAACACAGGATGTAAAGTGTCTCGTTCTTTACCAGGCATATTTCTCTGTCAAGATGCCATATTACACATGCGGAGGAAATGCGAGTGTTATTTTGCACCATTTTAGCTGAATCAGCACGGTAGAGGGAGCAAATAGACTCTATATTAGGGATCCCGCACATTAAACTCCTGCCGCGGAAAGACTGCTGTGAAGACTCGCAATGTATTACTGCACGCCGTTTGCATATAGTGATATTACCATGTACATTTCGTGTAATAGACGCTCTTATTGGCCCTCAAACCTCCTCATCCATACATCATGGATCAAATTCCCCAATGTCCAGCCACACATACCTGTGAATGCTGCTACTCCTGTGCAGAAATTGGATACACAAAGAAAAGCTTTGCTAATAGGTTTTCTGGGCATTCAACTCAAGATCCAATGCTTTTGCTGGCTTCAATGGCTCCAAAAAGTATGTTTGTCACTGACCTTTTTGGGTGGTAAAGATGTTATGTTTTATGCCGCTAAGACGCTGGCAGTTCGGTGGCTCACAGAAGATTCCCAAGAGAAATGACAATGCACAAATGTCGACAGTTATTTGATTTTCAACATGTTGAGTAAAGAAGCTTTTATTTCACATAGAGACCAACTTGAGAGCTCCCTCGGTCTCCATTATAATGGTTAAATTTCCTCTGATGTGAAATTATGGCTTATTGACTTTGACACAGAGAACTATGTGGCAGGTTGATTTCAAAACACCATCAAGTGAATAATTTATTCAAAAGGATTTAAAGTTTCCAAGATCTTTGATAAAGGTTTTATCAATAATGACTTCTTAAATGAGGACAAAACTGCCATAAAAAATGTCAAGAACATTCTGCAGTTATGGCTGTATGAAAAAATAGCCCTTCTTAGGGATGTAATATAATGAGTCCCATTTATACCATCATTTATCTTTTTAAAGAGAAGAAACCGGATTTGGGAATAATAAAGAAAAGGTGAGTAGTATAGTAATATGACAGTATGGCATAAAAGATCACAATAGATGATGCCATGCTGAAGCCACCACAAGAAGCATTGCCGTGCCCTCCTTCAAAGAGAATGCTTTATTTCAAAACATGCTTTAAAATGATGCAAGATCAGCAAAGGTCTTGATGCTGAGCCAAGGGAGGTGAAATATGATCAGGGAAACAACAGCATCGGGTTTCACTGTCTGCCAGCGACAATACTCCTCCGTGTTTTCGGGTCCCAAATCGTGCCCAGATCCCCGGCAGAGATGAAATAGACATGCCATATTTGTCCCAGATAAAGCGCATCCTGTCTCGATTTTGGTTGAGTTACGACACCAGGTAGATCGTGAACCTAGAGTGGCAGTGGAAATATTAGTTCTCAGTATCAGTGCAATCATACTTATCAAATGTCTGTGGTGCAATACAATTATTAGTGCACCAAAATTTACATGTTAACGTCCTCACAGGTAAACATACAAGACAATATGTAACATGACAAAATCAATAAAATCTCGAGAAAAATTTGAAAGAATCTTACATTTTAAGGACTTTCACTACCGTGAAGATAACAATATTCACCACAGAAAAAAATATATATTCACCGTAGATATGAAAATTAAATCAGCAAACTGTATAAGTTGGCTGTGGGGATTGTATGAGAGAATACTACTGCCAGCTTCCGGAGCAGACCAGAGGAGTTCAATGATGAACTCCACATTCAAGTGAAAAATCAATCTGGCTTGTCAATCTTTGATGTGGCTCATGGCTGGACCCGGTATTTTCTGTGCATAATGTCAGAATGGTTAGGGCTTGTGTCAGGAACAAGGTTAATACTGGACATCAAAACTAGTCTTTAAAATAGTGCCACCGACTCAAAAAGATTGAACTCTGTAACATGGGGTGGTTATTTTATTAAAACAAAGATCAAGAGAAACGTTGATGCACACAGATCTTTCTACTCATGTTTATGTTATATCATATTTTATTATTTCAAATGTGAACTTAAAGTTGTAAATATTGATTTTAAGTAAATTTATGTTTCTTCTTTTGTAGGTAAGTACCTTGATCTTTTGGGTGATAATACGGCAGTTGGTAAGATATACGTTTTAAATGTTACTGAACCTTCTCCCCTTTCAAACATACAGAGTACGTTCTACTTTTAAAATGAGTTCACATCCGGGCCACAAGTGATATATTGTATTGCTTTAAAGTGGCTCGTGTAATTTCAGATGATAATAAAATCCCTCCTGAGCACTGTGATGTCAAAACACCTCCCTTATCCCTGGATCAGTATCTCAGAGATCATTGTGAAATACAAGCATTGTTTCATACATAATTTTTTTTTTGATAGTTTTCGTAAATATATTTCACTTGCACTCATGATTTTTGTTTGAAGAAAATTGGGTGGGTTCTTGACAAGGTTAGTTCTTTCAAATGAATGAAGTAAATAGTGAAGCGACAATAGCAGAAAAATATAAATGGGGTGCACAGGGCATGTTGAGTCAACAACAAAAAAAAGATGTTTACAAATCCTTAGTGTTTCTTACCCAACAGCACTTGAGATTTTGTCCATTTTCAAGTAACCCTCATTGGTGTAATATTTCATGTTGAAACTATCAAATATGAGGCTTTCAAGATAGTGTGTAAATTTATATGGCTGCTCAAGTATAGGCCAGGACTTAAAGTCACAGACAGTGAAATGTATGGCTCCCAGGTGCTGCCCATATTAAGCACAAGTTGAGTGAAGTGCTTTTGGCTTGGAAATAGACTTAATGAAAAATGTCAATATCTTTATATCTTTTTCTGCTGAATGACAATATGCCACATTCACATATTGCAGAATATTATATATATATATGAACTTAACTGAGTCTGAATCAGAATGAAACTGAACATTTCAGGAAAATTCTTTGAAAGTTGGCATTAGTCATAGAATTGAACTTAAAATAGCAAACTTGATTTGCTGCGAATTCCTTTGAGGATTTCAGATATTCGCATGACCATTTAATCATAGGAAAACCAAAACATTCTGCCCTTTGTCACAAAATGGTATAATCAGATAGTATTTCAAAGTGACATTTTCTATACAAGGTCTTGCTATTTGACTAAAATATAAATACTATTTACTAAACCATACACATTTCTCTCTAAATATTTCTCTCTAAATAGAGTTTTCCTGGATGATTTTTTATTTGGAATTTGTGTGAATCAAATCGGGGAGATTATGTCACAGTGCGGAGTACTAACACTAGGGCAGCTTCCATTGGGAGGGAGGGGAACAGACAAAGTGTTATAGTCAGCGGCAAACGGGTACCCTCACAATGACAATGGAGATGAAAACGAGGCTCTTGCATAATTAATAAGCTACAAGGATTAGGTGTGAAAGTGTGCAGTTGTAGTGTAGGTCATGGGGAGAGGTGTGAGTCACAATGATGCAGGCAAGCGGTTCTGACTTGGCCACCCAGGTGGCGCTGCCGATCTCTCCCAGGTGGCTCTGGGGATTGCTTATCTGCTGGTTTCCATGCCACTTGTCCTGATCCCAGTTGCATCCTTCCTTTGCACCAGTGAACACCAGGAAGTTACTATTTCAAAACAGGGCTAGAAATCACAGTTTTAAATGCAGCACATGATTAAAGGTCAATACATGGGGGCAGATAATGCAGAAAAAGGTCTTTGTCTCTCTCTCTAAGGCAGAAAAAGGCAGTTGATTGATAACTTTCTCCTTTGATCAGCAGTGATATTTCCAAGTTACATTCTCATTGCAAATTTGAGGATTACTTTATTTGAGATGAAGGGAAAGCATCAGAATTTAAAACAAGGTAACTAGTTTGTTGCAAACAGTCTCATTTGCTATACCACTTAAGAATGTACTGAGTACACCATAGGTCAATTATATAAGGGCATTGGAGGTATTCAGATGCTGGGTGTAAGTATACGCTGGGGAATGGGCATGGACATATTGTCCATTACCAGTGTCCAGTGTGATTATGAGTGAGCACACTCAGCTCTGAGCATGCTCCGCGCTGCATTCTGTTAGCCTTCTCACTCGTCTGTATTAGATTTACGCTGTTATTGAGCACCCAATGTATTGTATAATATGTTATCCGATGATTTGATTGAAGCATGTGAGGATGACATTCTATTGGCATCAGTCACACTCACTCCAGACACAAAGAAGCGCCATCTATGGGCCACTTCCTAAGCTCTGTTGTGAATATCCTTCTGATTGCTCGTGAACCATTCATACATATTATTGTTCAATATTTTAAATATTTTAGATTTAAGCAAATATTATCAATGATAGAGAAAATGAATTTAACTTTTAAGAGGCAATTGAATAACATGGTTCTTATATAGGATCAAGACGTTTTGTCAATATTTGTCAAGCTAAAACACTTTACAAAATTTACAAGAGCACACAATATTGAAATTTGATGTTAAATTTGGGGATATTTTTTGGGAAGCATTGACTAAGTGTCACTAAACATTAAGCCCACACACACTTGAAAGGAAACAAGGAAATGGGCTCATTCAGCCAGACCCTAACGTTATGACACGTTATAATGCATCAGTGGTGGCTCAGTGTTTGAGAGCGGTGACAATATGGCCCTGCTGAGAGTTGGTAAAAATGATTCTGTATGCAATCAAGCCTGTAAATTAGATTACCAATGACCACAGAAATTACAGTATTATTCTACACAACGTTTATGACTCATTTGTGGCTCAATTTTATGTTTGTTTTATTTCCCATGCATGAATATGAGTGAAACCCACGTTGTATTTATTACTTTAATCAACAACCAGAATTTCGATATCAACCATGTTCAGTGTTTTGACCACATAATGTTTATCTTGAGGATTGCAAAATGTTGACTAGAGTCAACGATTTAAAGTTTACTGTATAATAAAAGAGTTCCTTGCCAGTGCAGACATAGGAATGTCAATATTTGTGCACCTAATGTGCTCACCGCTGACTGTCATACACACACAATACTCAAGACAAATAATGATCCCCAAAGTGTGAAATAAAAAAACTCAAATTTGGAAATGCTCCAGCGTGGAGCGGATAATGTTTCTGGATCTTTTATTCATGGAATTCAACCATTTGCACACAGGATGGGATTTGGGGATGATTTTAACCACAAAATTGTGAAGGAAAGAAGTTTATGCAGTGGTAATTGACATTTAGAATGGCTGTTAAACCGTTGGCAGAATAAGTGACAAACAAATGTATTTTCTCAGAAAGACCCAGGTTTATGACAGATGGAAAAAGGCTCTCGTAAATGGGACTACGCTTGCTTTGAATGCGATACAATTGATGAAAGAGTCCGGCAATGCTTGGTGAAGCCCTTTTATTTCCCATGATGATGAGTTAAAGATTCACTCTCTATTTTCCTGAAACACGGAGTTTCGAATGGTGGTTGAAATAAAGGTGTAGACAGAAATATCTGGGATGAATGTTGTTCGCAACATTGAGCATCATTATGGCCAGTTGACACTGTCAGTTTACATTGTGCTGGGTGGTGAATTGTACAATTCTTAGTGGTGAGTTTGACCATCATTAGAACTTTATTACACTAATCTGCCCTTAATAGAGGGATTGGGTGTTTGGACTTCTGTGTTGAGGGCTTTGAAAGTTCGGATATCACTTGGTAATACACTGAGCCATTCTGAGGAAGGATGCATCTTGGCATCCAGGGTGAAAAATATTTGAGTTTGTGTATCTGTGTTGGAGATTTTGAATTTAGGCAGTGTTCTGTGATTTTGAGTACTCTTGGTCGAGGTTTGTGACTTTGGCCACCCCTGGTGAGGGATTGTGACTTTGGTCATCCCCGGTGGAAGGTTTGTGACTTTGGCCACCCCTGGTGGAGGGTTTGTGACTTTGGCCACCCCTGGTGAGGGTTTGTGATTTGGTCACTCCTGGTGGAAGGGTTGTGACTTTGGCCACCCCTGGTGAGGGTTTGTGATTTGGTCACTCCTGGTGGAAGGTTTGTGACTTTGGCCACCCCTGGTGTGTGCAGGCTTCTTTGAGTTTGAGTACCCCTGGTCGAGGGTTTGTCAGTTTTGAGAATCATTAGGACAGTCAGTAATCACATTGGCACAGAGACTTGGTCACAAAAGTCCAATTAAAGCTTGAGCATCATCAGTCTATATTCCTGTGGCCCTCCCCTCGGTGCATCAAGCAGACATAAACGTCTCACCATGCCCAGCCTCGGCTTATATACTGCACACCAAGCATGGACCTGAGTTTATAATCCATCTGCAATACTGCTTTATTATTATCATCTTGAGTAGTTGCCAAATATAAACAACTGTGTCTCTTGCAAAGCATTGCTCACCAATGTCTTGTTATGAAACATTCTTATATTTGAAATAGGAAAAAATGTGTATGAATGTAATCTTTTCTGCGAACGTCCTATTTTATATTTGAAATTGAAAAAAATTATTTGAATTTGATATTTTCTGTGAGTGTCTGAACATTGTACTGTGACAGTAGTTGCTGATAACCATCAAGAAATACTGCCCTAGAACTGTACTATGCCGGGCTTGGACATAGTCTGGCAACCAGTACTAATCAAAGTGCCTGAACATTGTACTATGGCAAGCCAAGACCTTGCTCTCCATACCAACTAGATATCCTGAACATTGCTACGAAACAGTTATAATCAAACTGCCTGAATACTATGCCTGGTCTGGACCTTGCAGGCTGCCACTTAGAGGAACTGGGCCAGTAGCTATATGCTGGACACAGGGACATGAGCTGTATATGTAAGGGCCGTGCCAGGGACAGAGTGGTCTGGACCTCGCCAGCTACCAGGTAGAGGAACTGGGCCAGTAGCTATATACAGCACATAGTGACATAAGCTGTATATGTACGGGCCGTGCCAGGGACAGAGTGGTCTGGACCTCGCCAGCTACCAGGTAGAGGAACTGGGCCAGTAGCTATATGCTGGACACAGGGACATGAGCTGTAAATGTAAGGGCCGTCTCAGGGACAGAGTGGTCTGGACCTCGCCAGCTACCGGGTAGAGGAACTGGGCCAGTAGCTATATGCTGGACATGGGGACATGAGCCCTATATGTGAGGGCCGTGGCAGGGACAGAGTGGTCTGGACCTCGCCAGCTACCAGGTAGAGGAACTGGGCCAGTAGCTATATGCTGGACACAGGGACATGAGCAGTATATGTAAGGGCCATGCTAGGGAGAGAGTGGTCTGGACCTCACCAGCTACCGGGTAGAGGAACTGGGCCAGTAGCTATATACAGCACATAGCGACATAAGCTGTATATGTAAGGGCCGTGCCAGGGACAGAGTGGTCTGGACCTCGCCAGCTACCAGGTAGAGGAACTGGGCCAGTAGCTATATGCTGGACACAGGGACATGAGCCCTATATGTAAGGGCCGTGCCAGGGACAGAGTGGTCTGGACCTCGCCAGCTACCAGGTAGAGGAACTGGGCCAGTAGCTATATGCTGGACACAGGGACATGAGCTGTATATGTAAGGGCCGTACCAGGGACTGTGAGTGGTCAGCAAACTCGGTCATAAGGCACTCGTTGCCTGTCATCATCTGCCTCGCTGCATACCAAATACTTGTCTTGCCTCCATAATGTACCAATGATGGTGTCATAAAATGTATGAAATCATCAGCGATACAATACGTTTACGACCTGAGACTCCTTTGGCTGGTATTGTCAGCAACTGATAAAGTGCTTCTCACTACCACAATATCTTGAGGTGAGGTCAACATTCCTTTATCAGCAAGTCTAATTCTCTCCACCATTTATGCCACGTTTGTTGTGTCCCAGGTGAATTCAAATGTGAGAAAAAAGGAAAACAATTCTTATCTCGGTTGTCGCTGATAGTTTGTGTGCGCATTTTATGGTCTGTCTCTGTATATGGAAATGTGTTCAGAAGAAAATAAAAATATCCCTCCTCCTCATCAGATGAGAAATGGAGAGTCCCTGAGAAGCCTGCAATCAAGCGTTGAAGGTTTGCCTTTGAAGTTAGCATATTGGTGGGAAAGACTGGCAGTCTTAACTTATCACCTCACTGAACTAAATCACTCTGATCAATGCACCTCCCCAAGAAACTGTGCAAGACCCGCTCTAGGTCTCTACCTGCCATTCTACATATAAAGACAAATTTGAACCTTTTATGTCTTTTTCTGTATAAATGATTTGTATTGTAAAAATGTTATGGAAAAAAAGCAAGTTACAAAATAGGATTGTTTACATGGAAATTATACTTGTTGTTGATATCTGGTCAGCAGTAAAGAGTGAAGCCGCTGTGATTGGTTGAGAGGTGTGTATCGCAGCAGGAGGAGGGTTAACCTAAGGATGGATGGAGGCAAGTTGGAGTAAGAAGGTCCAAGAGGAAGTGAACAGAAGCTGCAATTAGCATGTGACAAGAAGCAGTGACCAGGGACCTTGTGACGGTGCTTGTTGTGCAGGCAATGCCCTCATCTGTCACCAGCCTTCCACACCTCACCTATAAACCCTCATATACTCACGTGAATATTCTAATCAAATCCTTGAGGCCAACTTGTCAGCAGCTAGGCTGAAGCTTGGAAATCATGTCAAGGTAAATTCTAGCATTCGGGGGTGATGTGATCAATCACACAGGATAATTTAAGCCCATTAATATATTCTACAAGTGTTGCCCATTAAAATCCTCCTTTTGTTGCTGCCTACCACTCATTGACGTGTATTGATAAATTTGTAAAGCAGTGACTTAACACAATAAAACCTGCCTGAAACGATAAATCATTTTATACTGTAAAAATTGACAAGCTTATCACTGATATATTATGGATGGTCTGAAATTGACATTAACATTAAAGGGGAAATTTGTTCGACCAAGCACATTTAGATGAACGTAATAGCAAAAGCATAAAACTGTGTTTTGCCAAAGAATGTTTGCTGGCACAAAAGAGAAGTGGGACATTTTTCATCGAGTTGCAGTATGTCATGATTAAAGTGATATTTTCTGAGATTTTGGCAGAAGGTGATGCCAGATATTCTTAGATCTCTTTGTAGGCATAATATTAATGGTGATTTTTGCCTGAAACTGAGTAATGTATAGAACACCATCTTTCCGAGTATGCAAGAAAAGAATTAGTTGTTAATGAAATTGTCAAAACTTGCCAGTATCTTTTTTTTTGATTGGGTAAAAGGTCTCTCGGTTATTTTGGCACTCCTTCTCTGTTATGACATACTGGTTATAGGGTCGCTTATAAATTTGACCACAACTTTCATTAATGAAAAGCATGCCCCCTCAAAATGTATGGTGATGTCATGATTTACAGAGAACTTATTTGCGAAAGTTTATGGACCATTTTAGGAGTCACTTAATCATAGTTTATTGGCATACAGGCGCAGAGCATAACACTATAACAGGTAATCTTATGGCAGCTCTTCAGCAAGCAGTCATAAACTGATATTGTTCCAAATCGATTATTCTGATTATATATCTATGGTTGTATTCAGTTGGAATATCATTCATCCATGGTATATAAATTTAAAGCTGAATTGTGGGCAATGAATGTGTCAACAGAAATGAACCAATAGAAATTGTCTGCCATCAAATGTAAATATCCAGCCTGATGCTCTTTGAGATCGGATCAGTGACCTGCACCTACATGCCGAGCTACAAGCTTTGCTATATACTGCAGACACAAGTAAAACCAGTAGAACTATATATATATGTATCTCATCACTTTATTATTACACTCAGTGAAATAATGGAGTTTAAAAGCTCTATTATAATATTAAGAAGTTATATGGTATAATATAAGAATAAACCTGTGATCAGTACTTATATGATTAGGTACAAATTAAAAAATCTACTGGCCCATAACAATGAAGATATCAGAAATATCTGCATAATTCTGGACCAGTGTATTTTTTAAACCAATGGCCCATACTGTCCAAGGGGCCATGTGATATAACCTGTTGGTGTTGGTAAGCATTGGCTCAATTAGTAAAAAAGCAAAAATGGGATAAAACAAATGCACATTTACTAGTGATTAATAAGTAATTTTATGACATGTTAAAGAAGGAGGGTTATGCCTGGGAAAGTTGGATGCATCGAATGGTGCTGACGGGGCTGTTACAGCAGGCAGAGGGGCTCGGCTTAGTGTCAGAACTGGCTGACAGATGGCATTGTTACACTACCCCACAATCCCCATGTCACACACAGCAACCCTCTCACTTTGAAGAGAGATTCTCTCGCAAGAACCATCATGGTAGAAAGCCCAAACTGCCACAGGAAAAACCCCAACCTTGCCTACCAATATATTGAATTTCAATATGGATCATGGTGCCCACTGACTGCTCACGGAAATAGTCCAGGTCAAAGACCTCAAGGTCCTTAGTTCAATAATATGCAATATTCCAGCTCACAGAATTTAGAGCTTTTTTCGTCAGTTTTATTTTTAGCATTAGAAAACTCAAAATGATATACTCAATACTCAATATAATAATATGAATTTATCCTGAATTATTTAAGTTGGTAATAAATCACTATCTTAATATTTTTCAAATTGGCAAATACTATCATGAAAAAAAGGTCTTTAGATTGACCTCCAAATTGGCATCTCCCCACAGCCTCACCAATACAGTCTTAAATACAATAATATATTATGAAGTTTAAATTATGCAGTCCATCAGCATGAGGTAACACCTCTCGCTATCACATGGTATCCCATCATGAGCTGTACATCAGTATGCGTGAGGTACACCCATCCCTGTCACATGGTACCCCATCATGAGCTGTACATCAGTATGCGTGAGGTACACCCATCCCTGTCACATGGTACCCCATCATGAGCTGTACATCAGTATGCGTGAGGTACACCCATCCCTGTCACATGGTATCCCATCATGAGCTGTACATCAGTATGCGTGAGGTACCAACTCTTACTATCACGTGGTATCCCAGCATGAGCTGTACATCAGTATGCGTGAGGTACCAACTCTTACTATCATGTGGTATCCCATCATGAGCTGTACATCAGTATGCGTGAGGTACCAACTCTTACTATCACGTGGTACCCCAGCATGAGCTGTTTATCAGTATGCATGAGGCGGGTCGGTGGCTCCCTCGCAGTCCAAGATGGCTCCTAATAGGGTGTATTATCTCTCATGCCTTGCTGCATACAGCCGCATAACCACCCAACGCCCATTAAGAAAACAGAAAGAATGCAAAAATAAGGCAATGCTGTGATTTTGCAATGCACAATGGACTATATGGTTGTGCTGGTAGGCCCCCGCCTGCATGGACAAATAGATGTGGACCTTAACTAAACACTACCTGGCCTTCAGTACTGTTTTGTAACTTGAAAGAAACCTCAAAAAGAAACCAATAGGGATATATATGCAGTGGGCATGCTTGAAGCAAGCTTCTGCATTGAATTTATTTAGTACATAATTTGGCCATTTGTACTTGAATTTCTGGCGAGGGGCTTGTAATTTGATAGATGAATTGAAATATTTGATTATCGTGCATATTTAAGAAGCCAAATAAGCTAAAAATTAAGTGGTTAAAACACTGCAGCATGGAGAATTTGTCATAAATCTGCCAATAGGTTTGCATGTTATTTATGAGTGCCATGGCAAAGGTATATGGCTGGATCTCGTATATTAGAATAATATACAAGGTAGATATATGCTAGCAGTGTAAGTTACACGGGAGGTGGGTGAACTTGTGAGGCTGTGTTCACCCGCATTGCCCCACCCTAGGCATGTAGGGGGTTGAGACAATGTATGAAGGATGGAGGCCTCTGATTGGATGCATGTGATGGATTGGCCTCGTCCTCTTCGCCAGCTTGTTTCACGCAATGCCACTGAGCACTGACTCTCCCCGTGTCCGAATAACACTCTCAGGTCTGGCTGTGACCTGACTTCTTAATCTGTGTGAACCAAGAATAGTGAAACAGGACTAAACTTTGTCGGGATTCTGGCCTGTGGATGTATAAATATTGGGAGAAAAAAAAGTCATCTTGCGTGTAAGGTGATAAATTGGTGTTGTGTTAAAGGGTATTTCTTTAAATAAACAATAAATATGGGTCACAAGCAAGAGCAGCAAGGTAGGAAAAGAAAAAAGAAATATTTGTGTTCAGGAAAGGTCCAATACCTGGGACCTAACATGCAATGGAGTGTAGTATTTTTTATTTGATCTGGCTGTAGCAAGAGGGAGGTTGAGAAGATAGCAATCCCTTATCTCTACGCCCCACCAGGTGTAAACTGCCACAGAGAAAAGTCAGCAATGATAGAAATGTCGAGAGATAGCAGCGCCCCCTGCCCCAGGGCCCTGACCCCGGCACAGTTAAGCAAGCCTAGCTGGAATGCCCAGGTATCGAGGCAGCACAAGGACCTTATCCTGCCAATGTTGTTCTCGCCATACCATGCAATGGGCTCGATGAAACCTGGTTTTCACATACAATTTGCAAGATTTAGGATTGATTTCTACTTTCTAATGAATGATATGGTAATGTTGGGAAAATCAGATTTACCAATATTTTTTTTCAACTACATAATTCTTAAATTCTTTCAGACCTCATCATGCACATGTCAGGACAAATGCAATAATTGACAATCACTCACAGGGATTGTGTTTTAATCATAAATAAATAGGAGAAATACTGTGGAGAAATACCCCTGTTCATGATATAAGCTAAGTCATAAGTATGTCTCTAATATACACAATTACGACCAAGCATAACTCAAACCTTGGGACTTTTTAAGATTACTTATTTTTTTCTGTTCAACACATTTTGTACCAGATCAGGGTTAGGGGGAGGGGAGGTGAGCTGTATTTCACTCCAGAAGTGCCGAAGGTACCCACATTTTTGACTTGGCTTTGTACCTGCCCGAGGTGTACTACAGTTTTTTTTAGATTGACTGCTTAAGTTAACTTCATTTTTTATCAGTTGATTAACCACCTTGCTGTCAGATACCTATATATTTTTCTGCTTCTGAGGTGAGAAATGTTTCTGATTATAAAGGTATCACATAGATTTATTAAGTGATAAATTTCTATCTCGTTTACTGAAAGGAAAAGGTGTCTTTGAAAAGCATTTAAAGGTTAGCGTTTATTTATTGGCATTTTTTGTAACATCTCAGATAATAAGTCTTTACCACAGTGATGGTTAAAACACTTGAACAAACCGTTTTCTATGAAGTGTGCTTACTTACAAGCTACACAAGTTAATCTTTGTCAAATTTAGAGACTCTCGTTGCTTCAGGCAACCAAACTGCAGTCTGGTCTTTATTGTATATACAACTTGCGTTCAAGACTTTCTTGTAAACAAAGATTTTACAAAAGCAATGTTAACTTGTACTTAAAACAGTGAAAATATCTTTTTACTACTGAATGGCAATGTTTGATCGAATGATATGAGCATAAGAAAAGGTGTGTGTTTACATAAAAGTGATCCATTTCATCTTGAAAATGTATCGCATGTGTTAGGGTGTAGTTTTCACTAAGGTCTGTTGATGATCACTCCACACATTGGAAGAATGTTTCAGCAGGTATGATCTGATAATTTGTGTTCACCAGCTGGACAGGAAACCTGCTGATGGTATACAAGAGGCTGCGATGAGCCAATGTTACAATACAGAGGGCTGGGATCAGCTGGTGTTACAATGCAGGGGTATAGATGGCTGGTATTGGGCTGATTTTACAATACAGAGGTATAGATGGCTGGGATCAGCTGGTGTTACAATGCAGGGGTACAGATGGCTGGGAGCAGCTGATGTTACAATACAGAGGTATAGATGGCTGGGATTGGGCTGATGTTACAATACAGAGGTATGGATGGCTGGGATTGGGCTGGTGTTACAATGCAGAGGTATAGATGGCTGGGATTGGGCTGGTGTTACAATGCAGAGGTATAGATGGCTGGGATGGGCTGGTGTTACAATGCAGAGGTATAGATGGCTGGAATTGGGCTGGTGTTACAATACAGATGTATAGATGGCTGGAATTGGGCTGGTGTTACAATACAGAGGTATAGATGGCTGGGATGGGCTGATGTTACAATGCAGAGGTATAGATGGCTGGGATGGGCTGATGTTACAATGCAGAGGTATAGATGGCTGGGATGGGCTGATGTTACAATGCAGAGGTATAGATGTTTGTGATTGGGCTGATGTTACAATACAGAGGTATAGATGGCTGGGATGGGCTGATGTTACAATGCAGAGGTATAGATGGCTGGGATGGGCTGATGTTACAATGCAGAGGTATAGATGGCTGGGATGGGCTGATGTACAATACAGAGGTATAGATGGCTGGGATTGGGCTGGTGTTACAATGCAGGGGTATAGAAGGTAGGGATGAGCCAATTATGTTACAATACAGAGGTATAGAAGGTAGGGATGAGCCAATGTTACAATGCAGAGGTATAGAAGGTAGGGATGAGCCAATGTTACAATGCAGAGGTATAGATGGCTGGGATGAGCCAATGTTACAATGCAGAGGTATAGAAGGTAGGGATGAGCCAATGTTACAATGCAGAGGTATAGAAGGTAGGGATGAGCCAATGTTACAATGCAGAGGTATAGATGGCTGGGATGAGCCAATGTTACAATGCAGAGGTATAGAAGGTAGGGATGAGCCAATGTTACAATGCAGAGGTATAGAAGGTAGGGATGAGCCAATGTTACAATGCAGAGGTATAGATGGCTGGGATGAGCCAATGTTACAATGCAGAGGTATAGAAGGTAGGGATGAGCCAATGTTACAATGCAGAGGTATAGAAGGTAGGGATGAGCCAATGTTACAATGCAGAGGTATAGAAGGTAGGGATGAGCCAATGTTACAATGCAGAGGTATCGATGGCTGAGCTGATGTTACATGAGGTGTAGACACTAAACTATGACCACTCTCTCCTCCAAGTTTTAGTGTTGATTATGTTGATATTTAGACTAATACCACTGGGAATAGTGTTTTACATATGTTTGCATTAGAAAATGAGCAAGGCTTTTATATAAACCCTTGGGTAATTCACATGTAACACAGTTACGCTGTTTACATTTTACGTATGGAATTAACATTTTCTATTTTCTCATTTTTGAATATTTTACAAGCCTCACTTTATATCAAGTTACTGTCCACCATATTTTACATGAAATTTAAAGTGTGCAGAGCCATATGGCAGAGATAGGGAGCTCCGAGTAAGAAGGAATTGATTGATAGGGAGGAATAAATACTTGCTGGTGAGTCAGTTTTCAGTGGTTAGCTGCTCATACAGTACAAGAGAAACTGTATGCAGAGCTGAGCAGATAATAGGCACTCGAGAAGTAGGTCTAAGCTGCTAACGTAGCTCAGTTTTAGCCACTAAGAGGGATTTTTCAGCTACCAGAGAATGGTACTTAGTTCCTGGGCAGTCTGAGTAGACTTTTATCATTGTAAATCGGCAAATAATCTCGCAGGTGTACAGCCCTGGAGAGCTGACGATGGCAGCACGCCTTTTTGTGCCTGTCTGAAACGGAGAGAACCTCGTGTTTGTTGTTTATATGGGAACGTGTTGTTAGGGTTGCGTTGCCATGACTACCCAGATCAGCAGTGTAATACATCAGCGTACGGAAGTCGGTCTCTGAAGTGACCCAGGTCATGTGTGAAAAATTATGACGTGAGGTGTGAAGGGGAAAAATTTGGCTTGCAGAATGCTTCAGAACAAAGATGAAATTTGAATGCCGTCAAAGGACGTGGAGATTTTACCTCTTGAATGAACAGCACTCTTGTTAGGTGGCAGGTCTTGTCACCTCTTGACGTGTTGTTAGGATTTCGTCTGGCCTTTTGAAGTGAGACAGTCTGGCCAACCGCAAAAGCTTACAACACTCATATAATAAAGTCTATTTTGGACTTATTTGTGGCAATATGCTGGATTCTAAACTCTCTGATTGTGCACATCTTTTGTGTAACTTCCTATACATGGGCAGAGAGGTTACCAAGTTCATATGAAGTTATTTACCTGTTTACATACACATATATTTATATATGATAAAATATCTAGCATGTTCATTACATAGCTTTAATTAATTGATTTCAAAGATTTAAAGATGAGAAACATAATACTGGTGTATTTTTACCCTGTTAAATGACAAGGCCTTTGTTATTTTTATGAAATTTATTTAATCTCAATATAGTTCAATATACATTAGATATACAATGAATAAAATGTGAAAATCCAAATACTCTGCACCCACACACAGTTTTTCAGGAAAAATCCATATTCATTTCTTGAAAAAAAAATGTTTGAATTAGAAAAGAGGAATGCCCAAAATTACCAATTATGCGCAAATACTGTATATCTTTGCTTAATGTTATGGTAATCCGACATATTATGCAAAAAAGACCTGTGTTGATTATGGATAATAAAAGAATTGAATATTGCATTGATTACGGTAAACAGCAATGTCACATGTAGTAGTTCCATGCATAAAAAAAAACAAAATACAAAGCGAGGTGCATTAAATTACCGATCTTTGTTGGAGTTCTTTTATTTGAATAGACCTTGACTGGCAGACCTGTCATGAGCATACGATCAGGTAGCTATCCTCATCATATTGTCCCAGCAGAAAATACTGGGAGGCCATATTGTTTCAGTGTCCAGGTGAACATTGCGCCTCAAAAAAAGTTATGTATGTGAACAAAGGTGAATACTGGAGGTTAGCGGCCTTTACCACTGGGCACTGATATCATACAGATATCATACAGCATGCCAGAAATTCCTTTGTTTTTTTTTGTTGTGTTTTGTTTTGCATTCATACACTTCTATATATGCTTGTCAGATTTATACATAATATTATGTTGGCATTAACATTAGCGTAAAGGAAAGCTAAATGCACATGTCAGACCAAAGATTGTTTTAATAATATGAGTAGTCTTTGAATGGACATTGTGTAAGTTGAGTGAAAAAAAGACTCAAGTTGATATTACTTGTGATTTTAGTAGGCTATTTTGGAAGCTGGACCTCCATAGCAACAGGGGCTTTACCATTAATGATCATGATATACAATGTGTTAAGTACTTACTGTGGCCAGTTCAGAAGAAAAGAAATGATTCTTCATTTGTAGACATAAAAACTGTTATATGTGATAAAATCTTTGATATTATGAATCCATAAATCTTTTTAATTGTTTGAGTAATATGAATTTTCTCTTTCTGTCTTTGCAGGTGAGTAGATAATTTTGCTGAAAGCATTAGTTTGGAGAGAGTAAGTTTGGAGGTTGAGAAGTGAGTAAACAAATCTAAATGTCCTGAATGCCACTTCAGTTTCTGTATAGTAAATCATGGACATGGGATTTAAGAAAAAAAGAAGAAACACTTGTCAGTTTATTGGGCCAATGTATTAGATTGCTTACATTTATTGAGAATAGTAAAACAATCAAGCTGTATACTCTATTGATATGCTGATTTTATAGTATTTAGAGAGTGTAAAAGATATATTGAGAGTAGTAAAAAATTCAGCGGAAATGATAAAAGATTAGGAATGGCAGGCATGACAAGCATAAGACAGGCGGCTAGATGAATACGTCCACTGAGGCAGAAACTATCATAAACAAACTGTCTAGATATCTCCAATACTTAGCCTAGATTTTAAACAGACATCCTTCATTGTTGGATTGAAAGAAAACATTTGATTTGTGATGAATTTTATTTAAGGGAGCCACATATTTAAAGTCAAAATTTTGGAGCTGCAAAATTTGTATACATGTGTTAAAGTTGGTAGCTTAGAATTTTGGAGCAGGGAAATTTGTATGTGTTAAAGGGGGGTAGCAGCGATGTGTTGTCTCTACATTTTGACTTGAGGTGCCGTTGCAGTTCACTGAAGCGATGGCGAGGAATTCCACTCCGCCTCACGTACATCACTCTTATCAGACTTTATCGGCACCATGAAGCAGAGAAGACTCAAAAATGAGCAAATTACTTCATGGCAAATTCCGGACCACATTTATTACACAAAAAATGCCTGACATTCACATGAAAGCGTATCATATTTAACTCTTCCTCCCAAACTTCCTCATTTTTGTTGAACATATAAAGAGGCAAATATCTTTCAAGTCTCACCCTTATTTGGATATCTTATGAATGATCAAAGAGATGTATGACTGTAAATGTTTAGAGTAAAATGAGATCTGACTTCCAAAAGAAAATACCTCTTTGATTTACAGTAAACACCTTCATATATTCACACTGACTCACTGCTACCTTATATTCACTGAAGATACCTTATATTCACATTAATTCACTGCAAATACTGTATATTCACATTGATTCATTACAGATACCTTATATTCACTGCAGATACCTTATATTCACTGCAGATACCTTATATTCACATTAATTTACTACAAATACCTTATATTCACATTGATTCATTACAGATACCTTATATTCACTGCGGATACCTTATATTCACTGCAGATACCTTATATTCACATTAATTTACTACAAATACCTTATATTCACATTGATTCATTACAGATACCTTATATTCACTGCGGATACCTTATATTCACTGAAGATACCTTATATTCACATTAATTTACTACAAATACCTTATATTCACATTGATTCATTACAGATACCTTATATTCACTGCGGATACCTTATATTCACTGCAGATACCTTATATTCACATTAATTTACTACAAATACCTTATATTCACATTGATTCATTACAGATACCTTATATTCACTGCGGATACCTTATATTCACTGCAGATACCTTATATTCACTGCAGACACCTTATATTCACTGCAGATACCTTATATTCACTGCAGATACCTTATATTCACATTGACTTAATGCAGATACCTTATATTCACTGCAGATACCTTATATTCATATTGACTCACTGCAGATACCTTAAATTCACTGCAGATACCTTATATTCACTGCAGACACCTTATATTCACTGAGGATACCTTATATTCACTGCAGATACCTTATATTCACTGCAGACACCTTATATTCACTGAGGATACCTTTGTTTTCATATTACAATGATGAAATTATTTATCTGAGACTGTTTTGTTCCACATTGATCACATACAAAAAAGATATTTTACAGAAATTACAAAAATTAAGGTAATAACTCTGTCTTATCGAGTGTGTCTATATATAATGACCTTTTTCTGCCAAAAAAATAAGCAGTGGAATCTATAGTCCCACAATAATATGTGTGGACAACATTTCATAATAACATGTGTGAACTACACAATACAAGGAAGAAGTCAATGAGAGCCAAAGCATGTTGTATATTACAAAGCATTTATGAACATAAGATCAATGCGGGAATATAGAAACTATCTCAGTGGTAACCTCTTGGGGTTGGCAGAGACAAGTGCATTCGAGAGTGATAACTAATGTGAGGTCTTGGCAGGAAATCGTTATTTCTTTGATAAATATCCCGACTGCTACTAATCACGTATCATGGACCTTCTGTTTGTTACCCTGAGGGTCCAGGAGAGAAGGGAATAAAATATATAACAGAAACACCTCCTTTATATTATGGATACAGGTAGTTTATCAAAATGGGAGCCATCTTGATAATGCCCTCTGCTTGTGGAGTATATGATACTCACAGACACTGTCCAGAGAGGTGCTTTAAAACTAAAAAAGAATCGATCCGGGAGGATTATCTTTGGGATCAGGCCTCGACATACACACTGGCCCAGTGGCCCAGTGCCACCAGATCCTCTCTTTGGGCCAGTGAATGCTCTGTTGTAGTGACCCAGTTGGGCAACCATATTTTTGGTCTTTTAATGGCCCAAACTATCTTGATTTTTACCCTCAGCCCCTGATGTAATCAGGCTGAGGGTATTGCAGTACTCCTGGCGTGGGTATGTATGTATGTATGTATGTATGTATGTATGTATGTCTGTATGTATGTATGTATGTATGTATGTATGTATGTCTGTAGCGAACATCCTTGTCATCGCGATAACTCAAGAACAAATGATGACAGCTTCATGAAACTTGACACACATAAGCATCTGGTGAAAACCTCGGACGAGTTCGATGGACAGCGACCTTGACCTATTTTTCAAGGTCACAGGGACAATTATGTGAAATCCCAAGAATCGCAATAACTCAAGAACGAATGATGGCAGCTTTATGAGATTTGACACCCATATGCATCTAGTGAAGACCTCAGAATTTTTTCTATGAAACATGACCTTCACCTACTTTTCAAGGTCACATGGACAATTATGTGAAATCATCCTTGTCATCGCGATAACTCAAGGACAAATGATGGCAGCTTCATGAAACTTGACACACATAAGCATCTGGTGAAAACCTCGGACGAGTTCGATGGACGGCGACCTTGACCTATTTTTCAAGGTCACAGGGACAATTATGTGAAATCCCAAGAATCGCAATAACTCAGGAACAAATTATGGCAGCTTTATGAGATTTGACACCCATAAGCATCTGGTGAAGACCTCAGAATTTTTTCTATGAAACATGACCTTCACCTACTTTTCAAGGTCACAGGGACAATTATGTGAAATCCCAAGAATCACAATAACTCAAGAACGAATGATGGCAGCTTTATGAGATTTGACACAAACAAGCATCTGGTGAAGACCTCAGAATTTTTTCTATGAAACATGACCTTCATCTACTTTTCAAGGTCACAGGGACAATTATGTGAAATCATCCTTGTCATCGTGATAACTCAAGAACAAATGATGGCAGCTTCATGAAACTTTACATGCATAATCATCTGGTGAAAACCTCAGACTAGTTTGGTGGATGGCGACCTTGACCTATTTTTCAAGGTCACAGGGATAATTATGTGTAATCCCAAGAATCGCAATAACTCAAGAACAAATGATGGCAGCTTTATGAGATTTGACACCCATAAGCATCTGGTGAAGACCTCAGACATTTTTGTATGGAACATGACCTTCACCTACTTTTCAAGGTCACAGGGACAATCATGTAAAATCCACGTCATTGCAATAACTCAAGAACAAATAATGGCAGCTTCATGAAAATTGACACACATAAGCATCTGGGAAGACTCCAGATGAGTTTGATGGACGGTGACCTTAACCTGCTTTTCAAGGTCACTGGCCCATCATCTCAATAATTCTGGAGTAAATTATGACAGTTTCATGATAATTGACACACATAAGCTATCAAAGGAAGTAGATTTTATGGGTTTTTTTACCCCTACATCAATTTGCCTTGGTGCAGTGATGTTTTTTTTACAAATATTGTGTGGAGCGAATGTTGTGCAATAAGTTGCCAGGGCTGAGGGTTGATGCATCTCTGATGCCTATGTTATTATTTTGTTTTAATCCTTGATAGATATTTGTCATGATCAATGGACTTGCAATTTTTTATTGGGACAATTAGCCCCACAATTAAACACTAATTGGGGTCACTATACAGCCTTATATAGATGCTCTTTATTGTATCACATATCCTTAGAAACACAGGGCCACCAGGGCATGAGACGTTTCTCTTTATGTCAATGCCTGAGGATGATTTTCTGTAGTCTGATCCTTCATTGGTATCCATGGAGATGAATGTTGTGCTTGAACGAGCATCACTGTGTGTCATCTGGAGAGTGTGATGTCACATAGCAGACTGTGGAAGATGTAGGGAGAGAGAACAATATATATGTGTGAGATCACAAGGCCAGTGTAAAGTGGTGTTGAGCATCGTCTGCAACAAGGCAACCACAGACGTGTTTATAGATCTCCTGGTTCAGCAAGGGCAGTAATAACCCTCTGCCTCTCACCATAGCCCTCTGCCTCTCACCATAGCCCTCTGCCTCTCACCGTAGCCCTCTGCAAGGCAACCACAGACGTGTTTATAGATCTCCTGGTTCAGCAAGGGCAGTAATAGCCCTCTGCTTCTCACCATAGCCCTCTGCCTCTCACCATAGCCCTCTGCCTCTCACCATAGCCCTCTGTCTGACACCATAGCCCTCTGCCTCTCACTCTCACCATAGCCCTCTGCCTCTCACCATAGCCCTCTGCCTCTCACCATAGCCCTCTGCCTCTCACCATAGCTCTGTCTCACACCATAGCCCTCTGCCTGTGGCCCTCACCATAGCCCCCTGCCTCTCACCATAGCCCTCTGCCTCTCACCATAGCCCTCTGCCTCTCACCATAGCCCTCTGCCTCTCACCATAGCCCTCTGCCTCTCGTGTCTACTAGCATCAGGCCATGCAGCCAAAAGGAGTGTCATCATCTCACAGCTGCCAATGTGAGTGTTATTTCACAGCTGTCCATGTGAGTGTCATTATGTCACAGCTGCCAATGTGAGTGTTATTTCACAGCTGTCCATGTGAGTGTCATTTCACAGCTGCCAATGTGAGTGTCATCATTTCCTAGCTGCCAATGTGAGTGTCACTGAAATATAAGGCGAGACTCACCCCCATGCACTGCCATATAAGTCTGTACACTACTGTAGAAGGTGTTGTCCAGTCAGACTCAGTTATCAGGCAGATGCATCTTCAAACAAATTTCTCACTTCTATGATAACTTACTAAAAACCTTTAATTTTACATGAAACATATCAGGTAGTGTACTTTAGAATGATTAAATCGAGTGGTTGGGGAATGAATGACCATGTATAGGCTTACATATATTGATAGTTTGTGTAATATACACGGAGACATCCAGAGATGAATGCTGGCATGTGTTTAGTTCTGGATGGTAATTACCAAATATGGTGATTTGCAACATGTGTGGATTTCTCATTCTTTGAAATGGACACCTCTTTTGTGAATTGCTGTTTGATTGCAATATTGGTATGTTTTTTTTTAAACAAAAAATATACAAAGGATCGGATACCAAAATAGCCATGCACTGAGTACAAGTGTCTCCATGTGAAGCAAATGGATGTATGTGGATTAGAGACAGGATGCTGGTTAAGATGGGGAGAGAGAGTGTGAAGCCTTAATGTCATCTTGTGGAGAGTTGATGAAGCTGAGAGCAGACAGACAGGGCTAATATATTAACAGGTGATGGATGCTGTTTGTTTGTGCAACAATGCAACATAAACGTGCCTAATTCACCTACTAGACAGGTATCATTAGAGTTTTTGTAAGCACTCTGCAAAACTCTCCCGACAGGCCCCCACGGGAGAATGTCCAAATAATATGGCAATATGCGAGATATGATGGTAGTGATATGGCAGTGTTTGTTCTGCTTATTGCTAGACACCCTGCGCTTCATCCCGCCTCTCCCTGTGAAATGCTCCGTGTTTGCTTTATTGATTGTGCAGTGACAACAGATCATATGCCACAACTTTCAGTAGATACAGGGTATGAATTGTCTGGGGAACTGGTAAACTTTCCACCAAAGGTCAATGGTTTTAGTGCTGACCGTTGGTCACCTGCCTATCACACTAAACGAGATATCTTTTCTTTTTTTTCTGTGTTTACCATACACCAACATAACTTCTTAACCAGAGTTTTAAGCA
Source organism: Amphiduros pacificus (assembly GCA_949316495.1). NCBI lineage: Eukaryota > Metazoa > Annelida > Polychaeta > Phyllodocida > Hesionidae > Amphiduros > Amphiduros pacificus. Next base: position 16,522,873 of record OX439003.1, on the reverse strand, counting down.
GCTGGGCAAACTTTCCACAGGGAAGTTGAAAGTGTAAACACAAATCCATTTACCAAAAAGACTGAGTGATTGTCGGAAATCATTCAATATTCTCCTTTAAACAGCAAACACGGCCCAAATTTTCAGAGAATTGAGGGAGACAGGTGGAATATTTCCTCTCATTCATACCAGCTGTTAACAGCTTGGCTAACACCCAGAATAGTTGTATTATATCAAGCAAAGTCCCCAAATTACTACTTCAGACACATCTCAACAAATTTCATTGACTGTTAACATGTGTTCATTGTGATGTTATATATTTTCAATACCTCATAAGAGGTATTGATATTTTGTCATCATCTCATATCAGTTAAGGAAACAGGATCACAGGCCAGACTTGATGAAGTTCCAATTACATTGGCCAACTCCAGGTGTTGTCATTTACACATTTTGTCACCTGGAAAATCACTCATTTGCCATTGCCAAATTGTGTCTGGTGTGCATAATCCAATAAATCACTGCCTGCTTCACTACGAACATAGTCAGCCCACTCTTTCTCCAAGTTTACAACTTTAAAAAAGTTCCGATTATTTATGTGAACTGTTAATATATTTTCATCCAGTATGGACTAGGCTTGGAACAGTGACATCAGACGGGCCACATGACACTAGAGTAGATGGGCCACGTGACACTATAAGTGAGTGGACTAGGCCTGGAGTAGATGGGCCACATGACACTATAAGTGAGTGGACTAGGCCTGGAGTAGAGACATTAGATGGGCCACATGACACTATAATTGAGTGGACTAGGCCTGGAGTAGAGACGTCAGATGGGCCACATGACACTATAAGTGAGTGGACTAGGCCTGGAGTAGAGACATTAGATGGGTCACATGACACTATAATTGAGTGGACTAGGCCTGGAGTAGAGACGTCAGATGGGCCACATGACACTATAATTGAGTGGACTAGGCCTGGAGTAGAGACGTCAGATGGGCCACATGACACTATAAGTGAGTGGACTAGGCCTGGAGTAGAGACGTCAGATGGGCCACGTGACACTATAAGTGAGTGGACTAGGCCTGGAGTAGAGACGTCAGATGGGCCACATGACACTATAAGTGAGTGGACTAGGCCTGGAGTAGATGGGCCACATGACACTATAAGTGAGTGGACTAGGCCTGGAGTAGAGACATTAGATGGGCCACATGACACTATAATTGAGTGGACTAGGCCTGGAGTAGAGACGTCAGATGGGCCATGTGACACTATAAGTGAGTGGACTAGGCCTGGAGTAGAGACATCAGATGGGTCACATGACACTATAATTGAGTGGACTAGGCCTGGAGTAGAGACGTCAGATGGGCCACATGACACTATAAGTGAGTGGACTCAGCTTGGAGTCATGATGTCTTATCAGGATGCAGGTCTCATCTCCAGTAATTGCCATCTCCTTGTATCTGTCGCAACCAAGAGATGGATTTCTCACGAGTATAAAAAGTATTTCAAGGTAAAAGTGCTGACCATTAAAATATTTGGGAACTTGTCTATTCTTGCCAAATTTTGTGTAAAGCAGGACGGATATCCAGTTAACAGCTGTATATCAATACAGTTATAACAAAAAGAAATACAGTTATAATGGTTTGAATATATTAAATTCTTGACTGAGTTACAGCCCCCTCCCTCAAGAAAGGGTTTGGACCATCACAGCATAAAGAAGGTTCATAAGGGATGATAACAGTCAAATAAAACTCTTCTCTGAAGAAAATGTTTATTGAAATCCAGTGAATTCTGAGGTTTAAACCAAGTTGATGAAATTTACTTTGTATTAAATATTATAAATGATGTTTTTCCCAGTGACTGTAATAGTTGCCTTTCAACAGAAGCTGAAACGCGATACTTGAGATTTCTCAAATGGGAATAAGTGTGTGGTTAACTTCCCCACTGAGATGGAGTTTCAATCGGAAGTGATGAGATGATAATCTGAATCTCTTAAAACTTGGAAAAGGATTTTTCAGACATAAAATCTCTTCATTTCAGTAATACTCAGAGTCAAAATCACTTAAATAACATGATACATCTAAATTTGGACCACTTTATTATTATCCATTTGATCCCGCTCAACTGACATTTGATTCTACATCACATTCAACATTAGTTCAGTCATTTCATGACGAGACCTACTTGTAGCAGATATACTGCTGCTTCAAAGAATTGTCAAGTCACAGGTCTTTGACATGACAACCCACCTAATCAAAGATTTACAAGAACAACAGGTTAATCCTTCAGGCATGGGCCAGATCACCAACCAGGAGGCACAAACAACATTTTACCTTGCCTTTACACAACATTTATACTATTCACTTTTTAATCCACTTTTTAATCCACTTTTTAATCCACTTTTTAATCCACTTTTTATCACAAGAACATGGTCTTTGATTCACTTTGACCTTTAAAGTATGATGAGATGGGTCAAATGGTCACGGACGGTTGAGAACTGTGGCTTTTAAGTCCACGATCAGTAATAAGGCAAAATAACCATATAGCAGTGTTCTTCTTTTGAATAGAATGGATCAAAATAACTTAATCCTTACTGTTAGGTTGAGGCAAAATGTGACGGAACTATTTTTTGTGATGGTGGACTGGTGTGAAGATTACTGTGTATCACTACATCCTGTTGTTTCTATAGCTGTCAAGGTGCAAAGGTACAGTAAGAAGCCTCTCTTCCTGCACATTACACTGGCCTTTTTTCGTCATCAATCTTCACCATAGAAACCATTTACAGAAGCTAAGGTTTGCTTTATGCCGCAGTTATTGTAAGCTATGGGAGAAGCTATAGGCTGTAATCACCGCATACATCTATTTCAATTGTTCCCCAGCATTTGTGTATTGTCGGAATAAGACAGAACAGTTGGATAGGCAACACACAGAATAACTGAATATGACGTTCTCTTTTTCTCTCTCCTTATTTCATTGTAGGTGTACAGTTCTATGTTGATTACAACATGCGACAAAAATAATGAGAAAAGATACATATATATACATCCCCCCAGATAATGGGTTAAACAAAGGAACATATATACTACAGTAGCAGGAAAGCACAGAAATTTGTCAAGATTCTAATAAAGAGAGACAAGTTGCATAATGACTTCTCTATTGCCACCCAAAAAGGCATGCTTGGAAATAGGCAAAGTTAGATCAGAAGAAGTAATGACATTTTTTGTGGTTTAGTGCAGTCAGGTAGTGTATGGAACTGCCATGTATGACATAATAGCATTATCTCTGGAGGCTTTCATCGGTAATCAGCAGAGCAAAGAAGATCAGACGCACATCCATAGACGCGGTGTAATGGGATAGAACAAGGAGACAAATCCAAGCACGAGAAATGCCACATTGTGTACGTGCCTATCACAAATTCATTTCATCGCCTTTTGCGGGTTGTTTGGGCTTAATACTAATGTATTTTAAATATCCTTGTGCATTAGATGAGAAAGATGTTGTTGATGGAAGAGTTCTTTTTACAAATATGATAAATCCTGGAAATGCAGAAAACAAAGAAGTCATTTATTTCAAGACAAATCACGTTGATCAGTATTTTTGTGTGAGTCATGTTCAAAGATATTTCTATTTTACATAAAAAAGAGAAAGTTGTGATGGTTTACTGAAATGAGATCCCAGTTTTTTTTTTCTCATTAAGACGTGCACTGATGTTTTAGCTGGGAAATACAGTTATTAATAATTTGTAAGTCACCAAGGATGAAAAATATCCCTCAAGATCTGACAAGCTACAATTTACTTAAGCACAGAAGTAGAAATCAGTCTACAAATCTATTGGCTGTATCCAGTTGCAGCCACTCTGATGATGTGACGTTATCCAACCTGATCCACCAAGGTTTTGCTGCAGACTAAACTTGCTTCTGAGGAAACTGTTTATCAAGCGACAAATTAATTAAACGTCTCTCAGATAAGGGCGTCAGAAGCTTGTCTTTATGTACTTCCGGCGCTCACTAAATAAGATAGCCTTACTTTTTCAGCATCCAGAAAAAAAATATATTGCATGTTTATTTCTTTTATCAAATCATATGCTCGCCATCTTTCACTCAGCATCTTAATTTCGCACGTAAATATAAACTTCCCAAAGCATAGAAAGCAAGTTTGGTATATTTGACTCCTTCTATTTTCTGTGAAATCATAGTCGTACATTTCGTATTGACATATTTGCTTGTCTGCTTCCACCAGAAATGATAATCAACAGAATATTTATGGCATTAATGTATTCATAGATGAGTGATATGTCAGAATTTTGCGAGATCATATTTGTTGCCGTCTGCCCCAGATTGCATTAAATATATTGATTGAAATGCACAACAGACTTGCCAGTTTCGCGGAGACTTGTTGATTTAATATGAAAAACCAAACACTCTGCCGATTTATGTAAATCTGCCAAATAAAAAAAATCTTCAAAAGCAAGTTCCAGGAAGTAGCGTTATCTTATTACAGTTATTTAAAATATTTTTTTCCCAAATTTTTTTATCCATTAAAAAAAAACTGTTTTGGGAAAGTAGGAAAAAGATGCATACCTAAGAACCAATGTGAGAGAAGTCCTTTGTCTGTTGCATGCTTCATAAACAGATTTTGGGATGTTTGTGTTCCTGCAGATTGGGAGCAGTGGAAGTTTGGGGATTATATATATCCTGAAGGTTTGGTGTGATTGGCAAGGCCCGTCAGGCAGAGTAACTTTGCACAATACCCCTGTGAATGATATTTCATCTGATGTGATTTCTTAGCCATAATTTCATTACCATGTGCTCAGAATACAGTTTAGCGAGGGAATAATCAAGTTTTGATTAAATTCTCGCCAACAAGTTTTGTGTTCACAGCAACTTTAATCAGGGACAAGTTGACTGGGCAAGAGAAAAATGATGTTTTTGTACAAGATGGCAGCAGATTAAATGATAAGATGCAATAAGGTTTGGGTATTTAAAAATTCATAGCAGTGCCCCGGGTGTAATGTTACCCCGGCAAAGCGAACTATGATTTACCGAGAGTACAAATTTGGAATGCTTCTGTTGTGAGTGGCCATCACTTCAGTGACAAGAAGATACCCAGGTAGAAAATTACACCAACCAAAAAAAACAAGAGTTTATGCTAGATTCTTTAAATCCCCTCCAAATGAGCAACGTGGAGGAATTTCCGACTCAGTTGGGTATTTTTTTTCTTTCAATCGATTGTGATTTTGCGACTTTATACCTCTTAATTTGAGGCTCTACCTTCATTATTGACTTAGACAGGGCTGTTACTGAGGGCTAGAATCTATCACTGGCAGATTATGGACGCTGAGAGCGGGATCAGGCGAACGCAACGCATGATTGATGGACAGGTTAATGCTACCTACAAGATTATCACACAAAACACTTTGAAGAAGACATTTTGAAATTTCCACAACACCGCCTTTATGCTGTGTGATGTTTATGCTGTCTTTATTATCACAACGGGAAGGAAATTAATATTGAAATGGCTGCTGGTTAGGAATATCCGGCGGATTAAGAGCTGATCTGCTTCAAAATATACAACAAAGCTTGCCTATTTTTGGAGAAAATATAAACATTAATTGGTGTGTTATTTAGCATCTGTCCTCATTTCCTTTTATTCAATCATCTTTGTTTGTGTTGTTAATAGATAATTGAAGCATACTGAGTATGATGAGTGATTGAAGTATTTATCTCTTTTGTACAAACATTCTGAGATGGACAATTAGATAAATATTATTAATTTCTTACAAATAAGAAATTTAAGATTATTAATTTCTTATAAATAAGACTTAATTACAAATATTCGACTTTATTACAAATAATCATTTTGAAGCAAATGTTATGTTGGTGATTTAACTTGGAAGACCAATACAATGTTCTAGCAATTGCCTAATCTTATCACAATTTATAGTGCGCAATATCTAGCCAGGGATCAAATTTGGTCATGTGATCACGAGACAAGGTTGTGAGTCAGGGTCAAGGTCACATGTCTGGGAGATGGTCATTATAAATTGACCATGTGGGACTGAGTGAAAAACAGGACAACATTGGGAAATAGATGGACTTTGACATTTCTTGTGTCAGAGATGGATTCCAATAGCCCCCTGGTGGACCACAAGTACACTAGATAGCACTGCCAAAATAGAGGAGGTGTAAATACTGTTTGTGCACCAGCATACCCTCTCAGACTAAGCCATTTTCAAATAGAAAATGAGAACATCTGAATCATTTATAACACTCTTAATAAATGGGATATGGAAAGGTATTTAGCGAGTTTATATCTTTACAGTTTGAAAGATAAAGAAAAATAATTTGGCCAAATTTTAACGAAGAATTCCCGTTAATTAAGCCAAAAATGCTATGGGTGGTGTTATAGCAAGGCCGGAAAGGAGGAAGGCACTGGGTGGTGTGATAGCAAGGCTAGAAAGGAGGAAGGCCCAGGGTGGTGCTATAGTAAGGCTGGAAAGGAGGAAGGCCCTGGGTGGTGCTATATCAAGGCTAGAAAGGAGGAAGGTCCTGGGTGGTGCTATAGCAAGGCTGGAAAGGAGGAAGGCCCAGGGTGGTGCTATAGTAAGGCTGGAAAGGAGGAAGGCCCTGGGTGGTGCTATAGCAAGGCTGGAAAGGAGGAAGGTCCTGGGTGGTGCTATAGCAAGGCTGGAAAGGAGGAAGGTCCTGGGTGGTGCTATAGCAAGGCTGGAAAGGAGGAAGGCCCTGGGTGGTGCTAAAGCAAGGCTAGAAAGGAGGAAGGCCCAGGGTGGTGCTATAGTAAGGCTGGAAAGGAGGAAGGTCCTGGGTGGTGCTATAGTAAGGCTGGAAAGGAGGAAGGCCCTGGGTGGTGCTATATCAAGGCTAGAAAGGAGGAAGGTCCTGGGTGGTGCTATAGCAAGGCTGGAAAGGAGGAAGGCCCAGGGTGGTGCTATAGTAAGGCTGGAAAGGAGGAAGGCCCTGGGTGGTGCTATAGCAAGGCTGGAAAGGAGGAAGGTCCTGGGTGGTGCTATAGCAAGGCTAGAAAGGAGGAAGGCCCTGGGTGGTGCTGTATCAAGGCTAGAAAGGAGGAAGGCCCTGGGTGGTGCTATATCAAGGCTAGAAAGGAGGAAGTTCCTGGGTGGTGCTATAGCAAGGCTGGAAAGGAGGAAGGCCCAGGGTGGTGCTATAGTAAGGCTGGAAAGGAGGAAGGCCCAGGGTGGTGCTATAGCAAGGCTGGAAAGGAGGAAGGCCCTTGGTGGTGCTATATCAAGGCTAGAAAGGAGGAAGGTCCTGGGTGGTGCTATAGCAAGGCTGGAAAGGAGGAAGGCCCAGGGTGGTGCTATAGTAAGGCTGGAAAGGAGGAAGGCCCTGGGTGGTGCTATAGTAAGGCTAGAAAGGAGGAAGGCCCTGGGTGGTGCTATATCAAGGCTGGAAAGGAGGATGGCCCTGGGTGGTGCTAAAGCAAGGCTGGAAAGGAGGAAGGCCCTGGGTGGTGCTATAGCAAGGCTGGAAAGGAGGAAGGCCCTGGGTGGTGCTATATCAAGGCTGGAAAGGAGGATGGCCCTGGGTGGTGCTAAAGCAAGGCTGGAAAGGAGGAAGGCCCTGGGTGGTGCTATAGCAATGCTAGAAAGGAGGAAGGCCCTGGGTGGTGCTATAGAAAGTCCGGAAAGGAGGAAGGCTCTGGGTGGTGCTATAGCAAGGCTGGAAAGGAGGAAGGCCCTGGGTGGTGCTATAGCAAGGCTGGAAAGGAGGAAGGCCCTGGGTGGTGCTATAGCAATGCTAGAAAGGAGGAAGGCCCTGGGTGGTGCTATAGAAAGTCCGGAAAGGAGGAAGGCCCTGGGTGGTGCTATAGTAAGGCTAGAAAGGAGGAAGGCCCTGGGTGGTGCTGTATCAAGGCTAGAAAGGAGGAAGGCCCTGGGTGGTGCTATAGCAAGGCTGGAAAGGAGGAAGGCCCTGGGTGGTGCTAAAGCAAGGCTGGAAAGGAGGAAGGCCCTGGGTGGTGCTATAGCAAGGCTGGAAAGGAGGAAGGCCCTGGGTGGTGCTATAGCAAGGCTAGAAAGGAGGAAGGTCCTGGGTGGTGCTATAGAAAGTCCGGAAAGGAGGAAGGCCCTGGGTGGTGCTATAGTAAGGCTAGAAAGGAGGAAGGCCCTGGGTGGTGCTGTATCAAGGCTAGAAAGGAGGAAGGCCCTGGGTGGTGCTATAGCAAGGCTGGAAAGGAGGAAGGCCCTGGGTGGTGCTATAGCAAGGCTAGAAAGGAGGAAGGCCCTGGGTGGTGCTATAGTAAGGCTGGAAAGGAAAGTGGTACTATAGTTAGGCTGTTTGGTGGTGTGTCCCATATCATTGTGGTAAGTATGTTTTGACACCAAGCTTTTTGACACCAACCGTCCCCAAGCAGTATTATTCATGTCTGCAGAACCTTACAAATGTTTTGATAAGTTATATTTCAAGCTTAAAAAGTTGCCCATTGTGTTGCTCATTTTTGTCAACCAGATTGTTGTGATTGAAGTATGGATTCTGTCACATCTGGAAAGAGGAATTTACTTGTTCAACCTAAAAGTGTAGGCAGATTTGGTTATATTGAACTAGTCAAATCGGGTGATATAATACCAAAAACCTTCAAAATTTGTCATTGAACATTTTCATGTTTACAAAAAGATTAAAGCATGTTTGAAATATGTTGCTCTCCATTTTGAATCTAATTTACCTCTTCAGGGTAAAAAGTGGAATGGTATATTGTTTTATCTCAGGGCAAAGAGGCAAAGAGCTGGTTGTTTTCAAGTGGTTCATGAATAGAGCCATCATAGTGGCAGCAAACGAGGTGGGAATAACTTGAGATTGCACACATTGAGTATGCAGTAGATGCCGTGAACATTTTATCACAGTACTTGGCAGGTGTCAAAGAGAACAATACCAGGCTGCAAATGACCTCTCTTGCCAACTCCTTATCACCCGGCTAGGACAGACCTTCTGATTGTGAACATAAATCCTCATCCCTCTTGCTACATTGACTTCATCCGTATGATAAACATCGCCCAGACCTCCTCATGATCTGTGCCTGGCATAGGAACAGTGCTAGACTGCTCCACAAGAGTAATAGTTTGACGCTGATAGACCGACGTTTTGGAATTGTCAGAGATGACCTTCCTGACCCGCTTGTTTGCCTGCGAGGCAGCGTGCTGGGTTGGGCTGCGCACGAGCTCTCAGAATTTAATTTTTACAAGTTGTGGTTTGGTTGCATTGTGCTCTGTTGCCCAGCAACCGAGTGTCAGAAGAATTGAGCCGAATTGACCCAGAAAGAGAAGTGTAGTGATCATGGTGTTGGCTGTCTTTGGACACTGTGTGTATGATTCATCATAATGGAGAGAGGCAATAGCCCATAGAGACCCCAGCATTCTGTGTGGTCCTCCAGACTCCTCATATAGCTTGGCTGCAATTAAATTCACACTGGTTTAACATAATAGAGATACTAGTATACATACCCCCTCATCTTGTATAGCCTTCAACTCTACTCCTATAGAGATACTGATATATATATATATCCCCTTCATCTTGTATAGCCTTCAACTCTACTCCTATAGAGATACTGATATATATATCCCCTTCATCTTGTATAGCCTTCAACTCTACTCCTATAGAGATACTGATATATATATATATCCCCTCATCTTGTATAGCCTTCAACTCTACTCCTATAGAGATACTGATATATATATCCCCTCATCTTGTATAGCCTTCAACACTGTTCCAATAGAGATACTGATATATATATATATATATATATATATATATATATATATATATATATATATATATATATATATATATATATATTTATATATATTATACAAATATGGACCTGGGTGGAGTGCAATATGACTTTTTATGGACCTTCGGAAAGTTCTATTGCACGAGGCCGAGTGCAATATAACTTTCCGAAGGTCCATAAAAAGTCATATTGCACTCCACCCAGGTCCATATTTGTTTTATTCTATGATCACTGTGTTAATTACTGCCATTGTTGGTTTAATTCTAAAAGTGAGAACTGAAAAGGACGAGTTTGTCTGTATGGTGACGTCATGGAATTCCCCATCAGTGCAGTGGAAAGTATATTGACGTGCAATATAATGCATCTGGTCAATACAACAATTTAGAGAAGCTCACGTGACCAGGAATTGACCAATTACAGCACAGAATACACAGTGATCATAGAATAAATATATATATCCCCTTCATCTTGTATAGTCTTCAAATCTACTCCTATAGAGATACTGATATATATATATCCCCTCATCTTGTATAGCCTTCAACTCTACTCCAATAGAGATACTGATATATATATCCCCTCATCTTATAAAACCTTTAACACTATTCGGGTCAGACTCCAATAGAGATGCTGGTTTATATGTTTATATACCCCCTCATCTTATTATGTAGCCTTCTACAGTCGTCAGGTCAGACTCAATTAAATTCAGATTGGTTTAACATAATAGAGATACTGGACCCTTATCCTATATAGCCTTCAATGCTCCTCTTCAGATCAGACTGGCTTAGAATATGATTCTGCCAGTACTCAGATTGTGAGCACAGTCTGTCCGGAGAATATCTTGTACTTTTTGTAAACTTGTTTTATACGTGAATGTAACCCTGATAAAAGAAATGACAGAAACATGATCAAAGACAGCATCAACTTGCTTGCAAAACTGCATTGCAAAAGTCACAAACTATATATTGTAGTGGCATGTGATAGCAAAGGTCAGTGTTGTGTACAGAGTTGGGTCTTGTATATAACAGAACTATTGGACATGTAATGCTTCGCTCCCACCATCCCAGGTACAGATATGCCAAAGGTCATGCCAGAAACAAGTGGTTCAAGACCATCTTATTGAGTTTTGTGGTGTATGTGACGTGAGACTATTCCTTGCGCAGTCTGAATATATATATATATATATATATATATATATATATATATATATATATATATATATATATATATATATATATATATATATATATATATATATATATATATATATATATATATATATATATATATATATATATATATATATATATATATATATATATATATATATATATATATATATATATATATATCTATAAGACTAACAGCTTTGTAAAGTAGAGCTCGAATAAATTATTTGTAGGGATTGATTTCTAAATTTCACTTTTCCAAGAGTGATCTATTATCTGTTTCAATTTAGTAATCGATAATTGTATTTTTAAAGATCAATAGCACTTCTGAATAAAACCAAAAACATTTGAGGATGTACTGTAGGGTTAAAGGCAATAACATCAGTTAATGAGATAAAAGGGCCACGAAGCAGAGGAATGAGCTGTATAGCTAGTAGCAAGTGAGAGGTAAGAAATATAGATCCCTGAAATATTACAGCAAATATGATATAATGAAAGGGGTGTTACCCAGAGATCACACTGGAAGATGACAGGCATGAAATTGCCACACACAAGAAATAAATGACACAAACTTGAAATCAGCGCTGTCAGAAATGTACCAGGGGAGAGGTTACACAGATGTTATGTCATTTCTTGTGCATCATGGCTGCCTAAGGTCAACTTAACGATCTGTGTCCTCTATCATGTAATATACATTCCTGAAAAAGAAAAGCTGTGAATTGTATCAACGAGACTAGAAGAGAAGAGGTCCAGCTCTGGATTTATGGCATTATGTAATATAATTTTAATTTGCCCCCTGCCATCACTGGGCCAAGATGCCTCAGATGAAGGCGGAGCAAGCGGCCAACTTCTGAAACTGATTATCTAACTCCCTGTTGATAAGAATCTGACTCCTGGGTCTGTGGCCGATGTTCTTTTCGCTGTTTACTTTATTTTCCATGATTTCCCATCAGTCCCTCAGTAAACTTAACAAATTTCTAGGATTATACTGGATAAATATCCAACCTGCGCAACACTTATATCTTTGTGACTGAAGGTCTCATACATGCGCACTCTACATTACTGCATTCAGCACATGTGCTTTAACATAATATGTCAGTTACTTCAATCTGCAAGTGATATTCTTCCTTCTGCACCATTCTAAAGTGAGAATAAGGTAATTAGCAAATATTTTTATCAATAATTAACATCAATTTTGACTGTGTTACGGTCACTTGACCCCTTAACCATTCAGCAGATGGGCAGAGGGGAGTATTATTTACTGGCATGCATGTTTGTTTCAGGTGTCAACTGACCGGATCACTTCTTAAAACTGGCTTCTATGTGCACATGCATGAAACATGTGTGAAGTCTTTTGTGAGTGTGCTGTATATAAATACACTGAGTGAATGGATATATGTATCCATTCATATATGCTGCATATAACTACCTTTTTACTTTGGACTAAATATATATATTCATTCATTTGAACAAATTTTGATATTTTTCAACATTTTTATAAATGGCAATTGTCTTAGTATGCACTCTTATTTGATTTTCAAAATTATAATGCCCAATTTCAACCAAGTCACACACCTTTTCAGCCATGGCATCAGGATACAGTAGAGATCCTTGCAGGCTTTGTGGCCAGGACAGGGTGACCGGGAAAACATTGGTGAAAAAGCAGCAATATAGTATACTTTATAAATATGTATTGCTCTGTAAAATAGTTTAGCAGAAATTAGATAGTGTGTCAATTACTGACCCCAGACAGGGAGATTAAGATAGCTAACTGCATAGGAAAACAATGGGGACCAATGAGTATTTGTTGTTTATTTTCACAGGAAATAGGCTCAAAGTAATCTTTTTTTTTTAAATACAATTGTGGAATTAGAATTTCCCATTCAGTAAAATGTGTTTAGTGCAGTCCAAACTTCAGGGGAAAAGTTCCCAGGACCTCATCTGCATACACTCACATGTGTGGCAAGCAGGCGGGCAGATACAATCAGAGGGTGTGAAAGTGTTATCTAATATTACACAGCGAAAAGAACATCGGGACAGGGGTACTTGTGGGAGCTGGACCTCTTCTCTTCTAGTCTCGTTGATTGTATGTAAGACTGTTTGGGGACTTAATTGGCAAGTGGTTTTCATTGAGGATGAAAGAAGAAATGTGTACTCCTTCTAGTTAGGAGAAAAGCACGCATTGTCACCAGGGCCATCACTTAAACAGCAAGTCAAGCAGATAAGACAGTTTGTGAGGGGATACTATTTCTGTGACAGCCTAAAACAGTTTCCATGTCTCGCTTACATTTATCATGTTTAAAAAATTTCCCATTTCCTAAGTGAGGTTCCACGTGTGATTACCAGAGTTACGTAAGGAAAGTCTTTAAAATATGTATAAATCTGCAAGTAACATTCCTAAGAAATCTTGATTCCAACGGAAATGATTTAATTTGTAGGCAAATTATATTACTTTACACTCCAATATTTGACTGTGTGGGTTTAAGGGAAGTAAACACTTCACTTGAATATCATAACTTTTGTCTCATTCTTTCACAAGGCAATGAAAGAAGCAAAGTAAAAAGTGAATGGCAGGAAAAATTATAGGTATGTAATGTACAATTAGTTGCAGCAACATCCATTTTTCAAAGCAGATAAATCTCGTGATGAGAAAAAGTCACTGACAAAAAGCTACGCTGCTCCAGGCAAAGACCATGTCATAATATGAAATACACTGATCTTTAAGACAACCTGTTCAAGAATTTAACCTTGTTGAAAGAGGTATGCATGGTATGGTTTTCCTTTGAAATATTTAGATTTTTTTCATTGAACTGAACAAAACAAAGGTCATCTCATCAAAAAGAATATTTATATGCATAATATTCCTTAAATTATGAGATTATGGTAAAATACAGGCAGGAATGAGAACGTTTTATTTGCAACTATAGCAGTAACAACTAACTTTAAGAAATAAAAAAACAAGTCTGGTCCATAAAAATGTCAGTATATATCAATGTTTGATCATCCCTGTTCTGACAGACCTCAGAGGAATTCCCATATAATGCTGAACTTTCACCATAATTAAATACAATTTATGATGTCTAAGTCAACAGTGTTAAGTGCAGTATACGTCTACAGCAAACAGATCTACCGTTTGTTTTGCAGAAAGAATTACTGGCAAAAAAGGCAAACATGTGACTCAAATTTGTCGTAAAATAGATGAAATTAGGAGATAATTATTGCCATGTGGATTCAGATGATAAAAACTCTACAAGGGAGAGAAAAACTAATAATGTGGGGAGGGTGTAGCAAATCAACATTTATGATATGATATGATTTGAATTTATTTTTTATTTTATGAAATATCGTTTGACACAGAACAAGACTTACTAAGAGCGCCCTGCCTCCACAGAAAAGAGAAAATAATTATTTAAATAAAATATTGTGCTGCAATATAAGAAAAAGGAAAATTTCATGGTTTTAAGTCTAAAGGATTATATTATAAAGCAGGGCTAGAGATTTTATTCATTAAAAAAAAACAAAAAACATGATTAAATGTGAATTCAAGATGAAATATATCGATTTCCAATAAAGAAATCATTGTGGTTGTTATGTTATATAAATGTACCCTTGGAAGTGAATGGGTAATTTTGAAGGTTAATAAAGTTAATGCAATCATGCAATATATTGATGCGTAATTGTGCTGATGATTCGATTTAGGACTGAAATCCGTCAGACAAAGAGACAAATAAAGGTCTGAATTAAATGATTCATTTCTTGCCTTAACAAGACAGAACCATATGAAGTTTGTAAGAAATCCATCTTACCCTGGTGACAAGGAAATGATTTAAGAGCAGAGATGAAAGGAAGATGAAATGAACATTGGGGAATAAGCGCGTAATGGGCTTGATAAATAGAGGGCTGCAGGGCTCCTGTAGAAACTGACTTGATGCCGATTGGCCACCGAGATATAGCTGGTCTGTCACATATAATGTGCAATGTCTTGCCCTGACTTGTCTCACACCCTGAGAAAAATCATCTTATTGCACTGCCTGTAGAGAGGGGGGAGTGACAGGTTCTGTATCAGTCTTATCAGAAGATACTGCCATATAGTGTTGTAAGCACTTTTATTATGGATTACTTTAACGTGTGACTGTATGCAGTCCAGGCCTGGACTGGGCAGCTGGCTTGTCAGATCTGCAGGAGATAAGATGACCCAAAATCTTTTCTATAACTGTTTTTGTTCAAAAAAAAAAAAAAGAATCTTGGCAATGTGCATTAGCTTTATAGTTTTCTTTTAACTTGTTAGTCTCGTTTCACTACTGCGCAGAAGCAGCAAACATCCTGGACAGTAAATCAAAAGTTTGATGTGAATATTGACAAATTGTTTTGAATCAATTACATCATGTACATATATATATTGTGGGGAATTTCTGTTGAGTCATACACAGCCAGTGCAAAGTGTGTGTAAAAATCATTAAAACAGAAACCATACATTATGGCATGAAACAAGACTTACCGTAAACATATTTCATGTACTAAAAGATTAATATTGTACTTTAACAGGAATGCATAAAGACTTGTATTAATGCTCTCATGACTTTATACAGCCATCCATGTGTTTTTGAAAACTAAATCTTTGTCTTTATGAAAATAATTCTCTCCAAGGAAATGGATAAAATCGGTAGCTTCGAGTCAGGATTCACCATAAAATACTTTTATTGAACCATGTGTGTGAATATAAAGGAAGATAAAGGGTTTCTGTGTCATGTGTATGTTAAACAATCAACAGGTTTATTACTTCTCAAAGTGGCCGCTTTTCAGTTTTCTTTATATTTTATATATTTATATATGCATTGTGTCATGACATTGTTGTTTGTTTTTATTAATGTAATACAATATGTAATGTACATGATTAAGTCTCGGCATGTAAACGCATGCAAACACAGTGCCCAAGGATAAAAACCATCTGAAATTAGGAACTTGTAGCAAAAGTCACAAGTTAAACACAATAATTTCATAGTGTGGAACTTTAGGCTCTTTGAAGTTCATGTTTGAACATGAATTAATGGCTAAAATGATGTAACTTCAAAAGTAATGGTTAACTTATCATCAATAAAGATATGTTTGTTTGGGAATGATAAGGTACCAGGTTGTGACAATGGTTGTCAAGGATGATTATCGTCACGGAGACATATGGTTTCCTGACAACAATGGCCTCTTGTTCATTCATCTAAGAGTACAAATTGAGAAATGTTCTTTTATTTGATGGAGTGTACATACTGTTACATTTTTAAATGTTAAAATATCAGAGGATTCTTCTTCATTTAATGAATGGAAAGCCAAGATTAATTTCAAAGTTTGCAAATCTTTTATATTTTAAAAGAAAATAATTTTGAAATCATGGTTCCTTGTCTAGTTCAAGTTTGCATCTTGAAAATGTTTTATGTATGACCAGAGGTATGGAAAAGCAGGATGCATGTTTTATGAATACATTTCTTAAGTCAAGGTCAGGAGGGTCACCAAAAGGCCATAGAGGCCATTTCATGTTGAGGGGTTCATTTAAAGAGAACAGAAATTCTGGGTATTTAACGATGTCCTTGCCCAGATCTAGTCACGTTAAAACATATCATTACATCAAGAAATAAATGATGAAGTGAACATTTACATTTAATCTCATTGTTATGAAACTTGATTCCTCTCATGTCACTAAATATGTATATATATATATATATATATATATATATATATATATATATATATATATATATATATATATATATATATATATATATATGGATTGTATGTTACGGAGCCACGTTATAAAAGTGATAGTTACGGAGCCACATGTTTAAAGTGGATTTATTCAGAAAACTCTCATCTGGCATATATCCTCTTTTGACTGAAACAGTCACAGGAAACATATTCTATTTACTGCATGGATATGAATTAATTCTGTCCATTAATAAAATATATATATTTTGGTGGCTCCGTAACTCTTGATTTTTTATTATATATGTGGCTCCGTAACTTTTTCCAAGTACAGAGTGATAGTTACGGAGCCACTATCAAAAACAGGTAGTTACGGAGCCACATATATAAATATATATATATATATATGTGGCTCCGTAACTATTTACATTTTGATATACATTTAGCCAATTGTTTCATTTGGTCAATTGGCTCCATTACCTAAATCTTGTTAATGTTCATTAATCCCACTTTTGATGGCTATTTTATTGTCTTACTCATATATATAGGGCCCATTACCCATAAACCTAACACACATATTTCTAATATGAGATGGCTCCGTAACTATCACTTTTCTAATATGAGATGGCTCCGTAACTATCACTTTTCTAATATGAGATGGCTCTGTAAATATCAATCATAGTTATATACAGATACATATATATATATATATATGTGGCTCCGTAACTCTTTACATTTTAATATACATTTAGCCAATTGGTTCATTTGGTCAATTGGCTCCATTACCTAAATCTTGTTAATGTTCATTAATCCCACTTTTGATGGCTATTTTATTGTCTTAATCATATATATAGGGCCCATTACCCATAAACCTAACACACACATATATATATATTGGCTCCGTAACTATCAATTTTCTAATATGAGATGGGTTTGTAACTATCAATTATAGATATATATATATATATATATATATATTTGTGTGGCTCCGTAACTCTTTACATTTTAATATACATTTAGCAAATTGGTTCATTTGGTCAATTGGCTCCATTACCTAAATCTTGTTAATGTTCATTAATCCCACTTTTGATGGCTATTTTACATATAGGACCCATTACCGATAAACCTATCACATATATATATATATATATATATATATATCGGCTCCGTAACTATCGCTTTTCTAATATGAGATGGCTCCGTAACTATCACTTTTCTAATATGAGATGGCTCCGTAACTATCACTTTTCTAATATGAGATGGCTCCGTAACTATCACTTTTCTAATATGAGATGGCTCTGTAACTATCAATCATAGTTATATACAGATACATATATATATATGTGGCTCCGTAACTCTTTACATTTTAATATACATTTAGCCAATTGGTTCATTTGGTCAATTGGCTCCATTACCTAAATCTTGTTAATGTTCATTAATCCCACTTTTGATGGCTATTTTATTGTCTTAATCATATAAATAGGGCCCATTACCCATAAACCTAACACACATATATATATATTGGCTCCGTAACTATCAATTTTCTAATATGAGATGGGTCTGTAACTATCAATTATAGATATATATATATATATATATATTTGTGTGGCTCCGTAACTCTTTACATTTTAATATACATTTAGCAAATTGGTTCATTTGGTCAATTGGCTCCATTACCTAAATCTTGTTAATGTTCATTAATCCCACTTTTGATGGCTATTTTACATATAGGACCCATTACCGATAAACCTATCACATATATATATATATATATATATATATATATATATATATATATATATATATATATCGGCTCCGTAACTATCGCTTTTCTAATATGAGATGGCTCCGTAACTATCACTTTTCTAATATGAGATGGCTCCGTAACTATCACTTTTCTAATATGAGATGGCTCCGTAACTATCACTTTTCTAATATGAGATGGCTCTGTAACTATCAATCATAGTTATATACAGATACATATATATATATGTGGTTCCGTAACTCTTTACATTTTAATATACATTTAGCCAATTGGTTCATTTGGTCAATTGGCTCCATTACCTAAATCTTGTTAATGTTCATTAATCCCACTTTTGATGGCTATTTTATTGTCTTAATCATATATATAGGGCCCATTACCCATAAACCTAACACACATATATATATATTGGCTCCGTAACTATCAATTTTCTAATATGAGATGGGTCTGTAACTATCAATTATAGATATATATATATATATATATATATATATATTTGTGTGGCTCCGTAACTCTTTACATTTTAATATACATTTAGCAAATTGGTTCATTTGGTCAATTGGCTCCATTACCTAAATCTTGTTAATGATCATTAATCCCACTTTTGATGGCTATTTTACATATAGGACCCATTACCGATAAACCTATCACATATATATATATATATATCGGCTCCGTAACTATCGCTTTTCTAATATAAGATGGCTCCGTAACTATCACTTTTCTAATATGAGATGGCTCCGTAACTATCACTTTTCTAATATGAGATGGCTCCGTAACTATCACTTTTCTAATATGAGATGGCTCTGTAACTATCAATCATAGTTATATACAGATACATATATATATATGTGGCTCCGTAACTCTTTACATTTTAATATACATTTAACCAATTGGTTCATTTGGTCAATTGGCTCCATTACCTAAATCTTGTTAATGTTCATTAATCCCACTTTTGATGGCTATTTTATTGTCTTAGTGATATATATAGGGCCCATTACCCATAAACCTAACACATATATATATATATATATATATATATATATATATATTGGCTCTATAACTATCACTTTTCTAATATGAGATGGGTCTGTAACTATCACTTTTCTAATATGAGATGGCTCTGTAACTATCAATCCTAGTTATATATAGATATATATATATATAGGCTCCGTAACTCTTATATATATATATATATATGTGGCTCCGTAACTCTTTTCCCGATTTATGAAAAAAAACCTGAAATTGTTTTTAGCCAATTGGTACATTTGGTCAATATATTCATGGGTAATGGGCCCTGTATATATGGGTAAGACAATATAACAGAAATCAAAAGTGCCAATCAGTGGGATTAATGAACATTAACAAGATTTAGGTAATGGAGCCAATTGACCAAATGAACCAATTGGCTAAATGTATATTAAAATGCAAAGAGTTACGGAGCCACATATATATATCTAAAATTGATAGTTACGGACCCATCTCATATTAGAAAAGTGACAGTTACGGAGCCAATATATATATATATATATATATATATGTGTGTTAGGTTTATGGATAATGGGCCCTAATGGACAGTCTATAGCTATACGACTCAAAATGATTAATAACAAAGTAGTAATTGTAAATATAAATAATTTTATTGCCGATTTATATAAGTATATACAGATCAAAATTGATGGTAATCAGTTCTCATTTATCAGGTTATGGTAAGTTGGTGGGAAAATTTTTTATAGAAATATATCAATGATCAAATACCAGATATTACACAGGTCCAGACAATATTATGACAAATCCAGGATGAACCTGATGTTAGTCTCACGAGGCCAAAATCTGCTATCAGGTATATAAATAGCAAATAGTGTACAAATATATATATATATATATTTTATAGAGTTATGAAGCCACATCTATAAATATATATATATATGTGGCTCCGTAACTCTTTACATTTTAATATAAATTTAGCCAATTGGTTCATCTGGTCAATTGGCTCCATTACCTAAATCTTGTTAATGTTCATTAATCCCACTTTTGATGGCTATTTTATTGTCTTACCCATAAACCTACCACATGTGGCTCCGTAACTATTGTCATTTCCCTTATTTATGAAAAAAAAACCTGAAATCGTTTTTAGCCAATTGGTTCATTTGGTAAATATATTTATGGGTAATGGGCCCTGTATATATGGGTAAGACAATAAAAGAGCCATCAAAAGTGCCAATCAGTGGGATTCATGAACATTAACAAGATTTAGGTAATGGAGCCAATTGACCAAATGAACCAATTGGCTAAATGTATATTAAAATGCAAAGAGTTATGGAGCCACATATATATAAGGCTCTTATGGGGGTTGCTTCATGCAGAGTCTATGCTCATAGACATCCTCTTCGGTGAAGGAAGAGAAGCAGTTCTGCTTCTTGCAGCCACACTCCTTCAACATCCTGGCCTTGACCTCAGCAAAGTCCTTGTCAGTATCTGGGTGTACAGCATTTTTCCCACCTGTAATATGACAAAAATTTTACATAATATCTGAGAAGTGGTTTTCCTGCCACAAATCATGATAATTTTTTGATTAATGTTTGTTCCCAAAACCAACAAATGTGATTAATATTACATGCCATTATCATTCATTATTGATAATTATAATTTATGATTGCATTAGAAAACTGACTATTTTGGGTGCTCTGTAGATTTCATACATCAAAATGTAAGATGAACAGTTTTCTGCCCCAAATCATGAGAATTATCAAATATTTTTTAACAAAGCCAACAAATGGGAATAATATTTTCCATATATCAAAATATATTATCTTTGAGAAAACTGACATTTTGGGTGCCCTGTAGATTTCATATTTTGTCACTGTTTTGTATTGAAATATAAGGTGCAGTTTCATGCCCCAAATCATGAAAATGATTAAATACTTCTGACCGAAACCAACAAATGTGAATAATATGACAAGCCGTTATCATTCATTATTGATAATTATCATTTATGATTGCACTATCTTTGAGAAAACTGTCATTTTGGGCACCCTGTAGATTTCATATATTGTCACTGTTTTATATTGAAATGTAAGATGAACAGATTCTTGCCCCAAATCATGAATTGCTAATTATCATTTATGATTACATTATCTTTGCAATAATTTTTTAATATTTCTGACCGAAACCAACAAATGTGAATAATATAACATGCCGTTATCATTCTTTGTTGATAATTATCATTTATGATTGCACTGTCTTTGAGAAAACTGTCATTTTGGGCACCCTGTAGATTTCATATATTGTCACTGTTTTATATTGAAATGTAAGATGAACAGATTCTTGCCCCAAATCATGAAAATTATTAAATATTTCTGACCGAAACCAACAAATGTGAATAATATAACAAGCCGTTCTCATTCAATGTTGATAATTATCATTTATGATTGCATTATCTTTGAGAAAACTGTCATTTTGGGCACCCTGTAGATTTCTTATATTATCACTTTTTGTATTGAAATGTAAGATGAACAGATGCTTGCCCCAAATCATGAAAATTATTAAATATTTCTGACCGAAACCAACAAATGTGAATAATATAACAAGCCGTTATCATTCAATGTTGATAATTATCATTTATGATTGCATTATCTTTGAGAAAACTGTCATTTTGGGCACCCTGTAGATTTCATATATTGTCACTGTTTTGTATTGAAATGTAAGATGAACAGATTCTTGCCCCAAATCATGAAAATTATTAAATATTTCTGACCGAAAGCAACAAATATGAATAATATTACATGCCGTTATCATTCATTCTTGTTAATTATCATTTATGATTGCACTATCTTTGAGAAAACTGACATTTTGGGTGCTCCGTAGATTTCTTATATTGTCACTGTTTTATATTAAAATGTAAGATGAACAGATTCTTGCCCCAAATCATGAAAATTATTAAATATTTCTGACCGAAACCAACAAATGTGAATAATATAACAAGCCGTTATCATTCAATGCTGATAATTATCATTTATGATTGCATTATCTTTGAGAAAACTGTCATTTTGTGCACCCTGTAGATTTCATATATTGTCACTGTTTTGTATTGAAATGTAAGATGAACAGATTCTTGCCCCAAATCATGAAAATTATTAAATATTTCTGATCGAAAGCAACAAATATGAATAATATTACATGCCGTTATCATTCATTCTTGTTAATTATCATTTATGATTGCACTACCTTTGAGAAAACTGACATTTTGGGTGCTCCATAGATTTCTTATATTGTCACTGTTTTATATTGAAATGTAAGATGAACAGATTCTTGCCCCAAATCATGAAAATTATTAAATATTTCTGACCGAAACCAACAAATGTGAATAATATAACAAGCCGTTCTCATTCAATGTTGATAATTATCATTTATGATTGCATTATCTTTGAGAAAACTGACATTTTGGGTGCCCTGTAGATTTCTTATATTGTTGTCACTGTTTTATATATAAATATAAGATGCACAGTTATCTGCCCCAAGTCATGATAATTTTTTTATATTTCTGACCGAAAGCAACAAATATGAATATTATTACATGCCGTTATCATTCATTGTTGTAGTTATCATTTATGATTGCACTTTCTTTGAGAAAACTGTCATTTTGGGCACCCTGTAGATTTCATTTTTTGTCACTGTTTTATATTGAAATGTAAGATGAACAGATTCTTGCCCCAAATCATGAAAATTATTAAATATTTCTGACCGAAACCAACAAATGTGAATAATATAACAAGCCGTTCTCATTCAATGTTGATTATTATCATTTATGATTGCATTATCTTTGAGAAAACTGTCATTTTGGGCACCCTGTAGATTTCTTATATTGTCACTGTTTTGTATTGAAATGTAAGATGAACAGATTCTTGCCCCAAATCATGAAAATTATTAAATATTTCTGACCGAAACCAACAAATATGAATAATATTACATGCCGTTATCATTCATTGTTGATAATGATCATTTATGATTGCATTATCTTTGAGAAAACTGACATTTTGGGTGCCCTGTAGATTTCTTATATTGTTGTCACTGTTTTATATATAAATATAAGATGCACAGTTATCTGCCCCAAGTCATGATAATTTTTTTATATTTCTGACCGAAAGCAACAAATATGAATATTATTACATGCCGTTATCATTCATTGTTGTAGTTATCATTTATGATTGCACTTTCTTTGAGAAAACTGTCATTTTGGGCACCCTGTAGATTTCATTTTTTGTCACTGTTTTATATTGAAATGTAAGATGAACAGATTCTTGCCCCAAATCATGAAAATTATTAAATATTTCTGACCGAAACCAACAAATGTGAATAATATAACAAGCCGTTCTCATTCAATGTTGATTATTATCATTTATGATTGCATTATCTTTGAGAAAACTGTCATTTTGGGCACCCTGTAGATTTCTTATATTGTCACTGTTTTGTATAGAAATGTAAGATGAACAGATTCTTGCCCCAAATCATGAAAATTATTAAATATTTCTGACCGAAACCAACAAATGTGAATAATATTACATGCCATTATCATTCATTCTTGCTAATTATTATTTATGATTGCATTATCTTTGAGAAAACTGACATTTTGGGCACCCTGTAGATTTCATATATTGTCACTGTTTTGTATAGAAATGTAAGATGAACAGATTCTTGCCCCAAATCATGAAAATTATTAAATATTTCTGACCGAAACCAACAAATATGAATAATATTACATGCCGTTATCATTCATTCTTGTTAATTATCATTTATGATTGCATTATCTTTGAGAAAACTGTCATTTTGGGCACCCTGTAGATTTCATATATTGTCACTGTTTTGTATTGAAATGTAAGATGAACAGATTCTTGCCCCAAATCATGAAAATTATTAAATATTTCTGACCGAAACCAACAAATGTGAAAAATATAACAAGCCGTTATCATTCATTGTTGCTAATTATCATTTATGATTGCACTATCTTTGAGAAAACTGACATTTTGGGTGCTCCGTAGATTTCTTATATTGTCACTGTTTTGTGTGGAAATCTGAGATGCACAGTTTTCTGCCTAATATCTTGATAATTATTAAATATTTCTGAATGAAAGCAACAAATATGAATAATATTACATGCCGTTATCATTCATTGTTGATAATGATCATTTATGATTGCACTATCTTTGAGAAAACTGTCATTTTGGGCACCCTGTAGATTTCATATATTGTCACTGTTTTGTATAGAAATGTAAGATGAACAGATTCTTGCCCCATATCTTGAAAATTATTAAATATTTCTGACCGAAAGCATCAATATGAATAATATTACATGCCGTTATCATTCATTGTTGATAATTATCATTTATGATTGCATTATCTTTGAGAAAACTGTCATTTTGGGCACCCTGTAGATTTCATATATTGTCACTGTTTTGTATTGAAATGTAAGATGAACAGATTCTTGCCCCAAATCATGAAAATTATTAAATATTTCTGACCGAAAGCAACAATATGAATAATATTACATGCCGTTATCATTCATTTTTGTTATTTATCATTTATGATTGCACTATCTTTGAGAAAACTGACATTTTGGGTGCTCCGTAGATTTCTTATATTGTCACTGTTTTGTGTGGAAATCTGAGATGCACAGTTTTCTGCCCCATAGCTTGATTATTATTAATATTTCTGACCGAAAGCAACAAATATGAATAATATTACATGCCGTTATCATTCATCATTGATAATGATCATTTATGATTGCATTATCTTTGAGAAAACTGATATTTTGGGTGCCCTGTAGATTTCTTATATTGTTGTCACTGTTTTGTATAGGAAATTTAAGATGAACAGATTCTTGCCCCAAATCATGAAAATTATTAAATATTTCTGACCGAAACCAACAAATGTGAATAATATTACATGCCGTTATCATTCATTCTTGCTAATTATTATTTATGATTGCATTATCTTTGAGAAAACTGTCATTTTGGGCACCCTGTAGATTTCATATATTGTCACTGTTTTGTATTGAAATGTAAGATGAACAGATTCTTGCCCCAAATCATGAAAATTATTAAATATTTCTGACCGAAACCAACAAATATGAATAATATTACATGCCGTTATCATTCATTCTTGTTAATTATCATTTATGATTGCACTATCTTTGAGAAAACTGACATTTTGGGTGCTCCGTAGATTTCTTATATTGTCACTGTTTTATATTAAAATGTAAGATGAACAGATTCTTGCCCCAAATCATGAAAATTATTAAATATTTCTGACCGAAACCAACAAATGTGAATAATATAACAAGCCGTTATCATTCAATGTTGATAATTATCATTTATGATTGCATTATCTTTGAGAAAACTGTCATTTTGGG
This sequence comes from Amphiduros pacificus, assembly GCA_949316495.1. NCBI lineage: Eukaryota > Metazoa > Annelida > Polychaeta > Phyllodocida > Hesionidae > Amphiduros > Amphiduros pacificus. Next base: position 16,497,103 of record OX439003.1, on the reverse strand, counting down.
CACCCTGTAGATTTCATATATTGTCACTGTTTTGTACTGAAATGTAAGATGAACAGATTCTTGCCCCAAATCATGAAAATTATTAAATATTTCTGACCGAAACCAACAAATATGAATAATATTACATGCCGTTATCATTCATTCTTGTTAATTATCATTTATGATTGCACTACCTTTGAGAAAACTGACATTTTGGGTGCTCCGTAGATTTCTTATATTGTCACTGTTTTATATTGAAATGTAAGATGAACAGATTCTTGCCCCAAATCATGAAAATTATTAAATATTTCTGACCGAAACCAACAAATGTGAATAATATAACAAGCCATTCTCATTCAATGTTGATAATTATCATTTATGATTGTATTATCTTTGAGAAAACTGACATTTTGGGTGCCCTGTAGATTTCTTATATTGTTGTCACTGTTTTATATATAAATATAAGATGCACAGTTATCTGCCCCAAGTCATGATAATTTTTTAATATTTCTGACCGAAAGCAACAAATATGAATATTATTACATGCCGTTATCATTCATTGTTGATAATTATCATTTATGATTGCACTATCTTTGAGAAAACTGTCATTTTGGGCACCCTGTAGATTTCATTTTTTGTCACTGTTTTATATTGAAATGTAAGATGAACAGATTCTTGCCCCAAATCATGAAAATTATTAAATATTTCTGACCGAAACCAACAAATGTGAATAATATAACAAGCCGTTATCATTCAATGTTGATAATTATCATTTATGATTGCATTATCTTTGAGAAAACTGTCATTTTGGGCACCCTGTAGATTTCATATATTGTCACTGTTTTGTATTGAAATGTAAGACGAACAGATTCTTGCCCCAAATCATGAAAATTATAAAATATTTCTGACCGAAAGCAACAAATATGAATAATATTACATGCCGTTATCATTCATTCTTGTTAATTATCATTTATGATTGCACTATCTTTGAGAAAACTGACATTTTGGGTGCTCCGTAGATTTCTTATATTGTCACTGTTTTGTGTGGAAATCTGAGATGCACAGTTTTCTGCCCCATAGCTTGATTATTATTAATATTTCTGACCGAAAGCAACAAATATGAATAATATTACATGCCGTTATCATTCATCGTTGATAATGATCATTTATGATTGCATTATCTTTGAGAAAACTGATATTTTGGGTGCCCTGTAGATTTCTTATATTGTTGTCACTGTTTTGTACAGGAAATTTAAGATGAACAGATTCTTGCCCCAAATCATGAAAATTATTAAATATTTCTGACCGAAGCCAACAAATGTGAATAATATTACATGCCGTTATCATTCATTCTTGCTAATTATTATTTATGATTGCATTATCTTTGAGAAAACTGTCATTTTGGGCACCCTGTAGATTTCATATATTGTCACTGTTTTGTATTGAAATGTAAGATGAACAGATTCTTGCCCCAAATCATGAAAATTATTAAATATTTCTGACCGAAAGCAACAAATATGAATAATATTACATGCCGTTATCATTCATTCTTGTTAATTATCATTTATGATTGCACTATCTTTGAGAAAACTGACATTTTGGGTGCTCCGTAGATTTCTTATATTGTCACTGTTTTGTGTGGAAATCTGAGATGCACAGTTTCCTGCCCCAAAAAATGAAAATTATTAAATATTTCTGACCGAAACCAACAAATGTGAATAATGTAACATGCCGTTATCATTCATTCTTGCTAATTATCAATTATGATTGCATTATCTTTGAGAAAACTGACATTTTGGATGCCATGTAGATTTCATATTTTGTCACTGTTTTGTATTAAAATGTAAGATGAACAGTTTCTTGCCCAAATCATGAAAATCATTAAATATTTCTAACCGAAACCAACAAATGTGATTAATATTACATGCCGTTATCATTTGTTATTGCTAATTATCATTTATGATTGCATTATCTTTGAGAAAACTGACATTTTGGGTGCCCTGTAGATTTCATATATTGTCACTGTTTTGTATTAAAATGTAAGATGAACAGTTTCCTGCCCCAAATCATGAAAATTATTAAATATTTCTGACCGAAACAAACAAATGTGAATAATTTTACATGTCATCACCATTCATTGTTGATAATTATCATTTATGATTGCATCATCTTTGAGAAAACTGACATTTTGTGTGCTCTGTAGATTTCATATATTGTTGTCATGCACAAAGTAGGAATCTTGCACAATGTAGGAATAATTCCTACATTGTGCACGTCAAAGTAGGAATTCCTACATTGTGCAAATAAGTAGGAATATCAGAGTCAAGAATCCAAATGTCAGGAACAAGAATGAGGAGGTTTAGGCAATATGAACATAGGACTGTTATTATAATAATGATGATATGAGCATACACTGATATTAGTTGATTTTATCAGTGATATGTACATTTCACATTGGCAAATAGGTAGATATCTGGGTGAGGGCTTGTAAATGTAGGTCTACAATTACTATACAAATATTCCAACAAAAAAAAAGTTAAATGGCAATCAACATTTCTATTTTTCAAAAATGTCATATCTCTATTATAATGTACTACAGTGACCAGCAACTGTCCGAAACCGGCAGATCAAACTGGGACATTTTTAACTCAGTCAAATATCGAGTAAAACTGACCTGTACTAATTGCAATTGAGCTGAATATTGTGCCTCACATGTCATCTTGTAATTCCTATTCCTTTCAAAACGTTAAAAGTGTTTATTTGTTTTCACGCCACGAATGTTTGTGTCACTGTCAAATGACGTCAGAAGTGGTGACGTGACCAAGATTACTGTATAACTCAATGGGAACTTGGACAATCTGCAGGTTTGCTGAATGCGTGAATTTCCCGATAATTCTGTTCATATTGAACATATGTCAATTTTATTCTATACGCATATGTAGTTAACGATCTACTATCGATGTGAGTAGTTTTTACTCAGTTTTGACAGATTTTGTGAAAATCAGGAGTGAAAAACATGAAAGTGTCCGGATTTGGCTGCCGGTCACTGTAGTCAATCAAAATTTGTAACCATATTCTTTAATGCCAACAATGTCCAAATAAGCCAGAGGAAGTGTCTGTTTTTCTAAATACAAAATTTAAAAGAAAACTAATAAACATTGTAGCCACATCAAGTCATATCAGTTATTGATATATCTTAAAATTCCTACTTATTTGCACAAAGTAGGAATTCCTACTTTGGGCAGTTGCACAATGTAGGAATTCCTACTGGGCCCTGATTCCTACTGGGTGCAAGACATTGTCACTGTTTTGTATTGAAATATAAGATGAACAGTTTCCTGCCCCAAATCTAGATAATATTTTAATATTTCTGACCGAAACCAACAGATGTGAACAATATAACATGTTCTTATCATTCATTGTTGATAATTATCATTTATGATTGTATTATCTTTGAGAAAACTGACATTTTGGGTGCCCTGTAGATTTCATTCATCGTCAATGTTTTGTATAGAAATATAAGATGCACAGTTTCCTGCCCCATATCTTGATAATTAGCGATGTGTTGTTATTGCGCAATCGTTTTCATATTGACACATTCTCTTCCCCCGATCCTCACCTTTCAGAAAATGTCTTTGTTTAATCCATAAGACGTTTATTTACAAAGATATTCACTTCACAACAACAACCACATGTATCAGCTGGGCAGTCCGTTTACATGTACAATTGAGTGACCTACTTTGGACAGCTCTCACTCAAGACTGCAGCCAGCCAGGTCAGGGTCCACCACACAGTCCACACTACTCTCACTCGTGGATTAGCATTCTTTGTTTTTTTATCATGTAGAATGACACTCACCAATACACAGATTAACTCGGCTAATAATGGATGGATTTTAAAAATTTAAAAACCTACAGACTCCCCATGTACTGCAGAAGAGCACTGCATGCATGACAAACAACTCGTGGACATCCTAACATGAAAACGATCGATACGTACATGTATCTGTATACTCAAACAGTAACTGGTTTTGATATCTCAATTTCATGTCACATTTGGATAAATAACATTCATGAATAATGTACATAGAACTTATAAACACTGATACTTACATATTTCAAAACCTCTGGGCCATTTCCTCAACTGGCACAGGCAACCTTGGAAGTGCCTCCTCACAACTCAGCAAATCTGTCTGAGGCTCTGTATGATGATCACCTGACACTCCCAGCTTTTTAATTTCGTATATATTTATATATATATATATAATTTATTTATTTCCTTGGCAGGAAAATATTTTAGTTATAAAATATAATAATAATGATAATAATAATAATTTTTTTTCATGTCCTCTCTTCTCTCTTCCATCCAGTTGCACATATACAATATTTTTTCACCAGGGGGCACTGCATTTTTGTTGACTTTTGAAAAACTGTGCCATCAAAACCTATAAAATCCTATATTTTTATAGCTACTAAACAGATTGCCTTAAAAATAACAGGAACAGTGTAAAACAGTTTGGAAAATATTTTCCTGGCAAGGAAATAAATATATATATCTGAAATTAAAAAGATATGGACAAAAAACTGGATGGCACCGTAACTACCTGTTTTAGATTATATATATATACATGATATATACATGCCTAAATTTCACTTAGATTTTTGTTGTGTTTCCATGGCAGTTTTACAACTTTAAACTTCTCCAAAATAAAGCTATTGCCATCCAGTTTAGATTTTAAAAGCCAAAATGCTACCAGATTTCCTTATTTTAGAAATACATGGGGGCTAAAAGTTACGGCGCCACGAAAATGGCTCCGTAACTTAGGTGGCTCCGTAACTATCACTTTTCTAATATGAGATGGGTCCGTAACTATCAATTATAGTTATATATATATATATATATATATATATATATATATATATCTGTATATCTGGTAATAATATAATAAAAGTTGTATGAAATGTATAAATCCCTCCAATATATTTCACCACTTTGGTGGATCTTCAGGGAGTAAATAAGTAGGGCTTGTTGCGTACTAGTATACCAGCAGCTATATTGGTGCAGGCCACTGAGTGCTGTCTGCAGCCATTCATCACCCTACTTTTGGGGGGATTCCCTCTTGTTGGGGGTTCCCTCTTATTACATCATGTAGGGATCATCTGTTTAACTCTGGTTTGAACTTATTTATAAAATGAGTCTCCTTTATTAATCGGAGCTCTTCACTATCCTCTTTTACCTTATGAAAAGGCATTATTCTTAAAGGGATGGCCATAGAACTTGTACAGTCTGCTATGTGTTTACTCACATGCAGACCTTTATTCTGTTCTATGTGATTCCTATGTAGGTTTACTCTGAATCTTAAATTGTCTGTTTGGCCAAAATAAGTTTCGCTACAATTATTACAGACTAATACATATATTTTCGGGTAAATGCTAATATGAGTTGTGCAACAAGAAACTGCATATATGAAGGCATGATTCTATGGGAATTGGTATCCCTGTTAATTGTTTGTTCAAGTGCTTGAGTAGGTCACAACTGGAATACATTTCAAAATAACTGATCGAATAAGTTGGCCATTTTTGTTTAACAATTTTTATTTTAATCACACTGATTATGAACTTGAATATCAATTTCTGACCATGCTAGCATTGTTTCGAGATGTCCTTATAACATATGTCCTGTGAATTAATTGTCCACTTCAGGTGCAGTTTTTGGAAGCATACGCATATTTGTATATCTGTTCCCCACTTCGATGAGTTCTGCCTGTCAAGCATAAAGAATATAGGCAGCATATTTGTGAATGCTTCAATATGTAAATCCCAATTTCCAGTTCTCTCAGCTTTCAGGAAAGCTTGAAATATGCCATTCATCTCCAGATATAGATCACACATCTCTGTGGTTGGAAAACCTTTATAACTCAAAATTTG